>JAFIRS010000468.1:0-707685 GCA_018342105.1 Gonioctena quinquepunctata | reverse complement strand
GATGGTAATCGTTGGAGTCAATATAAATTCTATACTGTCAGATTTTCGCCACCTTTCGAATTATCAGTGAATTTCCGATTAAATTATCTTCTTATTATTTTATATCTTACATATCGTATATAATACTCCCTTTGGCTACTTCCTATCAAGGTTGATTTGTGTTTTGGATTTAAATGAAGAAAGAACAAAAAAAAATATATTACGGCCATTTTGGCGAAGCATTTCAACGCACATGTCTATGTGGCTGACGTAGTATTCGTTCAGACCATTGGAGACTAATTTTTTTTGGAAATCAGTTCTAAGCTTTTCCCATTTTAAGGTACCAGATAATTGGTAATTTCGAGTGGACTAGCGCTTACTTCACATTCACAGTACCAGGGAATTATTCCACGGATTCCGATTGCAAAGGGTGTATTCGATTTTTCTGGAACAGTTATGCAGTTCCCGTATGGGACAGCTCTCTGGTAAGAATTTTTTAAATTTTTTTCGTAACTATATGTTTATGAGATTAATTTTGTTTTCTCTTGAGAAAAAAATTGCTTCTGGAGAGGATTGTACCTCTGGCTTAACTTGTAACATTCAATTCACAGTGAGGGTTATTCGGTTTTTGATTGTTGTAGAATCAATCCATTTCAGTTACTACCTTGTCGCCAAGAGCAGGGAAATTCATTCAATTTTTTGAGAATTACCTGGCCTATCGATTTGAAGAGGGAATTTGCCACCCTATTTCAAAATTATCTTTATCTAAGAGAGTTGTGCCCACTGGAAGACGTTTGGTCTCCCTCTTCTCATATTAATCGAATAGTATACTTTTGCTTTAAGGCCTGAATAATATCTTGGTTCATGAACACAAATTTTTTGTAGCTTACTGAAGTATTTTGGTTCATAACGCTATATTTTTCTCTGGTACTTGCTTTAAAATAGTATAACTTTTCTCTGGCAACTTTAGAGTATTTTGCTTCAAAATACTATATTTTTTCTCTGGCAACCTCCAAAGTATTTTGCTTTAAAATACTATATTCAATTTTTTCCTGGTAAAGTCTCAAGGAAATTTTTATATTTCTTTTTGAATACATTAACTCATTCAATTTTTCGGACCTTATCAAAGCTCACTTCATTTCAAAATTTAACTGAATTTTAAAAGAACGTTTTGGTTGAGGTTTGTTTTGTTTGGTTTTGAATTTCGCTCATTGTTAATATTTTTTCAAAGTAATCAAATAAACTTGGAAATTCAAATCCAACATTTGCAGCAGATTTGATTGCTATTATCTTTGTTCTCTCACTGTAATCTTTCAGTCTTATATATGGACTGAGGTATTTTTATTGTATGCTATCATTTGCATCTATCTTTTGACTCTAGATTAAAATTTGAATCATAAAAACTTGAGGTTCAAAGGATATCCTTCGTTCTCCCCCATTTTGTATAAATTTTCATTCCTATCATCTTCTTCGCATAATATTTACCCCGAAGTGAAGCCACCTACTGGAACAGAATGACTGGTACCCTAGGAGGTCATACAGCACATCAAATTCAACCTGGTCCGTGAAGATCAAACCAATTCACGCCAACAAGGGGGTCTAAAACTAATAGCTAACCACTCACGACCAGATTCGTCGTCGTACCGCTGAGACCATCGTCGTATAAACCAGCCTTCTTCATCTCCCTCCAGTGAAGAACTTCTCCGCAGGTTTATACGTAACACCATCGTCTAGAGAAATCGTAGATATTCGTAAATGTTCTAATTTTATCTAGGTCAAAATTCTCAATGTAAATGTAACTTTCAAATCATTTCTGCTCTTCAAGCAGTGGTGTTGAATTTTTTTTTATAATATATCTAACCAGTCACTCAAAAAATTCTTTGTCTGGAATAAATTGTGAAGTTGATTTCCTGCATATTTATTTGCCTTCCCATACAAGCTAGGTGACATTTATCTTGTAAATTTTTGTTTATCTTTGGCTTTTGTCTTTAGCAAGCCTGGCCAACTCTTGAACTAGTCGAGTTAATTGATGTGGAATTTTTTCAGTGGCCCGATTTGACAAACTAGGAAAAGTCATCAATTGAACCTTACTCACGGCCAAACCGTATCCATCTGAGCAGTCTATCGGCAAAGTGATTTCACTTTCTTGAATTTGAATCAGATATTTCAAATTTGGGGTTTAAAAATAAAGGGTGTTGCAAATCCTATATTCTATGTAGCGTACCACTATATTTATTCATCATAATGTAGATATTTCCAAATATAGTTTTTAAAGAGGAAAAGTGACGGATATAAACCGAAAAAAAATTGAAACAAAAAATTAATGAATTTATTGATAAAGATTCACTTACTTACAAAGATATTCAACCAAAGTCCATATAATTTTTTTCAAGTTGTGTTGGTTATGTGTCTACCTGCCATGTCGCAAGAAAAAGCTCACCCAGTTATGTATAAATAACATTGAGGATTTGGGGACTGCGGCTGTCATTCAAATAAATGATACAAAAAATAAATGCTGTCGCAAGTTCACTATTATTGGAAGCTTTTATAGGATATATAAGAAATCTGCCAACCTGAGATCACCAACTACCAGAATACATTTCTTTCTTAAATACAGAGACCAAAAATGCACGAAACAAGTGATGGGCATCAACAAAATTGGAAATATACCTAGAGTAATGGCTGAATTTTCAAATCTGCCGGATCCTGAAAGATACACTGGACACTCATTTCACCATTTATCTCCTACGATATAAGTAGATGCAGCAGAAGATCCACTCTCTCTGAAAAGAGGGTTGAGAATCGTCCATAGTTGCAGAAGAATATATTGATGATTCTGTAGTAACACATTGATTATTGCCATCACTCCATTTTTTTCAAGAAACTGACATCGAGTCTACTACTGTACATAATGTACAAATAACAGAAATAAATCTCTTCAACTCATTTTATCAAACTCCATTACAATTTACGAATTTTAATAATAATATTACTTTCAATTTCTATAATTTCAATAAATTGTTATTTTAAGATTTTCGCATTCAATCATTAGATTTCTTTGTGAAATTATCAAATTCCCGAACGCCTCGTGTGACAAATGGGTGAAATGGGTGAATTTCCACACTAGTAATGTAATATACTATTTCCTCCTATGATATTTTTGATATGCAAACTTTTGAAAATCACAATTTGGCGGGCAGTTAATTTTTCATAACAAATTAATCTCATTGCTCTCCTATATTTCTCGATTGTTCCTAATTTTGGAGATTGTAGAAGATTATTTCTCAAGAAATATGTTAAAATCACGTCTCCACAAAGATTAACTTGTCGCAATAAATACAGGATGTGTAACATTTAGAAAAGTTTGTCAAGTAGATATCATGAGAGGAAACGTAACATATTTCAGATGTGTTCGGGCAATATGTACCGTACTTTCCTGCGAAAAACAATCGAATTCAATCGAAAAGTTTGACATTGTGGCCCTAGATTATCCGTTATACGTCCTTCGAACAGAAATATAGTCCAATGTTCCTTAACTGTTCACCTCGTCGATATCAATCAACTCTCTAGTGTATACCAGAATTGAAAGTTCTATAGGTGTCCAGTTGAAACATTCATCGAAAGCGCTTGAGATCACATCTTGCTATTATTTCACATCACATATAAGTGATTGTGCTATAGCATATTGTTTCTTCGGAGCTTATCAATTTTTATAAAAGTCATACCCAGTACCACATCATAATCAGTTCTTTTCAATGTGGCGGAAATAATTTTTTTCTATTTTTGACATTTAAGGTAGTTGTCGTGCTACGAACAGTGTCATAAATTAGGCTCGATTGTAGGGCGACGCGATATATGTTCAAACGCTGAATTAGAGGAATCCTTTTTAAGGGAACTGTACACTCAGAAACGCAACTAGTATGCGTGTTACAGCAAATAAGCAATGACTAGACTGTTGGCAACGTCGCAATCCAACGATCACTTGCATTTAGTTGTTCGAAATACAGTCCAGTTTGCTCTAAAAACATTGGCGAGGTATCGTTATTGAATATAAGTAAAAAATTGAATTTGGAACCAGGTGGTTATACAGCTACATATGCTCAAAGATACGATTCTGATAAAAAAAAGATTGATGCTAACATCAAGAGAAAAAAAGTTGCGCAGAGTTGAATCGTCCAAAAAAAGGGAAATGTTAAGAAAATCGAAGTAAAAGTCAGAAGGTGTAACATATCAACCAAACGTCGGAATTAACGAATCAAGAGCATCATCACTATTATTAAATAACATCAAATCAATATCAATAAATTATTCCATAGTTTATTTTGAATTAGGACATCTGGATTGTGCATGACTGACACTTTACAAATCACCGCCAAATGTGAAAATAGAGAATTTAATATATATGTTACCCCTACGAAGCAGATAAATCATGTGGCGTCAAAAATTACGGGATTGAGTACAATTGCTGGTCAATTATATCTGAATGATGTACAAGTCGATTCACTAAATTCTGTAGATTGTTTGGTAGCATTTAAAGAAGTTTTATATTTATCTACCACTCCAAATTTACTCGTCGTGCATAATGCGAGATTGGATATGCCTAGATTACTAAGAGCAATCATTAATAATAATTCAATAGGACATTTTACCCTGATAGCAGAATTTGTGGATATCTCAATTATTTTTAGAAAAACGTTACCAGATCGAAAAGGGCCAGGAATGTTCCAGCTATCAAAATTAGCCAAAGATTCAATACCAAACGAAACATCAGATAATTTCCACGAAGCGATGTATAATGTATAAATTTTGCAAAAATTAGTTCGATTCATTGGTAATGAGTCAGAATGATCAACATGCATGAAATCATATAAAGAGCGACTTGAGAACGAAAGAGTATCTTATAACTCACCTAATTTAAGTGCCTTGAAAAAAAATATATTTCGGGATTCATTGAAAAAAATTGCAATATAATACGTTTTCTGAAACAAATGTATCACTATGAAAGAGAAGAAGCTGTGATTAATCACCTAACTGAGAAATTGGAGGATGGAAAACCTAGAATTACTAAAAATAGGAATGAATTAACTAAAATCATTAATGATTTGAAAATAAATGTTTAGTCAATCAAGTGATTATTTAGATTAACAGTCAAAAATAAATGAAATTACATCCATTGTTGTTAATATTTTTGGTAGATTTATAGGTTATATTTTATTAGCCTGTTAGAAATCTGAATCATGTTCGTGTATGTTTAAAAATATTCAAATCATGTTATACGTACATGTGTTGTACAATTGTATAAATGAAATGAAGTTTATGCACTGTTGTTTGCCGTTACTCGCTTAAACTATATTTCATATTATACCTGTTTCTATTGTAGTATGTTCAAAATGCACCAGTATATATTAACGCAATTATTCACAATTATTATTCATAAATATGTGCATTCCAAAACACAGTTCAATTCAAAACAGCAAGACCCTCGTGCTCTCGCTTATTTGAATCACGAGCGCTCGCTTGAGGTGTTGCCATGATTCTCAGCCTTCCCTCTCTTGCACTTCTCATACGCAATAATTCAGAAACTTCTTATGGCAATAACCAAATAACTGAATGGCTACGCGAGTTTCATTTTCTCTATAAAATTTTTTACTCACCTTTTAATAACATACTAGTTTTTCAAAAAGATCTGAATGGAGGGTTTTTAGTTATGCCTTGAAATGTGGTGTCCGTGGTAGCCCATTATAGGGATTACGTGTAACTGAAAGTTGTATGAATAAAAACGTAATCTGATTGGAAGTGGATTTTCCGACAAATACTTTAAAGTGACACTTTTCAAAACGACTTGACGTTATGAAATGTTTTACTTTCCATCACCAGTTGCGAAAACACAAATTTTTCGCAACTGGTGATAAAATAGTATATCATGCAATGAGCACAAAATGATGCCCATTTTGCACGAGTATGAAATTTGCAGCACGAGCCGAAGGCAAGTGGTGCAATTCATACGAGTGCAAAATGTCCATTTTGTTGCGAGTTGCATACTATACTTTTTCTATGACAACATATCGTTCATGTTTAATACATGCATACATTGCAAAAACTTTGAAAGAAATAAACTGATGATATTGCATTTCTCCGAATTAGCCGCTAATGGGCTTTTTAACAGAATTAAAATATGAATTGAAGAAATATGTAAATAGTTTCTTTATTGTTATTTCTAATAGGTATACAGAAATAGAAGCCTATAAATGTATGTATGTATCTAATTGAAGTTGAATGTGCAATGATTGAATATCATATTTGGAGTACTTGATTGCTGAATACTTGATTCTTTTCAGAATTGATAATTTGTCGACGTTGAAGTAGACGGCTTCTCGTGATTTTCCATTTCTAAATTCGTTGGTATGCCTAATGGTATGTTCTGTATTGCATTTGCAATTTTATTTGCTATGTCAAGCTTACTTTTTTTCGATTCATCAATATATCCCTCAGCGACTGTAGAAGATTTCCAGCCACCGTGGCGTTTCAACGTAGTTATGTCACCTCCAGCATCAACAAGAATTGTTGCGGAGGTTCGGCGAAAGCAGTGCCCAGTATATAATTCGTAACTTGGCAATTTTAAATTAATTAATTAATGAAAAACCATAGACCATTAGCATTCTGAGGGCGAAGATTTGCGTATTTTTCATAAATTTCCTAGAATTTGCCAGTTACAGTAAAATTCCGTACTATTTTGGTTTTGCTGTCTGGTATTGTTACTAAAACAGCTGAACCAAGATCATTGAAATGAGTAATTTTCATTTGATGTAATTCATGTCTTCTACATGCACCCATTACTCCCATAACTAATGCAACCTACAATGTAAATTAGTTTACTTAAACATATTTCTTATCAAATGGAAATATAAAACTTACTTTTGTTACCGAATATATTCCATCTGGAGCCTGTTCAATGAAATTATCGATGTCATTTGCTGTAAAGATCTTTGACTTTTTGGGTTTGTAGCCGTTAGACTGCTGCTTGAGGAATGCTTTCAGTTTCAAATATTTGGCAATATCTATATCATTATAGATACTAAGGTCGTTCTCAGCATTGAGAAGTGTGACCCAAAGTGGAACTTTTGAATTTTGGCTAAGTCCAAAATAGGCAATTTGTCTTTGATCTACCTTCCATTCAAAAAAAAGTTATAAGCGCGTTGATATACTCTTCGCGTTTGGTAATAAATTCATTGTTGTTACCTCTCGCTGCTTCTACATGTTGGAGGTGTCAAATCTGAGTCGATATTCACTATCAGTTTCCATTTAAATTATTAGTTTTATAGAAAACAACTGAAATTACTCGTTACCTACTAAAACTTTGGCAAGAAACGATCTGCTGACATTTCATCAATTTGACGCTGGACGTCATAATTTGACGAGCCGTAGTCGTCGTGATTTTAGAGTGAACCTAGACCTAACACGAAATATTCCATTTCGCATTTGTTGCTTAGCAACTTGCCTAGCAACCGATGCAAAAATGAAATTCTGTACAAAATGTGCTTGTTTATGATTGAAGTTACGGTTATAGGATGAACAGCTAATTGATTTACTCAAAACGAAACTGAAAAACAAAAGCTCTTCAGGGCCAGACGAAGTACCAATGTTTTTATTGAGAAAAATTATCAGTACTATTTCTGAACCATTGACCTTCCTAGTAAATCTTTCATATACTGATGGCAGGTTCCCAAGTGCTCTGAAAATTGGGAAAGTTATTCCAGTTTATAAAAAAGCTTCCTGAAACAATAGCAAACTATAGACCCATCACCCTAAGTCCCAGTTTTTTCCAAGGTTTTGAATATTGCTTCTTGGAAAAGGTTACTCAAATATTTGAATAATCTCAACATTTTGTCAAATAGGCAACACGGTTTTTCAGATCCGGAAAAGTCAACAAGTACTGCACTCTATCAGTTTTATGGTGATCTAACCAACTATATAGATGAAAATGAGTACCCCTATAGGTATTTTTGTGACCCTGACCCTTGGCTTTTGCCCGTGTGGACCACAATGTCCCCTTTTTTTCTCAACCTTCCGACTATGGTATCAGGGTTTTGCTTAACTGGATAAAAACCTTTGTTGAAGAAGGCCTTTCAATATGTCTCAATTAATCACCAGGATGAAGATTTAATTCGATCTTCCCCCTCATCTCGACTTAAAATTGACCTAGGTCCCGCAGGGTTCGATATTGGGTCCTTTTTCATTTTATATGTCAACGAGATAAGTAATATCCTACCAGATATAAAAGTCAAAGTTGGGCTGACGATACAACTTTTACTTTGGAAAAAGACAGTGTCAGCCAAAAGGAAACCTGTAGAAAATGCAATGGATGAACTGGTCAATGGTTCCAAGATCACTTTTCTATATTTCAATACAGATAAACTTAATCAATGCATTTTCACACGCAAAAGTCTCTGAAAAAATTGAAATATCCCACAATGGGAGGTTTGAGTTTCAAAAATGAAAGATTTTTGGGTCTAAATATCGACTCCTGCTTAAACTGGAATAAACATTACGTGTTAGGTGCAAACTTGATCCTTGCACTATATGTTCAGAAATATAAAATCTATATTGGAAAAGCATCAACTGGTACAGTTGTATTATGCTGAAGTTGAGAGTCGGTTGAGATATGGAGGTGCCTCTGGGGAGACTCCATCATTTCCTCAAAGTGTTTTTTGTAAACAAACAAAAATTCTAAGAATCATAAATGGTCTGAAACAAGATGAATCTTGTCGAGAATCTTTCAAAAACTGAGAATTTCAGCTTGACTGCACTTTTTATATCTTTTGAGATATGTGTTTCGCAAAAGAACGGAATAATGTTTTGTGAAAATAAGGAACTACACCAGTATAATACCCGAAATAAAAATGATCTGCATCTGCCCAAGAGCCGTGTGAATATCACATATAACGCTCCTAAACGCATTGGCCCAAAAATTTTCAACCATATACCACTATCTATAAAAAATATTGAAGGTGAAAAAGACGTTCAAATATCAGTTGAAAAGCTATCTAACAAACTTATGTCCATATAACATGAATGAATTTTTCATTGAAAGCAGTGATTTTTCTTTTTGTCTTTTCTTTTTTAAACAGTTTTGACAATATTTTATTTGTCTTTTTATATATGTATTAGTAATTAGTAATTTTACTCGCCTATATACACTTCTACACTGACTTTTTCTTATACAATGTATATTGTTCAAAAAGAAATAAAAAACTTTTGACTTCTGATTTATCGAGGTTGTCGTAGAAAAAGTCAATTTCACCACCAGTGGCAAAAAATACAGGAATAAAATTTGTTATAATTTTGAGGCCAAACTACTTGAAGTATTCATTCATTGTTATTATATTCTCTGTACATATTATGAAGATCAAATTTCATTCGAATTCAATACATAATATGAATGGTTAGAACTAATTATAAATATTAATAACATAATTTGAACAATTGGTTATATTGACCCCAGCAGCTGACAACGTAGTTTTCTATGTAGCATTAATTTCCGTTTTTTCCATGGAAGTCTCTCCAAGTGGGAACACGCTTTTAACGCACTAAAAAGTAGAAATAATCTCAATAATCAATGACTATGCCAAAAAGCGTGGGGTGCTTTGTCGAAATCAATTAAAATAGTCCAAGATCCCAGAGCCGGCAAATCTGTGTGATATGTAGTAGTATTTGCTAGCTTAAAACAGGGACCATTTTACGGGTAGCAGGTATAAAGGTACATAAAAAAATTAATATCGCCCAGTTGGCTAAGTGGTCTAAGGCGCAAGATTTAAGCTCTGATATCAAAAACTGGCAAGGGTAGGAATCCCCGCGCCTGACGATTTAAAAAAAAATTCTCATTCAAATTAGGAAATATTATGTTTTTTTTTGAATATTCATCCCAAAATTACACCACTTCTCAATTTCAGAGTGGAACATAAAAAAAATCGTCAGGCGTGGGGATTCGAACCCTCGCAAACTTTTGAGATCCAGAGCTCAGATCTCGCGCCTTAGACCGCTCGGCTAACTGGACGATATTGATTGCTAAACGCATTACCATACTTTGACGTGAGTAAGAAAGTTTTTTATGTACCTCTGTATCTGATACCTGTAAAATGACCCTGCTTTCAAACTAGCAAGTACGCATACGTTCTCAACTACATATAACATTATTCATGCTTAAAATTTCAGCTTTGCTAAAATGAGGTATGTTTACGGCTCTGGGATCTTACTCTAAAAGTATTATGTTTCTCAAAGATACGTAAACAAAAAGCACCCCATGTTTTGCGGCATAGTCGTTGAATATTAAAATTGTTTTTCAATTTTTAGTGCGTTAAAAGTGTGTTCTTCACTTTTTTTAAATATATAGTTTTAATATTTCAAATATTTCTTACTTGAATTAAAAAGGATCACATATCAAAATTGGAAAAAATAACGTGTGAAACACGTTGGAAAACCCTAGTTTTCATAACTCGCTTTCTTTTGCATAAATTCGCTCATTACGAAAAATAGTGCTTTTCCCAACTGGTTGCGCAAATAACTATTCCTTCATCCAACTGATATTCTTGAGTAACCATTTTCGAGATACATTCTTGTCGCGTGTATTCCATTAGTAAAGTTTCTTGGCAAGTCGGGAGAAGACAGATAACTTTCCTAATGTACCACCCGTACAGGCACGGCATTATCTATCGAAGTTATGAAAAGTTATGGACTTTTTCATCCCGCGAATTCAATAAACGTGAATGGCTAAAGATACTGCACAGATATAAAATTTAATTTACAAATGGCAAGAGGAGAAGGAAAATAGGTATTCATTACCCACTCAAAGGAACATTTATTTCTATATTCCAAAAATTCTCACTCAATCATCACAGTTTTTTTAATTTCAGGATTTTTGTAATGTCAATAAACTTTGATGAAGTATACAAAGTAGCTAAGAAACTTTTTTTTTTCTGAGTAAACATCCTAACTACATCTATCACTTCAGTTTATCTTGGAAAAAATGTATATTTATCTCGAGTATTATCATTGGAGATATGGATATGGATATATCACGGAGAGCACTTCGCTGGAGGGGGGAAAGGATTTTGCTACTATTATCACCATTTTTCACAATCATTAGGAAGTACTGCTGCAAATCAACAATTGCAAGGAATATTTAGGTATTAGTCATCTCAGAGACGTGATCTAATATTTTTTATTTCGACAAAAATTCGTAGCAGCCTCAAAAAATGTTACAATATATAACAAAGCCGGTCCATCATCTTGAATTCTGACATGAAATTATTGATTCTCTATCTCAGATATATTCAGATACCAACTTTTGGTGAGATCGGACAACAACTAATAAATCTGGTCCGCCCTCTTGAAGTTTTGACATGGAATTCGTAATCTCTCATCTTAGAAAACCCACATGTCGATATATCCATTCCTGAATTCACCTCGCTAATAATTTGAAACAGATTTGCACCATCAATTAAATCAAATCAAATATATTTCTACGATCAGGCATAATACAGTACATATTTGTCTGAAGAAGGCGACCTAGGCACACGTACCTGTTGTGTCGTTGTCCGCTTCAGACAGTAAAAATGAGTAAACAATATACATGAGTAATTTAATTATGAGAATAATAAAGGAGAATAGAGGTTGGTGGTTACAAGTTTAGTGTTGGGAAAGAATCGATATCAATAGTGTAATATCAATCAGAGAACAGAATGGATTTATATGATTATTCAGAAGATATCAAACTGGGTGGAATTTTTAAGGATTAGTTTTTTTATTCCAAGTTTATTTTTTTTTGTTACGGATGATATCAATGCTTGCTGGAATGGTTTTGAAAAGTGTTGGTCCGAAATAAAGGAAAGATTTTTGTGTGACAGATTTTCTGAAATGAGAGACTTTGACATTCCGATTGGTTGCTGCTCTAGTATTGAGAGGCTTCTTTGAAAATTGTTCATGTTTTTGATGCATTCGTAGGAGAGATTGGTATATATAGATTCGCCTCACTTGGAACAAGCCGGCATTTTGGTACAGTGTTGTTGTGGAGAAGAGTTTTTCCTCATGGAATAATCTTTTTAATCGAGTATCCTGAGTTGATTGAAGGTTTTGTAATGTAGTTGTGAATGCTCCTTCCCAAATTGTTATTCACTATCTCAAGGTAGATTCAACTAAAGAGTTGTATAACATGATAAGATTTTTTTTTGATAGAATATCTCTCAGTAGGTCGAATTTGTGAATCAGGGTTCTTAGCCGTTTTATTACGTATGTGATGTGGTCGGACCATCTGACGTGCTGATCAATCATGACACCAAGATATTTTATGACTACAACTTTTTCTGAGTTGGGGCAGCTACGTCCGTCTAAAATTAAACATTTGGGGGAATGTCATTCAATAGTGAAGTTGAGTTGGTCACTTCTCGTGGGTGAAAATGTGATAAATTTAGTTTTTGCAATATTAAGGCTTAAGTTGTTATTCAACCCAGATTTGTATATATTTCAAACCTATTTCAGAAGTTGTTTCTACTTCATCCCAATCCTTTCCACTAAAAATAATTGTTGTGTCGTCAGACCATTTGACCCTTGGAGTAATTGATTTTTGCAATACTGTTTATATATTATAGAAACAATACGGGTCCCAATACTGTACCTTGTGACACTCAACTGCCGATTCAGAGCTCAGTATATCTCCTATCTTTATTTTCTGTGTTCTGTTCCTCGGGTAGCTCTTAAACAGATTCAGTGATAACCCCCGAATGCCGTAATCCCTCATTTTTGATAACAGTTTGTCATGTGAGACAGTGTCAAATGCCTTGGCCAAATCAAGAAAGGTCGCTAGGCACTAATCGGATTTGTCCAAGGCTTTTACAGTTTTTTCAACAATGCTCATGATGGCATCTTCAGTGTTGTGATTTTGCAAGAATCCATATTGATTACTGAATAGTATTTGGTACTTATCCAGAAATGCAATTATTCTTTTCTTGAGTACGTGTTCGAATATTTTTGCGAAATCATTAATAACTGAGATGGGTCGATAGTTTGTTAATAAATTGCGTTTACCGGATTTAAAGACCGGGGTAAATATGGATTCTTTCCATTGAATAGGTATTATCGAATTGAGGTAACAGAGATTCTTAATGTGTTGCAGTGGAAGCGGATTGTGTTTGTGAATAGCTTTTATAACTCTTGTATCGATCCTGTCGGGCCCTGGAGAACAATCATTTTGTAATTTTGAAATGAACAAAATAAGTTCTGAGAGGATGTGACAGGTTCAATGAAGAATGATGATTGTATAGATATATCATTCAAAAAGTTCTGGGGTAGGTTTGTTTTTTCGATGTCTCTTGTCATCTTAGTTTCTAAGCTAGAAAAAAATTCATTAAACAGATTTGCTTTTTCGCTATTATTTCTTATTGGCAGTCCGTTCTCATTCATGATGTCAGTCTGGAAAATATGTGGAGTTGATTTGAGTCCTGAAATATAATTGATTATAGCCCAGGTTTTTTAACAGTTGCCAGCTGCTTTACTCATTTTTTTTTATAAAAATAATTCTCACTTTTTTTCTTTAGTGTGTTGTTTATTTATGTATTGTTTATGATATTGTTCGAATTCAGTACAGTAATTATTCAGTAGTTGTTTTTTCAGTGAGTCTCTTTTATGGATTGAAGTAATTAGGCCTAGCGATATCCAAAGTTTTATTTTCGGAAACGTATTTTTTTCGTTTTTCAATCGTGTAGATCTTTCGATATATTCATTGAGTGATTGGATGAATTCATTGTAAGTTGTCTGAACGTCTTGATTTATTACCACATTTGTCCACTGCTAGTTGCTCACCAGTTTGTTGAGTTCGTCATGACGTATCTGCATGGTGGCTCTTTTGTTTCTGGGAGTGGTTGAATTTGAATTTTTTTCGTAAATTTGATAAAAATGAAGGGGGTGAAATGATCGGTTATATCAGTCTGAAACATTATGGGATTTATTTCTATTTTATTGAGAACGTGATGATTTTTTTTATAAAAATATGATCTATGGTTGACTTCGAGTCTTGTGTAACACGTGAAGGTTCATTAATATACGTGTAGGTTTATTAATATATGAGACAAATCCATTTTGGTTTAGTAGATTAAGATTTATATTCGTTTCGCTTTGATCCGGCCTCAGTAAGTCAATATTGATATCACCTAGGTACATTTCCGAATTTTGTTTTGTAATTGATAATAGGTATTCTTCTAAATCTTCAATATGATTTTGGCTGCTAGTTGAAGGAGGTCTATAATAGGTAGTAATACCTATTTCATTGTTGTTCTTTGAAGTGAATGTAGCACGAAGGAATTTGCTGTCGTTGATTTTTTTTATGACAATAGTAGGTATTATATCATTTTCCATATAAATTATCGTCATGTCACATTTGTTTATGTTCGAGTCATTATAATGGGACGTATAATTAGGTATTTTATTTACCAAATCCACTTTATTCTTAGTTAAGTCTGCTTCAACGACTATCCCGGTGCCTTTTAGCATCTTCTTCTCCGCATATATGTTTTGTTCCATATGTGAGTTGCTTAGCTTGAGATAGATAGATAGATACTGATTGTAATGGCCACGATCAATCAAGTATTTTAATGTATCCATGTGTAATACCCTTAATTGAACAAAATGGCCATAAAAAGGGAACGACTGTTTCATTTCGTATGCAATTAAATTAGGCGGCATGAGTTTGACAAAGAATGTGACATCTCGTAAAATATCAAGTCACTATTACTTGCACCGGTACACCAAACGAGTCGACAATTATATTTTCAGACATTCATAACTAATTTAATAGTACGTCTCGACAGATGAAGCAGTCTAAGCGGGAGACCTCACACACACACACATAGAAATGCCTCCATTCACATTGAATTAGTTCGTAACCGCCCGTTAAAAAAAAATGAATAACATAAATGATCATGAATTCTTGGAAAACTACTGACACAGGGCGTTCCATATGTCACCATCGGCTTTAATGAAACGTTAGCAGCCGCGGTGATAGCGGCAAGAATGAAAGGAACTCAAGGGGTCACGTAAATTATAAAAAGTAATGACCTGTTACTGTAACATATCATGGCGGCTTTTCAAATCAAAGGGGAGACAGGGGTAGACTATATAAAGGTAGTTGAACATGATCGAATCTACTCTTCTTCGGAAAAGAAAACTTTTAGCCAGTTAAAAGTGTTTTTTTCCGGCGTACCTATAGGTGTTATAGACTCGATGATGGTTCTGTTTATGTTGTGTCTCGCTTCGGTCAGAGCTCTTCGAGCCTCTGGCTGGTGACTACTCCGTACTGATGAGGGCCAAAAAGCCTGGAACCGGTATGCGGATTGTTAGGCGAACACGACATAAATTAAACATAATCGAGCTTATCAGAATGAAACATTTGGATTCAATGACCATTTATATGGAGGTATGCATGGATTCTCAGGTGAATATCATTCAACGTTCTGCGTGGTATTTGCCAGGAAAGTAGTTGTTTTTCCCCTGTGATCTACCATTTTCTGGTTCAATTTATATTGAACTTTTGTTGTGAAGAAGACTGCACTTCGTTGTTTATATTAATTGTTGTTTTTATTCTTTAGAAAATTTATATATATATAATAACAAGTCCTAGGTGTATTATTGTTTCTGAACTATCTGAGATTGGTAACTGTACTGCCAAATTAAGTTCCACGCTCCATTACATACTGACTGAGATAGCTTCTCAAGCCGCTCTGGGGGGTTGTCCAGTTATTGGTCTATATACTAATAACCCTCAGTATAGTTGAGGCTTAGCTATTGAAAAAATAACGAGCAGCCACAACTTAATGTAAGTAAATAATTTTGAGACGGATTGTTTGATTGGCGCCGAAATGAAAGAACGCTGTTGAGTAGTGTTCGTATTCATGAATTAAGGCATAATTCTTTTTTTTTTCTGTATGTTGTGACACAAATCAGTTTTGTTTGTTTGACCTACGTGACTGATTCCTTTTATTTAAGAATTTGGGAAAAGCAGCTTATAAGTGAACAAGTTTAGTTTGTCAGGTTGACTGATAATAAACCTCACTCATTTGTCAACAATGAACTGAAATTTACCATCGATTTTAATTTATTATTTCTGCGTAGAACTTAGTGACGAATACGCAATGAGATATCATTAATTTGCCAGGCACCTACGTCGACACATTTATGGCATCGTTTAGCTGACGAATCAACGGATTATATTCTCCTCATCAGTGAATTAATGGGTTTTGAGAGTTACCTGCCATCGATATATATCACAACGGATTGCTTGAATTGCGTTATATGTTTGGAAAGCTTATTCAGCTTCCAGTCGAGCAGGGGATAAAAATGCCCGTCGAATTCCAAAGGCAACAATTTCAGTCATTTTCGAATATTGAAATTCATCGACCCCTTGTAGGGAAAAAACATTGGAATGCCAATAACCCAAATGCTTCATTTGAAAAAAAAATCCTTGATCCCTGTCAGTTGATTATGTTTACAAAATTATATAAAACATCACAAAATCAAATAACGACGGTCAATGTCGGCTTCACTACTGAGTTCGCGTCCCGAAAATTACTACGATTGCCCATCAGTTAGTATCCAAAGAGAAATAATAATAACTTATTCACGAGTTTTTATCCTGAATAGTTAATCGTGTAAATACTCTCAATACGGGGACAAAATCTCCAAAACCGGTATACAGATGGTAAACACGAATTGGATTGATAAATGCGTCTTTGCTCCCCAACTTAACATTTGTTTTCTCAGAAGCAATGGTTTTGTAGTGCTCGGAATCTTTTCTGTTACCTATTTCTTGGCGAATTTGGAAAGTACCGAAAAAGGGTCTACTGTAGGACGGAAGTCGATGTTCGTAAATTCGGCTTGTCACTCGACTGTCAGTTTGTCCTATGCATTCGGAACATGGTTTTTCGTATATCCCTTGAAACTCATCAGCTATGGTATCTTGGGAGATCTGAGAAAATTTGGGATTTGATTAGTTGCCGTGAGGATTGACTATATATAACGTTTCTGTAGGGTTCTGATAAATTTGTTGGTGGAACTTTTGATATAGGGGAGAGAAGCCTTGTGTATCTATTGGGTTTTTATGATTGGTGGGAGTCGTTGGTTGTTGTATAGAAAGAAGAGTGACTTGTCAGCTTCTGTTTCCAAAGTGAATTCTATGTTATTGAGGTGATCCAGGAATTGATTATTTCCTGAGTCATGAGGCCATATAACGAGTATGTCATATCTGAATCAATATATGTGCTTGTGGTCAAATTACTCTATGGTCTCCGTCTCGAAGAGAGGGGAGATCCCATTGGTGCAGCTCTCACTTGTTTGTGATATGTGCCCTAGGAAAGATATCAGTACTTCGGATTGTCTGTGTTTTGAGTCGAGACTATTGTCAAGACCTGGGGTGTAGGCAGATTGAGACCCCGGCGTCAAGCCACAAAATCCTAAGTGACTACATCTGAGGCAAAATGCAATATTTATTTTGAACGAAATATCACTTTTCCATGATTTGTTGGGATTCACAGTTTACCATGGAATTATAACCAAACCCGTGGTCAGAAAGCAAGATACTTGAGGTTATTCCTTTCAACCCATCGAGGATACTTTGCAGATAAACAGTTGTTATTCTTCAAATATTCAAAGGGACCACTACCCAAGAATTTGTTTGGGCATTTACAGACCGTAGTTCCGCCTACCGATAGCCATTATAGTACAGTCGAGTAGGATACAACATTTCACAAAAAGTTATTTTTGTTCACCGGCAGATATGAGAAAAAGTCAAATTATCGCCATGAAATGCCATTTCATATATGCAAATGATGAGTTATGAAAGATTTACTTGGGAGAATAGCTATGGAGCAGAATATATTGTTGGAAATGAGTAATAGATAGGCGTAGGAGAAATGTTTTTCCCACCGGGTTTTTGATCTCCTACGCTTGTAGGTAATTGAATATTGTATTTAAAGGATTTTTCTGTGGTTATGAGAAATAATTGTTGAAAGTATATCGTAGATAGAAATATATCAAAAATCACTGGGCTATCGTTTGTATACGGTTGCGAGCTTTATTACTGAAAGATACCATCCCCTAAAAATAGCCTGGTCATTCTTGTACTAGGAAACTGAATAATATTTCACATACAGTATCAGAAACAATTTATCTGGGGTATAGACAGAAATCTACACAAGCATCAAGGAACGCAATGATCTGATAATACCACATAAACAAGAGAGACGCAAAGGGACTCGACTCATCCTTGCCGAGCCGTGGTTGCGAGAACAAAAGACCGTGACAATGATTACCTTTTGAAACATGCCGCCTATTTACACAACCGCAGAGAAAGTACAGATCGTCAAGTGGTACTTTGGGGGTAATTCTGTACAAGATACTAGAAATCTATCCATAGTGGCATTTGCAGATAGACCTGTACCTACGGAAGCGACTGTCTTTTCGATTATTGATAAATTTCAGAATTTTGGGTGTGTGGCAGCACATTGCGAAAAATGTTGTCCCACAAATCCACCACCGCATCCTGGACAAATACCCGAGGAACGGGAAATAAGAGAAACACAAGTGTGTGCATTGGCAGAAACGACACCTTGTTCGAGTAGATAGATCGCCGACGAAGTGAATTTGAATGGAAGAACTGTAAGGAATATTTTGAAGAATTGTTTCAAAGTCAAGACCACCCAAAAACTTTTGCCTGGAGACCATTTCAGACGTCCTGAGTCCTGAGAAACGACGGTCGAAAAATTCAATAGGGCATTTCGTGTAAATGATGACTTTCTAAAAAATGTGTTATTTACCGATGAATCGTCCTTTTCAATTAATCGGAACCACAACCCATCCGTAGTACGTTAAAGGTCTCGTAAAAATAAACATTTGAGTATTGCTGTGAGGACACAGTACCCAAGCAAATTGAATGTCTGGGCGGGACTTATAGGCGATCACGTCATAGGCCCATTTTTATTGAAGGGAATTTAAATGCAGCAAAATATTTGCAACTTTCGCAAAATCAAATTATTCCTGCCGTTCGCGCTCTTCCGATTTACTTTAACGGCGTGTGGTTCCAACAAGATGGTTGTCCTGCCCAGAATGCAGGCACGGTGGTTACATTTTTGAATAAATTATTTCCCGATCGGTTTATTTGTAGGCGAGGTACAATCAACTGGCCATCTCGAGGTATATCGGCATGAGTTCGAACGTTCCACCAATTTAGATGAACTGAAGGCAAAAATTATTCAGTTGTGTGCTCAGGTAACACCAGTTACCCTTGCGCCTACCAGAACAGACTTGTACAATAGATTCGGCTATTGTTTGGCCCAAAATGGTGGTTTGTTCAAACATTTAATAAAATTAGTCCGTACACAAAATATTTAATTTGTTTTGTCTTTTCCTGTAAATATTTGTTTTTCTCTCCATTCAAGAAATAGTTGTTTTTCTGTTAGAAATAAGTTTTTTGTTTTTATTGTCTTACAGAAATATCGTTTGCTTTTGTTTATGTTTAATAATTTTCTTCTGTTTCAGCGGCCACCACGGCACCAAAGATATTTTGATCTACCTGTCGTCCGACAGATTAAATTGAATCAATGATTCAGTTTAATTTGTTCAAATTATCTGATGTGAAATTATTGTTGATTATTCTCCTTCATTGCAGCGCACACATTCTCCCGACTGCTGCTGGTATGATACTGACGTCCTGAGCTGACCGCTCTGACTCTCCTATCTTTGTGTCGTGACGTCGATATCCCTTCCTCGAGCGAGTCGAGGAGAAATTGTAATGCTCTCTCAACATACAGTATCGGAAAAAATTCATCTGGGGTACGGACAGAAATCTACATGAGCAGCAAGGAACGCAATGATATGATAAAACCACATAAACAAGAGAGACGCACTGCTGTGCGCCCCTCCTGTTACCCCACCCGACACATTAACTGACCACGTGACAATGCTACACAGCGCACAGCGAATCGCTCCGACTCTCCTATCTCTGTGTCGTGACGTCGATATCCCTTCCTCGACCGAGTCGAGGAGAAATTGTAATGCTCTCTCAACATATAGCAAGATATTCTCCACGCTCTCATGAAACCACCATACCCAAGATAAATACTTTCCGATGCTGTATGTTGGGCAAATGGGTAAACGAGACAGTAAGAATATCCATGGATGATCGGAGAAAGCAGTTCGATTCGAGATTTCTGAACGAGATTCCCAGACATTAATTTTTTATGGGCTTTGCCAGCCTGATTTTTAGTTACTCCAAATTTCTTCTCATTCAGATAAATAAAAGTCCAAATCAGAATAAGTTCAATTGATTAAAGTTCATTAATAATCAAATGCTAAGATTTCTTGTATGGATTTTCTTTCTGTTATTTTATTGGTTATACATGGGTCCAAACCACAGATAATTCATTCGACTGAAGGAGAGAGAACTAAGAAATAAATTTCGAACTTATTCAATATAAAAAAACACAGTTCAAAAGAATTGATTGATCTTCTCGAAAATTGAGAGCTTAAGAAGTAGAATCAGTGGGAGTGCCAAGTATCCAGATGTCTTCCAGTCACGAGATGATCCAGAGTTTTCGAAGACATAATCTTCGGTGAGGAAATCATTATGGTGATTCTTCATCAAATCTCATATCACATTTTCGAATCCACGCCAGCACAGCTCTTTTGAAGGAAATTTGGGTTCGCAACCGCTCGGCGATATGAAATCTAGAAAAAATTCTAGAACACTGTTTTTTCTACGGATATTCATCTAATTGAATAATTAAATAGCAGTAACATATCATTTGTCACACTCCGAAGAGGAGGCAGATCGAGACCCCAGTGTGAAAATAACTCATATTCATCATCGTTATACATGATTGTTTTTTTTTTCAGCTCCAAAAGGGGTACCAAAATGTTGAAACAATCAGATTTCCAAACGCGGTTCGACCAAACACACACACACACACCTAAAACTGGCATTCACTCAGGCTGGGTTTTTCCATTTTAATTTGTTGAAGTTTCGACGGGGGGCCCCACGTCTTCTCCACAGAACATATATTTTTGGTACATCGTTACAAGTAATAAAATTCAGTATGAAGAGGTAAACTGGTTTTTGTGCCTATAAACATCAGTTTGATAGGCACTGGATTCTTATTTGAGGTGGTGCAATTGTGAAAAGGTGATGGTGTAGCGATGTTTTTATAGTTCTTCTAGAAATTGCATGATGCGATGATTACCTTGGTTACATCTCCAAAAATCGTGCATTCAATAGTAATTTACGTAACAAGTCGGGAAAATAGGGTTTTTTGGACGAATAGACAAAATTCTAGGACGAGCCGTAGGCGAGTCCTGGAAGTCTGTGAGTCCAAAACAACTATTTTCGGGCGTGTTGCTTACAATATTTTGTCAGCAACCGTGTAGAATAAATAATCAATGAGACGACATATTTCCTTATTTCTTTATTATACATTTTAATTCTTATTTGAATTAGACAGAACAGAACAGAAAATACCACATACTAACAGAAATATTCTAATTCTTATTTATACTAATATTTATATTAGAATTCGAGCAATTGCTATTATTGAAGGGATTCAATTTGTTTGAAATGCTTGCTATATTTAACTAATTTCATATGAACTGTCAGCCGTTATTTCGTTGCTATGGTAATGATCAACTGCATTCATCAAAACCATACCTACCAAGATTTTCATATTTACAATGACAACAACGACGTGGACTAGGCCGGAAAATGCTACTTTCTCAAAGAAAAAGCGTCCGGGAAGTGGGTACATCCTGTTCTCCCGTTATCCCCTTATCCCGTTATCCCGTTTTTTTGTTATCCCGTTATTCCCGTTATCCCGTTATCTCTTTATCCCGTTTTACCGTTTTCCTGTTATCCTATTTTCTTTTCGTCCCGTTATCCCTGTTTTCCTCTTATCCTGTCTTCCCGTTCTCCCGTTTTCCCGTTTTTTCGTTATCCCGTTATCCCGTTTTCCTGTCATCCCGTTTTTTATTCATCCCGTTATTCCGTTTTCCCGTTATTCCTTCATCCTGTCATCTCGTTATCCCGTTTTCTGGTTTTTTCGTTATCCCGTTATCCCGTTATCCAATTATATAGTTATCCCGATATTCCGTTTTTCCCTTATCCCCTTATCCTGTCATCCCGTTATCCCGTTTTCCCGTTTTTTCGTTATCCCGTTATCCCGTTTTTTTCTATAAAAAAAAATAGGGGTTGATCGTAGAAAAGTGAAAATACAGGGTTGTATGTATTTTTGAATGCTGTATCATAAAAAAATAAAAACAGTCTTTTTTTTCTGAAGAATAAAAAATAAAAATTAAGGGGTGGACCACCCTTAACATTTAGGGGGATGATTCATGAATCTAAACCATCCAGGGCGCCACCCAAACGCACAAAAAAAATTCATTCAAATCGGTCCAGCCGTTTATGATACCGACTGCAGCGCCATCTGCCGGACTGATTTGTGATTCTTAACCATCCAGGGCGCCACCCAAACGAATACAAAAAAAATCATTCAAATTGGACTTATATATATATATATATATATATATATATATATATATATAAAGACTAGCGGACCCGACAGACGTTGTCCTGTCCAAATTTCTATGTTTCCCAGAATGTTTTTCCCGAAAATTTACCCGTTTTCCCGTTATCCCCTTTTCCTGTTACCCCTTTGTTTCTTTACCCCGTTATGCCGTTTTCCCGTTATCCCCTTATCTTGTCTTACCGTTATCCCATTTTTCGTTATCTCGTTATTCCCGTTATCCCGTTATCCCGTTTTTTCGTTATCCGTTATCCCGTTTTCCTGTTATCCCTTTTTTCTTTATTCCGTTATCCCGTTTTCCTTTCCCTTTTCCTCTCCCGTTTTCCCGTTTTTTCGTTATCCCGTTATTCCCGTTTTCCCGTTATTCCCGTTATCCCGTTATCCCGTTTTCCTAAGAAATAAATGAAAATAGGTGTTGATCGTAGGAGGGTTACTTAAGATTAATATGTTTTTTTTCATTCTAAGTCATAAAAAATAAAAAAATAAATCTTGCCAAAAAAATTGGGGTTGATCGTAGAAGGGTGAAAATTCAGGGTTGTATGTATTTTTGAATGCTGTATCATAAAAAAATAAAAACAAAAAATTTTGTCTGAATAAGGGGGATGATTTGTGAATCTGAACCATCCAGGGCGCCACCCAAACGCATACACAAAAATTCATCCAAATTGAGCCGTTTAGGAGGAGTACAGTGACAACACACGTACAGTAGAATCATATATATATAAAGATATATATATATATATATATATATATATATATATATATATTCAATAGTAACTCGGCTTCCATAACTTTGTTATTGTTTTCACATCGAAATGAAAGCATTTATATCAGATTAATGTTTAAAACTAAGATTCAGATGATTTCATTCAATTGTGCGGAATGAAAATACACATTTCTTGCCATTTGATTGTGACGGTTGAGGTTATCTGGGAAAATAATATTACTTTCTGCATTTTTAGGTATTGACCAGGGGCATTCATATCTTTATCACTATTGATCATTATCATTACATTACCAAGCTATTGTGAAATATTTCTAAAAGTTGAACTATTCAGTATTTGTTTTCGGAAACTCAAACGGAAAATCCATACAGTAAACTGAGTTCCAAGTAAAAATCTGACTGCAATCCACTGGAAAGAATCATTTGTCCCAGTTATTCGATGAGTCATTGAAAAATCGAGAACTCAATTTACACATAATAATTTCATCCAATTTCGAATGAGAAGTTAGCTTCAGTCAACTCATACATCCTATCCTGGAAGAATATCTGGAAATTCGACTTGTAATATGAGAAGGATGGATGTGAAAGACCAACGGGAATAGCAATAGCAGAGCTAATGATATTATTCTTGTATCCAGCTGAGTAAATACACTTCAGTGATGCCATAAAATTGAATTTATGGTTTCCCCTGTCGTTTCAATTAGTGTGACATTATGTATGACCCTTGCCAAGATAGAACGTAGAATTCCAACTAATAACTCTTTGCAATATTCCTCTCTTGAGAAGTAAAACCATCCGAATTATTTTTCAAAAAACTCGATGTGTGGAATTTGGGATTTATGAACGAAATTGATTTCGAGCATATGCCCTTCGTCCCCAGAATTCACAATAATTGAATAGGATGAATGTGTTGATGAATGTGTTGATATTAAAACAACTGGATTTCTCTCGAAAACGACTGGAAATTTCGAAAATTTTGACGTGAGCAAATATATTGCTGTTGACATTTTCTACAAAAAACCATGTGATAATTTTTTTCTGAATTGAATAGAACGGGAGATATAGCTGAAAAACGGTAAACATGAATATTTGAGTTTCAAGTTGGAAAAAATTAAAAGTTGAAATATTTTATAAATAGAGTTTTATGCGTTCCATTGAAACATCTGAACCATATTTTTTTTCAATAATTCGAAGTTAGGAAAAAAAAAATACATTACAATTTTTATTAATAAAATACAGATTTTTCAAAAACTATTGGACATACCAAAAAAAATATGGAAAGCAAAGAAATTCCTCTTAACAAAGAATCTGAGTTGACTTTTCCATCGAATCAAATAGTAAGATCAAATCAAAAATCAAAAGAGAAAAACTACGTACTCCAACTGGAGGGGGCCGAAGGCCCCTTGTTATACGACGATATCTTATAGAGGAGTATACTACGGTTTCTGGTGAAATGCTTTCTTGGAAACTGAGCGAGATAGAGGTATAGTTACTTTCGAGAAAATGATTCCTATCGAATTTTGAGCAACTTTGGTTTTGTATGTGGTACGTCTGTCTGTCTGTACTCTCTACTCTGTACTATGTACCAAACATAAAGTGAAATATCTCCGGAACCCTTCGACGTATCGTCTTGAAACTTTGCCATCATGTTCCACGAAAAAGTTTATCCTGTCATTGCAATATGAAGGGAATCAGAAGATTCCAAGATGGTTTTTCCGGGATTTTTCTGAAAATTCCAACCTCTGAACCAAACATAAAGTGAAATATCTCTGGAACCCTTCGACGTATTGTCTTGAAACTTAGCCATCATGTTCCACAGAAAAGTATATCTAGTCATTTGATTATGAAGAAAATCGGAAAATTCCAAGATGGTTTTTTCGGGATTTTTCTGAAAATTGTTTGTGGTTCGACTACAGGTCGCATGAATGATCGTTTCGTTTTCATATTCTGTACCACAATAGTTCGTCAACCGTTCAGGAAGCCTATTGGAACTGGACGTGATCGGAAAATTCCAGATGGATTTTCCAGGGGGATTTTCCGAAATACATGGTCCGACATAAATTCAAAAATCTCTCAAACTAACGGAAAATATGGAAATCTACGAAATGCTGTGTATCCCTCCTGAATAGTGCCACAAGATATTCCCTTAACATTTTTCTCTCACTCCACCGAAAAATAAAAAACAATTGAAAATCTGAAAATTGAATTTCGAAATTAAAACAACTTTATTTTTCTCGAAAACGACTGGGGATTTCGAAAATTTCGACGTGAGCAAATATATTTCTGAATTGAATAGTACGGAAGATATAGCTGAAAAACGGTAAGCATGAATATTTGAGCTTTAAATTGAAAAAAATTAAAAGTTGAAATATTTTGTTCATAGAGTTTCATGCGTTCCATTGAAACATCTGAACCATATTTTTTTAATAATTCAAAGTTAGAAAAAAAATATATTAAAATTTTTATTGATAAAATACAGATTTTTCAAAAACTATTCGACATATCAAAAAATTATGGAAAGCAAAAAGATCTCATCTATTTATACAAAAAATCTTCATATATCAAAAGTTGTTGAGCAGCATTGAATTGATTCTAAAAAATATGTTTTTGTCGGTTTTCATAAAAAAATTGTAAATAATACCTTCATCCACTGGCAGGAATTGATATATTTTAATTCAAAAATGTTGATAAAAATACTATAGAAAATATTTGTAGAAAAAAATCGTGTGCGGTCGGGGGACCCCCGTCAGGAACGAAATTCCTTACGCTTTTTCTTCAACTCCGAATGTAATTCGATATGGAGATTTATCATCACGTGAGGAAAGAGCGTTATGCTCCCTCCATGAGACTTTCGCTCTCTCTATCTCTATGTGTGTGTGTGTGTGATCTGTATATATTTTTTTTTTCAATACAAATAATGTGAAGTAAGGAATCAAATCAGAAAGTTTCATTTAATATTTTATTTATCAAAATTTGGATATGAAAGAGTGAATTCTAAATAATATCGAGATGGCAGAATATGTTGCATCAATCACATGTATCCACCATTTTATGTTTCTTTTTTCTCAATATTTTTTCATTTGAAAGTTCACATTTTCTATTCCATCAGATTTAATTGTCATATACCATGTGCAATACTATACCTTATCCTTTTTCCAAACTCCTTCCTCCTCCGCCATATTAAAAGGTATTTTATTCCTTATAATAAATACTGTCAAGTGTGAAAAAATAGTACCTACTTGAAATATAGCAATCATTATTTTTTCAAAATTCAAAAATTAATTTACCAGACCTGAAGATGAAATCTAAACATAATAATGCCCAGTGATGAAAATTCCCTAGTTCATTTATTCATCAGTAATTCATCATTCAGTATTGCATTTATTGAAATGCAGTATTCCCTGCAAATTTGAAGTTCATCACCGTTCATTAACCAGGTATCGGATTTCAATCCATTTCCTGAGTACTGAAGTGCAAGAAAGCTGATTCTGCAATAGGCAGCGCAATAAATCATAACTAAACGATAATTTTAATAAATTGAAATAATTGGTTTTGACTCGCCCTTTTTATTTTGCCTGTTCATGCTGCCAGTCCATGATAGCACATCTCCTTCCCTGGGTTTTTATAATAATGTAAGTATTACTTTTATTTACTTTTTTGGTACATACCTCCATTGGTCATTGTCCACTCCACTTGTATTTTTGTATAATGTTATTTTTTGCTCTTTTATAATTTTAATAAATCACAATATTTTTTATTTCACTTAGTATTTTTGTATTCTCCATTATTCATATTTTTGTTTTCTGATATTTTAAATTTTTAAATTTTTTTTTTCATTTTTAATATTATTCATTGTTAAAATATTTGACGAAATCACAATATCATTATTTAAAGTCGACGTGGATGGTAAATTATTCTTGATAGATTGCAATATTCTTTCAGAAGTTGGTGTTTTGTTTACAGTGGATTCGTCTACGTATCCTTCTGTTTCGGTAGAAGACTTCCACCCACCGATTCGTTTCAGCGCCATCAAACCACCCTCTGTGTCATCCAAAATGGTAGCCGAAGTTCTCCTGAAGCAATGATCGGTGTACAAAGCAGCATCGGGCAATTTCAAGTGGTCTGCAATTTTTTTCGGCACTGCTCCTAGTTTATTTATTCCCACTACTTGTCTTGTCGATTTTCTATTTTGATAATTTAGGAAAAACTGACTAATACTGGTCCCCTTTACAGCATTTCTATTTCCATATATTTCTTGCAGATATTGTAGAAAATTCCGGAAACAATGAAAGATCTAGGTATTTTATTTTTCGTATCAGAAATTCTTATTATAAGAGTTTTCCCATTAGAATCTTCCAAATCACTTGTTTTCATATTTTTGAATTCTTGTTTCCTACAAGCCCCATATATTCCACTAATCAGAGCTACTTTCATAAAGAGGAATTTTCGATTGGGAGCTTCTTGCAAACATTTATTAATTTCTTCGATATTTACATCGTGCCTTGTATTAAATGTAGTTTGTTACATCGGGTATATTGTCCAGAGCGGGGAGGGTTTAAATGTTTTGGTAAAATTATTAAAATACTCGAGCAAAACATTTTCGGAGTACGTACTCACATAGTTATCCACTCCACGTTCACTCCAAAAGCTATATCGACTGTATGTAATGGCTAACCTGCGTTATGCAGGATGACTTTCTGATGGATTGACAATGCAATTTTCAGTCGAAACGAGACGAAAAGAAAGCATTTTTTGTTCCTTATCGATATGTCGAGAGAATATTTCTGTATTGTCCCAATAAGAAAGTTTTTGACGAAAAAACGAATTATCTTGTTTCGTACCGATTTCTTTCGTCTTTTTGATAGGGTCGTGGAAAAGGAAAAACTCTGGTTGACATTACCTGAGGATGGTGATTTAGCCAAAACATCGTCAATTGAATAAAAGTTACTCTTTTGTTTTATCCTTGATACGCAATGTGGCAAAACCAGAAAAAAATTGTTTGTTTTTCATTCCCAACACCATATGTGACTATCATATCACTGTATTGATGCGACGTAAACATATTAAACTGTATCAATCGATACTATCTACTCTCAATTCACCATCACACAATTCATATGTTTCAACAATTGGTAGCTCATAACGTTTGGTAGAGCACTGAGGCACTCGCGTTGGTTTTGATGCATTTCGCATCGCTCTGAAATTCAACAGGAAGGCGAATTCACAATTACATTTTTCGAATATTGTAATTACCATATAGCAATTCAATTCTATAATCATCAATAAATCATCAATGCAAACAGAAGTTTTTGACAGGAACAAATATAGCTTTTATTAGCCTTATTATCATATGAATGCAACGTGATCACAAAAATGGATGATATTTTTCGACTGGTTTCAAAGGGCAAGTTGAGAAAACGACAAGTTATCAAGTCTAGAAAAAATGGTGGGAGCGGTCTCAGAGAAACACGTTCTCACAATTTAATTGTGATCATGGGATTAATCAGTCTTCATTGGGTAATGTGGAATGGAGAAGAAGTTATGATTTCAATCCTGCTACAACTCTATCGTTGAATCCAATCTCTGCAAGTCCGGAAACGATTAATCCGCCAAAGAAACTTGTTCGAGAAAATATATTATCCAGTTAGATTAACCTTCCCGTAATAACTTAGCACACAGTGGTACGAACTGTTTCATATAAACATTTCATATTGGAATGAATTACGAATACAGAGAAATTGAAATACGGAAATCATTTCCAGTAGCTGGTGCCGACGCTTAGGAATTTCCTTCGAACTTAATAACATATTTGAAATTCTCAGTGACTATTCACCTCATCATCTTGGAATCAATCGAATGATTCGAATTCTCAAGGAACACTCAAATCACATTTATAATGATATATGTTCACTTCGAATCATAACACTATGTATTCATGGTTAGAGCTTATGATTTTTAACCAATAGTCTCGAGTTTTTTTTAAGTTATTTATTGTCTCATCAACCCAGTTATTGAGGACATTCAGTTGACATTGATATATTGATACTGTGTAAAGATACTAAATTTTGTCTATAAGTTTGCTATGTTTTAGAAAGTTTATCACATTTTCGACTACGCTGCATTCTCCTAAGGTCTGGGTGATACACTCTGGGATGTTATTGTCCTCTCTTTGTTGGTGGAATGACGGGCATTCTTGGAGGATGTGTTTCATAGTTATTTTTGTCTGATAGATATCACAGTATGGTTCTTCTGTTTTGGCTATGTGGCCATGGCTGAGTCGTGTATATCCTATGCGGAGTCTTGCGAGTAGGACCTGATGTCTCCTGGGCATTGGGGTGTATTTCCATTGTTTTACTGTCATCTTTATTTTGTTCAACTTTGATGGTGTTCCATTGTTGTTGCCAACTATTGACCAGGATTTCCTTCACGGCTGTTTTGAGATCGGATTGGATAATTATGTTCGTTCATGGGGGTACTTCGCTATTTGCTGCATTTTTTGCGAGTAGGTCGGTTTTTCCGTTTCTCTTAATGCCGATATGGGATGGGATCCATAGGAACATGATATTCCGTTCACTCATTTGGAGGTGTTGAAGTTCTGTTTTTATCATTTGGAGGATGGCATTGTGAGGGTAGATTCATTATGGAGCTGAGAGAATCAGTAAGGATAAGGGTGTTTGTCAATTTTTCATTCCTTACATATTTCAAGGCTTTCCATAAAGCGTAGAGCTCTGCGTAGAAAACATTGAATGTGGAAGAGAGTTTGGAAGTGGCCTTCTACTGGTTTGTCGAAAATGCTGGTCCTTCAGGAGTTTTGGATCCATCAGTATATATATGTGAGTATGCTGGCATTGTGTTACTGAAAATGACAAAATGTGTTGCTTTATTGTTGAAGGATTAGTTTTGTATTTGTTGCGAGGATGTATTTGTTTTTGGTATATTTATTGTCCATGGTGGGGGCGACAGGATGTGATGGGGATAGCTTTCTGGTATGGTTGTATTATATTCAGACTGATATCTGTTTATCCTTCCCTAGAACGGTGGGTCAAGGTTTCTCATTCTCTTGTAGGTGGATGTGAAGCGATCAGAAATTTTTAGTTATTTATCAACAGTGTAAAATGAAACCTAAAAATAAACCATCTTTGTCAACTGCCAACCTTTATCAATTTGTCAATTTCAGAATTAGGAAAAAACTGATGAGTTTTGGAATACATTTGTATAGAAAGAAGAAGAATGGAAAGACAAAATAGAAGATGTTCTAAGCATATCTGTATTAAGTACCAATATTGTTAACAAATGTGAAACCAAAATGAATTAAGCATGACGATCGCTCGGACTCTCTCTAATCGGCAGGGTTGAATTGCAAAAATGGAGGCGTGGCATGTGCTAGTCAAGAGTTGATCTATTAGTGGTGTTCCTCTCTCACATCTCTTGTTTCGTCATGATTTAAAAATATCCATAGTCGATATTTATTGTGTATTGTGTTCAGATATGTGAATTTTCTTGTTTCATTTTATTATCGATTTACTATACTATATACTATTGTTATCGTGATTTTTGTTGTGTTTAATTTTCATTAGTTTATAGTTGGTTCTAGTTAGTGTTCAAAGTTTTTAGGTTCCGTTTATAGACTTTTTCAATTATGTCCGCAAAAAACCCACAAATTTGTTTTATTCATCGATAAAAATCAAGCATATGTATAAGGATGTATAAAGCTGGAATTCGGCTATTCAGCTTTACGATTCGCCCGTCAATGAGTTCTTTCTCCATTCGAAATATATTTTTGGAAAATTCATTAAAAACATGTCGTTATAGATTTCCATGACATGCTGGTTGAACAATTTCCGGTATTTTCTTGAACAGTGTGAGTATCTCGTTGCTGATCATTATTCCAAGATTCAAATACATCAGTAAAATGAATTTTTGTAATCTAACACGAATATAACCTTGATAATTTGCCCCGGTTTTATGTTCGCATATAAAAATTTTCCTCATACAAGGCCCCGATATATTACTCAATTAACACGAAGCAAATACTTTTCATTTCTGTATATAGATATATTCGGTTTGTTGAATCTCGATAGAGATAAAACAGTGAGAACACTTGCTACCTTCAATTGATCTCGTCCAGTGAAATGGAGCTGCTTCTCTAGAAATGGTTTTGTAAGGTTCCGTCTGAAAAATGGAAAAATACATGGCATTTTGTTCGTGTGAATGGAATATTCATGCTCTGCTTTACTCAATAAACTTGCCGCCAAGTTGTGTATGTAATTAAATATATGTATGTAATTGAATAATCTACAAGCAAAAACATCCTGCTAATTTTGAATCAAAAGGAAACATGACAAGGAAATGTCAAAGTATTTTCATTGGAAATCATGAAAATATCAAATTTGACAACAGAAAATTGGTAGATGTGAATTTTCAACAGTTTTATATAAATAATATCATGTTTAGATATATAAATTGTAAATGAAATATGTATCATAGGTTAGAATTAGGAAATATGTTTTCAAAGAGAGTGTGAAAAGTTAAAATTTGTAGTGGAGAACAAAAAGTGATGGTTGCCAGGGAAAGAGGAAAATAGAGAGAGAAGAAAAAATTTTGGAGAGAAGCCGTGATGAAAAATTTAGGGAAAAAATCAACGCAAATAAGCTGACAACAGAAGAATAGCTGCAATTGGACACTTAAAACCAAATCAAGAAACAACCAGGCACAGATTCCACCAAGCAACCACTTACCTCCAATTCAGATTAGATTTCCTGTACATGACGTAACCAGCAGTGAAGGGGCTGAACGTTAGTGAACTTCACTTCCAATAGCCACAGAATAATTCAGGACTCGCGTGAGTGCACGAGCTGAACTAACAACAGGTACTTTATCAACAAAAACTGAATGAAGTGATAACACTGGGGTCAGAACACTTTTTGGTTTATTTTTAATAACAAGTTTTCACAGTGGTAAACTTTCTTTCTTATTCATTATTATGATATCAATAAAACCTCTAAATATTTATTTTACATTGTTCCTTGATTGCGCATGAGCAAGCTTATTTGATGTTGTTCAATTTGATTGGTTGAATAATATTCACTAATAAGGTAGATATCGCAGGGATAGGTATTTTAAGAATTGATTTGAATATGAGAACACTCATTTAACTATATTCTGGACTCATTATATCATTTTCCCATATTACAAGCTATATTTCCATGAAAACAGTACATTAACTTCAAGCCAAACAACTAGATGGCGTAACTGCAATCCCCCTGAGATAGATACGATCATCTTCACATAGGCGTACCGACTGAGCTGGAGAAAGGTAATGAAAGGGAGGTGAATAGTGTATTGGGAAGGGGTAAGAGCATCATAGCCGGAGTTTATTGTTGTGATGGGTATTCGTTGAGCAGATGAATACAAATAATAATATTAATAATTATATAAACAAATAAGACACATCATAACAATATTTATATATATATATATATATATATATATATATATATATGTATTTATATAAAACAATGAGATTCCAACCATGTGAAAAAGCGAGCAAAAAAGATAAAGTACAAATATTTGAAGATTAGAGAATATTACTGACTCAAATAACATTTTTTCCTTCCGAATTTTTTTAAATATAAATATAAATTTGATTTGATCTCCCAATTACTGTCATGGGTTACAATTACAAATCATTGATTTCACGCATATGCTGCCAATATGACAAGGAAAGACATATATAAACCGATCTCTCTTTCATCACATTGCTCTTAATATGGTCAGTTATCAATTTGCGTAGTTATTAAATATATGGTTGACAAAGATGGTTTATCTTAAACTTCCATTTTTATACGTTTTCAACCATTTAAACTTTGTGAATGTATGTATTTTATGGGTTGCCTGTGTTTTTGCCTGAGGTATAAGTGATACTTTGACAGTTATCCATTCAAATAACATATAAATAAGAATCATTCGCTTAGTGTGCAGGCAAGCTCCTCATAGGTTGGAAGCGTTGGGCGATAATATTTTTTTTTTTGCATAGAATACAAAACTCAAGACTATTGGTTCTAACCCGTGTACATAGCCCTAGTACTCCCATTCTTATGATTTTTCTCCTTCACAAATGAGTATCTGTGGTACTACCTGTAATCGAGAAGGGTGGAAGTTCAAAGTATTGAGCTCTATTATAGAACTGAACAAGCGATGTTCCGTAGTGTATGTAGTTAGGAAAAAAACTGAATATTAACTTTGAAACAACACCAAGCGATATTCGGAGGAAAGGAAATTGTCATATATGCAATTTTAATAATGCTAAAATAATTATTAATTACGCTCCGAAATTCATTTTTCTATTCAATTCAACAATGGCAAGGAACTGAAAATCTCCACTTCTCAGCAACCGCATATAAATTCAATGTCACCAATGTCCGGAGTCACCGACATGACTAATGGAATATTCAGCAAAAAATAACGATGGAAAGAAATATTGGAACTGGTAGTTCGAGCAGTTGGGTTTGGGAATGCCTGGGGGCAGTTAGTCTGGGAAAGAGGTTCACAACATGCAGCGTTCTAGAACACAGATATTGGTAGTTAATTTTGGAATTGTTATCAATCTGTCATTTCAACTATCAGAAAGCAATTTATTTGTCCATTCTTGTTTCAATATTTTCTGCCAATAAATATATTCATGAGTTCAGAATTTTTGAGCCATCATAACCCCAAATACGAAAATAACATATCTTTGGCAGGTATTGTATTCGCCAGCGTTTTATATTCTGAGATTCTTACGTGAATTGAAATCTTTTCTTCCTGATATAGAATTTCTTTCGGAATGTATCTTGACCTGAATTGATTCAGGAGGATAAACAGCCGTTAAAGTTCTGGAATTTCACATATATTATTTTCTTCTTGGAATATATGACATTTCCGCCTGGATTTAGAGAAAATTCACATTCTATAATCCCCGTGAGGTACCATCATATTTCATATTACGAAATAAATTACCGTACAGAGGAAATACGCCCCATCAATTTGCTAGATGTCATTTATCCCAAGCCGAGTTGTAAATTCTGAATTGCCGCCGCGGCTGGAGACTTCTCATATTCCATATTCATGATAAATATCTGGTTTCCTATCGACTCCTATGAAAGATCATTTTTCTGGTGGAAATCGGAAAACTGAGATTGCTAGTTTCCTGAAGAATTATCGAACATTAAACCCGGTGGAATATTCCTTAATCCGCCACCCTTCTCTTCTAAATGTTTCTTTATTTATGACGCTCACGCCTCTACCATAGAAACTGTTGGTAGAAATAGAAAAAGTCCAGGAAAGATGGCGGTAAGGTATAAGTAGCCACATTGTCTCATTTCCTAAACTGAACAATAGTGGCGTTATACATATTTCTTAGTTCAGAGCGGCAGCACGAGCATTCTGTCGGCACGCACCCGTTTCTGTAATAAAAATGTAAAACACTAAGTTCATTCCATTTATTCAAAACGACAATCGTGGAAATTGTGAAGGTAAGTTGTCAAGTTTTGAGAATACGCAAGTATTTCCAAAAACAATCGTTTTTAAAATTTAATGGTGAAGCACATGTACGTAATATACTGGGTCAGTCAGAAGTACTTCGACAAACTTCAGGAAGTGATTTCTCACAATATTCTAATATGAATTGTCCAAATAAATATATGTCCGGAAACGCTCCGTTTCCAAGATACAGGGTGTTAAAGTTTTATTTTTAATTTCTTTTTTTTTAAGTAACTTTCTAAATACCAACCTCAATTGAACGAAAATTGGTATTAAGAGGTTTTTTGAGGTGGCGCATTCGAACCTGATGTTATTATTGCTCTTACTCGTAGGGGGCGCCACCTACACGTCTTTTTTTTTGAAGATTCATAACTTTTTTGAGCGTACTTCTAGCATATTTTTCTTTAAAAAAATCAATTTTTCTGTCATATCTACGTGAAATAGCTACCCTTGTTACGAGTCGCTATAAGCAACCGTTTTCTAGATATTTGGACTTTATGTCTGTCGAAATTGTGTTTATTTCTCTCATTTATTGAAGTTTTGGCCTTGGAGTCATGGAACCATAACTTTCTGTAACAAAATAATCGCCACATTATTGATTTTCTAAAGGTAAGTAACAATCTTGCCTCCACATGTTTAACACCCTGTATCTGAAAAACTGTCCATTAGATCTCGTTGTGCCCAGAGAGACATTTGATCAGTACATAATAAATTACATTATACTGAATTTTCAGCCAATTCGTCTGGGACTCTTTTTCCATAAAAACCATGCGGGGTAATTTATCGTAGGTATATGTTTTCCCTATTTATTGACGCCGTCCACAAATCCATGCTTGTTTTCATTTATTTCTTTCAGGTGAAACTTAGTTTCTGTCGATACTTTTCGCGATACCAAGAGTGGAAGAAATTTATATGAGACAACCTATATCGACTTTCAGTGTGTGTACTTCTATGATATAAGTTCGATGAAGCCAATGATTTGAATACAAGCTTCTCGTGGCTTCTGGTATCGCATCTACATACAGTCATTTTTTCTTCTGCCACTTTTGCTACATTGATCTGCGTAAGTGTGATTCTACGCATTCAATCATTCCCCAGTACTTCGAAACTGCTGCCTGGGGGTGCCCCTACATCAATATCAGTTCTCCACAAATAATATTGAAAAAGGAAACATCCTCAATTGAATATTGAATAGAAATATTTTTCTGTGAATTGAAAAATCCACGATAAAAATGAGGTTATTGTTTGTGAAAATCTAACAGAAAACAACTAATTCAAGAGGTGATCTTGAAAGATGGAAGATAGTGACTGAACATTATATTTCAGTCGCAAATGATTCCACATCTGATCTTATGAACATCCTGTTCATATTTTCAAACAAATTAATCTCTACAAATTAATTTATCATTGAGCTATCATAAAATGCAAATGCTTTTGGTGGTTTCCAAAGGAATATATGTCCCATGATATGTCAACAGATCTACTTCTTCGTCTCGCCATGCCCTCTTTTTTTTCCGTTAACAGAGGGTTAATCATTATTTTAGTTGGAACTTCTTCACGAGAAATCAATAAACGTTTCAGCATTCCAAATTTGATTTCGTCGCATCTCATTGCATTGGATTTGATTATATTAATTACAGATATCTAATCAAGTCACTGACTCAGAAGTGAAAAATTATTCATCCGTTCCATTAACTAGATCATCCTTGTTCATTCCGATACAGCTATTCTGTACGGAATCAATGGAGTAGTCGCTTATTAGATGAACTTCAGAAATGTTATTCGATTACTCGCTTGTAGATTCCAGTGAAAAAGTCACTCCACTGCTTGGTATTCTTCATCTTTTGGCGGACTTGTTGCTAGACGGAGGCAATTTTCAGGTAGAATTCAGAGAAACACTACCTATTGCGGAGAAAATGCTGGAAAACAGAAAGGTGCCGAAAGCATAGAACGATCTCTTAATAATACCTCTTCCGACTCAATAATCTAGATCTCTTAGACAGAGAGGAGTCGAGAAACCTCGCATGGTATGGAAAGACTCAATGCTGAGCAACAGGATAATTCACACAACCCCAATGGAAGAAACCAGACAGCCAGAGAATGCCCACCGGAAGGAAATTTTGTCCCGGTCCTATGGAATCTGGTGATGGACAGAGTACTGTGGCCTCTGAAAGAAAGAAGTCACACAACCCTTTGGTATGCCGACGACATAGTCGTCCTAGAACAGGAATACCACGGTTAGGGTTCGTACGCAAGATGTCCTAAACTTGGCTTTGGAGGGGCTGGATATCAACCCTCAAAAATAGTAGCATCCACCCTGAGATGGAGGCTAGGAATCCCCTTAGAGTGGGCTGCAGAAAACCTGGCAGAACCTGCAAAAAACCTGGCAAACATAATAACAATCATTGACTGCCTGGAAAAAGTGGTGCATAAGTTTTTATGGCCTTTTTTTTGGAAAAAACAACCATACCAATGTAGCAACAGAGTGGTAATAGTTCCAGTGCAAAATAACTTCAGAGTGGTCCAGCGGTCTGAGGTGCTGGTTCACGAAAGGGAGCGTGGGTAAGCGTTGGTTCAAACCCTGCGCTCGGGCAGCTTTTTTTAATTTTTTCTTTAGAAATTGAGAAATGATTTGTATGGGGCGAATATGTCGTCCCAAAACATATTTCTCATGTCTGAGAGCTGGCTGCAGGAAACCTGGGCGATCGATTAACAGAATGAAATGTTCCCAAGAGCATTCATATGATTTCACATAATATGTATGTGTTCAGCTCAAATCTTGTAAGTGAATATTTTTCAGTCTGTTTCAAAAACGTGGTATTTGAAAAAAATATCCGATATTAGATCACTTTCAGTAGCATTCATGCATAGTAGAATATAACACAATACTATTTACAATGAATAAACGGTGCTTTCCACAACTAAGATGTACCCAGTATGTGAAGAACACCTATACAGTTAGTAATAGCATATGATTCTGAGAAAGTCTTGTGCCAAGTATTTCCAACAGGCTAAGACGTGGTACTAATATTTTTTCTCATAAAAAAATGTTCAAACTTCAATTTGTAGTTGTAGCGATACATTTATGAACCAAAAAATAGTTTTGTGCCAAGGCATTAGAACAAGATTTAACGAAGCATTGAAATATATTTTTCTTTACCCTGCAAATGAATTTTTTCCAAAGTAATCCCAAGCTCTCACTTCATTGGTCGCATTGGTGATCGCAGTACAATAAACTTCCGGAGAGAGGGCATACAAAACTTGTGAACAAATTCTGCCCAGGCACTAAATTATTTTTCTTATGGTCTCTGTGAGTGCTAATATTTCAATGAAAAAGATTGGAAGAAATTTGAAAGCAAGCTTTCATACAAATGCACTGAAAAGATGAAAATAATTTCTTCAATTGTTTGACCTAGGTAAGGTTGACCTATGAATAACAGATTCAAAAGTATACCTATTTTATATTCGCGACAAGCTTCTGAATCTGTTACTTATATAATAACCAGGTCAAACAAGTGAGGAAATTATTTTTTCTCTTTGTTGCATTTGTATGAAAGCTTGTCCTAACTTTTCTCAATCATTTCTATTCAATTCTTTTTAGTCATCCATGGAATCCGTCATTCTATTGGATTCTGATGAAAATTTATAATCTATGACTACAAAAAATCCACATTCCAATTTTGAATGAAATCCGATCGTGATAACAAAACAAAACAGAAATTCCGTGATGCATTGGCACCGGAATAGTGAACACCCGCCAAATTTCACGTGAATCGGAGAACTAGAAGAATGTCAAAATACACTTGCAAGATTTGAACTGAACATACATATATAAAATTAAATGAACGCTTGTGAAAATAGTTTATGTTGTTACTCGATTGGCCAGGTTTCCTGCACCGCTGGACCATTCGGACGTCGATTTGTGTTGAAACCATAACCAATCTGTTGCTACATTGGGATGGTTGTTTTTTCTGAAAAAGGCCATGAAAAACTTATGCACGACTTCAGCCCAGGCAGTCAATAATTTTTCTAAGGTTTGCCGTGAGTACTAACATTTTGAAAACATTTCATTCTGTTACTCGACTGGTCAGATTTCCTGTGGTCACCTCTTGAAATAAAAGACTAAGTTCGAAATTCTACAGAGTGGGGGAGAGGGTCAAATATTCAGGGATGATATTTTTGGACTCCAAATTTACCCGGAACCAACATTTGATGGAAGTGAATAGAAAAGCGAATACCATACTAATTGTAACCAGACGCTCTTTTGGGAAAAAATGGGAGCTGAAACTACACATGGTACATTGGTTGTACAGCTTGGTGTGGTGGCCAAACAACACAACAGAGAAGCGCTAGGACTAAACTAGAGAAGGTACACAGTTTTGCCTGTGTATGTATATAGGGGCAATGAGATCAACGCCCACTACAGCCATGGAGACACTGCTTTTAGTGAGGCAAAAAGAGTGGCAAGTCTTTAGACTGAGAAACAAACTGGATAACATGAATGTTGGGACAGGACACATGAGCATTGTGAGCATTGTAACCATTCACGTGCTAGACATGAGATCAGACCACATTGAGGAATTAATTTTTTTCACTTCCAGTGGAAAATAAAATTCGGGAAAATGATTAGGAATGTGTTAAAGTTGTATATATTCTGAAATAATATTATGGAAAAAACATAAACCATAAATTGATGGTTCCAATGAAATCAAAACCGTATCAATTATCACCTGAATTTTGATAAAAAAATGAATATTATACGAAAGTTGATCTACAAAAAGAATGGATCAACACTTCAGATGTGTACACCACGACGACCGAATAAACGTTGAAAATGAGCGTATTTCAATAAAATCACTTCTGTTAGTTAGTTTGAGGGCAATATATTCGAAATTCAATTATGTTTTATATTTACCTCCCAAATGAAGTGAACTAGGTATTAACGTGGTTTCGAAAGTGTATATATATTACATAACAGGACTGATTCATGAAAATAGTATATATGCCCACTTTAGTTAGTGAGCATACCTGATGTACAAATATACATGTAAAAACTAAGCGCAATTATGCAATTCAAAAAAAGGCTCACCATGAAGAAGCAGTATGGATTCGTCAAAGTATGGACTTACCTGCAACAAAAAATCATATATTAATATCAGAGGAGCGATGTCCCTTCCACAGACGGGTCAATAGAGTGATTATTGCATCCATCCATTCTCTAGTAGAACGAATTCAAAATAGGTCACATAATGATAATAAAAATAATAATATTTTTCATTGCCATGGGTTTCATGTAAAAAATCAGCAATGTCAGATACAGGAGATTAAGGGTACATACACACACACTTATACACATACATATAAATGTGTATTTAAAATAACCTGCAAAAAATACAAAGTATAGATAAAACGGTTACAGGATACCTTCATACGTGACTGAATAATAAAATAAAATATCTAATAAAAAAAAATTCAAAGACAAGCTTTTATGTGAGCTGTATACTAAAATGTATTAAATAAATTGAAGTCATCGCTGACAATGATTTAATTATTTGTTGTTGAAATATTTGGTTCCAACAAGTTTGTCGCGCGAAGTTTTCATAGAAGTAGGTACCAATTTCTGCCATGTTACATGTAGGTTGGTCATCTGAATTCAAAAGAACATACAATTCATAATTTGATAATACGTAAATATATAAAATTTTCTGAAGTTTTTTTTCTAATTTTTGTCTAGTTAGAGACAGATGCAATATGATGTACAGTTAGTTAGCCATAATACAGTTGAAATTGAATGTGAACAGTTGAATGGTAATCATTTTATGGATGCTAAGTATAGGTATTTGAAATTCGGAAACGTCGTAGAAATTATTTGAGGATGGAATTTTTTTAAGATGTCTTGAATCTTTTCAGAGATTGATTTTTCAGTGATTCAGGCGGTAAGTTGTAGAGATGACTCCCGCTGAATTTCGGAGATTTTTTGTACTCCATATGATGAAACTTTTCCATGTAAATATTATTTTGATTTCTAGTATTGTATTTGTTAATTTCCAAGCACTTTCTCAGATGGTGTTTGCTTTTGTGGATGTGACACAATATTTTCGAAATGTAGATACTGACCACTGTCAATATTCGATGTTCCTTGAAGTGGTTTCTTCAGGAGTCTTGATACTTTAAGTTGAAAATGAGACGAATGATGCGCTTTTGTAGGGTAAAGACTCTAGTTATCTCTGTGGCTTGGCCCCAGAAAATTATAATTGTTGAGAATGCTAGTGCATAGTAGACGTTAATTAGTCCTTGAACATTGAGATATTTTTTGAGAGAAAATATAGCAAAATACATTCTATGGAGCTTATTACAAAGGAGATTTATTTGGTCATTACAAGATAATTTCGAATCAACAAGAGTTCCCAGAAAGTTGAGGGAGTTGACAGCCTGTATATTTGTGTTGACAAATGGTATACTTGGATCAATGGTAGGTGATTTGTATTTGCCTGTGAATTCCATATAGCTGGTTTTTTTCAGGTTAACAACAAGGTGGGTAATTTTGCACCATAACGAAAACTGGCTGACTGGTATTTCAACTCTGTGGCTAACCTCCTCATATGAGTTCCCTGAGACTATCACCGCCGTGTCAGCAGCATATATGAATGACCTGCTCTCCTCAAAAAATTCCGGCAAGTCGTTTATATATACCAAGAACAGCAGCAGTCTCAGAACACTGCCCTGAGGCGTTCCTAGTTCGATGGTTTGTTCGCTTGAGTATGTGTTTTTAATATCAACAACGATACGACGATTAAGTGTGGAAGATATTAACCAGTCATTGATGGAGTCTCTTACTCCCATTGCATGAAGTTTCATCTTCAAGAAAAATGGATCTATGGTGTCGAAAGCCCTTGACATATCGAAAATTAATTTGATTGGGATTTGATTGTCGAAGTATTTGATTTCTGCAAATTATTCATGAAAGTAGATACCAATTAATTTCATTGGAAAATGAATGGTTGGTAAGTTACAACTTGTCGGAGAATTAATTTCATTACAATTCGCGCGACAAGCTTTTTGAAACTGAATAATTCAATAAAAAATTATTAAATCATTGCCAGCGATGATTTAAATTTATTTCATACGTTCAAGTACACGGCTTGTCTTTTGAAAGTTTTCCTATTAGTCATTTCATTCTTTGCTTCGTAGTTAGTTCGCCTCAATCTGTTAATTTCTAATAGAACATCGTTATTACAAGTTCTCTTTCCTGTGAGTTTTGAGCTGAGAGAAATCATGATCTCCGACCTCAAAAACTCCTACACACCAATTCACCATCTTGAATGGATATATTTTGACAACAAATTCATAATTTCCGAACCTGAAAACCGCCACATACCAATTTTGAAAGAAATATGACCATAATCAGAAATCTTGTCCTCCATCTTGGAGCCGCCATCTTGAATTTATGAATTGTGACGAATAAATAATGATCTCCGTGCCTGAAAACCCCTGCATACCAATTTTGAATTTTGAATCGAATAGGACCATTGTCCCAAAACTCGTCCTCCATCTTGGAGCCGTCATCCCAAATTCATGAATTTTGACAAAATTTCATGATCTTCGACCCAAAACCCCACATACCAATTTTGAATCGAATCGGACCATAATCACAAAATTCGTCCTCCATCTCTGGAGCCGTCATCCCAAATTCATGAATTTTGACAAAAATTTCATGATCTTCGACCCCAAAAACCCCCACATACCAATTTTGAATCCAATCGGACCATAATCACAAAACTCGTCCCTCCATCTTGGAGCCGCCATCTAAATTAATGAAATTGACAAAAATTTCATAATCTCCGACCCCGAAAACTCCAACATACCAATTTTGAATGGAAGTGGACCATAATCACAAAACTCGTCTGCCATCTTGGAGTCGCCAGCAGGAATTTATTGATTTTGACAAATTAATCATGATCTCCGACCCCGGAAACTCCCACATACCAATTTTGAATAAAATCGAACCATAATTACAAATCTCCTCCGCCATTTTGAATCCGCCATTTTGTTTTTTTATCTAACAGAAACTTTGTAATGCATTGTCAACGGAATTATGAACATCTGCCATATTTCAAATCAATCGGACGACAAGAAGTTTGTCAAAATTCACTTGCAAGATTTGCCCTAACGAACGAACGAACTGACAAGTGAAATGAAACCAAATAAAAGCTTGTAACTTGTAATAAAAATATACGTATACAGCTCATTCATTACGGTTTTAAACATTGAAGAACTTGTCTGATGAATACAATGAATTAGCAGTCAAATATTCTTTCAGAGTTCGTTTAAAAATACTCATAGTACTGCTTTCTTTGAAATGTGGAGGCAATGCAATATATATTTTTATACAATTATAATACGGACATTCCTCAAATGAACTGGTTTCATGCCGTGGGAATCGCAGATGTTCACCTCCTCTGGTTATCATATTGCAGGTATAGTGATTGTTTGCAGAAAAAGTTTGCAAATATTTCCTAGCAAAAATTGCAATATTTCATATGTAGGCACAATGAACAGTCATAATTCCTAATTCGAAGAACAATTTTCTGCAAGAGGTGTCCCTTTTTTGGTTGAGCGTAGTTCTAATTATTTTTTCCTGATAGATGAATATATCCTTAGATATTGCTGCATGATTCCGAAAAATAACGAAAAATAACGCAATCACAGAATGTACATGAGCAAAATAAAATATTTCAGTATTGTGAATACTTATATGATTCCTGAGGCATTTTATAACACAACAAGCTAACGATAATCTACTCATTATTGCTTTCACTTGACCATTCCATATCAGTTCTTCATCTATCGTCATCCCCAGAAATTTGCAGGAATTTGTTTCATCCATTCGGGAATTCTGTATATTGATATCGAGTGGGTCTTCCAGAAGCCGTTTCTGGATGTTACGTAATTGGTTTTGATTTTATTGATTAATACAGAGTTTTTCTCACACCATTCTACGACTCCAGACACCGTCACATCAAATGTTTCGGCAAAAGAGTATATAACTCACTTTTTTTCGGCAATGGCTTATTTCTTTTAAAATTTTCAATTACTTCTGCGAAATCGTTTTCAGTCAATGATTTTGTTTTCTCTTGTTGCATCATCTGCCACGTTTTCTACAGTAGGAAGCCAGTGCCAGTTTGAAATGTGTGTCAGTTCTTCAATTTCTACTAATCTGTGAGCGACAAAAGGTTTGAATTTATAAATATTTCCTGATCTCAACCAACTGATCACTGTTTTCGACTCCAGAAAAAAATTGAGTTAATTTTCAAACTATGACTTTCCAGAATACATTTTGATAATCGACTTCCCAGCACTGCAGCTTGAAGTTCAAGCCTAGGAATTGAAATGGGTTTCAAAGGAGGGGCAACTCTTGATTTTGCTTCAATAAGAAACGTATAGAAAATTTAATATATTTCTGCTCTTATACGGCTGCACAAGCTTTAGAACTGAGTATTTTTGGAATGAAAAATATCAAAAATATAGCATTTTGGTATGTGGAATCCTCTTATTTGTTCTAGTTCCAACAGCTAACTGAACAATTTTTCATTCATAATATCAGCTAAGTCTTCATCCCATGTGATTCCGGATCGCCATATCTCCTGTATAAAATGTTTGCTTTAACAGAAAAATTATTAAGAAGGCCTAGTGGGTCGAATATAGACATCAAAATTCTCAATACTTCCCTTTTTGTACCTTTCCGTTTCCTTTGAAGAATATCTTGGAATTCGTTTGATTCTGTTGAAAGGGAAACATTCTCAATTGAATATTGATAGAGAGATTTTTTTGTGAATTTAAAAATCCACGATTAAAATGAAGTTATTTTTTGTGAATGTCTAACAGAAAACAACTACTTCCCTGGCTGAAGATGGAAGATAGTGACTAAAGTTTATCTTTCAGTCGCAGATGATTCCACATTTGATTTTATGAACATCCTGTTTATATTTTCAACGAATCAATCTTTTGATTTTATATTGAATAAAAACGTGTCTTCATTTGGATCCCAATACAAACCCAGGACTCCTTCTCTTGGCAAGCCACTATCTAAATCAAGATCTTTCATCTCACCTGTTCTCAATTCACTAGGAATATTTTTCATTACCTGTTTCGAATTGCAAATCCAATTTCTAATCAGGAATCCTCCACTTTTATGGATTTCCACAACACGATTTATCAATTCTGACGTTTTCTTCTCGGTATCGACACTAGCTGAGTAATCATCGATAGTATCGATGGCAAATAGCTTCGACCTCATTCCCGAATTGCAGAGCATTTTTTCTCATTATGAAAGTTGCACATGAGGAGGAAGATGCGGCACTAAGAATCATCACATTCATTCTATAAACTCTGATCTCCCCCTCACAGTCGAGTTTTTTCCAAAGAAACCTCTGCGCGTCTCTGTCTTCTGGTTTTATTACGACCTGCTGAAAAATCTCTCTAATGTCACCAGTGAAAGCAATATTTCTTCCTTGGAATTTGAACAAAACACTCGGTAAATTGAAAAGTAAATCGAGACCTTTTAGTAAACAAGTATTCAAACTAATCCCTTGAATTTTGGCTGCCGCATCAAAGGCAAACCTGAGTTTTCCTGCTTTGTTAGGATTTGTGACACCAAAATGTGGTAAATAAGTACCACACTTTTGAAAGTTTATTTGCATACCCTTTATCTAAATATTCTTGAATTTTGGTGCTATACGCTTTGGCTAACCGACCATCTTTTTGAATTCTGGATTCTATCGATTTTAACCTTCTCAACGCAACAATTTTGATTTCGGCAATTTTAAATCAAAGTCCTATTTCCCATTCATTTTCGAGTTTTCTAGACGTTTTTTTCATGAGTTCTAAAGCTATTTCATCTTCTTTTCATTTCAAACTCTTTTCAGGAAATTTTATGCCCATGTTTTCTAGTCTAAATGATTGTTTTACCATCTCAAGAAGTTCATCATCTTTGTAACTGATGTGAAATATTAAATCAGTTTGTCCTCTGATACTAGAGGTATTCCCATGAATAACCCATCCCAATTTAGTTTTGGATATCATAGGTTCATTTTTCTTTCCTTCAATGACTTCCCTCGCAATCATTAAGTAATATTATCCTGACCTATTAACATTTCAGGTTTAGCATTTCTCATAGAATTGATAATTAAATCAAGTGTTTCCAATTTCCCATCAACTTGGAATCTATAGTTTGTATTGGCAAATCAAGACATCTTACCGTTCTCACGTTTTCTAACTCAAACTTCTCATTATTTTATTTTCCTCGTATTCCCAGATTTACTCTTCCAGAGTAAATTTTCTCATTGGTGATCGCATTCGTCAATCTAATTTTCAGAGAGTCCAGTAGCTCCAATTCTATCTGCAACATGCTAGCTCAACAGGGTTACAGTAGATGCTCCATCAAACAGTTCAAATGTGGAGAATTCTCCCTCCGGGCCAGAAAGAAGAACTGGGATGATTCTCAGAAGCACTCCTCTATTTACAATGCAATGACTCAATGCTTCATAGTTTATTTCTCTATGTTGTTTGAGCTGTCTTTTCCGATGATGACCGTCGATTGTTGTGGAGTAAACTATGATGATATTCATTGCATCCACCGATAGGACTTTATTTTCTGTTTTTACATGTACTCAAATGATGTCTAAAGCTCAAACAACAAAAACAAATCTTTTTTTGTCTAGCTCACTCCCATCTTTTCAAAACATATTTTTTTTATAAAAGAAGCAGTTTACTAATTTGTCTTCTTGCAATACTCTAAGAACATCGCGTCTTTCCCTACATCCGAAGTAGATGTGGTAGTTCATACAAATCTCTTTCTCCTGTCCGTTTCAGATTCTAATGTTGTGATGGAATTCATTGCATCTGCAATTTCACAGGGTCAGAAAGAAAAATCCACGATGATAAAGCCATCAGTTTTTGTTGTGTTCACATGTTTACCTCATTCCAATTTGAGACCCGGAATAAGTTTCGCAACCATAACTGAAAGGAGTTGTGGGTTCATCAAATGTGACTGAAAATTCATACTTGTTAAAGTGACTGTTAAATTTTGTATGACATTAGAAAATTCTATGACATTTTCTAGTTTTTCGTCTCTCAAAACTAAGATGTCTAAAAGCATGGTGTATTCACTTATACCTGTAAAATATTGGGACAAACTTGATAAAGGGAGTTATCTAGAGTTTCAGATGGCGCCGACGTCGTTTCTTGTCATAATTCAGTAAAGTGCAATTTCATACCACACAGGGTGTTTTTGTGATTTGCTTCTCCTGATCCGTTCTGTGATTGTGCTTTTGTCGCCTTTAAGGTTATGTCAATTCGTTGTGAAATATTTTGAGGTTGATCGATCGATGTAACATATTTTAGAACAAACTATTCCATGTTATTATATATTGTCAGTATTATATATATAATAACCCTGAGTGTTATATAGAATTTTCGAGAGGGTTCCGAAATAATTCTAATTATGTACCGTACCAATTTATTTTGTATGATTGATTTTCTATTGATACAGCTCCACCGAGTTGGTACTTATGTATTTCAGTCCCTGTTTGCCCGTGATAAAAGTCTTATGATGGAGCGGATAGCTTTCAAACCAATGAAAATTTCTGAAAAATCTATATTCTAGTCTGAAGGAAGTGTTTTGCGACATATCTAAAGCTTTTGACTGTTACGTAAGCTTCATCTCTACAGCTTCAGAGGACGAAGCTTCAATTGGTTCGATTCCTATCTGAGTGAAAGAACCTCTCAGCTTTTGGACAAATTAAGAGGTGTTCACTATTTTGGCAGAGAACACGACTATCTTATCGCAAGAACTCAAATTACCTTCATATAGCGGAGTAAAAATAGCCTAAAATCATGCATTATTTTGGAATCCTGGAGGATTCCATGAATTTTCCTAAAACCTTCTGATATTACTTAGAAATTGCTTGCAGAAAAAAGTTATAAACTTAAATTCGTGCACTGCTTGTTTATTAATTGTTTAAACAATGAAAAACAATTTTGTTAGGAAATGTTTACCCAAATTGATACTATAGGGGTTTTTGAGGTCGCTGAACCAGAATATGACATTGAAAGAACGATGGCATGGCCAGTCGTAAAGGTAGATTTCATGAATGATAATTTACAGCTACCTATTTGTTATTTATGTGTACATCTAAGAAAAAAAAAAATCGGGTAAAATTTGTGAGATAGTGAAGCTCTATCAAACGACTTATAGTTTGCCGATATTGGGTATGGAAATGAAATAATGCGAAGTTTTTCAACAGCTGCCATTTTGAGACTATTGGACCATTTTCGCTCGTGGCGACGTGCTCCTCCAGCGCTGCACTTCAGAGGCGCCACCTCACATTTTTTTCGAACGTTAGCGAAAAAATTCTGCAGCTCATAGTTTTCATTTTAAAGAAAAATTTTATCCATTTTTGCGAGTGGCACCATTATTTATTCATTTTTTTTAATATTCAATATTCAATGTTATTTGGCAACTTATTTGTTAAATAATTAATTAAGCACATACTTTATGGTTGGTAACTTCTTATATGTTGTTCCTTACATCATCACTAATGTACAGTAAAAAGTTCCCGCAGTCCCCTAACTTTCTGAAGCTAAAATCTAATATTATTCCACTACTAGTAAAATGACTCGTATATGTATAAATTAATTTGAATCTTCTCTGAACCTTTGCCCATTGGAATAATTTTTTTCAACTTGTGATTGTAATGTATCTAGTAACTAGCAAGTCAAATATTACTTTTATATCTATTTTTTATATTATATATATTTTATATAAAATTATTCCCATCAGATGATAGTCTTCTGACTAAAAGTATTGGAAAATTCTAAATAAAGTGGAGATTTCCTTCCAAAGAACTATGGGACCCTCTGGGACGGTTCGGAATTCACTAGTCAAAATCAATATATCTTCATAGAATACAAAGTCCACGCTTACTTTTGAAAATCATGTGTTTATTAAAAAGTGATAATCATCCTAATCATAGTCATTAGCCTTATCGATCTTGGGAGTGGGCCTTGTTCTTCCGAACAACTGCTTGGTTTAGATCGCCCTCCTTCTCCGATTAACTCATGCGGGGTGTTACTGAAAAATAAAAGAAAAGCATTTAAATTATTTTTTTCTCCCCTCATCTTCGTTAGTAGGGCTCACCTTTTCCGGCGAAGTCATTCTAAGATAGCTGGAAGCAGCCTAGACTGTCGCACACCAGGATTCATCGATTTCTCAACTTCATCAACAGATTTTATGATATCTACAATGAACTCTCTGATTTTGTTCATGTCAGAAGGTTGTTAGAGAGGTAATAGTACGGCAGAGATGGGCAGTGAATGGCTTGGTAATAGTTTGTATCGGGGAGTTTAATGTCATCGGAGACATTTTCCAGTCCCCTCAATTTTCAAGTTAATTCATCATCTAGAGACATCAGTCCACTCTCCTACCTTTTCTCATTCCTCCGTGGAAGTTTCCATGATCCGAAAAAGGCTATTTGAGAAGAAATCACTCTGAAAAAATCGCCAGATAGACCTCAAGAAAAATCTGATTTTTGACAGACAGATGTAAACATTGTAGTAAGTTTCGAGGATTTCATCTCATTTTCGCGCCAACTGTTCTGAGCGGGATCTTGTTCGTAGCACTATAATCTTTGTAAACGATCAATTTTTGCATGAAGTAATGTTGACAGAAAAAGAAAATTTCATAGGTTTGAAGTTTGACATTTTGCGTGACACAAACCACAAACATTCGTTAACCGCGCCATCTACTAATGAAGTTCTAAGCAGAATTTAACGTTTTTCATTTGTTGTCCCCCAAAAATTCTAAACAAAATCGAATCAGTGAATACACCAGGGTTTTTAGGCATCTTACTCAAAACAAAAAACTTCCTTGCCATAGAAGTCAAATACTGAATGATGAATTTCGGTTTGCCAAATCGGGATTCCAGAAATTGATTTATTTTATCAACTTCACTGGTGACATTCAATAAAGCCTGCACAGAATCTCGCGCTTTTTCTTTCAAACATTTCTGAAGTCTAAATATATTTTCTGTCAGTAAAACCACATACCTTAGACGTTTCTCAGAACTGGGAAATGAAATAAAGCCAATTTTTTGGATCTCCGCTGAAGATCAGCAATTCTTCATTCAACGATTGTCTTGTCACGAATTGACTGAATTTATTGTCATCACCTTTATTTCTCACCGAGTTTACCTTGGGAATCTTGACAGAAATTCCTTCCACTTCCGGCACCTCTTTCATCACTTCGAAACTCTCAGCTTCACCAAACCTAGAACTTAAGGATATGGATTTATCAGCGAAAGTATGCACCGAAGGAATATTATTGATCCATTGTTGTATACGAATTTTTTCCAAATCCATATTGAGTACTTCTGTTTCATTTCCCCCAAGATTCAATTCTTCCATCAACGATAATGATACTCTGCTTTCAGTAGACTCTCTTCAAGTTCAGCTTGTCATACTTCCAATTTTTTCTGGGTCAGCTTCTTCTGAATTTCTAGTCCTTGCCTGGAGATTTCAGGTAATTGTTTTTCCGCTTCTAATTCGGCCTGTAGTTTCTCTCTTCGCAATGAACTTGCGTTAGTTTTCTTGGACTTTGACGGTACTTTGGATCGTTCTTTCTCTTCGTGCTACGATCCTTCTTTGTACTTGGATGGCGGTATTTCCTTATCTGCTCCCTTACTCCTCCTCACTTCGGTTGTGGACATTTTATTCGATTTCCAGCGAATTGTTATCTTTTAAGCTTGAAGGACCAGAATTGTTGAAGCACTGTCTGCTTTTTATGTAATATTACAATTAGGATATTGACTTTTTCAAATTACTCGTCAAACCCTTTTCTAATATCCATTATCCCCGGTAACATAAAAAAATGGGAATATATACGAAGTGTACAAAACAGAGTTAAATGATTCAATTCTATAACAATTCTCTGTTAAATATATTTACATTGGGATTAACTCTGTATAACCTCTCTTCATGCTTTGAATCTATATTCCCCTTTCTGTGAATGTCTTCGGCTGTTAAATGATGTAGTGAATAGATAAATAAATATATGGATTATTGATATTTCTTTCTTCCGATCCATGACACCATCTATAATACTTTCTTTAGTCACATTGGATATAATTTAGCATATTTGAGAGTAACGGAATAATAGTGACAATATATGTGATGGGATTAATTGAAAAACACCAAACCAAATTATTCAAATATCATAATTATTCGAAGAAGAAACACGATGAGATGTGAATATGGTTCAGAAAATCATACTGTCGTCAACAAGACAATTTTCCCCGAAAATAATGAAACATATTATCAAGGATTCGCAGACGGTGATTCATGCGCGTCTTCTCCCCTTCCACCAAAATACATTACTCATAATCAGATTATTCTCATACAAAACTGACATCACATTTCTACAATTACCACAAGACAAACAAAACTCCCTATTACGAATTCTCGAAAGCCTAATTGTTGTAGAACTCACTGAGAGTGCTCATCAGTTGATTGAGTGGTGATGTGACGCGGTACATCTATATAAGTGTTTGTGCCAACACTCCCTTTACCCTTCTTGTTCATCGAATGAGGAAGCAAAGTGCGACGCACTCGATCCTGAAGGATCCTGGAACAGAAGTGTTTTGAATTCACGGGGGATTCAGTTCATTATGATGGATACGAAATATCTAGAGAATGGAAAATATTCTGATACTATGAATCTATGAGGGTAAAAATAAATCACGGAAATTACTCCATCTGAATATCTAGCAGATGTAGTTGAATGTCCAGCGTGGCTTCAGCCGGGAAGTAGTTGTTTTCTGTAGACATTCACAAAAAATAACTTAATTTTTATCTAGATTTTTCAATTCACAGAAAAATATTTTATTCAATATTCAATTGAGAATGTTCCCTTTCACATGAATACCCCACAGAGGTTATCTTGACGATGGAAGATAGTGACTAAAGTTTATCGTTCAGTCGCAGATGATTCCACATCTGATTTCATGAACATCCTGTTCATATTATCAACAAATCAATCGATCATACCCCATGACAGGTTTTCAATATCAAAAAACACTAATATCAAAGTATCTCCAGACAAAATGATTCCAACTTTCTCCATCTTTTTGAAGTGGGATTGCTTCTTGAATATGTGTTTTCCATTTCTTCCGGTCTTCCTAATGATCGTGGAAGAGTGAAATAGATTTTCGTCGACAAAAGTGAATGCGATGCTTCTCTTGCATCAATGTTACGATTTATTTCTGGTGAGTCTCTCTTTAGGAAAACATTCTCCTTTGTTTCATTCATCTTTATCAGTTCCTAATTGGGACTGGAGTAGAAAATCAAATAACTAATCTGAATAAAAATGCAAATTTTCAATTTCAGATTATTTCCTTTTAGTTAGGGTCTTTCCAGAATATCTAGCAGATGTCGTTCAATGTCCAGCGTGGCTTTAGCCGGGAAAGTAGTTGTTTTCTGTTAGATATTTACAAAAAATAACTTCATTTTTATCGTGGATTTTTCAATTCACAGAAAAATCTTTCTATTCGATATTCAATTGGGAAAGTTTCCTTTTTCAACATGAATACCCCACAAGAGGTTATCTTGACGATGGAAGATAGTGACTAAAATTTATTTTTCAGTCGCAGATGATTCCACATCTGATTTCATGAACATCCTGTTCATATTTTCAACAAATCAATCTATCATACCCCATGACAGGTTTCAATGTTAAAAAACACTAATTTCAAAGTGTCTCTCCAGATGAAATTATTCTAACTTGTTCCATATTTGCAAAGTGAGATTGCTTCTTGAAGATGTGTTTTCTATTTCTTCGGGTGTTCCTGATGATCGTGGAAGCGTGAAATAGATTTTCGTCGACAAAAATGTGTTGAAGACCGAGTGAATGCGATTCTTCTCTTGCGTCAATGTTAAGAATGATTTCTGGTGAGTACTCTCTTTTGGAATAAATTCTTCTTTGCCTCATTCATCTTTATGAGTCCTTAATCATGACTGGAATACAAAATCAAATAACTATCTGAATGCAAATGGGAAAATTTTCAATTCCAGATTTTTTCTTTTTAGTTAGGGTCTTTTCAGAATATCTAGCAAATGTAGTAGAATGTCCAGCGTGGCTCAAGCCGGGGAAGTAGTTGTTTTCTGTTAGTCATTCACAAAAAATAACTTCATTTTTATCATTTTTCGTCGACAAAAATGTATTGGTGAATGCGATGCTTCTCTCGCGTCAATGTTACGAATGATTTCTGGTGAGTACTCTCTTCTGGAAAACATTCCTCTTTGCCTCATTCATCTCTATGAGTTTTTAATCAAGACTGGAATAGAAAATCAAATAACTATCTGAATAAAAATGCAAATTTTCCATTTCGGCCTTTTTCTTTTCAGTTAGGGTCTTTTCAGAATATCTAGCAGATGTAGTTCAATGTCCAGCGAGGCTTCAGCCGAAAAAGAAGTTGTTTTGTGTTAGACATTCACAAAAAATAATTTCATTTTTATCGTGGATTTTTCAATTCACAGAAAAATATTTCTATTCAATATTCAATTGAGAATGTTTCTCTTTTCAACATGAATACCCCACAGAGGTTATCTTGTCGATGGAAGATAGTGACTAAAGTTTATTTTTTATGTCGCAGATGATTCCACATCTGATTTTTTGAACATCCTATTCATATTTTCAACAAATCAACGACAAAACGTTGTTGGAATATCAAAGTAGGTTCTTAAGTTGGATGAAGCTTTAAATCCGATACTCCAAAATTTTTCCACGAAAGATGTTACCTATATGTGACTGACTGCCTTCAGTTACTTTTAGTTTTTGTAAGGATTTTGTTCAGTTTTTTTTTCAAAAGAAATAAATGTTGTGTCAGGACACGTTTTAAATTTATTTAACACAACAGTAGTGGAACTCCTGTTCATCACTACTTGTTTTTCTTCATCCACTTTCAGATCAAGTAGACATAGTTTTGTGAGAAGTCGTCTGTTGTTGCTCACAGTAGTTCTAGCATATACTACTTTGATATGTCCATCTGCTCCAGGATATACTGCAGTGACGAAACCTTTGGGCCATGTATTACTTGAAAATTGAGACAATGATAACTACATCGCCAGTTCCACCAATCCCAACGTTTGTTGAAAGAACTACAGTTTTCAACCTTGTCCGATTTTTTTGCAGTATTAACATCTAAGAACTGTATTTGTTGATCAGGTGCATGTAGAACAGACATATTTTTCTCGTTTTTCTTTATCATTGTCAGATACAACAACGGCTAACCATTGGGGGAACTCTCGTATAGAAACAATCTTGAGCATTTTCTTGAGCTCGACAGCTTTCCTTTCTCATTCTATTCTCAAGTTTGGACTAAGTTTTTTCACAACAACGACCAGGAGTTGGGGATTTGAGATATATTCCTCATGATTCAGGTTCTGGATAGTTTGTCAAATTATAAATTCTATTCGAGTCCAAAACGGTATCCAACCTTTCTTTCTTCAAATCAGGGATTTTTCTCATTGAGTCAATGATATCTTGAATTACGATTTCTGCTCTACCATATCCCTTCTCAAGGTTATCAGTTATTTTGTCCACTTCTTGGGTGAATGTTAGTAGAGAGCTAACCGATTCTTTAGCTTTACCTTTAAGCTTTTTTGTAATCGCACAATGTTTCCAGCTTTTGGCAATCCCCAAATCTTGGTGTTTTTTTTTAATTGATAAATGAAAATCATCCACTGCCCTCGTTTTCCATAAAATATAAGATTTTTGCTGAAAGATTGTCGAGACATGAATTGTTTTATTTTCAGTTCTTCCGCCATATTATCATGATCGTATGAGTACTGAGGTTTTTGAGTGTGAACTTCATCTTCGTATTCTGAAATTCCGGGAAAGAGATTGTACATATTGACCCATTTCTGTACAAAGGACGATTTGCTGGTGATAGTTTTCGTTTCTTCGTCATTTGAGACATCGTCTCCAATTCCACCATTCTCAATTCATTTTCTCTATGCACTAGTTTTTTTCTCGATTTCTGCTAGTTTCAATCGTACAAGGTCTTCGGGATTTGCTACCGAAAACCTTGTTGCTTTTATCGATTGATAATGAAGTTCTTGAGGGTATTCAATCTTAATTTGAACATTATATTCATTTCTGTTCTCCTGACCTGTCCAAGTCGGGTTTCTCATTGCCATATCTGATAGCTGTTTATCTTCGAAGATTCTCTTGCTTCTCCTACAGGTGAGACTTTGTAGACATTTTTCTAGAGAGTCGTTGCATATTCTTTGTGAAGACCACTTATGTGACTGCCTTCAGTTACTTTTAGTTTTCGTAAATACTTTGTTTATATCCTTGCTGCTTTTATGGATTGATAATGGGTATTCTTGAGGATATTCAATTTTCTTTTGGACCTTGTGAAACTTCACTATATTCATTTCAGTTTCCTGACTCACCCAACTTGGTTTTTCTAAGTTTTCATTAACATATCTGATATGTGCTTTGCCTTTGGCGATTCTCTGGCTTCTTCTCACATGTAAGGACTTCGTAGACACTTCTTTCATAGAGCCGTTGCATATTCGAAGGACCACCCATGTGACTGTCTTCAGTTACTTTTAGTTTTTATAAAGATTTTGTTTATTGATTTGTTGAAAATATGAACAGGATGTTCATAAAATCAGATGTGGAATCATCTGCGACTGAAGGATAAATTTCAGTCACTATCTTCCATCGTCAAGATAACCTCTTGTGGGGTATTCATGTTGAAAAGGGAAACATTCTCAATTGGATATTGATAAAAATATTTTTTTGTGAATTAAAAATCCACGATAAAAATTAAGTTATTTTTTGTGAATGTCTAACAGAAAACAACTAAAGCCATGCTGGACATTGAACTACACCTGATAGATAATCTGAAAAGACCCTAACTCAAAAGAAGAAATCTGAAATTAAAAATTTGCATTTTCATTCAGATAGTTATTTGATTTTCTATTCCATCTTCATGAGATCTCAATTGAGATGTCAGATCACATGTAATTGTTGGACAAGGCGATACCATGCACCCCACGCTTTTTCTTTAAATAAAATACATTTTTTTCTTATTTTAAATTTTTTTAGTCTGGTTTTCTATGAAAGCGTGTTTTTTAATTTTTTTAAATTATTATTTTTTACTTTACTATAGCCAATTCCCTATCAGTTGCCATCAGAGTTTCCTCTATGATAAAAGTGCTTTGAATTCTCTTCCACGCATCATATATTTTATTCTTGCTATGTGGTGTTTGTGCGTTGGATCCCAAATGCCATCCTCTTTCTCATATGCATCTGAGAATTCCATTATTACCTCCGCATTCCACTACATGTTGATACACAATGAAAACAACTTAACTGTGCTTAGTCACCACTTCACCACCAAACTCTATCTGGTCCTCCGCCTACACTATCGGAAGGTCGCCTCGCGCCGTGAAAATAAGCTCGTCAATCCGTTCCGAACATTCGGGAACGGGGTTGTTTACAACTCTGAATGTAGACGTCAAAGAGTTACGAGTTCTAAAAAATAACAATCCTTCTGGATTATCACTAACTCACAAGTACTGTATTTCTGATGAATTAATGCATAGCACCGATACGTCATTAGAATCCAACAATGTTACGGAGGGACGAATTATTTCTCACATTTCTCAGATTTTCTACCCGTTAGGCCTGTTGTATCCAAGTATCCTAATTGAGAAAATACCCATTCGGAAATTCTAAATCGAAAAACTATTTAAATTTTTTGTGGTTTAGTCTGAAACGAGATTTACCTAATTTAAATTTTTTTAGAAATTCATAGTTCAGTCATGGGTGAAAATTATATCACCATAGAATTCAATGGGTTCTCGAACTCCTCACGGTGCTGATGGAGGGTGTCTTTTTGTTCGAAGCAGCAATAATGGAGGCTAGACTGCCAATCTGTTGTGTGCAAAATCTAAAGTTCCACCTAGAAAAACTCAAACATTGCTTGTGCTATTTTGGTCAATGAAAAAGGTGTTATTCAGTGCTACCTTGATAGATTCCATAGTATTATCCAAAGATAGAAAAATTTCAGACCGTGGTGCAGTCTTATTGATCGATATTAGTGATAATAAATTCGTATTTGCTTTGTTATTCGATTTACCAATAAATGTAAAGATTCCAACAACTTATAGAAACATGAAAATATCGATGTAGAATTACTTTATGATGATGTCAGATCAATTCCATGAAAAACTATATATGATATAGATAACATTGACAATAAAGTAAATTTATTTAATGCTAATATTCATAATCTGCTAGAACTACATGCTCCAGAAGAAACATGCAGATTTAAAAAACCTTATAAACCCTGGAAAATTTAAATGATCTTACAAAAATGTAAAAAAAAAAAAACACTACATTACGTAATATAGAGAATGGAAAAAAGGTTTATATACAAAATTCAAATGGACCACAGTGTATTTGGAAACACCTTGAAAAATTATACATACCCAATAAGAAAAAAATACGGTCATTCTTTCGGATATAGCTGATGGCAATACTATTGAGTAATATTTTGTGAACTGTACCAAAAAACATATTATATTCTACCGAACTACTATGATGGTGTCAAAGAAACAAGAAACAGCACATTGAAATTTAAAAAAGTAACGGATATCGAAATAAGCAAATACCTCTACAGTATTAAATCCCGCTCGGTGGGCTCAGATGTTATACATATCAATTTTCTTATGATGTGTTGTCCATTTATATTAGAGTTCATCACTCACTTGGTGAATTTCTGTCTGATAAATTCAGTTTTCCCAGTCAGTGGAAAATAGCTAATATAATTCCACTTCCCAAGATTGCTTTCCCAAAAAGTTTAAATGAACTCCGACCCATAAGCACTCTACCAGTCATGTCAAAAATGATTGAGCATGAAAGAACAAATAGTAACTAACCTTAATTTCAATAACAATTTACCCGAGCAGCAATCAGGTTTTGGGGCTGTACATGGTTGTGAAACTTCTCTACTCAACTTGACAGACAATATCATAACTTCAACAGATGCAGGTCTTTGCACAATTTTGGAGTAATTAGACTATTCAAAGGCCTTTGATAACATACAACATCACATTTCTCTGCAAATCTTGAAATTCATTGGATTTGACCAAAAAAACGATAAAGTTATTGAAAAATTTCTTAAAAAACAGACAACAAAGAGTAGATTATAATAATATCATATCTGAATCATTATATAATACCAGTTGGGTTCCGCAGGGATGTATATGAGGACTCATACTGTTCATGATATACACATCCTAATTTCCATCTCAGATACAGAATTCCAGTGTTCAGATGTATGCTGACGACACTCAATTAATTTTGATCCAAATGAGGTCTAGCAATATTGTTAACCAATCAATAATGACCTTGAATTCTCTATAGTATATCATTCATTTGAATCCAATGAAATATTCTGCAAGTTTTTGGAGGAAAATTGACAGATTGAAGTTTCCCATTTGGCAATGTGAAAATCACAATGTAATAATCCATTGGGAAAAGAGACCAAAGTTTCAGGTCTAACAATCGATACTATATTACAAAAGCTATCGTCAGGTTAAAACTGCTGTATAACTCAAGGCATATTCTAAACACAGAATGAAAAAATATGCTTTGCGACTCATTGATATCATCAACTTTCAATTACTGCGATACTGCATATGGGCATTGAAAAATTCGTAAAATAATAATGTTTACTATTAATATATATCAATTAGTTGCGAAGAAAAAAAAATTGTCGCTCTTTTTTTTTTTAAATATGTGATGTTTCGCTAACTTCATATGAAGTTAGCGAAACAACTTCCGTAATTTCAATTTTTTCACAGTTCCGAAGTATCCATAATTTGCCGCCTTTTTGTCGCTAATTAGTTGCGGAGAAAAAAATTTTTCGCTCTATTTATAAAAAAAATATGCGATGTTTCGCTAACTTCATATGAAAAAACTATTTTCTCAAAAATTATACGATGTTTCAACAACTCCCGTTATTTTTATCTCTTCTCACTTTTTAGGCATAAATTGCTGCTGTTTTTCGATAATTAGTTGTGGAAAGAAAATATTAGTCTATCCTTTCTTTCAAAAATTTGCAATGTTATATAAAGTTAGCGGGACAACTTCCGTCTTTTTTTCATTACTTTAAACGGTCTTATTCAGCTTACAGTTTTGTTTATTTGTGTGGGTTGAATCTAGTAATTGAAATTGTATTCCTTTCCTGTTGAGCTATCAATCTGAAATTTGGTACACACCTTTAGTTCAGATGACAATACAATTATGTATATGCAGTATCATTGTAAATCCAAGATGGCCGTCGCCACCAAATGGCGGATGACATGTTTTGTTCAACTCCCTCAATATGGGTATCAAATGAAAGGACTGAACCAGTTCAAAGAATTCATATCGAAGATGGTCGCCACCACAAAATGGCAGATTCCTTTGTTTTTCAATCCCCTCAATATGGGTATCAAATGAAAAAAAAATGTCTCGAAACCATACTGAAACAGGGAGAAGAATTATTGTGTGGGGTATATGAAGTATTCGAAATGGGAAAAGTGGTTCCTAGAAATTGATTATGTAGCATTTTTTTTCTAAATTTATTAAATAATTCATGTTTTGTCGAGTTTTACCCATTATAGATATGAGCATAACTTTTTCATACTTTTCAGTCACGATAGATATAAATATAAACATAGCATTGATGCCCGTTTCTGATTTTTCACAGTGTCGACAATTGGTCCTCATATATGTCGGCGATTCGTTATTCATATTTTTCAGGTGTCGAAAATTGGGGCATCTGATATGCGCTTTCATTTATTTCATTTGAATTATTTCACCATGTTATGATAAGTTTTTCTTGTCTGTTTATTGAAATGGAAGTTACAAAGATTCAGAAACTGAATATCGCAACCACGTAAAAATTCCCCTTGAGTTCGAAAAGTATTCGTCATTTTCACGAAAAAAAAAAAAGAGCAACCATTTTTTTTCTCCGCAACTAATTAGCGACGAAAAACCGGCAGATTCTGGATACTCCAGAACTGAGAAAAGATAGATATTACAGAAGTTGTTTCGCTAACTTTATATGAAGTTAGCGAAACATCGCATATTTTTTTATAAATACAGCGATAATTTTTTTTTTCTCCGCAACTAATTAGCGACAAGAAGGCGGCAAATTATGGATACTTCGGAATTGTAAAAAAATTGAAATTACGGAAGTTGTTTCGCTAACTTCATATGAAGTTAGCGAAACATCGCTAAAAAAAAAAAAGAGCAACAATTTTTTTTTCTCCGCAACTAATTAGCGACAAAAAGGCGGCAAATTATGGATACTTCGGAACTGTGAAAAAATTGAAATTACGGAAGTTGTTTCGCTAACTTCATATGAAGTTAGTCGTTATATCCATAGAATACTCTCATTTTCCGTTCGCAATTCAACTGAACATTGATCTGAGTATAATCCTCTGACGATTCGAACAACCATCGTAGAAATGTAATTTGTACATCGTCCAAATTAGGTAGAATGAATTGAGTTGTCATATGCCATGCCAAGTTAACATCAACTGGTGAAAGCTTTCTGTCAGAAAATTGAATTGAATATTATGTTCAGTGCTCTGGGGAGAGCAACTCGTGTGTGTAGAAAGTATATCTCGATAAGTTAACGAGTTCCATAAATGGAGAACTCAAAACGGTGAAATTATGGGAAGTGATGGATGGGTGAAAGACATTCACTCTATTTTCTCGAGAAAGTTTGATATTCTAGCACTTTAAGATTCAACTGGAGTGTAAGAGAATGTCAATAGACTCTCTCTTCAATTTTTCAATAATCTTGATAAAATCTATCTTTCTAGCTATTTGAAATTCTGCCAGTTTGTACTACCAACTAGTTCATATAAAAAAATTTTACTACTTATATCATCTCAAATCACCTTCGTAAAATAGTCAATCTATCTGATTTTCTTCAAAATATGAATGTTATGTATATATATATAATAAAAAATTCTATATACTTCTATATATATATATATATATATATATATATATATATATATATATATATATATATATATATATATATATATATATATATATATATATATATATATATATATATATATATATATATATATATATATATATATATATATATTAGCACCGTGATGAGCTCGAGAACCCATTAGATTCTATGGTAATGTAATTATCACCCAAGACTGAACTAGGAATTTCTAAAGAATTCAAATTAGGTGAATTTCGTCTCAGACTAAACCACTGAAAATGTAAACTAGCCGAAACTGTCTTGTTCCATAATATTGTTTCGACCCAGAATTTCCGCATGGTTATTTTTGTAATAAGCAATCAATCAGAAAAAGCTATGCAGCCATAAGGATTTATATACAGTGCGCGTCAAAATTATGGAACAAATCAGATATTTTGCAAGCCATGTACTTTTGACAAAAATCCTGAAATAGGTCGATTTTTATTTTAAAATTCCGATTTTTTATGTATATTCTAAAGAGGTTATGTCACTGGTTTTGACATGGTGACGTAATCGGTAATTTTTTCTAATTGGAATAGATGTCTTGTGATACCTCATCTGAAAGGCCTTTCAATACTGCATTCAATGATAATAATGTACAGGGTGAACAAAAATCAATAATTTATTTCAATAAGAGAATAACTTTATATCCAACAAAATAGAACAGTTAAATAAGATGTTCGGAATGTCATTCACCAGTCTCTTGACAATAAGCAAATCTACGGACACATTCCTCTTGCACATTGCGAATAACTTCCGGAGTAATTCTGTTAATTTCGATCCTAATTCGATTTTTCAACTCTTGTAGACTTTGCGGCCTATCTACATAGACTTTCGATTTCAAATAACCCCACAAGAAAAAATCCAGGGGAGTAAGATCTGGAGACCTTGGGGGCCACTCTATCGGTCCGCGTCTACCATTCCACCTCCTAGGAAAACTGTTATTCAAAAACTCGCGAACATCACGTGCATAGTGCGGGGATGCACCATTTTGTTGCAACCAAATACTTTCATTTGGTGAGTTAGGATTGTTGGCGTTTGGCATTTCTTAAAAATTCCAGGTAACGCTTCTCTGTGAGATTTTCTTCGAAAAAATGCGGGCCAATAATCCTGTCGTTTATTATCCCTGCCCAAACATTGACTTTCCGAGGGTATTGAGTATGCCCGTCCATCATCCAGTGAGGATTATCCCTACTCCAATATCTGCAATTCTGACGATTAACTAAACCATTCAGGCAAAACGTAGCCTCATCAAAAAACAGAATTTGTTTTATAGAACGTGGATTGCGGTTACACAAATCCTGCATTATTTCACAGAACTCCACACGGCGATCGGGATCATCATCATTGAGTTGTTGATGTAGCTGTACTTTGTATGGATGGTACTTCTCTGCTTTCAGAATACGTAATACAGAACTTTGGGATATGTCAAGGTCTGCTGCAATTTGTCGTGAAGTATTGTGAGGATTATTCTCTACACCCAATAGAACATCAAGTTTCACGTTTTCTCCTATTTTAGGACGTCCAGTATTCGGAATATGTTTGACATGACCAGTTTCTCTAAATTTTTTCTCAATCTTACTGACTGTTGAACGACTGAAAGGTCTATTTGGATACTTCGCATTGAACAAGTCGCATACGTCTTGCTGAGTTTTGGTTCTATCCTCGCATCCAATGAAAATTAAAATTTATATGCGTTGGATTTCACTTAAAGTAGCCATAGTTAACTTTTAGATCCTTTTCACTTAGAATTTGTGAAGAATATTTATATGACACTAACTTGCCTATTATGGCATCAATTTGTGATTATCTTTTGTGTCATTTAAGACTAGGAAATAGCTAACTATTAATATTTGGAAAGGATCCATTGGTGTAGTAGAGCACTGACTCACTAGTCTGCCAGGGCAGTCTAAGGGATTAGAGCCTCGGCTCAAAAAAGTGAAATTTTGCATTCTTTAACACGCTTTTATTATCTATACTTGTAACTAAATAACTCACAATGTAATAAAATCTTGGAAGTAAATATTCACCCACTTCCAATCTTCCGAATAATCTGAAATTTGTCACACATATCAAGGACCGATGACAATACAAGAATTTCAGAATCATAATGTAATAATAATAAAAATATATTTTTCCAAACGCCAACAATCCTAACTCACCAAATGAAAGTATTAGGTTGCAACAAGATGGTGCACCCCCGCACTATGCACGTGATGTTCGCGAGTTTTTGAATAACTGTTTTCCTAGGAGGTGGATTGGTAGACGCGGACCGATAGAGTGGCCCCCAAGATCTCCAGATCTTACGCCCCTGGATTTTTTCTTGTGGGGTTATTTGAAATCGAAGGTCTATGTAGATAGGCCGCAAAATCTATAAGGGTTGAAAAATCGAATTAGGATCGAAATTAACAGAATTACTCCGGAAGTTATTCGCAATATGCAAGAGAAATGTGTCCGTAGATTTGCTTATTGTCAAGAGACTGGTGGATGGCATTTCGAACATCTTATTTGACTGTTCTATTTTGTTGGATATAAAGTTATTCTCTTATTGAAATAAAATAGTAATTTTTGTTCACGCTGTACAAAAAAAAATCTAATTAATCATTATCATTGGAAACAGTATTGAAAGGCCTTTCAGATGGGGTATCACAAGACATCTATTCCAATTTAAAAAAATTACCGATTACGTCACCATGTCAAAACCAGTGACATAATCTCTTTAGAATATACATAAAAAAATCCGCATTTTAAAATGAAAATCGTCCTATTTTAGGATTTTTGTCAAAAGTACATGGCTTGCGAAATATCGAATTTGTTCCATAATTTTGACGCGCACTGTATGAGAAGTCACTCACATAGATCGTAAATAGGAGTCGACCTAGTACGCAACATTGAGAAACCCCAAATTATATTTCTTCAAGATCAGACATATTTTTTAATTCCAGTATTTTCTGTTTGATAGATGGCAGGAGAGAAGGGAGAAAAGTATCCCTCTATCACATTTCTGATAAGAATGGAATGAGACACACAATCGAAAGCTTGGTTCGAATCAAATAGAGCACCTGCATTGTGTTCACCCTTCACAAATCCCTTTGATGATATCAACCACTCGATTTCGTACATGTTATGATGATGTGTACTACCTGTCTTTTGCTCAGAAAAGTATAATCTGAAGGTTAACATTCTTGCTGCGATTTCTTGACTAAATGCAAAAAGACATTATTAGTTACCAATTGCGTTAGACGCAGGTCAACTTCACGTTGACTCTTACATTTCAGGCAATTCTTTCTAAATCCAAGTATGGAGACTGTCATTTGAAGTAACTTCATGAGATTGGATATCTTTCTGAAGAAAAAGTCTTCTTTAGTTAGCATCACTTTCTGATCAAGAGTATTTCGGTAGGTGATTTTAATTCGAGGCATTATTTTTGTGCCAAATAATTCGTTCCTTCAGAGCCAACTCGGTCCTTGCTACCAAAAATCGTTATTTTTCAGTTGGTTGGGCCGGGTTATTCTTGGTTGATTAAAGATACGAACGAAAAATTTCAGTGAGGGCTTGTACTTATCCAATAAAGAATAATGGTCGAATAAGTCAAAAGTAGGCATCTTGATATGCTCACCACTGGATACAGAGCAAATAATAATATAATAATGATAATAATATACTTTATTAAATTGCCAATATTATTACATTGTAGTTCTATTCACTACAATTGAAGGGTTGATTCAGCATAGAACTAAGGTGCGTGCTTTCTTCCACTCATCCAGGTACGGAAATTGCTTTCACATTATGAAAATAAAGAATGCATAATAATAAAATTTAATATTTGCTCTCCTTTTACATTCTCTTCTATGGCTACTGGGTGAAAAGTGGATTTTTGTATTTTTTTTCGGAAATTGAGGCAAGATTTACAGGGATAGAATTGAATAGATTGCAGTTTCATTGAAAGGGGGGGCGATATTTATTTTGGTATCCTAATATTTACATTGTGAACATCAGTACGGAATCTAATTTTCAGGAAGACATGTAGGCTATCAATTATTTTATGGTATAAAATACCACAGTGATATGTTCGCCTGTTTTTCATGTTGCGCCAGTTCGCTTGTTTCAATTTATGACTATATAAATCTCAAGAAATAGTTCCAAATTTTTTGTATCCTTCGTTTTGTGAAGTATGTGACACAATGCCCAACCTATATGAAGTTAGCGAGACAACTCCGAAAAAGTTGATAACCATCCATACAAAGTACAGCTACATCAACAACTCAATGATGATGATCCCGATCGCCGTGTGGAGTTCTGTGAAATAATGCAGGATTTGTGTAACCGCAATCCACGTTCTATAAAACAAATTCTGTTTTTTGATGAGGCTACGTTTTGCCTAAATGGTTTAGTTAATCGTCAGAATTGCAGATATTGGAGTAGGGATAATCCTCACTGGATGATGGACGGGCATACTCAATACCCTCGGAAAGTCAATGTTTGGGCAGGGATAATAAACGACAGGATTATTGGCCCGCATTTTTTCGAAGAAAATCTCACAGAGAAGCGTTACCTGGAATTTTTAAGAAATGCCAAACGCCAACAATCCTAACTCACCAAATGAAAGTATTTGGTTGCAACAAAATGGTGCACCCCCGCACTATGCACGTGATGTTCGCGAGTTTTTGAATAACTGTTTTCCTAGGAGGTGGAATGGTAGACGCGGACCGATAGAGTGGCCCCCAAGGTCTCCAGATCTTACTCCCTGGATTTTTTCTTGTGGGGTTATTTGAAATCGAAAGTCTATGTAGATAGGCCGCAAAGTTTACAAGAGTTGAAAAATACGAATTAGGATCGAAATTAACAGAATTACTCCCGGGAAATTATTCCAATGTGCAAGAGGAATGTGTCCGTAGATTTGCTTATTGTCAAGAGACTGGTGAATGACATTCCGAACATCTTATTTAACTGTTCTATTTTGTTGGATATAAAGTTATTCTCTTATTGAAATAAATTATTGATTTTTGTTCACCCTGTACATTATTATCAGTGAATGCAGTATTGAAAGGCCTTTCAGATGAGGTATCACAAGACATCTATTCCAATTAGAAAAAATTACCGATTACGTCACCATGTCAAAACCAGTGACATAACCTCTTTAGAATATACATAAAAAATCGGAATTTTAAAATAAAAATCGACCTATTTCAGGATTTTTGTCAAAAGTACATGGCTTGCAAAATATCTGATTTGTTCCATAATTTTGACGCGCACTGTATATAAATCCTTATGGCTGCATAGCTTTTTCTGATTGATTGCTTATTACAAAAATAACCATGCGGAAATTCTGGGTCGAAACAATATTATGGAACAAGACAGTTTCGGCTAGTTTACATTCTCAGTGGTTTAGTCTTAGACGAAATTCACCTAATTTGAATTCTTTAGAAATTCCTAGTTCAGTCTTGGGTGATAATTACATTACCATAGAATCTAATGGGTTCTCGAGCTCATCACGGTGTAATATATATATATATATATATATATATATATATATATATATATATATATATATATATATATATATATATATATATATATATATTATATATATATATATATATATATATATATATATACATAACATTCATATTATTGAAGAAAATCAGATAGATTGACTATTTTACGAAGGTGATTTGAGATGATATAAGTAGGTATAAATTTTTTTTTATATGAACTAGTTGGTAGTACAAACTGGCAGAATTTCAAATAGCTAGAAAGATAGATTTTATCAAGATTATTGAAAAATTGAAGAGAGAGTCTATTGACATTCTCTTACACTCCAGTTGAATCTTAAAGTGCTAGAATATCAAACTTTCTCGAGAAAATAGAGTGAATGTCTTTCACCCATCCATCACTTCCCATAATTTCACCGTTTTGAGTTCTCCATTTATGGAACTCGTTAACTTATCGAGATATACTTTCTACACACACGAGTTGCCCCAGAGCACTGAACATAATATTCAATTCAATTTTCTGACAGAAAGCTTTCACCAGTTGATGTTAACTTGGCATGGCATATGACAACTCAATTCATTCTACCTAATTTGGACGATGTACAAATTACATTTCTACGATGGTTGTTCGAATCGTCAGAGGATTATACTCAGATCAATGTTCAGTTGAATTGCGAACGGAAAATGAGAGTATTCTATGGATATAACGACTAATCTACCGGCAGACAATGAAGGTAGGGAGAAAAAAATCAAGAAACACATCGATATAAATTCAGACTTCGAGTATATTTGCATGTTATTCCTTCTGTCTCTAGATCGAGTCTGAATAACCTATCAAACAAGTGGCAGAAGCATAATTCGAAACTGTGCTTCACTATTAGATAGGAATGAAAATTATTCGAAAAACATTATGTGTAGTGTTGTGAATTCATTCAAATTATCAGGAAATTTCTGAAAAGAGAATTTCAATAATAATTCTTTTAAATCTATGAGGAAATGAAACATACCACAAAAAGGGAAATTCATGTTTGCTGCATTCTCCTGTATATGGGTGTCAATTTTTTTTCTCACAAATTCACGATTTTGTCGTATATGATGACGACGTCATTGAACTCTGTGTTATTCAGATGTTCACGATTTGGGCATTTATAAAAGCCTGTTTTCCAGATATGGTTGAAAGTGATTTTGCTTTATAATTTTATTTTAGTTTAGAACTTCGTATATTTCTATCAGGATATTGTCAGTTATCATGCCTAGTTGTTATTCAGGGTGTAATTGCTGGATTTATTTCTCCAGCAGTTATTTCATGGTGGGAGACTGATCTCATTCGTATTCGATAACAAGCTTTATTGCTCCGGAATCCACATCGATTAGATTTATACAGGGCTCCAGGGCTAGGGGCCACTTCACTGCGACCTTTGCAGATCTATTGTATATGACGTCATGTTATGAAAGAGTTACCTGTCTGGACCTGTCCTTGTCACCTGACTCCAAAGGTCAGAACCCCATTTATTGGGGGGGTTGTGGTTTTTCCTCTCCTATCGTTGAAAGGCCTCCACAGTATGTGCGCCGCGGTTTCCTCTTTTTCCTAGCAGAACCTACATGTGGTTGTGTCTGCCAGTCCAATGTTATTCATGTGTTTGTTGAGTCTACAGTGCCCTGTCAGGAGCACAAGCATGATACTGGTCGATCTCCTATTCTGGCTCAGCAGGTACTCTGTGAATTTTGGCGATGTTTCCTTGATAAACTCTTTGGCCTGTATCATGCTCGGCACCTTGTTTCACCATTCTTGAGATTGCTCTTTCTGCTCTTTTCTGATTTGTGTTGTTCGCAGCGCTTCCGCTGTACCACAAAAAGGTTCTGGGCCAATTGGGACACGTCTGCTCTTTCGGGCTGATGAATTGGCCTCTTCGTTGCCCTTGTAGCCTGTGTGGCCTGGCACCCATGCCAGAGATAGTCTGTTCCGACTGCCTACCTTTTGTAGGGTTTCCCAGTATCCCCAGACAAGTTTGAGGTTAACTTGCATTGAGGTGTGGCAATGGTCTTTTCCGTAAACTCTTGCCTCACCACCTCATCTGCACAGTGACAGCAACTCCTGCCTGGACTATCGACACCTGTTTGCCTTAGCTCAGTGAGACTCCCGTCTTTGGAGTGGCTAAATATATTCCTGCTCCTACACCTTCTTTGGTTTTGAGCCGTCTGTGTAGCAGGCAGTTTGTGCTTTGATTAGAGGTTCTCTTTTCCATGCCTCTCTGTTTGCTATGACTGTTCAAAAGTTTTTCCGAAGCTATATTTGGGAAGCTTCTCGTTCGATGCATTCCCATTATGGGGTCGGTTTCCAAATCTTTCCATAGATCCTTATACACTTTGCCGTGCAGTCTCCCTATGGGCACTTGCCCTCTGATCACTCCCGGAACCGGTTCGCCTTGTATGTGAACATGAGTAAGGTAGTTCAGCAAGACTTCCAAGGTGGCTGTTGGGGTGGTCCTCATAGCTCCCGTGGCAGCCACGCAGGCTTGCCGTTGGATGCCCTTTAGCCTTCGGATAGCCCCAGCCTACTGAGTCTGAGGCGACCCTACTATATAGCCAAATGATCATTTCTGGTTGTAGCTCCCAGTTTTTTCCACACACACACTATTCTGCATAGATTGAGGACTACCGTGCATTTTTGAATTATTTTTTGTAGGTGTTGATTCCATGTCAGCTTGTGGTCAAAGATGACTCCCAAGTATTCTGCCTCTTGTGCAATTCGAATTTCTACCCCATGCTCCGAAATGGTTCTTGCAAATTTGCCTTCTGCAATGATTGCAAGATCATCGGCATGTCCTAATCAATACATGCCTTTGGATGTTCCATCAGTGGTTCGTCTAGTAGGATAGCCCACAGAAGAGGTGATGTACACCTCCTTGTGGGCATCCCTACCTGCTCTCGCTGTGACTGTGGTTTCACCTATGTTTAACCTTTTCCAAACTGGTGTTTACCCATCGACAGGTGGGGTGGACCCCTTCATTTTCTAGAGCTTTGGTAATTGACTTTCTAGATGCACTGTTGAGAGCACCCTCGATAACGACGAAGGTCGCGATGGCTATCTCTTTGTTCTTCAGGGATATTTTAGTAGCCTGTTGAGATAATCCAGGCCAAGTCTGTTGACTCACAATCCACATCAAACTCATAACTGTGAAGTAGCGCTTCTTCCAACTGGCACTAATTTGTGTTTTTTTTGTCAAGAGATTAATTACCGTTGGTATCCTTCATGGGACAGGCTTCACTATGAGTTACACCCTATACCTCCTTTCCAGCATTATAAAAACTATATTCTCGGTGGACAGTGATCTATAAGGAGCGTGATTCATGAAGATCTCTCTTGATTTGCTCTTCAATTTGATAGTAAATGACCAGTCGAGTTTTTTTTTATAATATGAGAATGATAAATGTCTGATCTAATATAAACCACCCCTTCATCACGCTGATTTAGCATTTCTTTATTGTAGAATGTTTTATAACTATATAGTCCAAGCGAATGATGGATCGACCTGTTCATGACACTTCGGATTGTTTAATGGTTTGAAATTATAAAATACGTTTCCAAAATTATTGATTTAGGAGTCCATTTCATTCTATGTTATCCTTAAAATTCAATTTTAACAGCCGAAGCCACATGAAAGATGAAAGAAATTCTGATACCCCAATTGATATCATGTAAATGTGTTTTTACTATTGAGATAATAGTGAGCATGATCTTCAAGTGTTTGTATTTGTGGGATGGGGTTTTATGAAATTGTTCGTAAAAGTGTGGATCGAGAGTGGTTTCATTACTGATGGTGTGTTTCTGTTACAGATGATTGTTTTTGGTTCCTCAGAATTTCTGTTTGTGGTGATTGATTCTTCAAATGGAATCCTGTCACTTTTGATTCTGATTGATGTCTTCTTCTACGAAATATGTTTTGGAAAGAGTGGATGGGAATTTTTGCCTTTCTTCAGATGGTGAACTAGGCTCTCATTGAATTTTTGATCTTCAAGATGTAGATCTTCCGTGATTGATATTGTTATAACCCGAGAATAAACATAAATATAAAAAATTATTATAACAAATAATCCATTCTGAGAATATTGAAAAATGCATCGCTACCATATGGAGTAATAGAAATGCCAACTAAGATATAAGTTAAATCAAAAAATTATATTTATGAAGTTGAACCTCCAACACATATGAAAATTGGCTGCGTGTGAAAGTCATATTATCGGATAATACATACATGAAAATCCCAAATTTATGGCTTTACAAAAATAAAAACAGGTGGACGGCTCCCGCTAAGATGTAATAAACCTTAGATTCAATGTATAAAAAGCTGTCATCAATTACCATCGCGGACAGAATGCTCAATTAAAAACACTCTGGCTGAGTAAAAATATGCATATGCAAAAAAATTAACTAAGGAGTCAAAACAACAAACAGAAAACTCCTTATCGTTTTTTCCCATCCGGGACAGAGATGTCCATGAATCAGACTCATGAATAACAATGAAACCTGTCATCACGAAATATCATTTATGTAGACTAATGGGGTAGAACGTCATCCACTAGTTGGATATATAAAGCCAGAAATAAAGTAACTCATACTATTCACTCAGCTCATTCAATCGGATTACTTGAGTTAGAACACGCTAGATATACCAAATATATTGGTTACCAAATATTTGATGTAGTCGATTAAAAATTCGGTTAACGACCAAATAGAAATAATTGAAATGTATATTTCAAAGTGTTAGAAAATTATCGCAACGTGAGAATGGTTCATCTAGAATCAGTGCGCGTCAGGGAAGATTCGGTTTTAGATTACTAAAAATAATAACTGAAGAAAATATCAAAGTGATTGATAATCAACAATCAGAATCCAGGAATCGTTTGATAAAAATATTGTGTTAAAATCCAGAATCTGTGGCAATAGGGTAAACTATAATTAAATTCAATGACTTATACGATTTTTTTCGAAATCTCTTTCCGAAGTGAAAACGTTTTTTATGAACTTTCAACCACATATTTGAGTGAGAAAGTTTGTTATTCTTCAAATCATGGATTGAATAAGCCCTGAGTTTTGAACTACTCTATAGAATCTCCAGTTATTTGCAGTATCAATGAAAACAAGACTTCCATCACTACGGAATATTGTTGTAATGCGAAACTATACCTGAAATTAATTCACAGTTTTTATTATTGGATAAAATTAAGTTTATATCCAGTGTGTGTGAACAGTTACAAATCATTATGAATCAGTCATACAGTTTCATTGAATGATACGTGCTCATTCAACAATTATTATTTATTTCATTATTGTTTCAATTACTCATTTAATAGAGTCCCAGCATTTTGTACAAGAGTAGGTAAACATGCCTTTGACTCATATAAATTATAGAACTTTCATACAATTGATTTGGAATGATACTTGTTCATTCATCATAGCTTCCTCAATTTTTTTAGAATGTTTGATTCATAAAATATTATATATTATATACAGTGTGGTTGAAAAAAGCTGAATTCATTTCATAACGAATGTTAGACAGATCATTTTATATGAAAAGTTGTTGTTCATCATAAAGCCAGTTTTGAAATTGTTAGATTCTTCAAATCTCAGCTACTTTATACAGAGACTTCGAAAAATTGATACAACTCACTGTGAGTTGTGAAACAATTATTATCCAGGTTGGATTACATTTTCAGAACATGTTTTTAGTACTATGTAAATACTGAAGTTTTATTGATTGGAATGTCATAACACACACAGTGTGTATTTTTTGTAATGAAGTAATATTATTTATTGATATATTCTGTTTGTTTTCATAAATCCTCTAATTATTTGTATAGTATCCTCGACTAGATTGGCGAGGTACACAATTTGAAAGATTCCAGCTCTCTATATATTGGGAGGACGATTCTTATCTGCCACTCGATAAAAATCGCTAGTGAGTTTTTATAAATGAATAACACCCAGTATAGTCCTTCATTAACTCGGTAATAATATCTTATCCAAGAAAAATGAAATAAGCAGGGCCGGTTCATAATAATGGTTATTCAGTTGAGGGATTTTCAATTCTACAACAGTCCCAGGTCATAACAATGATTTCCTGTACGGGGTTCATGATAATATACCAGTTCGCTACAGCTTATATGGTTGATGAAATATGTGTTTGTTCTTATAGATATGAGATATCTACAAATCACATTCAGTTGTCCCAGTGTAGTACTTAGATTTTAACAATCAATTTGAATTCGAAAAATAACTATTGTTTTTTTCTGTTTTCTCTTCCAATCAAGGAAATTTTTTCCTCAAGCTTGGACTATTTTTTTTCCAAGTCCCTCAGGTTTCATGTTACTGTTTCATTCATTTATTTCAGCGGATTCGCAATTTCCACATCTATTTTATCATTCGCATTGGTATACTGTCAGATGTACATTCTGAATGATTCATTGTGAATGGATTATCTATACTCAATAACATTTTCTTCATTCGGTAGTTTTCAATATGGGTTTTCTGTGGGCTTGAAAAAGGATTATCTGAATTATATTTTTCTGTCTACTGTAATATGCAGCATCACATAATGTCCATCCCAACCTTCAAGTTGTTTACATTCATCTCTTCTCCATGATTTCCAATTATGTCTGGCTTTCGAGTGTCGCTCAAGTCTCGGGATACGCCCGAGAATTTTTATTACAGAAAACCATGCAAGGTCATGGACTATCATAAAAACGGGTTATCACTGGAGAGGGCGGAATTTCCATTCTTCCATATGATTTATGCATTCGATAGGGTGGAATGTAAGGCAGCAGTGCTAGTTGGGTCAATAATTTTTTATTTTTTTCTGGAGATGTAATGCAGTTGATTTGTAGAATATTCCATTGGTATGTTGGAATAGTAATGTTATAAATATTCAACCTGAACAATCATACAAAGGTTTATTTTGAATGTGCCAGTTTTCACATGCTTTGACTCCCCTATAATTAACTGAAAATTTATTAACGAACAGAAAAATATTGCAATAGAAATCCAAAACACTTTCATTTTTCCAATCAATTTCAAATTTGGCTAGTATATACTCGATGTGATAGTATCATGGTACACTCTCTTATCTCCTTCAGTTGTTAAGATGTTAAGATTGTTGAGATTGAAATTCAGAACATCTTATATACTCAATGCACCTCACATTCTTACATTGAACCCATGTTATGGCAGAAATATTATCAAATTATTTGATAATTCATCCGTGAATTAAGTTTATCATGTGGTACCATTCATTGGTACTAATAATAAGGACTTCATTTATTGCAAAGTGTGATCAATTCAATCGGAATTACACTTGTTAGAAACAAAAATACAATAATAAAAGACATGTTCATTGTTTGTTGGAATTTAAGCAGTTTTCAGTTTCAATATGAATACAACAATGAACTTGAGAATCCACTGAAACTTTATAAGTTGCACATTGGTCTTTAATATGTTTTCACTCATATTTCTTATCAATTGGAATTTCAAAACATGGCGAACAATATTTGGATACAGTACCTACAATATGAAAATGTTGTATACAATTGAATGTAGATATAGGATATTGAAGATATATATATATATATATTTATATATATATATATATATATATATATTAGCGGAACCGACAGACGTTGTCCTGTCCAAATTTCTATGTTCCCTAAAATGTTTTTCCCGAAAATTTTCCCGTTATCTCATTTTCCTGTTACCCCTTTTTGCCTTTACCCCGTTATCCCGTTTTCCCGTTATCCCCTCATCCTGTCATCCCGTTATCCCGTTTTTCCGTTATCCCTTTCTGTTATCCCATTTTATCTTCATCCCGTTATCCCGTTTTCCATATCCCGTTCCCCTTTTCCCGTGTTTTCGTTTCGCCCGTTATTCCCGTTATCCCGTTATCCCGTTCTCCTGTTATCCCGTTTTTCATTTATCCCGTTATTCCGATTTCCCGTTATTCCCTTATCCTGTCATCCCGTTTACCTGTTTTTTCGTTATCCCGTTATTCCCGTTCTCCTAAAATAAAAATGAAAAATAGGAGTTGATTATAGAAGGGTGAATTAAGAGTAATATTGATTTTTTTATTCTAAGTCATGACAAAATTAAAATAAAAATCTTGCCAAAAAAATAGGGGTTGATCGTAGAAGAGTGAAAATTTAGGGTTGTATGTATTTTTGAATGCTGTATTATAAAAAATTAAAAATAAAACAATTTTGTCTACAAAATAAAATAAAAAATTGGGGGGTGGACCACTCTCAACATTCAGGAGGATGATTCGTGAATCTAAACTATCCAGGGCGCCACCCAAACGCATACACAAAAATTCATTCAAATCGGTCCAGACGTTTAGGAGGAGTGCAGGGACAACAACGTACAGTAAAATTATATATATGAAGATATATGAATTTCTAATATAAAATGACAAATTCACAATTCCAGCAAAAAGAATGTAAAAGCCAGCCAAGAGTTTTTGTTCGTGAATATTGCCGAAGCAAAGGAATCACAAGTTATTTTGTTTTTTCCATGTATGTTCTTTGACAGGGTGTGAATGAGTAGAATCTCTGAAGAACCACATTCAAACCCTGATTCCAACCTATCAAGGGATTGATTATTGCTTTAATTTTTTTTGCGTACAATAGCTACTGATTTTGGCCGTTTTTGAAATTCATTTTCCTGATTTTGACGTTTATACTGACACTTTTCAAAACTCGTTGACGTTATCAAATGTTTTACTTTTCATCACCAGTTGCGAAAAAAAAATTTTTCGCAACTGGCGATGAAAAGTAAGTTTCACCACCAGTTGCAAAAAACACAGGAATAAAATTTGTTATAATTTCAAGGCTAAACTACTTGAAGTACTTCTTCACTGCACTAAAAAGTGAAAAATAATTTCAATATTCAACGACTATGACAAAAAGCGTGGGGTGCTTTGTCGAAATCAATTAAAATAGTCCAAGATCACAGAGCCGGTAAACCTACGTCATTTCAGCAAAGCTGAAATTTTGAGTATGAGCAGTGTTATATGTAGTTGTGAACGTATGCGTACTCGTTAGCTTGAAAGCAGGGCCCTTTTACAGGTAGCAGGTACAAAAGTACATAAAAAAATCTTTTTTACTTCCGTTAAAGTATGGTCATTCGTTTGACAATTAATATCGTCCGGTTGGCCGAGTGGTCTGAGGCGCGAGTCTGAGCTCTGGATCCCGGAAGTTAGAGAGAATTCTAATCCCCACGCCTGGCGATTTTTTTTCAATTTTCGCTTTGAGAAATGGTTTGTTTTTTTTCATTTGAATATTCATCGTTGTTGAATATTAAAATTATTTTTTTGTTTTTAGTGCTTTGGAAGCGTGTTTTTCAGTTTTTTTAAATATATATTTTTTATATTTTTCTAACTTGAATTAAAAACGATCAACCACATTATATCAAAATTAGCAAACATATTGTGGGAAATACGTTGGGAAACACTATTATTCGTAACTCACTTTCTTTTGCGGAACTCACTTCGCTCGTTTCGCAGAAATTCACTCATTACGAAAAATAGTGCTTTTCCCAACTGGTTGCATGAATAACTATTTCATCACAGAGAAAAAGTGAACAGAATCTCGCCTTTCAGTTGAAATATATTTTCGTCGACAAAAATGTATTGAAGACCTAGTGAATGCGATGCCTCTCTTGCGTCAATGTTACAAATGATTTCTGGTGAGTATTTTTTTCTGGAAAACATTCTTTTTTGCCTCATTCATCTATATGAGTTCTTGATCAGGACTGGAATAGGAAATCAAATGACTATACAGTGCTTCTCAAAAGTCCCTCCCCCCTCTTATTTTTGGAACGATCATACATAAACAAGTGAAATTTGGAAACTGAATATTAAAGGTTGTAAACTTCCCTACTAGTGATGATAGGTGACGAAATCGTCAAAGATGACGTCACAAGGCCATTGTGACCAATAATTTTAAATGGAACCCTACGGCAAGCGACACCTCTTTTAAAAGGTATCGAAAAAACCTATTCAATGATACTAATTTTGTTTGTGTTTATGGCAGTTTTGGCAACTCGCTTTTAAGAAACGCAAAACTGTGATGAATTAAATCAGTTAATACTCAAATTCCAAATTCAAGCTCCGCCTCTGGATAGTCGTCAAATAAGCTGACGTTTTTGTTAGTCTCCCTAATTCGACGTATTTGTAATTGTCCAAGTTTTTGTGCATTTAATAATTTGTGTATTGTTGATCGAACGTTCAACTGTTTTAGCAGCTTTTGGTACTTTCAATATTTTTGTACATTTTGATAATTTGTTAAACTGTTGTTAGCCGAACGATTGATTGCTCCAAGAAGCAAAATGGTACGTGCTTCAGGTGATTAAGTAGCAGCGATCCCAATTCTTGGTGAAACTGGACAAAATATTCATGCAGCAGAACGCATTTTCAATGAGAGGTTTACCGATTGCCTCGTTTCGAGGACTCATTTGAGGGAGCTTCTTCGTAAGTTTGAAACAACGAGTATTGATGATGCGAAACGATCTGGCAGACCACAAAATTCTGATGAGAAAAAAATTGATATACTGGCAGAAGTAATAGTTAATCCTACTTCTTCAACAACTCACGTTGCATCTACCTGTGGAGTCACTCGGAGTGCAGTACACAGAGTGTTAAGAAAAATAAAATTTCATCCATACAAATCAAAAATGGTTCATCAACTCCCAGACGACGACCCAGACCGAAGACTAGAATTTTGTGAAGATATAGAAACTTCAATTAACCAACAGCCAGTCTATGTCAAAACAATTTGTTTTAGTGACGAAAGTACTTTCTATCTAAATGGAAATGTGAATACACAGAATATGAGGTATTGGAGTGACGCAAATCCTCACCTGTTTCGTGAAACACATACCCAATTTTCCCAGAAGGTGAATGTTTGGGCAGGTATCCTGGGAAACCACCTCGTTGGGCCTCTTTCTATCAATACTGATTTGACTGGTGAGGTTTATCTGGAGCTGTTGCAAAACGCAATAGAACCGTTAATCCTTGAAATTTTGGAAGATAATCCAGATGAATTCGGCAATTTGGAAATAACATTCCAACAGGATGGTGCTCCTCCACACTATTACGGTGCAGTAAGATGGTATTTGGATGAGGAGTATCGTGGTAAATGGATTGGACGACGAGGTTCAACGGAATGGCCAGCTCGATCACCGGACCTCATACCTTTGGATTTTTTTCTGTGAGGGTACCTTGAATTGAAGGTTATCACCACTGAATCTGACAATATTGACGTTTTGAAACAACGTATTGTTGCAGAATGTGAGGATGTTTCCGCAGACACATTTGCAAAAGTACGAGGAGAGTTTAAAAATAGGATATTTCACTGTCAGGAAGTGGATGGAGGTCACTTCGAGCAATTTCTTTACGTAGATACTGATTCTTAAATCTGTAACTAATATCATACTGAATGGAATTTAAATTTCAATGTTTACTAATGAGCCATTCAAACTGCCATAAACACGAACAAAATCAGTATCATTGAATAGGCTTTTTCGATTCTTTTTAAAAGAGGTGTCGCTTGCCGTAGGGTTCCATTCAAAATTATTTGTCACAATGGCCTTGTGACGTCATCTTTGACGATTTCGTCATCTATCATCCCTAGTAGGGAAGTTTTAATATTCAGTTTCCAAATTTCACTTGTTTATGTATAATCGTTCCGAAAATAAGAGAAAAAATGCAAATTTTTTATTTTAGATTTTTTTTTTTCGAGTTAGGGTCCTTTCAGATCATCTATCAGATATAGTTCAATGTCCAGCGTGGCTTTAGCCAGGGAAGTAGTTGTTTTCTGTTAGACATTCACAAAACATAACTTCATTTTTATCGTGGATTTTTCAATTCACAGAAAAATATTTCTATTCAATATTCAATTGAGAATGTTTCCCTTCTCAACATGAAAATCTTACAAGAGGTTATCTAGAACGATGGAAGATAGTGATTTAAGTTTATCTTTCAGTCGCAGATGATTCCACATCTGATTTTATGAACATCCTGTTAATATTTTCGACTTCGTTTAGTTTTCGTTTGGAAATATCTCGATATCTCGGGATCATTTGTTCCTCTACGGTGTCTCATTGAAACATAATTTTCACCCTCATTTATTTTGTATACAACTACCTGAACACTAACTCATGCATTCAATATCCATCTCCCGAGGGTTCAAAGGCTTGAAGAGATGTATTTCAATATTTTGCTGCCCAAAGCGAAATCTACCGGAAGGATTCAGTGCCAACTCAACCAAGAAGCTTATCGGTGTTATATCCCCGAGCGATACACGAAGATTCCGTAAAATCAAAATATATGTTCGAATTAGGTCATATTTCCACGTGACAAACAGCAGAAGTGGAAAATGCGGGGAAATCATTTGCTTCTTATCAAATTTATCAAATTAATGGGTTCACACTGAGCTTTCCTTTATGAAAGACTCTGGGACCCGAAGAAATTCAATTTTAGTGTCGCATTTTTCTGAATATCTATCAGATGTAGTTCAATATCCAGCGTGGCTTCAGCCGGGGAAATAATTGTTTTCTGTTAGACGTTCACAAAAAATAACTCCATTTATTGTGGATTTTTAAATTCACAGAAAAATCTTTCTTGTCAATATTCAATCGAGAATGTTTCCCTTTTCAACCTTCATTCCATTTGGCATATCACATATTTGTAGTATCACAGTATGAGAACGACATTATGATACACTGTTTCGCCAACCTTTGATGGATTCCGTTCCATCGAATTTTGATCGTCAGTGATGCAGTGTTGCCAAGCATGCAAGTGTAATTTCTCTAGACATATCATCGATGGTTGGAGGAAGATTGTCATCGTGTTATCATGGGTTCATCCTGTTGAAGTGCATATATTGTGTACTTCACGAGATTAAACAAGGAAAATAATCGAAAGGAGGCTCTAGATCCTGATGGAATCTCTGCAGGCGAGTGTATCGTTAGGTTTGATGAGGCCGAAGATGAGCGGCCGGTTGAAAAAGGAAACGAAAGCTTCATTTCGGGCATTTTGTGGTGGAGAAGGTCACGGTGTGTGGTGTATAGGGTTAGCTCCGAATGACTTGTGATCGTCGATATCCTTTTGAGCCAACATTATCGAAGTTCGGATAGACTGGTTGGGCCTGTGTGCATTTGATGTCTATCCAAGTTAGAACTTTGCGAAGGAATTGTGAATCTACACTCTATGCTGATCTGTCGCCGGAGACCCGAGGGCATCTTGCACCACAATGTATGTGTGCATTCGTCTATGCCTGTCATGATTTCGAAACCTCTTTATTGAGTACCATAAGTGGAAAATGATTTTCCTTATCAACAAATGCGTTAGGGCCAAATCTTATCTCATCCAACGGAACCATATATTTAAACTAAGAGACGCAGTTTGGTAGAATTGCCAGGGTATGTTAATTTTTTATGAACCCTACGAAATTCTATGTGATTGAATGATTTTCCTTTGTTTCTGAATGGTCATTTGTTTCGAAAAGCTTCACGGTCACTGAATTTCAATTGGGGCGGTATTGCCAGTGAAATGTTTCTCATGGTAAACTCTTAATTCTTTATGAAATGATAGAATGATAGAACCATTATTATTCTACCCGATGATACGATCATTGGTTGGATTTTTTTGATGGGCTGGTCAGTTTTATCTAGTTTCACTAGATGGTTATGAATGCTCTGAGTATCAGGGGTTGAATATATTTTTATGGTCATTCTTCCACAGGGTGATCCAATTAATTAAACGATAATCTAGGAGTTAATATATTATGATGTATTTCGTTTTCTAGAATCATTTACTGTTGTGATCATCATGGTTAAAGTGGAGCCAACAGGGTGGGTTGAATAATTTGGTTTTTTGATTTCTTTCTAATGCAGTGTTTTCTTCCATGGGGTTTTTTGATTTGATTTTGGATTTTGGTCCTGTTTGGGTTTATGGATTATGGTTTTTTGGCTTTTGGAGACGGTGTTGGTTTTGTGTTGGAGTACCAATTGACCTCTGACTGATTGAAAGTACAGGGTGACCCTGTTAATAGTATACCAGGCAAAAAATCAAGCACAAAACTCAAGGGCAGCGGTATCTATATAGCGCTCAATTACATCCCTGAAGATTACCAAAAAAAGAAGCTGCTCTACTGATATCAAAAAATTTCAACAGGAAAGGCTATTATTTGATCGTGGACGGGGTTATCCCAAGTCTGGCTGAACTGAAAGAAAACGTGTTGAAAGGAGAAAAAATATTCAAGGAGGGAGAGGAAAGATAGTGTATCCACATTTGGTTCGTTAAGCCAGAAAGGACAAAACCAACGGCAGACACGATCAACTAAACCAAAATTAATTTCAACGTTTCCCTTCAATTCTCCCACCGAACTCTTAGAAACAATTCGGTGAAGAGCTCCTTTACTTTAAACTATTATTTGTAATTGTCTTTGAACTTATCTCTCGTATATTCTTTATATTGTATAAATCAATCATAGAATCATGAAGCTGAGAATTTATTAGCAAAACTGTAGGGGATTGCAAACTAAATTAACTGAATTCAGTCTAAATGTGTTATTGGAGAACTATGGTGTATTTTGGGGGTCACATTTCGATCTACTTCAACTTTCGAAGGACATATTGGTAAAACAGTACAAAAAGCTGAAAAAATGTTGGGATTTGTTAAGCGATTCACTTGTGAGTTCAAAAATATTTATACAATATTAAAACACTTCATTCCACTTTTGTGCGAAGTCGACTGGAATTCGAAGCAATAATCTGGGATCCTGGTAAATACAACTTGAAAAAACGACTTGAAACTGTACAAAATAAATTCATTTCATATTTATATTATAAAAAAATATTGCATTTCCCTGGAACGTTCATCTTGTGACCCACTTAGCCAAGAATTCAACATATTTGAAAAAAAAAAAATAGCATTTCATATTCCCAGAGTTCCTCTGCTAATAGATAAAATGTGTGTATGTGTTAACAAATTTCTGCAAACACAGACTACTTCTGTGGATATATTCACTGTTAGCTTACCAACACTTGGAAAAGAGCTACATAAAATGCTTCTACAATCATGTAACCGCTGATTGTACATTCCATACATCATTAGTTTTTGGTAATTACCCAGTGATTGATTTCTCTGGATGAACTATTAGAATAGGATGATGATTATATCTAGTTGTAACTCTATACTTTAATTTACTCTTTTTTATATGGCACTTTTTTTCTTATCTTTTTCCTTTGTTTTCTCTCTTTTTATTATAAGAATTAGTTATTAACAACTTTTGCTACATTATTCGTAATTTACATGAAAGGGAAACATGTAATTAGGATTACCACCTGTATGTTTCGTTGATGAATAAATGAATAAATGAATAGAAAATCCCGAATGCTGGTGGAGTGCAGTCCCTACACCTACAGGGTGATTCAACGAGGGAGCTATCATAAGAGGTTCTACTCGTTGATGTGTTCACTTGTTGCTATATATATACAGTGTGACCCATTTGAAATGGAACCACCCCTGTAAAATACGCATTTTTCAGTCATTCTCAAAAAAAAAATTCCAAGGCACTCTATCGTCTTTTTTTTTTCGTTTAAAACGACAAAACTTTATCAGGTAATTTTTGTTTTGAAATTTGACTACAGCACTGGATTTGTAGTCGTTATAAATGAAAACCATGGAAATTTCATATGAAAATTATGGTTAACAACGAAGTTACAACAACTTTAATTTTGGAAACAAAGTATTTGATATTAATTTTCATTTAGATTATAGACATATTTAAAATCTGGCAACACTGCTGATACAAAGTAGAACACCAGTGGATTCCTACAGCGAAAATCCGAAGGCAATAGCCGTTCTACAGTTATAACTCCTGAAAGTATGGTAATGTGAGCGACTTCTGGTGGAAGCGATTTTGTAATAAAAATCTAACTACGCCACTGGATTTGTGAATTATATTCCCTCAAAATCATTCATTTAAGTTTAGGTTATGAGTGAATTCAAAAATTAAAAATTAAAAATTAATTTTCAAGTTATGCAGTTTTCAATAGCCGATGAAAACGAAATGAACCGAATCAAGTTTTAAAGTATCAAAATGATTTATTCAATAATAAAACAGAAAGCAGGACAAAAAAAAAATCCTTTTTTATTCTGCAAAACTCAACCGAAACAAGCTTTTAGAGAGGGTATCAATAATTTGAGGAAAGCTGAACTAATACATTGGGCATAGGTATTGTACTAAATCAATAGTAGGCTGTGATTTAGTACACCACAAATCGCTCACATTACCATACTTTCAGTAGTTATAACTGTTGAACGGAATGAGCTATTGACTTGATTGATTCTTGCTGTACAAATTCACCTGTGCTCTACCATGTATCGGCAGTGTTGAAATTAAATTTTAATTTTTTAACCAATATTTTTCCATGAAATTTTGATGGTTTGAATTCATGGTGACTACAAATTCAGTGGTGTAGTTAAATTTGGAAAAAAAATTGCCTAATAAATTTTTGCCGTTTTTGACGATGAAAAAAAACCATAGAGCGCCTTGGAAGTGAAACTAAAGTTATGGAAATTTGTGTCAAGATACAGTTGTTGATGCCTAATATTAGAAAAAAATATTTTTGAAATTGACTGAAAAATGCGTATTCTACAGGGGTGGTTCCATTTTAAATGGGTCACACTGTATATATATATATATATATATATAGGTATTGCTCACCAACTAGAAAGCGCTGCCTTTATTCTTTATCGTTGTTGTATTATACTCAACTTGGTGTGTATTGTTTTTTGTAAATCAATAAATTCCTTTGAGTCGTACTCCGTATTTTTTTTGTTTCAATCCTTTGGTAAATTGAGTTTTGGAACAGTCTATAATTAGCTATTTGGCGCCCATTTATAAGGTTAGATTAGTGATTACTCAACGAACATCCCCATCTCCACTGTAGCTCAGCTGCAAATAACCTGAGAAAAGTACAAGCTAGTGTGTCGTTACTGTTTCAGAAGGCTTACGTCATTTCTTGAGATATCCTGTTGAATTTGCGTTCATCGCCATAGGCGAATTTCCAAGAATAGTTTTGGAGCACATACAAATTGCTATGAATATAATGAATGAGAAACGAACTGTGAAGCCTCGCAAAACTACAATAGTACCACACACAAAAAGGAAAGAACTGAGAGTCAACAGTTTTACACGGGATAGAAATTTTATTTGCTCAAGAGGCAAAATTATTGAGAGTTATTTTTGACCATAATCTGCCATGGAACCAACACCCACACAAAATAATACAGAAAACACAATAGCTTTCAACCTGTACAGAAAAAATATGCAGAAAAAACTGGTCGCTGCAACCTAAAATGACCATATGGCTATACACCAGGGTAAGCAGATATTGCCTATGGTGGTGGTATGGTGGCCAAAGACTCAGCAAGCCGACTCAGTCTGCGGTATCCAGAGACGTGTTTGTAGCCGCCTCAGTAGTCTCGCTGAACCTGAACCTATATATATATATATATATATATATATATATATAAATATATATATATATATATATATATATATATATATATATATATATATATATATATATATTTATCAACAGACTGTGGTTCTTGAATCTCGATATAGGTATATTTTGAGTGGAAAATAAGGGTGAATCCTGACAAAACGCAGGCTATCACGATGGGTTGCAAGAGAAACAACCCGGAGAGGAGTGACTACCTCTGGATGGGAGATAGATTGGTTGGAGTAGGTCAAGTACTTTGTAGTTACAGTGGATCGCCAAATCACCTGGAGGCCACACGTTAAATTGATATAAAATAAAATACATAAAAAATCCCATCACTCTATCCGTTAGTTAACAGGAGAAGTAAACTTTTCCTGAAAAATAAAGTTATGATCTACAAAATGGTTTTCAGACCTGTCATTTTGTATGCCTCAGCCCCCTGGGGCAACACATGCAGAACGAGAATTCGCGTCCTGGAACGGGCGCAAATGAACGTTCTGCGTATGATAACGAATGCTCCGTGGTACGTGCGGAATGAACGGATACTTGAGGACTTAAATCTGCCTTACATCACAAGTATCATCAGAGAACGCAATCAGAGGGAATTTGATTGTGCAATAGCCCACGAGAATCCTCTTGTGAGGGAACACACTGATTACAATATGGACGACCCCTTGCGCTTTAAACGTCTCAAGTGGTCTCTGGAGTGATGGGCTATTTATTGATCTATACAGGGTAGTGAAAGCTGCATTCTCTATAGGATTTAATATTTTTCAAAATTTTCAGATCGAAAATTATTTCTCAGCTATTTTTGAGGATCACCACCATGGCAAGGACTGAATATTCTACTCTAGTCCTTGTCCAATCAAAATTCAAATTTTGTAAATGACTATGGCCCACTTGTCTTCATGTTGAAAGAGACTCCGGGTTACACTAGAATAAAATAGTAATACAAGACTTTCATGCCTATTTCTATAACTAAGTTATAATCATCAGTAGATAAACTACACTAAATGAATTGGTAATGTTATTACAATATACACCTGGTATTTCTAATTGGGTCATTTTGTACTGATCACTATTCCTCAAATCGCTGATGGAATCTTGATGGTTTTATTGAAGTAAACAAGGTGGAATCCATCGGTCATTTATACTTAATGAGTAAGTTTTTATCATAGTTTTTGTGGATATCTATACTCTCCAGGCATTTTAATTTTCTACTGTCTTTGACAGGTTTGATCATTACCAAATTATGAATATTAATTTTGTGACCAGATCCGATCAAGCATGATGCGCCACTATAAGTAGACTGTGGATAACTGCAAAATTCTATTGTATGATCGCTTGAAATTCAATTTGCGTCTATAAAAGCCAACAGTTCCAAAATTATACGGATTGCCAAAAATTCGTGAACCTGGTAATGGTATGAGACCAATTATCCAACTCACAACCTGTTGAAATGGCTATCAGATGGGTTCAGTAGTTCATCTATCCAGCCAAAAAGTCCCTCAAGAATTCGTATGACTTCGTCGATGAAATATAAAAAAATATCTTTGGTGGATGGTGAGATTTTGTTTTCGTTCGATGTGAGCTCTCTATTTCCGAATGTTTCTATGCCTGAAACCTTGCAGTACTGAACGAAACTTTTTGAGTCGACCAAGTTTGAAACAAAAAGAGTCGGGGATATTTTTAATTTGACGTCCTTATGCATGGATCAAAACCATTTCATATACCAAGATGAATTCTACCAACAGAAGGAAGCAACGGCCATGGGCAATGGTCTATCACCATCCATGGCAAAGCCTTTCATGAGTAAATTCGAACTTCATGTGGATGATGTGTTTTGAATTTTTGACACAAAAAGACAAAATACAGACGTTTTCCCAACCTCTATGAATTCAGTGTTCGAACAAATTAACTTCACGGTAGAAATGGAAGTTGATGAACGATTGCCTTCCTTCGACACTCAGGTCATCAGAAATAAAGGGTGTTCGGAAAAAGACATCTACAGAAAGCCCACCAACACGAACAGGTTCATCCAAGCCGATTCAAAACACCACATTCAACACAGAATAGCTAGTTTCCAGTTTCTTATCCACAGAGCCGTAAACGTTCCATTCAATACTGATCGTTTTCAAAGTGAAATGAAAAAGATGAAGGAATCAGCAATAATCAGTTATTGATAATCTTTCGACAAAACAGCGTTTCAAACGCTTAGTGAATGAAACCACGACCTGAGAAAAACGACGGAAAGCAAAAGATTCATGAGAATCCCTTGCAATCCAAAACTCACTTTACACCGGAATGTGAATCTACAAGCAGTTTAAAGAAATATAAATAACTAATGAATGTGATCAGAAAACCCGAAGGACAAAACTGACAGTTGGATGAGTCGTAAATTCATTAAATTAGCTGTCAAAATTGTGACAAAACCCATTATTACGGTTAGACAGAACGTTCGAATTCTAAAACGTTCCACGAACATGTGGCCTATGCTACCTACCAATGGGAGAATGGGTCAAGTGTAGCAGACCACATTATCGAATTTGGTCACAAAATCAATATTCATAATTTAGAAATGATCAAACCGGTCATCGACAGTAGAAAATTAGATTGCCCGGAGAGTATAGTTATTCACAAAACTCATAATAAAAATATACTTAATGAGGATAAAGGGCTGATGTATTCCATCTTTTTTACTTCAATCCCCATAGAACCAGTACGATCCCATCAGCGAAGTGAGGAACAGTAATCAGTATGAAATATCCCAAGTAGAAATACCAGGTATGTATTGTTATAACATTAACAATTTATTTAGTGTAGTTTACCTACTGATGATGATAACTTAGTTATTGGATGCGCAAATAGGTTTGAAGCGATTTTGTATGTAAAGGGGATACTTATGCAATTTTTGACCTTTTTAGGATAAAAATAATATTTTTCCGAAATTTTTTCAAACATAGATGAACATAAAACTATATTTATGGAAATAATAAATTTTTTCGGCAACCGTCCGGGATGTAGCCACTTCCCAGACGCTTTTTCTTTGAGAAAGTAACATTTTACGGCCTAGTTCGTGAAGTACGTACTTCCCGGACTAGGCCAGGAAGAATCACGTCGTTGTTGTCATTGTAAATATGAAAATCTTGGTAGGTATGGTTTTGATAGATGCAGTTGATCATTATGTAATATGAAATTAGATGTCAAAAGTTTGCATGATTTTTGATTGCAATTCATAATGAAACATGAAAAGCAGCAGCGATAGTGACTTTTAAAATGTGCCTTGGGAAATTTATATAAATATATATATATATTTATATTTATATATATATATATATAAATATTAAATATATTAATATAAATAAGAATGAGAATGTTTCTGTTAATATGTAGTATTTTCTGTTCTGTTCTGTTTAATTCAAATAAGAATCAAAATGTATAATAAAGAAATAAAGGAATATGTCGTCTCATAGATTTGTTATTCTACACGGTTGCCGAAAAAAAATTGTACGCAACACGCCCGAAAATAGTTTTTTTGGACTCACAGACTTCCAAGACTCGGCTCGTCCTAGAATTTTGTCTATTCGTCCAAAAAAAAAAATATTTTTCGGACTTGTTTCGTAAATTACTATTTTGTAGACGCTCCATAAAATGACTACCTCGGATACTGAAAAGAGTCCGCAAAGTGCCACTTCACCGAGCTAGGCCGATAAAGTCGTCATGGCAACACTTTATCGGACAATTTTTGTTCATTCAGAAAACTAATAATTAATATTCTAAAAACGTTTCAGGACACGCAATAAACTATAGATTATTTGAAATCTTGTTGTGACAGCTTACGTTTTTTTCGAAATATTCTTTTGGAATTCATGAGAATTGTCCACTAATATTTGACAATTATTTGACAAATGTGTCATTGATAAACAATCGCCTGCTAGATTTTCTCACAACTTCCTTGCACTACCGTATGGATGGTGATTGGAAATGTATGCACGGCGAGGAAATATATGTAGCATTTATGTTCTGTTTATTTGAGAAGCTAATACAGAATTATGTTGTATGCAACACGAACGAAAATGTCTTCAGCAGACATCAACATTCAGATTATGCAAAAGCCTCACTTTGCGAACTTGTTACATAAAGTACTATAAACACTTCAAAGTGCTTTCTGTCCTTAATATGAAAAATGTTTCAAACAAAAGTTTTAATTTTCAGATATTAATGTTCCAAAAACTAGTTGTATTATTTCTGGTAATGTTATTTACAGTCTTACTTTCGAGAGGAATTGCAATATTTTACTTTGAAAAAAATGGTCTCTTTCATTTTCAAGCTATTTTTTCATATCATTCTGTTTCATTCCATTTCACTGTAATTTGCCAGTACCATGATAAAATAATATTTTTGTATGGAAGATTGAACGAGAAAAACAAATTTTTCATATCGAGTTATATTTTCCGGAGTGAGCATTGCATACCAGCAGAAAACGGCCAAGGAATAATGACATATAAGTTATTTCGAACGGAGTTGGTTAACTTTTCTGAACGTTCGAATTTCTCATGAATTATGTGGGAATAGTTGTAATGTAATGGAATAACTGTTCGGAAAATTGAGACAGCGAAATATTGGCATCGGGGATATATTTTGTTAAATGCCTTATACTGAAGAAAAATATCGGACAAGCATCGAACGGAATCAAAACATATGACTGCTCCAGACTTTTTCTGAATAAATTCCAGACTGACATAAATTTTTATAGCATTAGGTAGAAAAACACGAGATACGAATCAGTTCCAGAATTACTGATGAGGCAATGTGAATCGTCTAGGAATATGTTAGTCGTAACCAACACCTATGCCTTTTTTTCAACATGTTTCTCCCATTTCCCATTGCGATATGAGTTTACGCAGAACTTAATCTGTCCTATTCCATGAAATACGGCATATTGATGTTGGAATTATATCTGGAATTGATGGACACCATTTTATTGCCATATCCCACCTAATGGATGGATGAATGCAAATAGTAATTTTGATGTGTTAGTGCATTGATGTGGGGAACGAAGCTGCAACGTGGATCGTAATAATAATCAATAGCTGTTTATTTGAACCATTATTGGGAATTGAACAGAAGGGGAAACTTACATCGTTTGGATGATAATATATCTGAAGGGGAATTTATATGATTTTTTTTTTCATTGCTATATGGTCCGATTTCGATGCATCGGGCTGAACATTTGATTTTTCTACCCCGAATTTGCAGAATGTGTTTATGAAAGTAGCGAGAATCTCTAAGAGATTTTTAGGATAAGTCCGTTTGGAAACACAGGATAGGCATATTCATTGAGAGTACTTTGTTGCTCTGAATTCTGAGAAACCACTAGGTTGAACATAACATAAACATTCCTCCTTATTATTCGAAACTGATGCTGAATCTTCAGGAACTCATCATAAATGAATATTGACCCTTTCACTGCGAAAATGAATTTTGGAATATTACTTCACATGCGCAATATTTTAGGTTGTGCGTATATATACGTCTAGAGCGGTGTGGGCCAATTCATCGGGTATTCAAAGAAAACAAATTATATATATATATATATATATATATATATATATATATATATATATATATTGGATTGACGTTTATATTAACTGGAAGAAACATACGAGATACCAAAACTAATAAAAAATTGAAAATGTTTTTTGTATGTTATGTTTTTCTTAACAAGGAATGAGGCACGATGGTACTTCATATGTGCGACATATATGTCTGATTTCCCGTCTCTTGTGCTGTCTCGTGCAAACGTTACATCGTTGGTTTTTTTAGTCCTTGGAATCAATTCAAGGGGATGTCTTTCGGTGAAACGTAATACTCGATTCCGATCCAGTACTTGTCTGCCTATCCTGCGAAAGGAAACCGGTGTATTACATTTTAAAATATTTTTTTTTGTACGCGCTCCTCAAATCTACACCAGGATAAAAAAAAATCCAAAAATGCTACTTTTACTGACTTGTTCGTAAAGTATTGCCATAGCCATAACAACACTTCACGGACAAGTTCATAAAAGTTGCAATTTTGAAATTTTTTTCAGTTCCTAAAGCTGCCATACTTGATCGATTATTGATATTTCTTCATTTTGATGGCAGAAATGAAATGCTTCTATATGAAACATTTTTTGAAAAACTTGTACAAAAAAATATTGTATGTAGGACGTACGCAAATGGCTTTCGCGGACTCATCTTCATATTCCGGTCTCAGCTAGCACCTTACGATTCGTCCGCGAAAGCTTCATGCGTGCTTGTTAAAGTTTATCCAATGTCAGTTGAATATGTACAGGGTGTTACAAAATTCAATACAAATATTTCAAGGGGGCATGCCTTGGGTCAAAATAAGACTTTTTTCTCATAAACATGTGTCCTAAAATTCACCCCCTCCAAGCTACAGACATCGCAAGTTGCACGAAAATAATCGTAAATTTTGAATTGTGGCTACAATTATGCATCAAATGTTCGAAAAATTCACAGGCTCTTGGTTTTTTGGACGCTCTATTCATTTCTTGCTTCAAAACTGATCCAAAGGGGTGAATGAGGGTTGCCTACAGTTTTTATAGCCAAAATTTTCTATTTCCGAAAAAAATACAACTATTTGAATATCACAGTTAAATTGGACATGAAAAATCCTGAAATTTTGGTTTCTTAGATTTTTTCGAATCAACTAACAGTTTTCGAGAAAATTGCTGGCAAATGGAAGGGGAATATTGAAGTAACAAACTAAAATACTGAGTGGGCTATGTCTTTTCACCTTGTTTTCCCCTTTGGCGCTTTTGACGTTCAAATTTGAACAGCAATTTGATTTACTTGTAAGTGTGACGTTTGTGTCTCACGGTTTAGTGAAAATAGTTTATATCCATACCATGTTCAACGTGTTCAAGGATTGCTTCCAGGGGATTTCCCGCGACGCTTGCAGTTCATTAGGTGGGTGCTTGGAAAGTGCGAAAGAAATCAGAATTTCCATCCCGCATCCTTTTTACTGACTAGGCTAAATTTAGCCGCGATGGAGTAGTAAATTTCCACAATATTCATGTCACGGCTGTAGAAAATCCGCACAAGATTAGAAAAAAACGTCACTAATCTGTAGCCTTTACCCTCCGAACTGACTTAAATATCAACTGCAGGTAGCACGATGACGTCGAAGTGACGTCATATTTTGGTCAAATAATTGACCAACTGATGTCAAAAAGTGACGTCTCAGAGACTCTGAAAAGACGAAATGTCACATCCACAAGACATCATAGGACGTCACTCTGACGTCTGAAAAATGACCCATAAAAGGTGACATTTTGAAGACCTATAAGACCATTAGATGACGTCAGTCATATGACCAATGAATGACGTCATATGGAAGACTCGCAGAGTCCCTAGGCCCTCTAGGATCTTCTAATTTCCATGAAGAAATTGATTTTCTTATGGAAGTAGAATAAAATAAACTGATATACACTATTGAATTTATTACATTTCGAACATCAAAAAAATAACAGGATCTCCTGATTAACATGTGGTGTTTTGACGGTACTCAGGAAGGCTCAATATGAGTGGGGATGGAATCCCCTGTTCAAACCAATCAACTGCTAGGGCGGAATTACGTATCAGATTCCAACTTCTTCCAAGATGTAAAAAATAAGGAAGAGATGTCAGTTTTTCTTGTGAGTTTGGTATTATATACGTCGAGTCGGTGGTGATTCGACTTTTTGATATGCCAGAAAAGTTCAGCACAGCTGATGGGTTAGCTCAGTTGATCCTTCGTACAACCTGTTCTTAATCATTGTTCCGCGAAGACAGGAGGGATCCAAATCTCTTTAATCACGGATCCTGGAACAATGCTCAGTAACGGACTCTTTCTGTCGGTAGTTTAGGAGCTCAATTATCATTTAGACTAAGAAGGTTTATTTTATTTTTTGCATTTCAGTTGATTTTTTTGTCGGTTTAATTTTTTGTTAAACAGTTTTTATTTTATACTTTTCAGTTCCGTCTTTCGTCGGTTTAATTTTTTGTTAAAAAGTTATAATTTTTCAATTTTTTGTGGCTTAAATCTACTCGTTTTTCGATTACGTCCAAAATACTTACTTACCCACCTTACTTCAACTATTACCAGTTAAATAATATGATTATCTACTTTTACTATTTGTTGTAATATAAATTATTTTTGTTGTTCTGGTTAGTTTATTTCATTACTTCGTATATCATTCCATCCTCTCATAAAATATACTGATTTTGACGTAACAATAATAATGTCAGTAGCGATCTGTCATTGTCAACTACGTATGTGTGTGCTAATGTTCACTAGTGAAAAATCAATTATCCCCTATTTTACCACCCGTGAGGGTGGCTAAATCCTTTCGGAATCCAAATATAAGGTATACCCTATCTATTAAAAAAAGAATCATCCAAATCAAAGAACCCAGTACAAAGTTATGCCTGATAGAATCGGTTAACGGACCAGAATTCAGACGGTGAGTGATCAATATCCTCCATTTCGCTACCCTTAGGGGTGGATTTCATCTTTTGAATTCAAATGGGACCAAAGTTGAAGTATAACCTATCCACTGTGAGAAGAACTATCGGAATCGGACGCCTCAGTAAGAAGTTATGCGTGATCATACATAAAAAAATATGATTTGCCTGATTGATTAGAATAGGAATCACTTCGAATCATCCCCATATCAGATTTTCAGTAATCCGAAATAACCAACTTGGCAACAATTCCTGAAAACAAAAATTGTACCATTAGAATTGGTCAAGGGTATACAAACGCGATTGTATTTTTTTTAAATAAAGTATTACAATTTTTTTATCGCTCCGGAGAATTTCCCGAGATTGGATATTCCGAAGATTTAACTAGACTAATTTTGCAGATTAGAGATATAAATGACATTATCAGCAAGTGTATCCGAATACAGTAATCCTATCTAATTTTTATTTTCGATGCGTATATACAGTGTGACCCACTTAAGACCGGAGCACCTTGTAAAATCTACATTTTTCGACCGATTGAATTTTTTCTCCTTTCAGCAGAAAGAATATTGAAAATTCTACGTTTGCACCAAATTTGCAAAATATAATTCCAAATTTCAGGGCATACTATGATTTTTTATTATGTTCTAATTTGCTAAATTTCATTAGGGATTTTTTTCGTCAAATTTCGACTCCACCACTGGATTCAGCATCCTTCATTCAGTTGAATCCTCAAATTCTATCTGAAACTATTGATTGGCAAAAAAGTTATAACAATATTAGTTTTGATAACATACCATTATTTATGAATATTTCAGACAAATTCTGAGATTCGGCAACACTGTCAACACGAACGTAGGAGATCTTTGAGGTTTCTGGTAGAAATTCATGAAACAAAGCGTTCTCTATAACATCTAGAAAGGGGTACACATTTGGAATAAATAAAGTCGAAAAACAGCTTATCATAATCAGTTAATTAAAACAATTTTTGAAAGATACTGTCAGAGTTTTTGGGTTCTGATATTATCTCCTTATACAGCTTATCCGACTCCTTCCGCAAAGTCATTTTGTTTCCTTCTTCGTTCGCTAGAGTCAAAATATTATTATTGAATTGAAAATTTAAAAATGTATCTAACTCGAGAAAGGTAGGCTGTGATGACGTTACTATTTTTAATAGTTATATGAGTAAAACAAAAGTAAGCCCTGACAATGACAGATTGAGTTCATAATTGAAAAAATTAAAATATTTTATAAAAATGTTTTTACAAGAAAAAATTGAAATTGTGCTTCTTTCTGGATACAATGATAGAAGTGAAAGAGAGGTATGCAAAATATTCAATGATCGACATCCAGATCGCCCCCCTATCAGTAATAGTACAGTGCACAGAATAAATAAAAGTTTCAATGAAACAGGAGCTGTATCGAAGAATACTTTGAGAAATGATGTGAGAAGAAGGATTGGACACGAACAGGTTATATTGGATTACTTTAGGAATAATCCCAATGCCAGTTTGAGAGTGGCAAGCCTAGATTTGAATTCAACAAGGGAAAACATACGGAGATGCCTAAGAAAATACAAAATGAAACCATTCAAACCCAAGTTTTCGCATACCCTGGAAGAAGGAGATCAAGAAAAACGACTAGAATTTTGTTTGTGGGCACAATGAGAATACCTGAGAAACAGACGTTTTTAGAGTGTATTTTATTTAGCGATGAAGCCACTTTCACGACCAACGGTGTTGTTTTATCTCAAAACACTAGATTTTGGGCAACCGAAAACCCTAATTGGGTTATAAACTGCAAAAGACAATATTCGGAAAAAGTTAATGTATGGTGCGGAGTATTGAATGAACGAATCATAGCCCCTTTTTTTTTCGAAGGAAATATAAATTTCATGAAATTACTAGGATTTTTCAGAACTGAACTATGGAATGCTATTCATGATCTTCCTATTGTTGAGCGAATAAACTTACATTTTCAATTAGATGGATGCTCTGTGCATAATGCTGGAATTATTAAACAATGGCTGAATGAACCGTTTCCTCATCACTGGATTGGTCGAGGAAGTGAATTGATTGGATGGCCACCCAGCTCCTCCGATTTGACTTCTCTTTGTGGGGTCTTCTTGTACAAAAAGTTTACAAATCCCGCCCAAGAACAAAACAGGAGTTATGTGAGAGAATACGTCAAGCTTGTAGAGAAATAACACCCGGAGGACTCAAAAATACTGTAAAAAATATTCGAAAGAGATATGAAAAATATAAAAAATTAAATGGTGGTTTGGTGGAAGCAACAAAAATTTGAAATGTATCGATGTATCGATGTGTCCATAATTATCTAGCCCTAGATAATTATGGACCAAGATTACTCAATGTTGTCGAAGTCATTTGTTAGCCATCGTAAAATTTTGAATTAAAATCAAAATAAAGTTTTCATTTCATTCAAAAATTTTTGGTTGATACAATAATGGATATCATAAGGAGCCAATTTTTCGACGTAATGGATATTGATTTTTTTTCCAAAAATACCATTCTACACTATATTATAACTCGAGAACAATTTGTGTTATGAATTAGAATTTCTACCAGATACAACTCAGAAGATCAAGTTTGTGTTGACAGTGTTGCCGATTCTCAGAATATGTCTGAAATATTCATAAACAATGGTATGTTATCAAAATTAATATTTTTATAACTTTGTTGCCAATGAATATTTTCGAATGACATTTCAGGATTCACCTAAATGAAGGATGCTGAATCCAATGGTGGAGACGAAATTTCATGAAAAAAATCGCTAATGAAATTTAGCAATTTAGAACATAAAAAAAAATCATAGTATGCCTTGAAATTTGGAATAATATTTTGCAAATTTGGTGCAAACGTAGACATTTTGATACTTCCTCTGCTGAAAAAATAAAAAATTCAATCGGTCTGGAAATGTAGATTTCATAAGGGTGCTCCGGTCTTAAGTGGGTCACATTGTATACGTCTAGAGCAGTTAAGCGGCTAGCGTATATTTACGTCAAGAGCATTGAAAGGGTCAACAAAAATACGCTCACTTCACTAGATGATTTTTAGTGAATTGTTTCAACACAATCACAACACGTGTTTTGCTATAGAGTAGCTATCTCAGCTGAAGATAATAACTAGCTCAATTATCACGATGTATCATGTTAAATAATCATAACAGTCTGTATATGAATCTCCATGAGAATATTAAGGCTCTTCCAATAAGACTCGACTGAGAAGAGATTATATCCATCATCTTTTTTTTTGTTTATTGCGTAGCCCATGATGCCAGAAACTAATTGAGTGAAATGTCATTGTCAATTTAATTTAAAAAAAAAATTTGCAAGGGGAGATTCTCAAGGGTAGAAACCCTATTTCCTCTTTCTTCTCTTTCCATTCTTTTGTTTGATTAATCTGGATTAACAATTTCTATCAATATTGCAAGAAGTCTTCTCACTACAGAGGATTAAATTACAAATTGATTTCGGTTTCAATCACGAAAAGAAGCAAAACATCGGAAAAACTTGATGATAGTTAGTTCATAATATTGTAAAAGCCATCAACCTTCACTTGTAGAATGTTTTGCATAAGTTTGTTTGATCGTCGTTCATTTTTACTGCAACTAAAGAATATAATAATAATAATATTTTATTCCATTAAGACCATATTACATGGTATTGGACATGTCAAAAATATAAATATAAAAATATATACACTTATAATCATATATACATAAAATTCCATTCTACGAGACCGTAAAGAAGACTCGAAGACTTACAGGCACATAAATAACAGTTACACAATTTCAGTTATTGTTTACATATAGACATTTAGACACACAATGTTCAGTATCATTTAACAGTCAATACAATTTTATTATAGTTAAGAAGTCAGAAACTCGCTTGGGCTATATATGCATTTCTCAATCAAATAACTTTTTAGTTGTTTTTTGAAACGTATTTCATTTCTTTCACTTTTTATTGATTCCGGGAGTATATTGAATATGTGATCCCAATTTTATAACAGGTAACACAGAGGTTACTAGCTACAATTTTGATTTTGTGTAACACGCATGTCCGAACTTAATCGGCATACCAATTTTCCTTTATGTTCTGGTTCGAGTAGAGTGTACTCTGTGGGTTTTGTCTCGCAGTGAGCAGTTTATAGAGTGACCATTTTCTGTTCAATTCTTTTTTTCAAATAGTCATCTTTTCTTCTAAAGTCAAGAGTATTGATGTTTTTTCTTCGGAATATATGCTTTTTTGCCAGTTGATATACTTCTTCATTATATGTGTACATTTCTTCCCTATAAATTCAGAAGTAATTATTCAATAAAATAATTTTTCTCAATTAACAATATTTCTCCCTCGGTGCTGAGTCATTAGGCTATGCCATGCGAAGACAAATGGTCTATTAGTATGCGCGAAAAGGATAGGATGTTTTATTCGAATTACTGAAGAGCTCCTGTTTGAACCGGAAGTTATATGAATACCATCCCGAACCTGGATCTGATCAAACTAAACAACTTCCTGAATTTTTAGCATGCATTTTTTCATTCCACGGGTTGGCTAACCACCACAGAAAATGAGATCGGTATTGCTACATGTTGCATGAGACCGTAGTAGCGATACAAATTTCTTCGTGTGTGTGGTTGGATCAGTATCACCGTATCAGTATCACCATCTCAATCACTGTCGTGAAACGGCGATACCATGTGCGTGCGTATGATGTTGCACGATTCCGTCTCAGCGTTTGTGGGCGCCTTAATAACACGTTGTTTCTTGAAGGAATAATAAAAAAATACTCGCTAATTTCTTGAGAATGGCTATTACATTACGAACTTTGGAAGTGCTTCGTCAATGTTCTTTCATTATGGAAACTTCCAAAACTCTACACCCTTAACACAATTAACTGCCTTTGTAATGTCCGATATAAACTACGTCTGATACTGGCGTGCGAGATGGAGCAATTGTTTTCGTGTTTACTTGACGACATCATATCCGACAGGACAAAAGCTGGACCCTTTGTAATTCCGTGTAAAACGAGTGAATATGAAATTTTATGAGGGCTTATATCAGGTGTGGAGCAAAACAATTGTTTGAAATATCGAGATTGCCAGCCAAAGGAGAAACTGTTGAGAGGATTCTGAACCGACTGTTATGAGATACAAATTATCAACCGCTCGTCCATTAGTCGAAAGTTAGCTAATCCTGTTCAGTATCATAAAAATATACTGGGTCAATCAGGATGACACAAAACACGTCCGTATGCTCATTTCTCAGGTTATTTGAGAACACACAATTATATCGATACAGGGCGTTGAATTTGCATGCAGGAGTTGTAGTAACACAACACTAACACAACATGCGACATGCATGTTGAGGAGGAAAACTGAATATTAAATAGGAATAATGAAAATGCACACTTTTACTTTCAGATTTTTTCTTCAAATCAGGTCCTTTTAGGATACCTCAGATGTAATTTAATGTCCAGCGTGGCTTTAGCCGGGGAAGTAGTTATTTTCTGTTAGATATTCACGAATAATCACTTGATTTTTACCATGGATATTTCAATTTGAAGAACAATCTTTCTATTAAATATATTAAATTAGAATGTTTTCCTTTTCAACTTGAAGGATCGAAGATAGCGACTAAAGTTAATTTTTGAGTCGCAAATGATTCCACATCTGATTTTGTATTTTTTTTTAACCGCTCTCTTAGCTGTTTGACTAACCCTCGGAAGTTAATGAAAACTGGTGAGAGTTGAGATCACGGGGACCTCACTTTTTAAAGTGGGACCCGAAACCACTCAATTTATTTTCAAAGAAATGAAAAAAGTACTAATATAGCCTCAGATTCAGATTCGAAAAAACTGAAGATAACCTACCTATTTGCTATGTACAAACGCACGTACAGAATAAATGTTATAATTGATACATTAGCTATCTCATTCAAATAATATTGCGGGTTGAATAAAAATGGTTATTTCTTGTGGAGTTATTTATTATAGAAATGAAATGTTCATTTATACGAAATGTATATACATGCGATTTATGGTTGAGTAAAAAGGAATGCGAGTGCAGCTGCTAAAATATCTTAATCGATTTCTAGCTAGACGGTATCCACACTAACATTTTGCATGGAGAAGGTCACGACTCTGAATGTTAGCGATTATGGTTCTCGTACAATTCCTTGTGAATGGTTCTTGAGAATGAATGGTTATGGAATCACCAAAAATATTTTATTTACTGACAAGGGATGGATATTTCGAAAGCGATTAGAATAATTTCTATGTGATGTTCAGAAAACGTTCGCCCCAGAAGTTTTCCGTTGATTTTTGGCAGGTATTGTTAAAAACTGTATAATATTACTTCTTTACTCGGTTAACTGGGATCTATAGGTATTTCCGAAGAACCAAATTTTTATTTCGTACAGAATAATTCATTTAAAGAATTATAGTAGAGCGCTTTCGCCTGTTGAGTCATTATCAGATCTTACATTCCACTTTATAGCGGTTTGACCAGGGGTCTTGTTAGATTACATAAATACCTTGATCTTGGTGGGTAGGGAAAGTGGTCTTTTCATCATCAGACTAGTTTTATAAATTCAACCATGGAAAACATCAGAGCATTGACTGAAGATAGAAATATCATTCAGAAGAAAAACATACCAAGCAGATTTATTTGTTGAAAATATAAACAGGATGTTCATAAAATCAGATGTGGAATCATCTGCGACTGAAAGATAAACTTTAGTCACTATCTTCCATCGTCAAGATAACCTCTTGTGGGGTATTCATGTTGAAAAGGGAAACATTCTCAATTCCATCTTTGCAAAGTGAGATTGCTTCTTGAAAATATGTTTCCCATTTCTTCCGGTCTTCCTGATGATCGTGGAAGCGTGAAATAGATTTTCGTCGACAAAAATGTATTGAAGACCTAGTGAATGCGATGTCTCTCCTGCGTCAATGTTACGAATGATTTCTGGTGAGTACTCTCTTTTGGAAAACATTCTTCTTTGCCTCATTCATCTTTATGAGTTCTTAATCAAGACTGGAATAGAAAATCAAATAACTATCTGAATGAAATGCAAATTTTCAATTTCAGATTTTTCTTTGATTTAGGGCTTTTTCAGAATATCTATCAGATGTAGTTCAATGTCCAGCGTGGCTTTAGCCGGGGAAGTAGTTGTTTTCTGTTAGACATTCACAAAAAATAATTTCATTTTAATCGTGGATTTTTCAATTCACAGAAAAATATTTCTATCAATATTCAATTGAGAATGTTTCCCTTTTCAATACCAAGCAGATAGAATCATCATCTGCTCCCACAAGAAAAGTTATCCAATGACAAGTAGAAAGTGAGCAGCGTTCCTTCTTCTGTCTTGCACCTGGAATTATGGAATAGCACAACAACTCATAACAAGTCTAAGACTGTATGAAGAGAACAAGTTGAGTAAGAATCGCTTCTTAGGTATGATGTCCATACGCTCCATATGTAATGTTATATGTACTTCCTACGATTCAACTTCAGCACTACGCTGCCATCTCCCAATCATATTCTCCTTGCAATCTAACTTCTAGAATTGGAGTACATACTTCATTGATTAAACTTCAACGATACCCTGTAATGTTCCAATAATATTTATCTGCTGAAATAACATCCTGAATGGTAGAATAAACTTCATTAATCAAACTGATCATAATAATAGTAACTTTGGAGGCGGAAAAAATGGATCTTGGAACTTCATAAGCATGTAGGGATACTTTCAACTTCTACGTTACCCTGCAATCTTTCAATAATGTCTCTCACTAATTCCACACCTTGAATGAAGGAATATACTTTTTTGATCAAGCTGATAGGAAGAATAATAACTTTGAAGTTAGTAAAGCCAAATCAAGGAAATATTATGAACATGTAGGGATGACATTTCAACTTTCACGCTACCCTATCATCTTCCTGTAATATTTCTCTACTAATCTGATTATACCAAATGGAAGAATACATTTTTCTGATCAAGCTGATATGCTTCGCACCCACCTTACAGAGCCTGAGAGCTGAAAATAGAGTTTCAAAATGGAAATTGTCAGGGAGAATCATGTCAACAAGACGTCAACAACCAAAGTTTACAGCGGATTTGGTAAATGCGGTCGTTTTCCCGAAGGGATACCTGGTAGCAATAAATTATGGTTTTCCCCTCACAGTCTACAGAACCCTATCTCTGATAATATTTCGAAAATTATCACCAACAAAGTTGACAACCTCATTATATCATTCAAATGTGTCAAAACCATAGGTTCCTTCTTCTCTCATACCAAATATCCTATTGATATATAAGTTATCGTGTGGACTGCCCAACCATATATGTAGGAAGAACTATCAGACCACTGAACCTCCGTATAAAAGCACATCTAGCCAGATTTCAGAAATCTAATTTCGTTTTCATATCAGATTCAACAATCACAACTTCTCACCTACATCCAACAGTGAAATATTACACATCTCGGATTATAACCTCAAAAGACTGAATCTACTAGAAGACTTAGAAATTTCACGTGAGATGAAAAACGATGGCGTTAACTGCTCTTACACACAAATACATTCAAATTGCAATTTCAAACCTATGTTTAAACATTTCTGGGGATCCCAAGAGGATTATTCACAATTTCAACCCTTTTATCCAAATTGACAATTGTTCTACATTCCTCCTATTATTAGTTATCCGAGAACGTCATTTTATTTTCAACTAGTTTCACTCCAATCGTCAAGTTAGCCACTCTCTGCAAACATAACCCAAGAATTTGATGTTTGAATACTCTGAATGGCATGCACTGTTATTTATATTTACAACTCAGAATGTTAACAATATCTGTGTATTCTTTAGGAGATGGAATCTCACTCCATTTCGACAGTATGTTACCTATTCATTCACAACTTTCTGTTTTTAATATTTTACAAATTTGTAGATACGCTCTCATGATTGCATATAGCCGAAAGCGCTCAGCTTCACATTGTAGATTTTTCAAACATAAATAAATTCCTTCTAATCCTCCCTTCATGTACATATGGCATGTGAAAAGACTATCCGATTCCTTTGTGGGAAGTTCTCTAATACTCCATCCCTAATAGACTGAATTCTCCGTGATATATTATTGTCATAGCACATAATACGCATTTCTTGCTCCATCACTTCATTATATTCAACTCGAGAGGAATCTCTCAGCTCTTGAACTTTTTACCTCTTGAATTAATTATTAGCGTACGCAGCTACTTTGAAGCAGTAGAAATCATTTGGGAAATGTGTTTTGTGAAAGGTAAAATGGCATGTTTTGTTCGCAAGCGAAATGATTACGCAGCTTCAGTCAGAAGTCGTCACCATTTCGAGAAAACTCGATTATTATTTCAAGATGTGAGTCAGAAGTTTCACTTAATGGAATTATGGATGGAACAGACTAGTATAATTTGATGTTATTTACAGAAAAAATAGTAATTTCATTTTGATCAGCTCAAACATTTTTTTTATGTCATTTGAAAAATCACTCAATTATATAGTCAGTAAAATTATCTCAGAGCAGTGTGTAGATCGTCTCGTGAACTTGCCATGAACTGACCGCCTTAAAAAAAAAAAATTCTCTGGAATACTGTTCAAGTTCTGTATTTATCTACCTGAGTTGAATATTGGGTGTTTTTCACAGTTAAAAACTAGCATCTTCAGAAATATATTAGCTGAAAACATATCCAAGTGAGCGGAAATTTGTTTAGATGAACTAATACCCGACCCTTGATAGGACGAATAATTATTAAATCTGCATTTTATGTTCCTAAATTGATATAAAGAAATATCAAGATTCTCTGATCCTTATACTTGCAGCTAATACGATTCACAGATTATCCTTTTGTTACATCACAAATCTCACTATTTGTGACCTCTGCTGAATTATTCGTAATACTAGTTACATCGTCAATTCTAATACTAATCACTTGACCTCACAGAAGACCAATATTTTTTTTTTAGTTGCCTTATATGATAATCAAAGTTCGACTGGATATCTGAAATACTTCTCTCACCACTTTCTTCACGGAGTATGGCTATATTTTGTGTGGGAGATATTGTAACGCGTTTGGAAATTCTACGGCTGAAACGGTCCCTAGAAGGTTACGTTACTTATGACGCCAAAATACGATACAGGAAATATGTTCCTATCTCAATTTTGAATCTCGGGCGCCAGATTTTGAAGTGGTTTACTCCACGCAATAGAGTAGCAACAGATGGAGATAAGGTTTGTCCAGGGGTCTGGTATTTTGACACTTTTTGTACTCTTCAAAAGACTGTAGGCTTCAATTACAATATTTGATACTGGACACCGGTTGCAATTATGTCCACAGAAAGAATGACAGACAGAGCCGTCTTCCTCCCCTCAGACAGACAGAGCTGTCTTTACACTACCTTTGAAACTTTGTTTCGTGACTCTTTTGTATCTATGATTCATATTCCTGAAACGGGAAGGTGCTTTCCACAGTGAATACAGCGTGTAAAAGATATTGAATGAACTGGTATATTCCAACTTGGTTATGGTAATTTCATACAATGTTTTATAGATATATTTTTATTACAAAACAAGATTCTTGGTCTGGCACTCTTACTTATGTATAATACCACTATGAAAATTCAAACTGCGAGTAAACTGGTATTACCACAATAATATCCTTATATTACCAAAAATAAATACTAATATTTACACTGCTGGTAAATTGGTATTATCACAATAATCTTCGGAGATTACCAAAATTGATACTATAACTCCAGTTTTAGGAACAATATATAGCCCTGTAATTTCAAGTAAACGGTTATCAATATCTTTGGAATCTTCAAAGCGAGTTTTGCATAACCACGCTACGGCACAGTGGTCAAAAATAACGAAAAAGCAGAAATAATTCGAATTTTGTAAAGTTTTCGCATACGCTCCCAACTTCGTGAAACATTTGCTCTCTTCAGCCCCTCGAAGACGGCCATTATATCGTGTACGTTTTTCGGCGTCAAATGTGTACTTTTTCTTCGGAGTTGGATTCGCTCTAGAAAGAACATCTCGTGAATAATTCCTGTGGAACTGAGGTGTAAAGTCAATCAAGGTATGTAGTTTTTGTTTCCTGTTTGATAAGGTGAATTGGTAGATTATTTACTCAGTTACTAAGAGTTATTTTCTGTGCTGTTATTATAATGAACGTGCGTACATCTCAAATTTTTGTCAGAATTATTGAAAATGCCCCTCGACTTCCCTCTCTGATAAAATATCTGATGAATAGCCTGAAATCTCTTTCAAATCATATACAAAATTTGCTTCATCATACTTGCACTTTTTTCAAATATTTAATCAATTGTGAGCCTCTGCAAGAGTGTATCAAAAACGAATCAACTATATTTCGACCCACAATGAATTAACACTTCATTATTTTGTAAAACAGTCGATATTTTTGCTAGAATCTGACTGTCTTTATTATAAACAATATTTTAAGAAGATTTTGGGTAATGATTTTGCTAATTAAAGTTAAATATTCAGAAAGTCAACATTTAAAACATTTGATAATACCAAAATTACCCCTTTCGGAACGAACCCCTTCGCAACAAATTTTCGTACGATTCTCGTGAGCTTTGGAAGCAATTCTGCGAAAATAAGGCTTAAATCTGATTTTATTGTTTAACCACCCATTCTAAATTGTTATTTTAATATTATTCCCATGATTTTCATCAGCCTTAGAAGCAATTCCACGAGCGGAAAAAAAGGTTGAATCTGTTTTTTTCACGAACCACCCCTTCTAAAAACACCCCTTTGTGACAAGATTATTTAAATATTTTTCCCATGATTTTTGTCAGTGTCAGAAGCAATTCCGCGAAAGAAGGCGTGATGTTTTCTTCCAACCACCCTTTTTCAAAACCACCCCTTTGCGACTTTATTTTTTAATTTTTACCATGATTCTCATCATCGCCTCCAGAGCAATTCCGCGAAAAAAAAAACTCAAAACCAATATTTTTTCAACCACTTCCTCCTAAAACCTACCCCTTTGTGACAAAAAAAAATCAAAATTTTTCATGATTTTTGGAAGCCAAAGAGGCGATCGAGCAAAAAAAATTATTAGTTCCCTTTTGATCATCATGTGGACCACTGTGTTCGGTGAGGATTCAGGAAGTGATTTTTTCAACTTTTCCCTTACGAATTGAACCCTTTTTACTCTCAAACATATACTATCTACCTTCCACACGATTATTCCCTAAGCTTTACGTTCGAGTTAACCCCAACTTCGATACTTCACGCCACCCCTTGTAATAATACAATTTTCCTAATGATTTTATATACCTCGATAGATGTGTTGGTTTGGCGATTTTCCAGAACTCAACCAACTGTTTCCTGTTTAACTACTGAACCTGGACACAGACTACGAGGCATCAAAGTTATTTCCATAAAAATTAAATTCACTTGGTGGAGCAAAAAAAACGGATATTTACAAATTACGTTCAAGAATTGGAGGATAAATAATATTCTGAAAAATACCAGTATCGGGGCTATTTTATTTTGTAAATCAAAACAATGCTTTATAGATATTTTATGGGACTAATATCACCTGTTTATGTATCTCGGCCGTTGTTCAAATTTGGTTAATCCCTGAATTCGAACACTGATGAAAACATTTTATTGACTCAAATGCGCAATTCGGAATCATTCATTATTTCCAGCAATTATTTCCATTCGGCGATTCACCTGAACTCAAACAACTGATAACCTAATTCAACAATTATTTGTGAGACCAAATACCAAATTATTCTGAATGGTTCCCTACTCTAAAATACCTGCGAGAGATGAAATAATAACAGTCGAGAAATAATAAATACTTATTCTAGAGAAAAATATTTACACTTTACTAAATTTATTGATCGAAAGATATCATAAAGAATTTACTTTGAGCACCACCAAATTGTTGGGAGCTTCACTAGTACAATTTACTTGAACTAGCGTGCAGCAAATTTAAAATTGTCAATATCAAACTATTTACACTTGGCCAAATTTGCCAATCGAAATATATTGGAAGGATTTATTGTGAACACAATAGAATGCCTGGGAAGCTTCAATAATACAGTGTACGTGGGCCCGATGGCAGAGAATAAAAAAATTATGAAAAGCAAAATATTTCGACTTTACCGACTTTGTCAACCATAAATTCGAATACAGAAAATCCGAATAAAACGGAAAATATATCTTGTACGTATGCTAGCACGAGAAAACCAAGCTCATTGTACACAATGCTACAAAAACTCTCACTTACGGGTACCTCAAATCTTCTGGAGGAAAATTTTCACTTCTAACCTTTATACGGTCAAATACTGATTATACTTCGGAAACACAGCAAGAACAAGAGCTGCATGGGCCCATGGCACGCACAAGCCTTACGTCCCAAAGCAGGTACAAGAAAGCGATGCTAATTTCATCTTGCCATTTATATGTTTTAAATTTATAACAAATTGGGACGCAAGAACCTACCTAGAAAGCCACTCTTTCAGTCCCTCTTCGGATGAGAACGGGTGTAAAAACGGCGCACTTTTTGTCCGTCAATCTGAGAACTGGACTGGAATACTGAGGTTCTTCCCATCGCGAGTTGAACTCATTCTACCCGTTTATCCAACACTAGCCGAGAAGCTTCTCTCCTTTTTTGTATTATATGGAAAAACACAGCTCTGTTATATGCCGGACTTCCAAAAGCTCTGAGTTTTTACATTTATTTACTAAACTAGAAATAGAACTTATTGCCAGATCGGAATTAATATCAACCCCAAATAGTCACGGACGTGCCAAAGTTATGTTAAACTTTCTTTAGCCGTTCTTAGTAACGGAGCTCTAAAAAAAGCTTCGTTACAATATCGTCTTCCATCATATCGTCGTTCTCCTTTCTCCTGATAGTTTCAGGCATGATATGACCGATGCAAGGAGTGTAATTATTTTAGTGTCATATTAAAGGTGGATAATATTGATATATAACGGTAACTACAGCAGTATATTAGTATCATATCCTGCCCCCAAACTTCATTAGGATTTTTCCTTGAGATTCGATAATGACGAAGCATTGCATTTCTTGAATTGATTTTCCTCAATACGTTGTGTGAATCAATAACAGTTATGAGGTTCAGTATCGTTTTGAGGAATATATATATATATATATAATAAGGTGATTGGTATTTGGGTTATGCAACAGGCCAATAAGTGTACTCTTTTACACGGATTCCAAGCTTTCGATAATATTTATTATCATCATCAGGGATGCTACAAAATAGGATGACACATAGGAATATATAATAGAGAAAAACAAGACATTCATAACTCACAGTGTAAGTGAGGTTATGCGGCGATGACGTTAAAATCATATATAAAGTTATATGAACAAAACTGTGTATACAACTCACAGGAATCAACTTCAATCCACATTACATACGTTAACAATGTATTCTTATGTTGAGAATTATGAATCGTGTTTTACTTTGAAAGGGTTGTCAACTAGACATGTGAATGGATGAATTCTCAAATAGACTGACAAACAGAATAGACCACTGGAATTAGATTACCAAGTGAAATTTTCAACGGCATGGAATATTTCCATATATAGATCCAAATAAAAGTTTATTGACTATTGAGAATTTAGATGTGTGAATATAGGATGATGTGCATTGAAATGATCAAACTATGTTATTAGCATTCATGGGGGTATTCTGCTGATTCTCCCTCACATTAGGATTGTCTACAAAAATTAAACAAGAGTAAATCTCACTCAAATGATTTAAATCTGTTTTTTTATTTAGAGGATTTTCTGCCTGTGAAATGTGAACCATCTCTAAAAAGAGTCTCTTGGTAGTGTTTCTTTCGTTGGATAAAATTTTTACTGAGTTATAATCCATACAATGTCCTTCCTCATAGACATGCTCACTTAGGCAGAAAATCCTCCAAATAAAAAAACAGATTTAAATCATTTGAGTGAGATTTACTCTTATTTAATTTTTGTAGACAATCCTAATGTGAGGGAGAATCAGCAGACTACCCCCATGAATGCTAATAACATAGTTTGATTATTTCAATGCACATCATCCTATATTCACACATCTAAATTCTCAATAGTCAATAAACTTTTATTTGGATCTATATATGGAAATATTCCATGCCGTTGTAAATTTCACTTGGTAATACTAATTCCAGTGGTCTATATCTGTTGTGTCAGTCTATTTGAGAATTCATCCATTCACATGTCTAGTTGACAACCCTTTCAAAGTAAAACACGATTCATAATTCTCAACATAAGAATACATTGTTAACGTATGTAATGTGGATTGTAGTTGATTCCTGTGAGTTGTATACACAGTTTTGTTCATATAACTTTATATATGATTTTAACATCATCGCCGCATAACCTCACTCACACTGAAAGTTATGAATGTCTTGTTTTTCTCTATTATATATTCCTATGTGTCTTCCTATTTTGTAGCATCGCTGATGATGATAATAAATATTATGGAAAGCTTGGAATCCGTGTAAAAGAGTACACTTATTGGCCTGCTGCATAACCCAAATACCAATCACTTAATTCGTATTCAGTCAGCAAAAAAAACTACAAACTATATATATATATATATATATATATATATTACATTCAGTGCTATTCGCTGTGTGCATTAGGCTGGAGGGGATAGATTAATCTATGACAGCGCCCATGGTGGCAGAAGTAGGTAATGATCCTGGTAATCACTAATCACAAGCACAAGCTGAAAACTTTCAGTTTCTGAGGTCTTCCCGTTTATTCACAAATCCCTTGAAAATATTTTACCATACTTCAGATGAATAAACATTATTATTATCGTAGTGGCAACGGTCACGGTTGGGTAGTATAACAACAATCATACATATAATAAAAATGAGCCCTCACTATTGCTGTGTAGTCGATTGCAGAAATAGTATGTGTGAATTTTATACATTGCCAACTGCAGCTGAGAGATAAGTGTTCTATCATTCCATAATTTGGAATAACAGAACACGGGACGTGAGGTTTTCATTCGATGAATGTACGAGATGTTTTCCGTTTTCTATCTGATCGTCTAGAAGTGGATATTAAAAGTATCAACCAAGTTCCGTGGGACGGTGTCAGTTGGTGATGGAAAGCAAATAGCGACTCAAACTGCGATATCGAGAACGCCTGGATGGTGTTGTAAACTGATCAATCAGCCTTATGATCAGAGCCCAGAGATACTTTTGATGTCCTTCCAAGTTGTCTATCAAACACGGCATTCTATCAGGACAAAGTACCTCGCAGAGGATTATTAATTTGTTTTTTAATTTTCTAGTTTCTAGTTTCGGTTACAAAAGCAATTGGCCCTACATCTGAACTAATGTTAAATGTAATGCAGTTCGAGTACTAAGAGAAAACATCGTTACTTGTACTGTACAAGCAATACCCAATATTTTGTGGACAATCATACGTGTTAGAGAGTGTTAAACGTTTTTGTATGATTTAGGGACCGTTCAACGTTCTAACATCCCTGCAAGGGTAAAAGTGGGATCCCATATTCAGGTACAATTGTGAACCTCATTCCTTTTCTGATTGTTATATCATTTGAGAATTTCATTGAATAGTTTTGCGTTGAATCTGATGTTATTCAGTGGTTTCCCGTCAGGTAAAAGCTGGTCGGGTTATATGGGTACTTCTTTTAGTTTGTTAAACTACTCGGATCCCTCACTTTTCTATGTTCTCAAGAGCTTATGAACCTGCGACCTTGGTAAACTAACAACGAGCAAGCACATTACTTGCTGTACCTAAAAGTACACAGAGGTAGCATTACTTTATGATATTCAAAATATCATAACTTTACATGGATAACCTCCAAATGCGGTGAACTATCGTATCAATACACATATTTTTTATCATTTACTTACTTTTTTCTTTGATAGAAAAAACTTCGATTCATCTGGGACTAGCAGTGAGCAATAAATTGTTACATCGAGGTAGATCATTTAGAAATTGTAAAAAAATTAAATTATTACATAGTGAGTATTGGAAATAAAACATGAAAACTTCAGCTATCGAGTCACTAGAGGGCATCACCAGTCTTGCACACAGCGAATTGCAGGTATCACCATTCCTATGATTTATTATATGATGGAATCAATGAACCACTTTCTGTTTATAACCCTACTGTTATTCTCGTTCACCAGGCTGTTAAATAATACTCCAAATGGTATATAGTGATGTGGCTTACGAAAGAAAATCGAGACACTCATGAAAGTTCATTGTTTGCTTGTGTTCTGTTTCTAGCTTACTGAACTGCTCGGGAGCTTTCCCACATAGCAATCAATCATGGTAATTGATATTAATGGTATCTTCACACGGTTCACAAAATGAACGAGATTTGTGATTAAGAAACCCCCAATCATAAAATTATTCGACGAGATTGATGGGGACATTACTTCCAGCTATTTGTGATAAGGATTCCATAGAAAAAAATTTGTTTGATTTTAAAATGTTTTTGAGAAAGCTTGATATACTATTAAAGAAGATTCTGATTGATTTAAATCTTGATGAAACTAATCACCCATAATTTTGAAAATTATCTGATTTCATCAGGTCCTTATCTCCTATAACTATTGAACCATATATAATGAATGGGGACTTTGTAACGAGATCATGTTCAGGAACAAACAAATAAAAATACCCCCTCTTCACATTCGTCGAAACTCGACTGCTTACAAGGGATTTGTAAATTATTTTCAAGCGGATAAAAACAGTGATGGGGGACATAAAGTATTCATATTGTGTTGGTTATTGTCAGTTCACCTGCCTAAGAATGTGAGCAGATATGAAATACCAACCCTCATTTGATGACTAGGATATATAATCAGAGAAAGTCGGAGAGCATCATCAAGATGCGTTCAATGACATTATAATTGAAATGAAATATGCAATTGAAGTGTTCGGGAATCTATGAAAAGTACAATATGACAGTTACAAAGAATCCATGGCATCAACAAATATAAGATATATGAATCAGATCAAACTAGGTTAGGTTATCAGGGACAAGTAGTATGTAAGGTTTTCTGTGAGTTTTTCTGCAATAGTCGAGACGAAAGGCGACACTGAGTAGTATAAATCACTTCTAGAAAAATGAGAATGTGATTAATTAGCCTCTGTATTATACGTATATGTTAAAAGCAGCAGTTCAATGCCTACACAGGAAAAAAACACATTGTTGAATCTAATAGAATTGATTTGAATCGAACGAATAAAAGTGTCGTATATGCACGACAAAATATAATCTCAAAATGGGTAAAATTATTCCTTGGTTTTGGATCAAATTTGAAGTTCCAACCAACTGAAACTAATTTGCATGAACCAAATATCTTATTCATAACTCGTTTTGGCAAAAATGTTGTTTCAACCATGTAATTATTTTCTTGAATCGAATAATCAGATCTACAAAATTTGCTGATTGCTTTAACAAAAATATTCAATCAAATAAGTATTCATGTCGAATTGATTAATTCAATAGAATATCAATTCAACAAAATGAGCTGATCTCTTCACCAAAAATATTTATTCAAATGAGTAATAATTTTGTTTTTCTACGTTTATGCAAAAAACAAAACCTTATTGAACTATTTTGAGCTGTTTAAATTGGCAGGAGTTCTGTCAGTGTTTTGAAGAAAACCAAAGATTCAAAATAGTCGACGTTTCGAAGCCTTTATTGCTTCATCTTCAGGACTATTGAACTATATTTAGTGAAATAAGTGTTTTATTTTTGTACTGTGCTATAAATGGTTTATTGCACTCATATGTCATTTTACATCTGTCATTCTACATCTGTCATTTGTGATCATGACAAACATAAACGTCAAATCGACGCAATTTTTCGCTTTTTATATTCCTATACTTAGTGTCATCTGAATAAAACACTTTTTGGTTTTTGCATGAACGTAGAAAAAATATTGTATGGAATTCGTGCAAAAAGTGTTTATTGCACTCGACGTGTTGTGAATGTTCATTCAATATGAGTTTGACATTGTTTCAATAGATTTAGATTAGAAATGTTAGCATTGCCTTGAGAAATCCATTCTGTCACCGCAATATAATGATTCAATCAATCGAATACACCTGTGTTTCGAGATACATTTTATTCAGTCGGGCCAAGCCAATAAGAGTGAGCAAATGAATCTTGTTGAATTACCAAATCCTTTTTTCCATGTTCGTGACTAATATTTCAACTCAAATTAGTGATTAAAAGTGTTACCTAGGTTACCAATTAACAAACATCATACACATTGCTCATAGTGCAGCAACAAAGGCGAATGAAGAATGTCACTGGGTCTGTTGAATGACTTGAAATGTCATGACCGTATTGCCTGAATGTTCAGAAATACACCTGTTTTTGTTTCATTTCCATCAAGCGAATAGTGTTGAAGTTACGACAATTTTAGTTTCCGTTCTATTCAAATATTTCGGGCGAGCGCGCCATGCTCGCGTGACGTCATTTTACAACGCAACGTTCTCACCGTACACTCAATCATTGCTTTGCTATCGGATGTTCGACCACAATAATGTTTTAAACTTAAGTTTTTATGTGTTATAAGTATAATATTAGATATGGATGACGGTTTTTGAAAAACGACAATCTGATAACTTGCCTGAAATAGACGGGTTAATGGTTGCCCACTATTTTTCAAATAACTCCGATTTCTTGGCCGCCGAGATGCGAGGAGTAAAAATGCAAAAGTCAGTATTACGTAATAACATTTTACTTTCTATCATAAATCTTTTTGATCCCTATACGTACATATTTATCATTACTGGTGTTTTATAAATATACGTCATACGTCATATTGATACTATGAACATCTTACTTGACATTAAGTTCCTGAGTAGGAAGAATGCGTGGGTATTTGTAACGGGGGGTTTTAAAAACAATACTTGTTATTTACCTAAAAGTTTGGATCATGACTTACATTTTGTATTTTTTCAATATGTAATGTAACAAGAAATTAACATAGTAAACATAACCTGAACATTATTTACCGGAGGTACAAAACTTTTTAAAATTTGAACCCATGAAATATTTTTTTCAAAAGTGGGTTATTATTAGGACGCACGCGACTACACCTATTGAATATTATTGAGCTTAGATGAAAAACCTCTCATATTAATTTCCTCTTGGTAAATATAAAATTACACCATACATGCACTCTGAATATGCGGAAAATACTTTTTTCACGTGTTTTTGCCTCCTGAACACGAATCCGGAAAAAAATAATGCGGCGGTCTCATACAGTTCCCGAGTTAGAGAACTTGAAAAAAAAAAAATATCTCATTTTCAAGCACCGTTTTCTCAAAACTCACTCAAAATGCTTTCTTTTTTTCACCAGCATAAACAATACACCCTAAATCAGTTATTTTCGTCACAACTTTGCACAAAATATCGTCGTTTTTATTGAAAGAATCCTCCTTACACAGTTCCAAATAAATCAATTTCAGACTTTGACACATGGAATTTAGTAACTTTGCCTTAATTTTCATGTTGGTAATAAATAAATCACCGCCCACAACAATTACACACATGAATGAAGGGGAAACTATTGCTCACATTCGAATTCGGGAAAGTTGGTGGTGATTCATTTATCACCAACATTGAAAATAAGGCAAAGTTACTAAATTACATGTGTCAAAGTCTGAAATTGATTTATTTGGTAATGTATAAGAAGGATGATTTTTTCGATAAAAACGATTATATTTTGTGCAAAGTTGTGCCGAAAATAAAAGATTCAGGGTGTATTGTTCAAGCTGGTAAAAAGAAGGAGGCATTTTGGGTGAGTTTTCTGCGAGAAAACAGTGCTTGAAAATTAGGTAATTTTTTTTTAACTTCTCTAACTCGAGAACGGTATGAGACCGCGGCATTTTTCGGATTCGTATTCAGGAGGCAAAAACACGTAAGAAAAGTATTTTTCCCATATTCAGAGTGCATGTGGGGTGTAACTTCATATTTACCTTCCTCTTTAATGTGATCGTGGATACGTGCATTTTTATTCATTTTATTTTTTATATATTAAATCAACTTACGTTTATTTTATTTCAGATCGGCTAGAAACAGCTTCGGCGACGATGCTATTGGATATGTTAGAGTTAAAAGAGATATTTGAACATTGAAATGCTGAACCACCCCAGAACATCATGATTTGCATCCATTTCTATCGACTTTTAGGATCGAAAGCAACAATAAAAAACAACTTTTCGGGTGCATTAGTAGTTTTATTTGAACACTTTGGGCACAATACACGATTCTCCAGTTTCTAGATTCGTCATTTTTATCAATTTTCGACGCAAACTTCATACACACAGCTCGGAAGCAGAGCACGCACTGTCCGACCGTTGTAAAGTGACGTCAGAGCGGCCGATGACTCCGCGTCGTTGCACGCCTAGCTAAAAGTTAAATATCTCGGAAACTATAAGACGTATCAAAAAAATATGTTTACGGTATTTTTTCATTTTCAATAGAGTGTATTGTAAGGTAAAAATCAAAAGTTGGTGATATTCTTCATTATTCGTATCGGGTAGGCTGGTTTTCAAATTAAATTCAGCACAAGCAACGGTAGCGTAGATTTTTATTCTTAGTAGGCCGGTTGCAATTTTGTTTCGACGAGTCATTGACACAATAGTTATTCAGGCAACAATTACAAAATTATTTCTTTTAATTTCTGCGAAAATGGAAAAAATCAGATTTGAAACACGTGACTGAAGCGCATTTAATCACTCGTCTGGTTTTAATCAACATCCAGCTTCGTGATTAAATGCTACGCTTCACTCATTTGTCCTCGGAATAGCTATATTTCCGTGTAGCGCACAGACTAATAGCCATTCATTTACATTTTTCATGTTATTTCAGACACATTGAGGTTCTTTAAAATGTTTCCAGTAATTGGAGCGACAGTTCGTTCCTAGTTTCCGTCAAGAAGGGTCGAGTTCAACTGAGAAATCTTTTGAAGTGTTTAAAATTTGATATTGTTTTGTTCATGCTATAACATACATGATCATCTCTTTATTCACGCTTTATTAGCTTCAACTATATGTATATGTGTAAATTACGAAATTTTTTAAATCAATTTCCACCCGCTTTCGGACATAAAAATTATTTGAAACTTCGCACACTATTGAGAACCGATGACAGTACAATAATTTTATAACTATGACCTGGTATTCCCACCAAGATCTTCAGAAAAAATAATTTAAGATGTAGCGATTGCGCTAAGACGCTGGCTGGTCTCAGTACATACCTTCACCAAAATTTTGTGAAAATTCCCATCCCATGTGGTGAATCAAGAATTTTTTCCCTTTAGTCTTTTTCAGTCTTCTGTAGCAATATGGACTGAAAAGTTAAAAATAAAATTATAGTTTGAAAAATAATTATTGAAAACCTTGTTGAAGACAAGATTTCATTCAAATGCGCTAAAAAGTAGAAAATAATTGCTTTGGATGTGTGACGTAGGTTATTCCGTGAGTTATAGATTCAAAAGCTTGTCGCTCAACGTTTTCAGTTCGAATACATGAGCGACAAGCTTTTGAATCTATAACTCACGGAATAATCTACGTCACACATTCAAATAATTTATTTTTGGATTTTTGGTGCCTTTGAATGAAAGCTGGTCTCTGAAAAGGTTCATAGTTGATTATTTTATTTTGTGCTCTCTAGTAAGTACGCCTTCATCTATGCATTTTTGTAAAAGTATCGTAATTATGAGGCTTTTCACAAGCTTTTATTCAGTTTCACCTGTCCTGATGTGTGTAATATAATTTTACTATTTGAATTTGACCCATTTCCCGTCGTTCGATTACCTTGAAACTTGGCAGGTGTTCATAATTCCGAAGGCAATGCATTATGCAATTTGTTACAGCATAAAATGAAATGGCGGCTCCAAGGTGGCCGACGAGATTTGTGTTTATGTTCCGATTCGCTTCAAAATTGGTATGTGGGGGTTTTGGGGTCGAAGATCATGATTTTTTTGTCAAAATTCATCGAATCAAAATGGCGGCTCCAAGATGGCCGAAGATATGGTCCGATTCTATCAAAAATTAGTATGTGAGGGTTTTCGGGGTCGAAGATTACTTTTTTTGTCAAAATCCATGAATTCAAGATGGCGAACAAGTTTTGTAATTATGGTCCGAATATGGTGGACAAGTTTTGCGATAATGGACCGTTTCTATTCAGAATTGGTCGAATATAGTATAGAAAGATTTAAATACAAACCCACAGACAGGTGAAACTAAATAATAGCTTGTAAATGAGAAGAATAAAGTCAGAGGCCAAAAAACATTGTGGGGGGCTCTTTGCTCGCTTTTCATAAGGATATTAAGATGAATGATATCAAGCACCCCACTCTTTTCCCATAGTAGAAAATTAATTTGAATTTTTAGTCCTTATTCAAATTTAATTCAATATTCTGTATAATTATACTGGTTACCGCTGTGTAAAACAATTATGAGTTTGAGAATCTCTTATACCAAAGCACGATCAATTGTTTGATTTTTGGAATTATTTTATTTTCATGTATGTTTGAAATTAGTGTGGAGGGCGCCTTTCAGACTTGATGCACTGCGAACCTAACCTCACAGTATTTACATTATGTCATTTACATAAATGATCATCGTCGATAATGAATCAAAGTTTAGTGTTATATTTCTGTATGATGTATCTCGGGAAAGTGGGCAATGACTATATTTTTTTTACATTTTGCACTAATAGCTAATGAAATCATTGTTTAAGTTTTATATGAGAATGTTATCATATTGTTGGGACTTTTTTCAAGCCCACAACACATATTCCAATATCGAGAATAGCCATGATCATTATCGGCTACTCGAACCCCATTCAACTTTAACAACCCTGAATTGTTCCCCTTGCAGTGCGGCTGCGAGAATAGAGGTGGAGTCAATTAGGCTAACGACACATTTATAAAAATATAGATTTATTGAAATGAATGAGCAATAGTGAAAACAAAGTACTCACATTATAATATCCATTTTGGGTGCCATTGGGAGAAGTGTCATCCGCCGATTATTTTCGATGTTTTCTCGATTAAAACTCGCGATCAACTGACTGTTCTCTTCTCCTCAATTATTATCAAAACTCGACAATGAATGCCCCTCTCCACAGGTCATTCCTTCCGAATATCTTTGATCAGTATTATATACTGATCGAGTTCAATTAATGTAATGCAATACCTCAGTTCCTGCTATTTCTCTCTGCAAAGTTCTATACAGGGTATTGATTCAATTTTTTTTTAAATGGTTTTTGAATATAGCTTCTCAAGTATTGAACATTTAATGAGCCAATTATTGATAAATGAGAACATTTGAATTACTTTATGAATAATATTATTGAATAACCCGCATAAGCTTGAAGGAGGCGGATATAAATAGTTTGAATCAACTAAAAACATGAATCCTAGCACATACCATATGCACAGTTTGCTTACATTAGCATGGGTGGCCCTAAATGCCCTATCGTAGGTCATAAGAGGCCGCGCAAATTCTTCCCACACATTAAGTGCAGCAAATGCCCTTCCCAAACCATCCCAAGAAAGAAGAAACAAACAATTTGTACATATTTTATCAAGTTGTATATAGTGGGTTTAAGTTGACGTGTAATCATTTTTGCTCAATAAATATGTTGGAATTTGGATATCTGAAGTCAAGCAACATCGGGCGCGGCTGGTACTTGAATGGGTGTCTACCTGACAAGGGAGGTGCGCGTTGAAATGTCCTAACAACTTTAGCATATTCACAGCTGTTACATCACTGAGCACGAGATAAGACGATAGATATGCCGTCCTTTGGAGGGAACGTAAAGATGGAGGTCCCGAGTTCTAGATGTTGAGTTCGTTAGAAAACAACAAAGGATTCGGCAAAATTTCCGGTTGTGAGAGTGTGCTCACCGGTGTCGGTGTTTAGCACAACGTTAAATAATGCAATAAAAAAAGCTATTAAAAATTCACGATGACAAATTGTCGGGACAATTTCTATGGGGTTAGGAATCTCTATGGGGATATGAATCTGTATGCTAGGAGAAATCATTTTAAACTTTTTAGAACCTTTGAAAAAGGTGGTATATATTTTTTATTAAAATAATTATTTCATGATTTTAAATTCGTTTCATAAACGTGGTATTTAAAAACACTATTCACATGATTATTTAATACTCTCTAATCCGTTTTTCAAACGTGATATAATGAGAAAAAATAACATTTAAATAATTATTTCATATATTTCAGTGCGTTTTATAGTCGTGGTATTAAAGAAAAGTCTAAATTACTATTCATTCCATTCAACTCTGTCTCTCTCATTGTCCCAATTGAATTTTCTCCTTCTGGGTATCCAAGTTATTTGGGAGAGGTCTTCTGTTCTATGTTCGAATTTCTTATATGCTCGTTCCTCTTGCCAATCTCACTTTCTCCCTTGCGCGATGCCTGTAAGGTCGAGAATCGCATTAGGGTTCACTATCGCGGAGCACACTCTAAATCGAAAAGCAACATCCGTTCGTCAACGGGATGGAGAGATTGTGTGATCATAACCTCACTTTTGGTGGTCTGTTAAAAAATACAAACAGATAGACAAGAAAACTAGTTAATATTGTATATTGTCATCTAGTACTGAGCCATTTCCGAAGTTTCAAGTCTTAAGCTCGTCAGAAGTTTAGTTTAAAATCGATTCAAGATTTGTACCGGACAGACACATAAGACGGTACTAGTGAAATAATTAAAATGAGAACGGCGTCAATTTCAATTTGATAGCATTTCAGAATTCAATTTATTTTCATTTCCGGAAGCTAGGGTAAAAATATACACCTAAAAGATATTCAAGTCCGATTTTTCTTTCAGATGGAAATCTGTAAATACAAAAAAATTGTTATAATATATATTGCTGTTGTGATACGTATTGTTGTGAAGATGTTCCTATTGGAAGTTCATACGGTGACGCATGTTAAAATCACAGCCATTACTTGCAAACATATGGACGAAAGTGCGACCATACCTATATCCTAAGGGTTTTCATGGGGTTTCATATTTATTTGTATAATCATGTCGAATTGCTGTATATATTTACTCATTATTATTGTTGTTACAGGGTTTCCAGTAAACCTCTGGTGGTAGACCTGGTCATAAGGAGTTCAGAATATCAAGATTCCACTTTAGTGGAAACCTCACGATTTTCAAAACAATGGATTCTTTTGAATTTTTTGAAAAAGGCTATCCTACTTCGGTTTTGCCTACAAATTGTGACTTATTCAAAGTATCATATTTACTACTAATCAATTAACGCCTTTGCTTCAGATTAATAACATTATAATAAGTTGGTGCGTTTTTCAGGAAATGTTGAAAAATATATAATTTGGGTACGACTTATATTTAGTAAACAACTTTGACATTTCTTCCTATACAACATTGTATCATGTGAAAGCACACACTTATTTTCATTCAAATTTGCTCATATTATGTATACTCAGAGAAGTAATGACATTTGTTATAATTGTTTCTGAAAGGAGAAACTAATCATGTATAAGGTCTCATTCTGAGATATTTTCAACTGTTACAGCTTTGTCCAAAATCTGATTTGTTACCATATATCCAGATGAATAATCGTGAAATAATAAATTGATTGCTTGATAGTATCAAATGTGAAGAGGCAATATAATACAACTTTCCATTCAATCAGCATGAAATCTGAATTAAATCGTCGATTCCTCGACATCGTTTCCTTAATATTTGGACAAATACTTGAATTGTTTCTTGTCTGCCCTCATATAAGCACGTCATCATCACAGAAAAACTTTTTCAGACGTCTCGTGAAACTAAAATAAGCCATCTTCTGAGTTGCACTGCGAAAACGCTGCCGCAGTGGTCTTTTTACTTGTTTTTTTTTGGTAACCCTAGTGGAAAAAAATCAAATGAATTCTACGTCGGTTACCTAGGGCAAAACAGGAATTGTCGTTCAATTTCTCTTAGCAGAATACTTGGATTCCTCATTAATTTTTTTATGAGAACCGTGTACTCTTATGAAAGCACTATAAATTGGAAGCTATTCATTCCGATATAATAGTGGGTTCATGAACAGCATTCATAACGATAACATTACCTCCACCAACACTATTAACATAGTGAATTTGGATATACCGGGGAGTGTAACGGTGCACGGCAAACTGGTGATATAAACACTGGTCAGATGGAACAAAATTACGAATAATTGATTCCCAGAAGATTGAGAGGATCACTAAGTTATAAGCCTTGAAAGAAATCCCGATCAAGACATAAGATAACTCGATAACGAACGGTTCTAGCATCTGTTGTTCTGATGTTGAGTAATAGACAATAAGCTAGATCACTAATTCCTGGAGAAAATACCACGATGTCCCAGAACGATGAGAAAAGTGGTTGGATTTTTTTTCAATTTTTTTTCGGAGTGGTTTTTTTATAAAAAGTTACCAAAGAAATGTTCCTGTTTGAACACGGCGGAAAACGCGCCAGGATGTGACGTTACAAGTACAGATCGCCGAAGGCGTAACATAATTTCAGAGTTGCCAAGCGTTATTCATAATATTGAGGGGGTTTGTTGGGATTTGAATCAATTTTGTTGAAAAATGACTATTGTTTCCTTACCAACGTTTCAAATTTTGACGAATTGATGTTCAGGGATCTGTAACAATGAGTTTTTGTAACTTGAAGGGGTTGAGAAATAGTAAAAATAAAGAAACATTGGAACATTTCACAGTAAAATGATTATTAAAAAAGGAAAGACTCACCAAAAATTTGTTTTTCCGAGTTGGATGTGAATAAAAGTAATACATATAGTCTAATCAACAAGTTCAAAAACGTGTTAAATAGATATAAGGCTCCTGAAAATATGAGCGAAAGCTCATTCGATTCGGAATGACGTCTAGAAAAATGTTTTTTAAGGGTTCATTAGCACGTAAAAAATTGCGATTGTTATTAATAAAATAAGATTAAAAAAAGAAGGTATTTCGTTTTTCGTTAATAATTTCTAAAATAATGATATTTAAGGAATTATGAAAAAAGATCCTGAAAGAGGAGGAAATTTCCAATGAAAAAATATTTCTACAGTATATTTATGGCATATATGGGCTTCTTATATGGGAGTGAAGAAATTACCTAGCATCCGTGATAAATGAATGAGAATGATCAATAGCAGAATGTAAATTAGGTAAGTATAAAATTAAACTAGTTTAATTGGAAAGATATTTTATCATGAACAAAGAAGTTCTCGAATCCGTAGTTGTATCTATATTATTTAACGAGTTATAAGCTATAAAATTTCAAAAAATATAAAAAAAATCTAAAATTTTTATAAATCAATGCTTATAACAACTGATAAACAATGGTTACAGAATCGATTTTGAATTCATTTTAAAGATAAATAAATCTTTTATAAAAATGACCTGAATGTCCTTTACCGTATCTCTTATAGTTCAAAAGTTATAACAATTTATAACTTGACAAATTATGGAACGGTGTAATTTCATTATCATATAATATGTAACAATGCTGTAAAAATACAAAAAAATTTTTTCTATACTTTGTTATACATAGTTGTTCTTGTTATTTTTTGAAATATTCGAAAAAAGATATAACGGTTAATATTATTTGTTGTATAACAAATTGTTAAGTTAATAAACAATGAAATTATTTATAAAAAAATAATATTTCTCTGTTAATTCATTAAAAAACGTCAAGGATGATTTTTGAGGAAATAATAATTTCTCAACTAATTATTTAAACAATTGAAATAAAAAAAAACTATTATTAACAATAAAAAAAAATATTTAAGAATTTTTTTTTTTAAATCATAATTTTATTTATGCAATAAAATGGTAAAAAAAATTTTTTTCAAAATCACAAAATAGTTTGTTTATAAACAATTTCTTAACAAATGACGTAAATATTTTTTTCCCAATGTTAATTAATACCTATATTAGATGCAAAAACAGCAATAATGGGATATTACTTTAAAAAAAACTTGTTGAAAAAATTATAATTAACAAAATAATAATTTAATATTTTTTTTGCATTGCTTTATTAAGTACCTAAATGAAAAGAGCTCCACGAAGCGAAAATTCTATAGACCAATTATTTAAACTTTTATGTCGTAATTTATAAAAACAGAGATTGGAAAAAAATTAGTTAATTAACAATGGTGTAACTTTTTGAAAAATCGACATGAAATTTTTTTTTACCGAAGTTTTTTTTGTTCAAGTGTCTAGATTACACCATAATTTATTCAAATTTTTTAATTGTTATTTAATACTATAAAAAAATTATTTTGGGTGATATAACGGCTTTTTAGACGGTGCGCCTATGCCGTTACGACCTCGCGGAGCCCTATTTTCAGCGTTAAAAAAAATATAAATAATAGAGATAGAGTTCCGGGAGGCTTTATATCTATTTAACACGTTTTTGAACTTGTTTTTTTTTTTTTTTTTTTTTATATGTTCTGGTTCCCACGAAAAGGGATATCCTGTAATGTTTAGAGAACATCGTGGGAACCAAGGAAAGAAGGTAGGAGTTGGTGTTCTTTTTAAATTTCTGGAGGTTGTATGCCTCGGGAACACCTCCTAGGCAATGAGTTCCCAAAGCCTCGCAGTTCGTTGGAAGAATGAGTCTTTGGAAAGTGATGTTCTGCAGGTCTCCAAAGTGACCACCAAGGGGTGTGAAGACTGAACTTGACGGGTTAATCTCGAAGAGACTGCCAAAGGAGGAACGATTGTTGATATTTCAGAAGAGCATCGCCCATGAAAATATCTATAAAATAGAGACAAATCGCCAACTTTTCTACGGTGTTCCAGACAAGTGAGCGAGTTTGTAAGCGAGGCATCACCGACGAGACGAATTGCCCTTTTTTAGACATAATCCAATATCTTCAGGATATGTTTAGGTTCCGCACTCCAAATATGGGAACAGTATTCCAGGACAGGTCGGATCTGTGCCTTATAGATCATAAGCAGCTGACTGGAGGTGAAATAGCTCTTGGCACGAAACAAAAACCAAGTTTTGGGATGCACTTTTGGCAATGGACCTCACGTGATTTTCCCAGGAAGGTTATTGCTGATAGTAATACCAAGCATCGATATGGATGACTTCAGTGGTATGGTTACTCCTGACAAAGTTATGTTAGGCACAGTGAGATCGGCTTTTCTAGAGAAAAGACATGCTTGTGTTTTGTTTGCATTGAATTCTACCAAGTTATTGGATCCCCATTCGAGAATTGTTGCTAAGTCCATATTTACATTGTTATCATTTCTTCCTCGTTCATTTCTGGTTTCACGGGCTGATATAGGGGCCCTGGAAGAAAGCGGTATGGAGGGTACTATCATCGGCAAAGCTGTGTACGGGACATGAAGTTGCTTTCAATAGGTCGTTGATGTGGAGTAAAAATAGTGTTGGTGCTAGAATGGATCCTTGCGGAACACCAGCATTTATGAGTAGAGTGTCAGATGAAACTCCATCGACCACTACATGGAGAACCTGTTTGAGAGAAAACTAGCAAGCAGAGAACACAGCTGAGGGGCAACCATAAGATGGAAGCTTGGCGAGGAGTCCTGGTGCCAAACTCGATCGAACGCCTTGGAGATATCTAATGCCACAGCTAAAGTTTCTCCATACTTTTCAATAGATAGCTGCCATATATGTGAGACGTATGCGAGCAGGTCACCAGTTGATCTCTGATGGCGGAAGCCATATTGCCTATCATTGATAATTCCTGAGTCTTCCAGATATTTCATGAGCTCGATGTTGATGGCTTTTCCATGACCTTCGAAATAATAGATAGCAGTGCGATAGGTCTGTAGTTGCTAGGTAGGGTCTTTTTGCCTTTTTAGGGACTGGCTGTACTCTTGCAATTTTCAATTGGACGGAAATACTCCCAAATTGTAAGAGTGGTTGAACAACTTGCAAAGAACAGGTGTTAGTTCGGGGGCACATTTCTTGAGAACAATCGGCGGGATTCCGTCAGATCTACAGGCTTTGTTGGTGTTGAGACCCAGCAAAATCTTTCTGATAGTACGTTGGCGAAAGGTGATCTCGGGCATGTGACTGTCAATAGGTGTAATGTTCGGGGTTGTTTTCCCGAAGAATCCAGAGTGGAATTTCAGCAAATAGGTGCGCAAAGATATTGGCTTTTTCCTGGGCAGTCGTTGCTAGTGTTCCATCTTCTTTGGTTAGGGAGGAAAAGAGCTGGAAGTGAAGTTTCTTCCCACAGCTTTCAGCGAAAGACCAAAATGAACGGGATCCGTTGGGACATTCAACAAGTTTTGATCTTATTTTGGCATTATGAGCATCTTTTGAACATTCTATTGTCTCTTTGCATATGCCTCTAGCCTCAACGTATGCTGCTCTGGTCTCAGGTCCCGGATTTTTTTGCCATCGATGGTATGCTGCCTGTTTGGAAGCCACAGCTCTAGAGCAGTTTCTGTTAAACCAGGTCTTATCGGATGATGTTCTTCTTTCGGTATTCGGTATGTAAGTTTGCATCCCCAACATGATGATTTCAGAAATTGTCTCAGCACATCGTGTTGGATCTAATAAACAGACATTCTAGAAACAAACGATAAAAACTTTCACGGGACAACAGGTTCAACATCAAGTGCTAGACAAACGAATAATGAGATGAAATTCCAAAAATGTCCGTGAACCATATAGTTCTTTTATTGATGGAGAAAAACAATTGTGGTTAAAAACGATAACAAATCATTTAGGAATCTTACTCATCAAATTGAAACGGGACGTGTTCAATCCTTCTAGGGTCCCTATCGAGTTCAGATATTCGTTCTTTTGAATATCGGCCTGTTTGACCAACGTAAGATTTTGTACAATTTTAACAGTTGATTTTATAAACGTCGTTTGATTGTAGATTGGTAGGAGTTTTCGTTTTTTGGCGTGAATAAAACTTTTTGCCAACAATGTTGTCATTTGAAAATGCGATCTTGGAAGTTTCTTCGTTTCGAAGTTTTTGCGAGTTTTTCAGAGAAATTTTTCACATACGGTATTTTGTAATACTTTATAGTCGAATTATTGGTTTTGTTAGGAAGTTTGTTATCCTGGAGATTTTTTTTTTATTAGTGATTCAGGGTAATTGTTTTTTAATAGAAATCGTTTGATCTGTTCAAGATTTTTTTATGATTTCAACCCCAGAATATCATACTTTATGAACAACCTCTAGAAACTGATTTTATATTTCTGATATAATCTGATTTTGTATTTCTGATATAATTTGGAAAATTGATATAACATTTTCAAAAAAATTTAATAATGTTTTTATTTTCACCAGACTGAAATTCTGATATTCTGAACAGTCATATCTGGTCTTATACCAGTTGAAGGATCAGACTGGGTTTGCCTTACATCCTGTATATCCAGGATCAATCATGATATATTCCATCCAAGTCTCATTCAGTATCAAATTCGCCAATAATTGAAAATAAATTGCGAAATTCTTCATTCTCTAAAATTATGAAAATAAACGAACCTCATCTTGGCTTGACAACCATTCATAATAATGTTGCATCATAAACCCCAGAACGCATTTCCTTCCTCGAACAACAGGCAATTACGCATAAACAACTGCGCTTTGATCAAATATCCTGTGGGAGAATATATTTTCATTTCCAGGCGTATTCTGCTTGAATACACAGGTACGATTTTGATCAAAATGTAGGGCAAAGGTAAATGAACTGGCGTTGCGTAGCTGAATTGCAAAAACAAGTCGGTATGTGTGTACTCCCCACTACAGTACAGTTACGCTGCATGGAAAAGCAGATTTGGCATTCGAGATTCTCCATGAAGTTTGTTAGTTTCCGCATATTTGTCGGAGTTCTATATTTACAGAGCTCCGCGTGCCTCTGATAATTGATAATTTATTAAAAAATATTCAACAATTGGCAACAATGAACTGCAATCGATAAGTGGCCTGCAGGGGAGATATTTGTTTTTTTCATCAACCACGAATTTAATTGAAGAAAATGATGATTAAGAGATATCAGCAATGATTATTCTTTTTTTTTAATATACCTACCACGTTTTAAACACGGACTGACAAATACAAAATAATTCCTTCAAGCCCCATACAGATTTATAACCCCATACAGATTGTGCTGAGAATTTGTGATTATGAATTTTTAATAGCTATGAAAGTACTTGTGAGATTTAAAACTGAAAACGTGGGGCACATGCAATAGATAATTGATGCATAAATAGTTCATCTAAGTCACTAACAATTTCATGAAAATTTACATTTTGTGACTGAAACCCAAATAATGTCTACTATATATATATATATATATATATATATATATATTGTTATTGAAATTTATGCAAAACTCTAACGGCGGTTCGTTTCTCCATGTCCGACAACAAAAAAATCCGTTGCGACTTTTATCACGTGACCACAGATTTGGCGGGAATTTGAAAAAAGTGTATGCGGTGCCGAAATATGTGTCAAATAGAGAAAATTCGTGAAAATGTGTTTGGATCCCCATGAATAATTTTGAACCAGATTGAAAAAAAAAACATGTTATCCCTCTACCCTAACTAAGAAACATTATACATTCTTGCTTTAGCTTTAATAACATAAATCACATAAGTTTGGGTCAAAACTGATCAAATATTTGTGGAATAGATATTTTGCGGTAGATTAATTATGAAAACAGGATTAAGTCTTATCACTTGGTGTAGTCATGCCCTGTATATTGATGATTGAATATTCTCAACCCGTAAAAAAAATTTAAACCAACTATAATTTGCAATCAAAACTCGACAATACATTATTTATCCTGATTGAATTTAGTATTGTTTAGGTGGATGTGGAAAAATAAAAAAACTCAATAAACAAACAATGTGAATTCCCAATATTCTACGTGACCTCCTTCGCGCTCCATTCATAGGATTGTTCTCGAAAACATTTCGCGGAGAACATTTTTCAACATAGTTCTGTTGATCAGTGCTGCACAATTCCTTATACAAATTTGAAAATGTTCTACATTTCGAAATAGGCGTTGTTTTCAGATAACCCTATGAAAATAAATCACACGGCGTTAGGTCTGGAGACCTAGCAGGCCAAGGATTACTTGAATATCGACCTATCCACTGCTCACCAAACTCATTGTTTAACCACTCCCGCACTTCATTCGACGAATGAATAGAGACCCCATCTTATTGAAAGCATAAACGAATCCGCTCTTGTAATGGTGGGTTGTCGATAAATGTAGATATTTTGGTCCGTGAAAAGTTCAAAAACCGTTCGCCATTTAAATTTTGCCTAAAAAAGAAGGGACCTACAATTCGCTCATTTAAAATTCCACAACATACATTCACTTTGAAAATATATTGGTCCTTGACTTCAATAATAAAATTAGGATTATGATCTGCCCACATCTACAATTTTGACGACACCATTCGAGGTAAAAGTTGCTTCGTCAGAAAATAGCCCATTCTTTGAGAAATCTCGATTGTCTTCTAACATTCCCTGGAACCATGCACAAAAATATAATCGAGCGTCATCATCCCTGCCTCGCAGTACTTGCACAAATTTTGGTTTGTATGGGTGGAAGTGATTCTGTTTTGGAACTCGTCTAACAGAGGTTTAAGATATTTCTGCCTTCCATTGAAAATTTCAGCTACTTCTCTTGTGCTATAATAATTTTTGCCATATAGCAATACTATTTCTTTTTTTTTGTATACTCAGTTTTGGAGCCATTTCTATTGATAGATTGAAAAACACAAAAACTGATAGAGAACGACAACTCCTACAAAATTGTCAACAAATTATTGTGACATTTGTTATTGTTACAACAAAAGTAGATGTTTTTCAAAGCCGCCTCATGAAATTCAAAAATATAGCCAAGTCATTGAAGTTCAAATTTACTTACCAATATTAAATTTAGCAAAGATAAATAATTTATTATCAAATTTCAATTACAAATATTAGTTGGTTTAACATTTCATTCACGGGTTGAGAATATTGAATGAGCTCATGTGCATCAATATACAGGGCATGACTACATCTAGTGACAACACTAAATCGTGTTTTCATAATTAATCTCCGCAAAATGTCTATTCCACAAATATTTGAAGTTTTGACCCAAACTCATGTGATTTAGATTATTGTAGATGTATCCAGATAAAACAAGATGTTAATGTTTCTTAGTGAGGGTAGAGAAATAAAATGTTTTTTTTCAATCGGTCTTTGTTGGATTCCAAACACATTTTCTCGATAAATTTTCACGATATTTCGTCAATTTGACTCATTTTTCGGCACCACAGACAACTTTTTTCAAAATTTCCGCCAAATCGCCGCCATTAGAGTTTTTCAGAAATTTCAATAACAATTTTTTTCCCATATGTAGCCAACTTTATGGCGAACACTGTATATATATATATATATATATATATATATATATATGTACAGTGTGACCCATTTAAAATGGAACCACCCCTGTAGAATACGCATTTTTCAGTCAATCCCAAAAAAACTGTTTTTATATTGAGCATCAAAAAACAAAAAACAAATTTACATAACTTCAGTTTACTTTCCAAGGCACTCTATGGTTTTTTTTTCTTGGTCAAAAACGGCAAAAGTTAATTAGGCAATTTTTGTTTTCCAATTTGACTGTACCACTGGATTTGAAGTCGTTATAAATGAAAACCATAAAAATTTCATAAAAAAATATTGGTTAACAACGAAGTTACAACAACTTTAATTTTGGAAACAAAGTATTTGATTATAACTTTTATTTATATTATTGACATATTTGAAATTTGGCAACACTACCGATACAAAGCAGAACACCGGTGAATTTGTACAGCGAAAATGCGAATTCAATAGCTCATTCCGTTCTACAGTTATAACTCCCGAAAGTATGGTAATGTTAGCTATTTGTGGTGTACTAAATCACAGCCTACTATTGATTTAGTAGAATACCTATGCCTAATGTATTAGTTCAGCTTTCCTCAAATTATTGATGCCTTCTCTCAGAGCTTGTTTTAGTTGAGTTTTGCAGAATTAAAATGGAACATTTTTTGTCCTGCTTTCTGTTTTATTATTGAATAAATAATTTTGATACTTTAAAACTTGATTCGGTTCATTTCGTTTTTATCGGCTATGGAAGACTGCATAACTTGAAAATGAATTTTTAATTTTCTGTTATTTTCGAAAACGCTTATAACCTAAATTCAAATGAATGGTTTTATGGGAGTATACTTCACAAATCCAGTGGCGTAGTCAGATTTTTATTACAAAATCGCTTCCACCACAAATCGCTCACATTACCATATTTTCAGGAGTTATATCTGTAGAACGGAAAGAGCTATTGACTCCGAATTTTCGCTGTACAAATTCACTGGTGTTCTTCTTCGTATCGGCAGTGTTGCCAGATTTTAAATATGTCTATAATCTAAATAAAAATTATAATCAAATACTTTGTTTCCAAAATTAAAGTTGATATAACTTCGTTGTTAACCAATATTTTTTTATGAAATTTTGATGGTTTTCATTTATAACGGCTACAAATCTAGTGGTGAAGTCAAATTTCGAAACAAAAATTGCCTAATAAACTTTTGCCGTTTTTGACGAAGAAAACAAACCATAGATTGCCTTGGAAATGAAACTAAAGTTATGAAAATTCATGTCAAGATACAGTTTTTGATACTTAATATTAAAAAAAAAAAGTTTTTTCAGAATGCCTGAAAATGCGTATTCTACAGGGGTGGTTCCATTTTGAATGGGTCACACTGTATATATATATATATATTGTATATATATATATATATATATATATATATATATATATATATATATATATATATATATATATATATATATATATATATATATATATATATATATATATATATATATTAGAGCTGTGCTTTGGACACATTTTACACATTGGTGCTCTCAAGGAAAACTGATCGCGTCCGGTCCTTATATTATGCATATTCGAGAGATTACAGTGTTGATATAAGCATTGTTCTTAATGTTTTGCGTCCGTAGAGGGTTTGGTGCGCCGTTTTACATATCTTATAAAATAATATCTTATGGCTGCATTGTTAAGCAAATTTAACTATTCTCCTCTGTACGCAGAAACTTATTGAGTTGACTTCTATAAACGATGATATTCTATTGAGAAATATTCAGAACAGTTATGGGTAAACAATTTATATTGGTATGACTCTCTGTGGAGGGAAGGGCCTTTTGACTTTTGACCAGACCAGTCGTCAATTTCAATTATGTTTCACTATGATTTTGGCGGAGCTCTCAACGGATCTCAGAAAGGATCCAGGCGATTTTTTACGAACATGGAAATATGTTAGAAATATTTTTACATGCTTTTAATCAATGTGCTGTGTTAGGTGACATCTTGCATACATATTTTTGAACCACTTTCAGTCATCCAGTCATTTTGAAATTTGGCAGGTGTTTATCATTCGCGTGACAATGCATTATGACATGAAACTTATGAGAAGAAAAGAAATGGCGGCCCAAGATGACAGACGACATTTATTACTAATTGTCCTATTCTGTTCATAATTGGTATGTGGGGGATAATGATTTTGTTATCAAAATTCAAGAATTCAAGATGGCGGCTCCGATATGACTGACGTGTGTTCTATCATTTTATGGTCCGAATCCATTCAAAATTGCTATCCGGATGTTTTTGGGTCACAGATTTGATTTTATCATCAAATTCAGGAGCAGGATCCAATATGGCGAACGAGATTTTGGATGAATGAATAAACATTGGTATGTAGGGGTTTTTGGAGTCGGAAATCATGATTTTGTTGTCAAACTTCGATCATTCGAGGAGACTGCCTCAAAATATTCGATATTACATAAATAACGTTTTCATTTTGAAGTGCACTAGCGTAGGAACCGTACTTATTTCAACCCACCAATTTATTCAATGCCACACTCATAAATAATATATCATATGGGACGTTTAACATAATAATTCTGTGTCCGTTGCTGGTCTGGATTCAATTCGATGAATTATCCAATATAGAATTTTTATTTGAACCAAATTGTTTATTACAATTCTATTTCAAAAAGTAACTTGAGTGCCTAACAGTCCCACCCTTTTGGAAAGTGCTCAGTACTTAGGGCTCGCTAAGTGTAATTACTTCTTGAAAGTGCTAGTAATCGCAGCATTCCTTAAATAAAAAACTTTTTAACAAAAAATTAAACCACGAAATACGGAACTGAAAGTAAAAATAAAATAACCTTCTTGTCTCAGTAACTAGCTCCTAAACTAATGTAATAACTAATTTTGAGTGGCGCCAAACAAACAAGCAAATGAATTAGGTAAGGCGTAAAATGATGGCATCGAGTTGCGCGGTGACATTCTGATAATTTTTTGAAGTAATTCTAATGATGTTCGTTGATTGTTTGTTTGGCGCCGACTCAAAATGAGTTACTAACATTAGTTTAGGAGCTTAGTTACTGAGACTAAGAAGGTTTATTTTATTTTTTATTTTTCAGTTCCGTATTTCGTCGGTTTAATTTTTTGTTAAAAAATTTTTATTTTTCAATTTTTTATTGCTAAAACATACTTATTACTACCTACTTGTTTTTTGATCACTTCCAAAATACTTACTTACCCACCTTACTTCAACTATTATCAGGTAAATAATATGATTATCTACTTTTACTATTTGTTGTAATATAAATTATTTTTGTTGTTCTGGTTAGTTTATTTCATCACTTTGTATATCATTGCATCCCCATATAGAATATAATGGTTTTGACGGGTGTGGAACAGAAATAATATCAGTAGCGATCTGTCATTGTCAACTACGTATGTGTGTGCCAATGTTCATAAGTGAAAAATCAATTATCCCCTATTTTTCTACCCGTAAGGGTATATAATTCCATCCAAAATCCCAATATAAGGTATACCCTATCTATTAAAAAAAGAATCATCCAAATCGAAGAACCCATACAAAGTTAGCCTGATAGAATCGGTGAACGAACCAGAATTCAGAGGGTGAGTGATCAATCTCCTTCATGAAAGATTTTTTCAATATCCTTCATGTTGCTACCCTTAGGGGTGGTTTTCATATCTGAAATTCAAATGGGACACCTTCAAAGTACAACTCTATCTACAGAAAAAAAAATATCGAAATCGGACGCCTCAGTGAAAAGTTATGCGTGATCATACATAAAAAAAAAATGATGGATAAAAAGATATACGGGTCGACTAGAGAACCTCCTCCTTTTTGGTTTCGTCGGTTAAAACGTGCTCGGTGCTCGAAGCACTGTTCGACAGTGCTCGGTACAGCCCTAATATATATAGATCGGCACTTGAGATGGGATCTTCAGATGAAATACATAGCAAATTCAAATAGTTAAAAGATTTTTCAGGAATAAAACATTTAAAAACAGTTTATTTTGCTTTGGCACAGTCGCAACTAACTTATGGTATCTTGGGCTGGGGTGGAGTGAATGAATGCTCCTTGGAAAAAATTAGCGTCCTACAGAAATGGATTCTGCAGATAATTTTTGGGAAATATATCACTTTTTCGTCAAATAGTCTTTACAAAATGGCCCAAGTGTTTGATAGTAGACAACTTTTTTGTTTGAAAATATTATTATTTTTGAGAAAAGGTAAGATCGTCCTGAAGAAACATGACCATTCGCACAACACGAGAAAACAAGATGGCGTCTTTTATCCACGTAGCGAGAAATAAAAGTGGGGTGTTACCTAGGATTCCATCAATGCTACCAGCCGAACTTAAAAATATTCTGGGATACCATGACTACAAAAAAAGATTGGAGGAATGGATTTCTGACAAGCATCGGAATTACTTCCGAAATAATTTATGTAATTTAAAAAAATTTAATTAAATAAATGAATATCAATACAATCACACTAGCGTATGGGCATGGGCAGGTATATATATATATATATATATATATATATATATATATATATAATAATATGTGAATTGATGTGTGTGCATTGCTTCTGCAGTACATTGTATTTATATTTGTATGTGTGAAATTTTTATTAACCTATTTCAATGCATTATTCCACAAAAAATAAGTCAAACGTTAACAAAAAAAAAATAAACCTGGATTATGACAGAGAAAAGACCGAAAAAGACCAAAAAAGACAATAAGGCCGATCAAGTAAACTGTGAAATGATGAAAATATTGCTACCTCATAAACACTCAAATGAGTGTACCCAAATAAGGCATATCCTGTGTGGGACGACTATTATTATTATTTTTTGCCGCACGTTCAAACGATGCCAAAAACTCAAACTATGACAAAAATGAGCGAAATGAAGACTAACTACCCGATTTGAGTCAATTATATAAACCTCAATTTGTCTACAAGCTTTTACTATATTTTTGCTCATTATAATCTAAATGCTAAATCCTCTCATTATCATTTACTTATTACTTATACTAATTTATTTACTTATTACTTTACTTATTACATTTTTTTAATAATCATTTCACCCATTACTTTACTTATTATCTAACATTTCTTATTACTTTACTTATTACTTCACTTATTACTTTACTTATTATCTTACTTTATATCACCATATAAAAGTGAATCTATTGAAACCTTTTCTATACGTATGTAGGTATATGTCACGTACAAGCAGCAAAACTGACTGCTTCTGTGTTTTTTTTCTCTGCTTTATTAAAAAATTATACATATATTTATTTCGTAAATTTTATTGAATAAACTTTATTATATATATATATATATATATATATATATATATATATATAGCTGTTGGCGGATGGTGGTGCTCTCTTGGATTCGTAACAAATTTATCTTTATCTAGTTATTTGTTTTGCGTTACTCTGAACGTACTAGGAGTACGACTATTGGTGTCTTGGTTGGCTATGCTGACATCTGTTGGTGACCTGTTGATGTACACGAAATTTCTATGCCTATCAAAATTCCACACATTGATCTATGCCATCACCGCACTAGATTATAAGTGTACATCTATAATTTGATGCTTTTCACATTTTCTACTTAGCTCCTGATATTGGGAAAAGATGAAAAGCTGTTGCGATGGTGGTGCTCTTATTGATTATAATATAATTTTTTTTTATATATATATATAATATATATATATATATATATATATATATATATAAATATATATATAAATATATATATATATATATATATATATATATATATATATTGGGGAATGTATAGAAAAACTAAATGCCTTTTTTTCAATATAAGTGATGGGTAGTAATTTTACACAAATTTTTTTTCTGTCAATATGACGGCTACTGACAGAATACATGATACAAAAAATATGTCGTTCGATAGAGGTTTTTGAAACAACTTCTATATGAGAAGCTTTTTTCAAGATGTACACAGAACCAAAATATCCTTCTTTGATACTGTTTTGAAATAAATTCATAATCTTTGTTCTCCCTGTGTGCCCCTCGTATATGAGGGTTGTTAGTTTATATTGATCATTGCAATATTTGTCTATCTTCCTATGACGCAAATGCAGTATGATAAAAAAGTCAGGCTAGAACGTCATTCATTTGTGGAATCTATCTTTGCCGATTGGATTGGATTTTTTATGTGGGTGGAGAACTGGGTATCATTTACAGACAATTATTTCATATAGTGATTTTCCTTTTTTTGCAGGTTGTTGTGCCAACCTTGCAGAGAGCTAAACTGGATACATACTATATAGTATACTTTCTATAATAACATATATATTCTCTATGAATTATGGATAATCATCATCCTGAAAATGTTTTGTTTTCATTTTGGTTTCTAATTACTCGTTAGAGTTCCATGAATACATCAATAATCGGAAAATGTGAATGCTATATAATTCAAAATTTTTCAAATGTGTATAAAAAATTATAATAAACAAATGTTTCGTTCAGTGAATAAGATCACGGAGCACGGAGCAACATCTATTTTGTGTTCAAACATTGCGAGACAAGCTTTATCTATTACTAGATTATACCAGTGGCTTTGCCCGCATGGATTTCGTGATGGGCATACTTTTTTATACCCCCTTCAAGTTTGAATTTTCAAAAACTCTTTAATACGTTATTTTTAATTTGGAAAGGAGAGCCCAAACACTGATTTACATGGCTCTCACTTCAAAATTAACGGAACCCCTATACAAACATTCACCCCCTATTCCACCCCGTCAGGGATTGAATTCCATGACTCTAACTAAAGACTTAACGATTTCTTATACAAACTTTCAACCCCAATTCAACTTCTTTCAGAGATGAATTTTCAAAAACCCTGAAATACATTTTTCTTTATTCGGAAAGAAATGCCGAATACCAATTTCCATACTCTAACTAATGGAACCACACACAAACCTTCATCCCCCTGAAGGAATATTCGTAACAAAAACTTCAAATTCTAAATTTTATGACTTATCTTGAAAACTAACGGTACTCCCATACACACATTTTTATCCAGCATTTCACCCCTCTGGGGTTGAATTTGAAAAACCAGGAAATTGGTGTTTTTTTATTTGGAAATAAAAACCCAAATAGCAATTTTGTTTGCAGGGGCTGGATATCCAGAAGCAATGAAACAAATATTTCTTTATTTGTAACAAATACCTCAAATACCAATTTTTATGACTCTAACTGGAAAACCCTTCTACAAACTCTCTACCTATAATGGGGGTTGAATTTTATGAAACCCTGAGATACGTGTTTCTCCATTCGAAAAGAAAAGTACAAATAACAATTACCACGACTCAACTTAAAAACTTTCTTCCACCCCCCTTTTCATCCCTTCAGGGATGGAATATCAATACAATCTCCTCAAGTGGTTATTTATGTTATCATAGGAAGATGCTGTGGAAATTTCAGCTTTATAGGTCCAGCGGTTTGATCTGGGCATAGATGAATCTGTCAGTCTGTCTCGACATCTAATTTTATATGTATAGACTCATTTGGAATTGAACTATCAGACATCATACATCTAGCAGAAAAACGTTTTCCATCTTTTCAGTTCATTAGAATTAAAAAAAATTGTCCTATTTCGAAAACAACAGATATATAGATTTTGACCATGAATCATAAAACATGACTGTAAGTTGGACATCGCTACCTCGATAAATTTGCAACATAAATTATAAAACTCATATGCTATCTGGAATTGTTTAAAATATCCCGATCTCCAACCTCAAAAAACCTATTTGTCCCCCATCTTGGAACTGCCATATTCAATTATTAAATTTAAAAGAAACAGAGTTTTTAACACCGAAGACTGTTGATTTCAATTATCAATCTATTCCGGCTATAAATCATCAATGATTTTTTTATTCATAATACCATCAAATTAAATTGTAACGCTAATCTATTCCGAATTTCGAAACATTCAGATGAGAGGTAGCGGGTTGAATTTCAAATGAAAAATTTCATTACTGATGGGCAGATATAGTAAAATGAGTTCATAATGAAGAAAAGTCAATGTCGTCAATGCGCTGAAGATTCATCTATATTCTGCCATGAATCCATCGTCGTGATGACATTGGCCGCATAACCAATTACCTCGGAACATTTAGTTTGACATGGATCATGTTACAGAGGCACATAAAGAAAAATCAATAATATACTAATCGCCCAAGCTTCATATATAGAGACATGATGATGAAACATCAATCAAGATAAGCTTCCAGTTATTATATCACGTCGATGTTGCCATATGGCATGCATATTGAAATGCATACCCTTATCAATTTCCACTTGGTGTTATTTTGCCACTGAAACTTCACAATATCCTGAAATAGTCGATAGTATACGAACATTTATCGAAATACTTATTACTAATGAAATTATAGTTCGAAAAAAACAAGCATATGTGGCAATAAGAACTGAAAAGTTGAAAATAATAAGAATAAAAAATATTTAATGTAAAAAAGCGTGAGGTGCTTTATATTGGTTATCTCAATATCAATATGAAAAGTGAGTGAAGAGCAGCCACGCTTTTTTTACCTGAAAGAAAATTTTTTGGTTAATGACTTTTTCCTTGTTATTTTCAACTTTATTTATTTTTATTTTTTTCTGGGTGACATCAATTTCGATATGCTCACAGAAAATAATGACGACACCGCAGAATATTTGAACACCTTATATGAACACAATTTTAGATCAATGATCAACTGTGTCATTCTACCCCAAAGTAATTCCTGTCTGGATCATATCTTCCCAAATGTTAAAAATGACAATAATACATTTTCTGCAGTTCTTGAACTGAACATAACAGACCATTATGCGACTATAATACAACTAGATAGAAAGATAAACACTCACGAATCGAATAGAAAAAAATTATAAATTATGAAAAACTCAGAAGGTACCTAGAAAATCATGACTGGCAACACTTCTATACATTGAGTGACCCAGGCGACAGTGCAAATCCACTAATCAATACCTTGGAAAATAATATAAATAGAAATACACATAAAGAAATACAAAGAGACTTCTGGATCACTCGAAGCTTAGTAAGAGCAGTGAATAAAAGGGACAAATTACACCGGAATACCAGAAAAAATCCAAATGACCAGATTTCCAAAATAGAATATATAAGATATTGAAATACTTTAAATAGATTGCTCAAAAATGTCAAACTAGAAAAATACTTGATAATAAACAAGATAGTCGAGTTATGTGGAAGGTAGTGAAAGGACATAACTGCAAGAGAAAAGGCACTAATATAAAAAAATCATGGATGAAAATGAATATATTATTCATGAAGATGTGGAAATGGCGAATGTCTTCAACAGTATTTTTGCCCCTCTGGGAAAAAATTATGCTGGAAAAATTGAACCTCCACATACTCCATTAACTAAAAGGAAACGTACCTCACCATCACTTTTTCTCTGTCCATTCTACGAAAGTGAAATAAATAGGATCATCAGAAACCTGAAAAAAAAAACAGAAATCCCCTGGCATAGATAAAATAAGAGTCGAAACCCTACAAAATATTTGTGACCAAATAGCAGGTCCTCTCTCTTGGCTTATTAATATAATCATTCAAACAGGGAAATATCTTAAAGCCATCAAAGTGGGAGTCATCAACCTCTGTAAAAAATGGAGACAAAACCAAAGTTCTGAACTACCACCCAATAACGTTAGTTTCAAATTCAGCAAACATTTTTGAAAAGGTCGTAAAATCAAGAATGGAAAGCTTTTCATCAAAAAAATTAGATATTATCTGCAAACCAGTTTGGATTTAGAGCGTGACATTCAACACAAGATGCAATTCAACTACTCACATCAGGAATCTATAGAAGCCTAGAGGGTGGCAAACCTACATTGGCTGTGTTTCTGGATCTTGCGAAAGCATTTGATACAGTTCAACACTCGAAATTATTATAAACATTTTATGACGCGGGATGCAGAGGCACAGCACATGATTTGATGAAAAACTATCTGAAGGATAGTGAACAACCCATCGAAATACACGACAATCTGAGTCATGCAGAAACTATCGAATATGGTGTTCCACAGGGCACAGTTCTGGGACCAATTCTCTTCATAATATATATTAACAAAATACTCACCCTAAACAGCCCTGGTACCATAATAAGCTTTGCGGACGATATGGTCGGTCGTCTTATACGAAGGAGAGACATAGGAACAATTAAAAGAAAAAGTCGAACAAGATATGAAAATGATTATAGACGCGTTCAGTCACAAAATACTTATCATCAATGTTTCCAAAACATGGTTTTTACCTTTCACTCCCAGAGTTTGAATCATCCGTCATCCGAGATGACAGGAAAGAGGTAAAAATAAAAAGAGCAGATCAAGTAAAATACTTGAAATATTCATATTCAACGCACGATACAGTCACTGAGATCAATTTTGTACAAATTCAAATATTTCAGGGGTATTTTGGATGGAATTCACTTGAAAATTATGTTTCACGTGCTGGCGGAATTGCGACTAAACTACGGGTTCATTGCTTGGGGCACATATTCTACAAATTACATTAAACAACTCGAAATAATCCAAAAAAAAATTCTGAAAATTATCCATAGTAGACCACAACGATATCCGTCAGATTTCCTTTTTATAGAATAGAAAATCTTGAATATTTTCCAAAACTACTTTTTAGAGCAGTAACTGAACAATATAAAAACAGAAGTCCCTTACGTTCCATTGACCATAAATCTGATACAAATACAAAAAAAAAAAAAAAGATATCTTTTCAGACAAAAACAATAGATCAAAGAAGTTTGGGAATGTTTTGAATCTGAATTCTCAACTTTTTGATATCTTCATGCAATTCTATAGTTAAATCAAACCTAAACAAATCCAGTTAGGTTAGGGTTCTTTTTTTATTCGTGTCACATAACATAGAAATATTAGGAAGCGTTTGGGAATTTTAGCTTTTGATCATAAACTCTAAGATTTAGAGAAAAATAGAAATTGGGAGTGTAGCTGTGTGCACGTGGCAAAACCAATAGAATATCTTTTTGTATTCAGTGCAAATTGTTAATTTATCGCACAGTGCTTCGACTTAGAAGAACATCTTCAGTGCCTGCCTGAAAAGTAAGTGGATGAGTGGAACTGGATTGTAATTTTTGTGAATTTATTGGTTCAAAAACTTCAGGTAACACTTACGCGTCAGGTTAGCACAAGAAGAAATCTTTAAAATAACGACATTCACAATGTAAAACATCAAAATTGTATATATCCTAATTGAAAGAGATGAAGTTGAAATAAAATACAATTTTTTAATTATCACAGTAGGAAGCGCCGAAGTTGTACTAAAACAAGCAGAAGAAATGCTGAAGAAGAAACGTTAATCTATTTTGTTCTGTGTTTCTGTGGGGACAATAGAACAGAGCGGACTTTATCAAGTTTTCTTGCATATTCAAACGAAGATTATTGTTGGCTAGTTCTTCCTAGATATGTTAGTCTTCCAGAAAATTCAGTCTGTTGTAATTCTCTGAAGTGATTTCAAGTAAAATGTGTGAATTTATAAATGTTTCATGGATTTCTTCTTGTGCTAACCTGACGAGTGAGTGTTACCCGAAGTTTTTGAACCAATAAGTTCACAAATGAAAAAAAAATAAAAAAACTGGACTGCGTAAAAAGCGCACTTTGAAAAAGATGGAAACAAGATGACAATAAAATATTGTCAGGGATACTGTAAACAATCTCACGCAGTGGGAGGCAATTTGAAATGAAGATATATTATTGACTCCGACTGCGTGAGATTTTACAGTATTAAGTATAATAGATTTCAAAACATCATTTTCCTACAATATTTTCCGGTCATCTTGTTTCCATCTTTTTTAAAATACACTTTCAACGCAGTGAGGTTTTTGATTTTTTGAATAAACTTTTATTATTTTACACTTTTTAATTGGGGTAATGATCCAAGGTTATTATTTAAATTCTATACTCTTTAGTTAGGATCATAAGACGATCCATTTATCGTGGGTGATTGACTATTATAACTGACTTGATCTCTAACGTGTTGCAATTGTTTCTGTCGCGATGCCGGAGACTGAGTTTCGCGACGTGCACTCTCTTGTCGGACTTTTTTAGTTTTACGAGAAAGATTTACACACGACCGACGACGTTTTCGAGCTCGTAACATTGTAAGTTATATAATAAATACTCAGGTATGCAACAAATAGTTACAAACTCTCACCAAGTGTACTGAATCATACACTAGCAAAGTACATGAACGATTTCACTAATAACAAATGAATATACTACAACAACAAAGTGGATGGATAATTTCAATCACTAACAAGATACACTCGAATTCGGTTATAATGAACTACCGAGGAAAGATTGTTCAATCAAGTGCTGATATTTTGCGAAATTTTACGATCGCAGTCGACCGGTGGGATTTCCCTATTTCTTTGTTAGGGATTTGTTAGATACATGGCGTAGTGTTAGTAAGTGTTCAACTGCTTTGTACCAATATCTCTACTACAAAAGCATGCAGGAAGGCTATTATTGTCAGTTAAGCTAGAAATAATCAGAAAATTTGCCCTTGAGTGCGCAAATGCAAAAAAATTGTCGGGATTATGGTCTCAAAAAATTAACAGTTTCGTAAATTTACGCGAAAAAAAACCTACCATTTCCAGGCATCGAACTGTTCGTTAAAGCCGAGTTTGATTGTACTTGATTGAATTTCTATTAAAATATTCAAGCGATAGTATTTAGAAATGTTACGAAAAAACAGTAACTGAAACCGAAATGAACAAACCAACGAGCGAATTGACCAATTACTGATGTAGCAAGCAATACGCTGTTATAACTCTTTCACAATATAGCGTCTGGTTGTCGCCATATTGAATTTTTTCACAATATGGCGTCTGGTTGTCGTCATATTGGATTTTGATTATTACCGTCATGTTTCTATTCACAAAAAGGCTCTGGCTGTCGCCATATTGAATTTTGTCACAATATGGCGTCTGGTTGTCGCCATATTGAATTTTGATTATTACTGCCATGTCTTCAGTGACACTCGCAAAATTAAGACAATTCGATTGACGTAAGTATCATCAAAGGAACGAACATACATACATGATAAACACATTACCCTCCTTTGCGTCGCGCAGTCGGGTAAAACTACAATCCAGTTTCACTCAACCACTCACTTTTCTGGCAGGCACTGAAGTTGACCTTCTAGGTCGAAAGCGCTCTGCGATAAATAAACTATTTGTACTAATTACAAAAAGATAATTTATCAGAAATACTGTATACTTTTTCCAATGAAAATATGTCAAATTTTTTCTGACATATGTTTCGTTAGCTTGATTGATGGGAAATTCAGAATCAATAAATGAATTCTTAAATCTACTTGTGCCATGGAATTTTTATTTTATATTTTTTCCTTGAAGTGAATGAACAATTGACAGTGGAACCATGAATATGTTCATTGTGGCCGTGAATAATTCATTATTATTTATGCATTGAAATTCATCAATAATACGAATGGATATCTATGCGCCTATGAGAAAGATAGTATGATAATAATCTATATTATTGAAAAGTTCGTACAAGGAAACAACAATAAGGGAAAGAGGATCTCAATTATTTAAATCCCATTTCTCCGTCAATCGCTTCCACGTCTATGGTCCATAGGCATCCATACAAATATAAATCATCCATAAATATTTGATGAAGCTGTTATATATCTTTGTTGGCTCAACCTGGAAAAGGTTCTCACATTCTGAGACTCTCAACGATGACGTTTTCTAAACGACTATAAAACAAAATCATGGGGTTCTCTCGTATCAGAACAATCAAAAGAGATTTTTTGGTGACAAAAATGATACCAGGAAACCGACGGTGCCATCATACGGAAGACGTTCCGTAGTTATATCCTGTTATGTCTCTACTGCCAACTGTCATTGCTTATTTGTTATTAACATTTAAAAGCATTTTATTTTTATTGTTTAATGATGGATTGTAGAGAATCAAAATTCCAAGAAAATGTGCTTACGCACGAATCGATCGAATTATTAGTAACGGGGAAAAACCGGAAAAATCTGCGTTTTTTCAAAACTTCATAACACCGCCATTTTTCATGTTTTGGAACAGGCTCTCCACGAAATAGTAGTGATTGATATGTACTTTATGTGTGAAAAGCTAAGACACTGTTGGATCATTAGTTTTGGCATAGTTGCAATTTGATTTTTTAACGCTCTCATTGCAGCAGACCTGGGTGTTCCGATTCCAATAGTTCTTGCAGATTTTGAGGATTGAAGTATAGTACTACAAAATGACCATTCTCATTTTGCGTTAAAATGCTGCGAAATAGATGAGAAATACTTGCAAACATGCCGAAAACCGGCGAGTGCATGACAGTGGCTCAGGAGTGGGGGTAGACCAGCAGACTCATAACGGGCGAAGGCAGCACGCTTGTATTAATATACATACGCTTCCCCGCGACTGCTGCTCTACCCCCACTACTCAGCCGCTTTCACGCACTCGCCAATTTTCGGTCATGTTTGTGAGAATTTTTCATCTGAAAAGGGAAACATACTCAATTAAATATTGATTGAAAGATTTTTCTGTGAATTGAAAAATCCACGATAAGAATGAAGTTATTTTTTGTGAATGTCTAACAGAAAACAACTACTTCCCCGGCTAAAGCCACGCTGGACATTGAACTACATCTGATAGATATTCTGAAAAGACCCTGACTCAAAAGAAAAAATCTGAAATTGAAAATTTGCATTTTCATTCAGATAGTTATTTGATATTCTATTCCAGTCTTAATTGAGAACTCATGAAGATGAATGAGGCAAAGAAGAATGTTTTCCAAAAAAGAGTACTCACAGGTTTTAATGTCAGAAAACACTAATTTCAAAGTGTCTCTCCAAAAGAAATGATTCTAACTTTTTTCATCTTTGCAAAGTGAGATTGCTTCTTGAAAATGTGTCTCCCATTTCTTCCGGTCTTCCTGATGATCGTGGAAGCGTGAAATAGATTTTCGTCGACAAAAATGTATTGAAGACCTAGTGAATGCGATGTCTCTCTTGCATCAATGTTACGAATGATTTCTGGTGAGTACTCTTTTTTGGAAAACATTCTTCTTTGCCTCATTCATCTTCATGAGTTCTTAATCAAGACTGGAATAGAATATCAAATAACTATCTGAATAAAAATGCTAATTTTCAATTTTAGATTTTTTCTTTTGAGTTAGGGTCTTTTCAGAATATCTATCAGATGTAGTTCAATGTCCAGCGTGGCTTTAGCCGGGGAAGTAGTTGTTTTCTGTTAGACATTCACAAAAAAGAACTTCATTTTAATCGTGGATTTTTCAATTCACAGAAAAATCTTTCTATCAATATTCAATTGAGAATGTTTCCTTTTTCAACATGAATACCCCACAAGAGGTTATCTTGACGATGGAAGATAGTGACTGAAGTTTATCTTTCAGTCGCAGATGATTCCACATCTGATTTTATGAATATCCTGTTCATATTTTCAACAAATCAATTTTTCATCCATTTTACACCATTTTAAAGCAAAATTAGATCATACATTTTGAAGAACTATACGTCTGCTCCCGAATTTTTTTCGAAAAATTGGAATCGGACCACCTATTACGCATCCAGGTGTGCTGCAATAAAGTGCATTGGAAAATTCCGATTGCAATTATGCCAAAACTGATGATGCGACAGCGCCTGAATTTCTCACACATGAAGAACATATTGACACAACTATGTCGTGAAGAGCCTGCACTATCTCTTGAGAAGTGGTGGAGTTCGGAATTTTTTTAAAGAAGCTGTTTTTTTTTGTTTTTCTAGTTTTGGTCCGTTACTAATGATTCTATGGAGTTGTGGTTGGGCTCATTTTCTTTGCATTCCGATTCTCTACAGTTCGTCCGTTGAGAGTATCGAGAGTGCTTCATTGGTTTTCAAGTTACAAGTCAAAAACGACAAAAAATTAAAAAAATTGCCTTTAAATATTTATAACAAATTGAGAAATGACAGTTGGGAGTAGGAAACACAACTACAAACCGTCTTTCGTATGATGGCTCAGTCGGTTTCCTGGTAGTATTTTTGTCACAGAATCAATAGAGCAGAAAATCTCTATATATTGAGCTATATGTGAAATCGGAAAGACAAAATTCAATGAATTCCACAAATTTACATTATTTCCTTTGAAATTATTATATGTTGTCGTAGTAATAAACCACTCTTGAAGGCTTGGAAAATGCCAACCGCCAACAAGAACCGAAACCACATCGGTAGGGGATACAGTAAAAAAGTAATCGAACGCTTCATCATCAGTCAGTATGTAGACCAGTCAGACAAATATAATTACTTCCTAATGTTCACGGAACACTGTACCCGACAGGCTTCTGATTGAACTTATGTAATTTGTCTAGAAGTTTCATTCCGCTATGGCAAGCTTGAAAACACTTTTTCCCCGATTAAAAATGATCAAACGTAAAATATAATGATCGATATCCAACAAATAGTAATGGAGAACAGTGCTTTACCCAAATTTCCACAATATTGTAATGATACTCATGCGGTTTACTATCTCCGATTGAAGAAAAGATAGACTGACCAGTTCGGGGAATGAAAATGGCATCGGTCCTTGACGTAAAGGTGTCTCAGGGTAAGCTATGTTTCATTTTTTAAATTGAATGATGTTCTATGAGAAGAAAAAAAAAGAACGCTTATCTCAGTCAGTAATAAAAATTATATTCGCATCGAAATTGGTGCCAGTCAGAATTGCTACTTTATAACAATATGATCCATGGATATGTCATCTGGAGATATTGGCAATGGATTTCATTTCATCAAGGGTGGTTTCGAACTCGCGATTTGGTTGGCTCAGGTCGATTCATATAATGACAAAAATTGGTATTTGAAATGCATCCACGCGTTGGGGGCTATAGTCTGATTAACAAGTTGAAAAACGGGGAAATTCTTGTTCCCGGTCCTGAAGATATGTGCGATAGCTCTTCCGATTCGGAATGACGCCTTGAAAAATGTATCTCGAGCATTTATCAACAAAAATTTCTTTAATTGTTATTAACAAAATAGTATGAAAAAAAAAAGATTAAGTTTTTTGTTAATAACTCAAAAACTATAAATATTTGAGAACTTTTATAAAAAGATCTTCAAAGAGGAGGAAATTTCCAATGAAAAAATTTGCACTCCCGGAATTCTGTCTCCATTAAATATAGTTTTAATCAACGCCGAAAATAGGTCTCCGCGCGGCTGTTACATGAGCGCAACACCGCTGGAGACAATATATCACACAAAATTATGTTTTTATAGTATTAATTATGAATAAAAAAATTTAAAAAATTATGGTGTTATCAGAACACTTGAAAAAGAATGAAGCCTCGTTGAAAAATAAAAATTATGTCGATTTTTCAAAAAGTTATACGATTGTTAATTAACTAATATTTATCCAATCTCTGTTTTTACAAAACTCGACATAAAAGTTTAAATAATTGACCTATACATTTTTATTTTTCTGGAGCCCTTTTCATATACATACTCAACTAGATCACTTGATGAAAGTTCATTAAAGTTTTATATTTTGTTTGTTATAATTAATGGCATTAATTACCCCATTTGTTGAGAAATTGTTTTGTAAACAAATAGTATACTTTTTTTTAAATAATTTTTCATCATTCTATTGTCAAGACAAAAAAATTTTTAATTTTTTATTTTTTTATATTTCGTTTGTTTGAATAATTTGAATCGAATTTTTATAAACAAAGGCATGTAACAGCTGATTAGCAACAGTTACGAATTTGGATTTCTATCCATTTCGAAGAATGAATAATCCTTTACAAAAATGTCCTGAATGTCCATTATCGTATCTTTAATAATCTAAAAGGTTTACCTATTTGTTACTAGAAGAATTTAGAGGCCACTTTGATTTCGGTATCGTGTAATATTTGAAAATGTTATAAGAAATCAAAGACAATTTTTTCCAGTACTTTGTTTTTTACTTCCAGGAAAAAAATAAACCGAGGGTCAAATATTGTTTATAATAAATTTTTAACCTAATACACACTGAAATAATTGATAAAAAAATATTTTTTTCTGTTAAACTATAGAGAAATGCCAATTAGATTTTCAATGGGGCAAAAATTCCTTAATTAATTATTTAAACTAACGAAATAACAATTAAAAAATGTATTTGGGGTTTTTTCAATCATCATTTCGTCTTGACAATAAAATGGTAAGAAATATTTCTTTTCAAATATTATACTTGTCTTTTTGTTTATAAACAATTTCTTAACAAATGACGTAGAAAATGCTCGTGATACATTTTTCTAGACGTCATTCCGAATCGAATGAGCTGTCGCACATATTTTTGGGACCGGAAACAAGAATTAACCCGTTGTTCAATTCGTTAATCAGACTACCTTGGTCAATCAGGAAAGTTGAGAACGAAGAAGTAGTTCCACTATAGCGTCCCTACAAAGTTAGTCTCGAGGACTCTAACGCTGCTTTCACACAAAACGTTTTTAGACGTACGTTAAAAAAGCCGTACGTCCACATTCCTTTAGTGGAGTGGAGAAATGCATGGGACTTTTCAGACAGGGCGGCAACGCCACGGCGCCGTGGACGCCATTTAGCAGCCGTCAATTGCCACTACAAGGGACGGGGACCGCGCCGTTCCAAGAAAACAGTGGCCTTCGTCAGCTCCCAGTCGAGTGGTAAACTGGATACTTCACTGAAGGAAATGGCTGAAGATATTGATTGGGAGGTACTGATTTCCCTTGTGGAGAACATACCTGTATTGTGGGATAAAACTCGGGATAGTTTGAAAAATCGTATTGTAACACGAAATGCCTGGCGTGGCGTGGCGTGGCACCGAAAGCAGATTTTGAAGAGCTCGAAGATAAAGGAAAACATTTATTTGCGTTTCATCTTTTTTTTACGACGATAAATTAACCATAACGCAATAATTTTTGCGCGGTTTCTTTGCAACACACTGTCATTAATGAAGTCAAAATATATACTGAGCTCAAACAACGGTAAAGAATCGTTGTGTGTGAAGAACAAGACGCTACGTCTTTTTAACGTACGTCCAAAATCGTTGTGTGTGGAACCAGCGTAGCGGCGGCAAACAATGTAACAAAATTTTGTTTTGAGTAACTTTTCAGGGAAGTGCAAGATTAACAGTATTGTAAAAGACGAGAATTGCAATGATTGCCCAATATTGGTGGGAGATGAACGAGAATGACATGGGAGTACCTTTGAGTTTATTTGGAAATGGATAAAATTGCAGCCTCGGATGGAGAGGAAAATTGATGCGCACAGGGTGCACTTGAAATAACCATGGAAATACCAGTAGGGCGAGGCTTTCACGAAGATTTCGAGGAGTTAACTCTTGTCTATTTCAACTTTTTAGTATCCAGACATTTGAAGATGTGACATGGAAAAATTTGGGTAGCGGAATATTTGAATTTGCACGAATCATATAACTTATATATAATATAATATAATATAATATAATATAATATAATATAATATAATATAATATAATATAATATAATATAATATAATATAATATAATATAATATAATATAATTAATATAATATAATATAATATAATATAATATAATATAATATAATATAATATAATATAATATAATATAATATAATATAATATAATATAATATAATATAATATAATATAATATAATATAATATATATAATATAATATAATATAATATAATATAATATAATATAATATAATATAATATAATATAATATAATATAATATAATATAATATAATATAATATAATATAATATAATATAATATAATATAATATAATATAATATAATATAATATAATATAATATAATATAATATAATATAATATAATATAATATAATATAATATAATATAATATAATATAATATAATATAATATAATATAATATAATATAATATAATATAATATAATATAATATAATATAATATAATAATAATATAATATAATATAATATAATATAATATAATATAATATAATATAATATAATATAATATAATATAATATATATATAATATAATATAATATAATATAATATAATATAATATAATATAATATAATATAATATAATATAATATAATATAATATAATATAATATAATATAATATAATATAATATAATATAATATAATATAATATAATATAATATAATATAATATAATATAATATAATATAATATAATATAATATAATATAATATAATATAATATAATATAATATAATATAATATAATATAATATAATATAATATAATATAATATAATATAATATAATATAATATAATATAATATATTATATTATAATATAATATAATATAATATAATATAATATATTATAATAATATAATATAATATATATAAAATAATATATATAATATAATATAATATAATATAATATAATATATTATATTATAATATAATATAATATTTTATATTATAATATAAATATTTATATAATATATTATAATATGATATAATATATTATATTATATAATATTATATAATATAATATATAATATAATATAATATGATATAATATTATATAATATGATATAATATTATATAATATTATATTAATATAATATAATATAATATAATATAATATAATATAATATAATATAATATAATATAATATAATATAATAACGTACTAGGTTGAGAAATGATTTGTATACAGGGGATACGGGGGCTGAACATTTTATATCGGTTATCTGTTTCTGTTGGGAACTGAATTTTCTGTGAGTAGATCGGTTGGCTTATTTGGCCATACATAGGTTTTTCTTGAGTTTCTATGAGAAACCAAATATGTCATGGAAACTTGTGAGGCTGAGGTATATGAGCGTTCGCTTGGGAGGTTTATTTTTGGTTGAATATCTATTTGCATCAGTTTTGTTTCACATTTAAATTTAATTTCGATAAACCTATTAACGTTATTGGAGAGTTTAATTTGAGGAGACAGTAATGGGCTTATCTGAGAAAAAGTTCACGTTATCTTTTGAAAAAGATATTTTAAGGAAAAAGTCATACTGATTTCAGGAAAGAACATTTTATTGGGGAGATAATTTGTTCAAAAAGACCACACATTAGTGAAGCCGTGATCGAATTACTCGTTCTGGAAGACAATTGATCTGGAACTGAACAGTACCTTATATTTCACTATTATAAAGACATTCTATGAAAAAATGGGTCGAAATGCTTTTTTTGCATAATAATAATGAAAGATTTATTGAGCAGTACTGAAAACTAAGAACGAGTACAACACAAAAGGTGAAAATTCGGCTGAAGCCGTTCTTTCATTTCCCCTCATCATTCACGAAAAAGATCACACTCAAATAAATACAATAAATATACATCGTTAATAACGAAAAATTAAAGTGGGTCAACTTTGTTCGAACAGAAGCATTTCTTTCAATTCTTTTCTGAATGTCAGAAATGATATATTAATTAGTCCTATGGAGAGATTCAATAGCCAAGGTACATCATATGAAAAGCTGCCCTCAAACTTTTTTGTGGCTTGCTGAGGATTTGTGAAATTATCAACCTTAACATAAACATTGCGAACAGAGGATCTCTTCATCAATCAAGTGTGTGAGTAGGTAGGTATTGTGGAGAAGAGCAATTTGTAAAAAAAAGATAAGAATAAATATGTTACCCTGCTATTGATTTTCAGTAACCCTGCTGATTTTCAGTAACCCTCATCTGATAAATTATGGAGATACGTGGTAAAGTATTTCTAATCCCAAGTGGACCGACATAAAAAGTTTCGAGAAGAAATTCTCTTCCACACGACTGAACTTTTTTATGATTGTACCAGGAACGCTTCGAAAGTAAAAACACTGTTAGTATATAAATTTCTCATGTGCCGGCCAGTGCATATGAACACTCCTCGTAGTGCTCTTATTTTTATTGCCGTTCCAATTGGGATTAGAATAACTATTCCTATATGGGATATTGCATGAAAATCTCGAACAAGCGTTCTGTATTTTCTGAAGTTTTTCCCCATTGAAGCTGGTTGAAGCAAAGTAATAAACCATGCAGCAGTAATCAATATATGGAAATATTGAAGATTTCATCAATTTCAGACTTAATCTTGAAAAAAGATAATTTAGAGATATGGTTTATATGCTCATTGAAAGTGAAACTATTATCAAAGTACACCCCTAGTTGAAAAGGAAAACATCCTGTTCATATTTTCAACAAATCAATACACCCCTAGGTTTATGGCTGAGGGGACCCATTGTATAGGTAAGTCATTAATCATGATTTCGAAGCTACATATGGATTCTCTTTGTTTTTCTGGGCCAGTGCATAGTGCCACATTTTCGTTGGAATGGGTCCTGAAACCATTTTCAACTCCACCATACATGTATATTTGATCTGGATCAGAATTGATGTCATTGATATTGCCCTCGCGTTTGACTCACATGCACATATAGGTGAATTTTTGAGGGAGTCATAAAATGGGGCAGATCAAATGGGGAAATTGGAAAAGAAAGCGGACCAAGGACACTATCTTGGAGAACCCCAGAAGATGTGGCTCTGCAATCGGAAATCAGATCATTACCGATTTCAACTCTTTGTGACCGTCCATATAAATAGTCAACATACCAAGACGAAGCAGGCTCACTGAACCCAATATAATGTAGCTTTGCCACTAACAAATCGAAATCCACTTAATCATATACTCTGCTTTTACCTATTGATATTGAAATTGTACTACGTGAATCATCTAGTGCAGTAGCGATATCGTCCACTATTTTCAATAATTCTGTGTTGGTGCTATAATTCTGCCCAAATTCCAATTGAACGGCTGGTAGCAATTCGTTATCATTCAAGAAACCATGTATATTCAAAGCAACTATTTTTTCGAAAAGTTTCGCAAATGCAGACAGAATACTTTAGGTAGAGGAGAAATCATTGAATATGTTCCTTAAAACATCTATTCAATAGGAATGAACTATATTTACCATTTTGATATTTATGCCATCTACACCATATGCTTCTGATTTACAGTTTTTCATTTGTTATTTGGAATAATTCGAAAGTATGACCATTCATAAAATTTTTTTTGAAATATTATATCAAGTAAGGGTCTTCTTCCGAATTATCTGCTACGTTTAGGAAAAAAATTTATACTGTCATGGGGATTCATCCGCTCTTCCGGTAGCGTATTATTCTTTCTGCGTTTTGTACTAACCCTCCATTCGCCAAGGCTCTTCCATAGCCCTCTGGAATTGTTTTAATTTTATTCCAGAATGAAGTTCATTACCGCTTCATTCTCTTGACGAACCGCGTTTTTTGCATAGTTTTTTAACGTTTTATAATATTGCTTGTTCGCATCTGTTTAGGACTCGTTGTATTTTGAGCAGGTTGTTCGTCATGAACGGGTGGAAGTGACGCCTCGTTTTGATTGTACGGATTGGGGCATGGAAATCGAAAAGAGAAAGTATTGCCATGTTCAAGGTTTCAGTTCTGGTATTTGAATCCGCGATATAATTTACATGGTTCCAATCAATTTTTATGGCATCGGAGGCCAAGTTGAAGTTAATATATAAGCTTTGCATTTGATTGTGTTCCTTCGAATTTGCATTTGCAGGGAACCAAGGGGTGATCTGTATTATTATTCAAATCAAATGTGTCACTGTAAGAAATAATAATATTTTCGCTAACGCAGAAAACGTCTATTAAAGTTTCAGAAGTGCTGGTGATTCTAGTGGGTTTATCAATGATTTGTAGCATATGGTAGTTTGATATTATTGATGATAAATTTTTTGTTTCAGCATTGTTATGGTTTGATAAATTTATATTGATATCACCCATCAGAATAACAAATTCAGTTACTAAATACATTTCCTATAGAGAATCCGACAATTCCTTCCGAAATCTAACACTCAAATTGGGTGATCTGTGAAGCATTCCAAGCCACACTTTTGTCTTATTCATATGAATCACTAACCAGTGTTGTTAAAAACCAATATCACTCACGGTACATATAGTATTTCTGAACCTAAATAATGATTTGAGAAAGATGGCAACACCGCCTCCTCGTGTTCGTCTGTCTAAACGAATCGAATTGTTCTGTATTGATATCAAATGTAATCCGGCTCGAACCATGTCTCCGATACATCACCGATGTCCATATAATTTTCCAAAATATAATTTTTATGTCCGACGAAATTTATCTAATATTGAGTTGACATATTTTAATATCTCGTTTTTTGATTTGGCAATCATTGAAATGCCATATTTGATGAAAATTTTTTCCTCTGTCTGTAGATATGGAAATATTGATATTCAGATCTCTCAACTCCGTTTTGTTCTTGAGTACGACGTAGACTTCTTCTCTAGAAGCAAACTGGACTTTGAGTGGTGCAGGTTTGTTATTCAGCGGTCTGCCCAATCTCATGACCTTTATGTAATTTTTTTGGATAGTAGGCGCAATTATTTTAATAAAATCCTTCGAAATGATAGAACACCAAGTTTTCTGCTTTTCGTCAATTTCATTGATCGGTACTTCTGTATCCCATACTCCTTTTTATTTTTCAGCTGTTTGATCTCATCCTGCAAGGAAGTTACAATGGTCTGCAATTTCTCAATCATTTTCATCAGTTCATTATTGACAGTGTTTTTTTTCCGCAGCACTCTGTTGACTTCCAAACACAGCTAGGCATATCACTTATCACATCATATTGGGTTTTTGTGGTGTTCGAACACTAGAAATGGTTAAATTCTTCTGAAAAACTGCACTGTAAACCAAGCGATCGTCTGCAAGTTTTACAATTATTCGACATTGTTTCATAGAGAGTTTGTATTCTTTTCTTCAGGTACTTTTACCCGAATATTGATGGATATCGAAAAGCATATTTTCTTCGAAGTGACACAACGGTCGATGAATAACAGCAGCCCATATGATATGTTAATACTATATGTACATAACATTCATATTATTAACTAATGATAGATGGATTGACTATTTTACGACGGAGAATTGGGATGATAGAAGTGAGTATAGAATATATTATTATATAAACTGGTTGGTCGTACAAACTGGGGACGTATCAGATAGATATTATCGGGAAAACGAATTACAACGGTGGCAGCTTTGGGGATAGTTTCTTATAGAGCAAATAGATAAATAGTAAAAGTCAAGTATTATTTTCTCTACAAAGGCATATTACGACCGTGTTGATTCTTCCGAAATTCAACTGAGGATCAAAGCTGCTCATATGACAGTTATAGAATGGATGTATAGTTTTTTTTCTGTTAATTGTTATCAGTTAATGGAACGAATTCACCGCAAATATCCACAATTCAAAAGAAAAATAAATCTGTGCATCATTTTCGGGAAATTTTTATTTTTCAGCCAGAACTCAGAAGTATATCATGAATCTACAATGAAACTTCATTGCTAGTTTTATTATGGTCCTATGGTACTATCTCAAACATTGATAGAATATGATGACTATCTGAAGACCAGCAAAATGTTTCATAGATGTGAAGATTGTTATTACAAATCTCTAATCAATAAAATATACTGGAATGCATAATCTTTTTTGAAACCTTCTCTCAAACTTTCTCATCCTGGGAAATAACTTGGAACAATTGATGAGCGGCATACGTTAATGAAAAAAATATAAGATCCATGGTAGAATTGGTTGAGAAACAAAATCACTGACGTAACATCACCCACTGCCAATTTTTTAGAAAGATTAGAGAAAATCGAAACTTTATTTTTCAATAATTCTATAATTTTTTATGATAGAAACTATATATAAAAAATCTGTTACTATTGAAAGTGTCTGGTTACTGAAATCAGTTATGGAATTGTCTTTTCCACAAGCTTTTATTCAGTTTAGTAGAGTCTGTCTGTCTGTCTGTCTGTGTATCTGTCTGTATGTCTGTAATCAAATCTGGCAAGTTAAATTTTACCCACTTCTAATCGTCCGATTGACTTGAAATTTGGCAGGTGTACATGATTCCGGTCACAATGCATTATTCAATTTTTGTTAGAAAAAAAAAACAGAATGGCGGCTCTGAACTGCGGACAATTTTTGTTATTATGCTCCGATTCTGTTCAAAATTGGTATCTAGGGTTTTTCAGGATCGGAAATCATGATTTTCATGTCAGAATTGAATAAATCAACATGGCGGCTCCAAAATGGAGGACGAGTATTGTGATTATGGTCCGATTCTTTTCAAAATTGGTATATGGGGGTTTTTGGGGTCGAATATTTTTTTACAAGCTTTTACTTTTAGTTTCGCCTATTCCGGGGTCTGTCTGTAATGAAATTTTGCAGGTTAAATATGACCCACTTCTAATCGTCCGATTGATTTGAAATTTGGCGGGCGTACATAATTCCGGTAACAATGCATTTGTAAGGAAAGAAATCAAAATGGTGGCTCCACTACGGCGGAAATTTTTTGTGATTATGATCCGATTCTATTCAAAATTGGTATTAAGGGGTTTTCGGGGTCGGAGATTATGATTTCTATGAATAAAAAATAAATTAGATATAAAGTACTAAACTAGTTATTCAACATCATAAATACTAAAAAATAAATGAATGTTTTTTTTTTCGAAAACATGCAATTTTTAGTTGATAATAAAAGCACAACTAAAAAATATAAAAATAAAAATTATGAAAAAAATAATTTTATTTCTTTCATTGTTTGATCTAGTTTATTCTGTAACTGATTCAGAAGCTTGCCGTGAATACAAAATAGGTAGATAATCTTGCGCGGCAAGATTTTGATTATGTTATTCACAGAATAACCTAGATCAAACAATGAGAGTTTTTTTTTTCTTTTTGGTGCATTTGTATGAAAGCGTTTTTTTAAACTGTTTTTTTTTCATATTTTTTTATTGTTGATAGTAACAATGTAGGATTAAAATTTTACAAATTTATACAATAGGTATACTGCAATGAAATAGTATGAAGGGAAATGGTATCTGGTAGCAACAAACCATTTATAATGATTAAAATATGAATTATTGATTTTGATGAATAAGAAATGAGATCTTGCATTCCATCTGAAGTATAGATACAAAGTGGTTTCATTAATTCGAATAATCTTCAGAGACCATTGAATGTGTAGAAGAAGTATAGTTTGTAGAAAGAGTTATGAAACAAATTATGCCGTCTCCAAATTTAGACTTCTCTGCCTCGCAGCTACGGAAGTATCTTTTTTGCTCGAGATTAATTTGATATTTGAGCTTAAGGGCACGTTGTTTATTATTATTGAGCTTCGTTGCACACTGTAGAGAAGACCATTAATTATTCACGAAAGGCAAACAATAGGAAGTTTCTATTATAATTTCTAATTCAAGTGAGGAATTATATATTTTCATTTGAAAGTCCCAGGAATGAAATATTATCTATTTTAATCAGAGAGATAATTTTCCTGGGTGCAGTTTCAACGACGCAATAAATATCAATTCACGTTGGAAGTGTGCAGTATTTCCATTAGACGAAAGCACATTTCACGAACTTTTTCTCCGAATCATCTATTATATCACATAAAACTAATGCATGAAACAGATATGTAGGAACTGTGAACGGCGAATCTGTAAATACATGAGAAATGAGGATCGGATGTTCTAGTGGAACTCAATGCAACTGAAATCCAAAGCCTGTGATTTCTCCAGAAAATCCAAATGAACTACCTCAGGTAGTTCAATCAGTAAGAAATCGCAAATATTCATACTTTGAGCAAATATCAGCAGCTTGGCTTGGGAGGATTATTTCACACCACAACAGCGTCTGAGAAATAGACTAGTCCATAGAGATTTCCATTCCAGTTCAATTGTTTCTGTGGCAAAAATAGTACCGGGAAACTGATTGTGCCATCATACGAAAAATGATCCGTAGTTATATCCTGTTATATTTCCTTCCCGCAACTATCATTGCTTAATTTGTTATAAACATTTAAGAGCAAATATTTGTTTTTTTTTCGTTTTTCGCTTGTAACATAAAAACTAGTGAAGCAATTTCAATGCCCTCCATGGACGAATTGTAGAAAATGAAAATAGAGAAATATTGAGCCCTAGCATGATTTGATCGGATCATTCATAAAGGAGAAAAACCGTAAAAACCGGAAAAATCTGTGTTTTTTCAAACATTCTCAACACTGTCATTTTTGAAGCTGTAGCGCAGGCTCTCCGCGACATAGTATGTACTTCATGTGTGGGAAATTCTACATTCTACAGCAGTCAGATCATTAAAATTTTCAATGCACTTGGTGGTCCGATTTCAATTTTGCTAGAAAATATTGCAAGTAGAAGCATAGTACTACAAAATGTCTATTCTCATTTGGCTTTAAAAAGCAGCGAAATAATTGAGAAATACTTGCAAACAGGCGAGTGTGTGAAAGCGGCTGAGAAGTGGGGTAATACAAGTGCGCCGTGCGTAAGTTATGAATCTGCTGCTCTACCTTCACTACTCAGCCGCTTTCACGCGCACGCCCGTTCTTAGTCATATTTGCAAGTATTTTTCACCTATTTCCCAGCATTTTAATGCGAAACGAAAATATACGTTTTGTAGTAGTATACTTTTTGAAAAATTCAAATCTTACCACCTATGACGCATCCTGGCTTGCTCCAATAATTGCAATGAATAATTTAAATCGCAATTTTGCAAAAACTAATGATCCGACAGCACCTACATTTTTTACAGATAGTGTAAATATTAATCACTACAATGTTATAAAGAGCATGCGCTACAACTACAACAAAATGGTGGTGTTATGGATTTTCAAATGAAATAACTAATGAAAAACGTTAAAAAAAAACTTTCATTCAAGCCGTGTACTAAAACGTATGAAATGAGTTTGAGTCATCGCAGACAATGTTTAATTATTTTTTGTTGTTTCAAAAAGCTTGTTGCGCGAAGTGTTCATGGAAGTAGGTACCAATTAATTTCATAGAACAATGATTGGTTGGTGAGTAACAACTTCATCACAATTCGCGCTACAATCTTTCCAAAACCAAATAATTCAACAAAAAATAATTAAATTATTGTCAGCGATAACTTAAACTTATTTTATTGAAACGTATAAAATAAGTTTAAGTCATCGCTGAATGAAAGCTCGTCTTCAAAAAGGTTTATTATTATCATTATCATGATCTTCAACCCCAAAAACTCCCCTACACCAATTTTGAATAGAATCTGACCATAATCACAAAACTCGTCCACCATCCTGAAGTCGCCATCTTGAATTTATAGATTTTGACAATAAAATCATAATTTCCAAACCTAAAAACCCCTACATACCAATTTTGAATGAATTATGACCATAATCAGAAAACTCGTCCTCCATCTTGTGGCCGCCATTTCGAATTTATATATTTTGCCAAAAATCATTATTTCCCACCGCGAAAACTGCCGCATACCAATTTTGAATCGAATCGGACCATAATCACAAAACTCGTCCTCCATCTTGGGGCTGCCATCTTGAATTTATGAATTCCGACAAAAAATCCATGATATCGAACACCGAAAACCCCCGCATACCAATTTTGAATCGAATTGAACCAGAATCACAAAACTCGTCCTCCATCTTGGAGCCGCCATCTTGAATTTGATAATTTCAACAAAAATTTCATAATTTCCGACACCGAAAACCCCCACATACCAATTCTGAATCGGATCGGACAATAATTACAAAACTAGTGCGCCATCTTTGAGCCGCCATCACGAATTCATGAATTTCGACAAAAAATTATCTCCATATCGGAAAATCCCCACATACCAATTTTGAATCAAATCGGACTATAATTACAAATATCGTCCGCCATATTGGTACCGCCATTTTGTTTTTTCCCTAACAATAATTCCATAATGCCTTGTCACCGGAATCATGAACAACTGCGAAATTTCAAATTAATCGGACTACTAGTCGGTCAAAATTCACTTGCAAGTTTTGACCCTAAGGAACGAACTAACAAGTGGAACTGAATAAAAGCTTGTAAACACGCTGATTTTTTCATTTTCTCTGGTACCTTTCCATTATTGATAATACGATCGAGTCGGGCTAGTAATTTTTTTTTTCGCATTTTGATCCATTCGTCCACTGAGAGCACCGAGATGGCTTCATTAGTTTTCATGTTACAAACGGAAAACGAAAAGAAACACGATTATGTTCTATTAATTGTTAAAAACAGATTAAGCAATAATAGTTGCGAGTAGGAAACATAACAGGATATAACTACGGATCGTATGATGGCACTGTTGGTTTTCTGGTACTATTTTAGTCACGAAAAAATATCTAATGATTGGAACAAAAGTCCAGATTCGAGCTGTACTATAATGTAAAGACACCCAAGTACACACGATGCTGTTGGATTCCATTGAGTAAAGGAAGTTCGTTTAGCTGACAGAGTATGGAGACCTGATTGCTGCTGTGGAATTGAGGTACGTTGACCAACATCGAGAACTGCTAAACCGGTCACAGTTGAAAATACGAGTGCAGAAATCGACGTCCAGAGACTTATTTAGCCTCTCCACTCAGAATCCTCGGAAGATTTCGAAGAACAATTAGCGGTGCAGATGTTCTACTTGATGAACTGGAACCCAGCGCAAACAACCAATCATGAGCAAACCGTTTCAGATGTGGTAGGAGTGAACATTTCAAGACATATCGCAAAGTGAGGTTATCACCACGTTTGTTATCACCTTGGAGGACACCCCTATGTATCTACTCACCTATGAGGACAGGGTCATCTAGAGAGTCAATAGGAAACTGTTTCAGTTGTGGTGTGACTATTATTACTCTTTAAAAAAACATAAATCATTATAAATATCCGGCCGATGACTTCATTTCTAACAGGGAGAAATAGGTCTTTGCTCATTTCTTTGTTTTATATAAAAAAAATATAATATTTTCAACTTCACCTAATAAGAAAAAAATATTCTTTTTGTAACTTTCTCGTCGCTGTCACCATTTGTAACGAACAGGACGGCAACATGACGCTGTTATTTTTTGTTTGCAATTGGAAAAGGATCATTACTTTTTTTTAGTTACTTTTTCTGACTATCTCGCCGCTAGTCACCATTGTAGAACTAGTCATTTGACTGTTCTTCATTATCTCACTCCTCTTGTAAAGTATAGCTACATTTTGTTTCTGTAAAAAAATACTTTTGCATATAATATTCACATATTATATGGGCAGCTGCTGTCACCAGCGAATGTGAAGAAAAAATAGATTTTTCGACACAAAGCAACAATTTTGAAAAAGTGTTCTATACTAGATGGAAGAGAGGTATTGCTTAGCACTCGTTCCTGTCACCTGAACATCCAAAATAATGTGAAATCGTCTCGCAGCCATTGGCGAGTTTCGAGTCTTTCAGGTTCGGTCTTCTGAGGGTCTGAAATTCTCCCTCTGGGATTGGGATTTCCCACACTGATCGAATCGGTGAATAATTACATCATGAGAAAAGTTCAAAATATGAGTATATTGAGATTAATAAAAAAATATATATGCCGTTACAATTGTTCGTACAACAATAAATATTATTTCTTTTTCCGTTGGGCCCAAAACTAAGGTCAGAAATAATTCGAATATATAAGAATCTGTTTGCCTCTCTTAATATGTTACAAGGAGGGGTTCAAAATACGTGAAACATACAAACAACACGGTCCAGATCATCCAGTGAGTTTATGGGTAGATACCAGGTAACTAGATTGGCAAATGGTTCGAGAAGCATGCGGGTAGTGGAAATAAAACACCAGGGTCATCCAAGTCGATAGGGTTTGGAGAACGACAATAAGCCCCCTGTCAGAGAAAAGTCTAATCAGAATAATCCCAATATCAATATATTATTCAAAAGACCTTATTCTAGAGAATCTGGAAAGCATCAGAGAAATTGATACCATAAAGGAGTCGTCTATATCAAACGAACGTGACTGAAGATGAATGAACTAACGCACATGAAAGAGAATCGAGAAAGCAAATTGGGTACTTTCTGCATTGAGAAGATGTTGGACCTGATAGACCGACCTGGAGAGATATTTTGGTCAGAGACCCCATCTTCAAGGCAATGTGTTCATAGTAAGATTCACTGGTTGTAGAAAATGTTCTCCTCAAACGGTATTTGAGTCAGCTGATGGGAGGTCTTCAATTTGCCAATTGGTTTTGCCCAGCAAAAAGTTTGGTGAAGTTTCGTAGGAATACCATGAGGTAAAATCAGGAGAACATCTGGTCGATGAGATCTTGGACCAGGCAGAGGTTTTACTGGGTTCAATGTAAAGACGACGTAGAAAGCTGGTGCAGATAATTTCCAGAGTGTGGAGCTACTAGAGATCACAAAACAAGGTCCAGAGATGAAATGAAGAAATACAACGTAGGTGTTCCATTTAAACAGATTTTTATTCATGTAGCTTCACCATTTCCTGTGACAGACGATGGCAGAAAATACATCCTTGTTGCCATGGACTATTTCAGCAAATGGGTAAGAGCTCATGCAATTCTAGACAAGGAAGTATTTACGATACCAAACTCATTGGTGGACAACATGTTCTACAAATTCGAGGATTGATGGAGCTACATTTCAACGAAGGAAGGAATGTTGAGTCAAAATTGTTCAAGAAAGTTTGTGAGCTGATGATTTGAAAGCTGATTCAGAAGAATTTGAGAAAGGTGTTCAGGTTCGGCTGAACAACCCACGTAGGAAAAGAGGTGTATTTTCCACACCGTTTTGGGAAGGACCGTACGTGGTTAGGAAGAGTATCAGCGCAGCCTGAGACCAAGTTGGAAGTTATTCACTGTGAAATGATGGATTCCTATCGCGACGATCGAAATTCAAGGGGAAAATATAGTTTATGTCCAGCCATCCATGTGAGTTTCAAGAATGTAGCGTCACTGATTAGTTGATGGCATGCCAAACAATCGAGAATACTCCAGTGAATCCAGAAATACTCGACGGAAATTTTTTGGCACTAATGACCTTATACAGACGATGGCAGTGAGGGCGAATTAGTAAGTTCTTTTATCAGTTGGAGTAAAGTACAGTTATTCAAGGTGAAGATCGACACTAACGTGCCGATATTTCAACAGTGAACTATGATTAATTGACTGGATTATCAGAGTGCATTATTGTGTGTTGTTTTTGATAATTGTGAATGAACGGACAATAACGAGCTCTGTGAAAGCCACGAACCACAGATTCGGTAACACTATGGAAGTGAAATACTGTGCGCTGATTGAAATCTTGTGATTCTGAAACATAAAACAGGATGTGCACATAGGACGTAGGCGCATGTCGAAATGGAGTTTTTTCCAGAACACTCAAAGTGAGAGGGCACTCTTGTAAATTATAAAATCGCAACTCGTAAAGTGGAATTTTTGTGAGTTCAGGTGGGAAGGGGGTTTCTCTGTTATTGAAAAAAATCAAACGAATAGAATATAAATTGGATGTTAGAATAATGTTCGAATGCAATATTACTCTAAGATATATTTTATTTCGAAAAGAATCGTCGAATAAGGTACATCAGAAATATATAGGTGGATCATCAAAACCCAACGTTGGAAAATCAAAATCACCCGAACATGTAAGAACGACTGATGGTACACAAATGATAGATTGAAAGGTTACAAAAATTCCGGTGACGAACTTCAACAAAACAGAAAGAAAATTGAAAGAGGTCTCTCGTATACTATTGAATGAAATGAGAACAAAGCGATCTGCTTTCTCAATATGGACCGAACAAGGGTAACCCCACTGAAAAAGAAAGGAGAGCTCAATGAATTCAGTACCAAATGAAATATCTCAAATGAACATCCAGTATAAATTAATATCAGTTTTTGACAATCATTTGTCGAACATACAACTATACAGAACTCTGCAAATTATCTTCGGTGAGAAATCAATCCAGAGGTTTGAAGGAATGGACAGAAGTGTAGCCCCGAACGTTATCAAAAGAATTATAGTTTTTATTCATTTTCGATAAATTGTTAGGAAAACAGTACGCTACTGCATTTTATTTGTGTCTGGTAGACGCTAGTACTTAGACGAAACATTTTTCCACGGAACGTTCTTGGCGAGTTGATAATTCCTTCATATGCATTTCTGAAGTTCAAAAACTAAGTGCAACTATCTTGCTAATTTCATTCTATCTTAGGTTGAATTATTCAATTATATCCTGAATTTATATTTCAACAAATATCTGATGTGAATGTCACAAGGAAAATAAACTGATCGATTGATTGAATTATCTTCACTTCCATGGAGGAGAAACCCATGAAAGGCATAGGAAGGTCTTGCCCACCTCCCCAAAAACATTTAGACGGTGATGGTAAAGAGGTTATTTCAAATAAAATACAATATTTTCTATTCAAGTCCTAAGGAAGCTGAATACACCATGATATATTATTGGAATTCATGTGTTGGAAATCATTAGATTTTGCAATCAAACATTTTGAAATTTCAATATATTTTGTCGTTTAGGATTTTTTCGAAAAGAGTTTCGAAGAGTCGAAACAATCCCTCTAATGATAAAATTTGCAAAATTCATAAGAATTACAATAAGAGAAATTGAAGTTTTAAAATTATTTCAGTGGTATCGAACTTTCTCTATTTCGAAAAAGGGTCCCAGGTGACATTCAATTCGATACACTATAATTTCAATAAGGTTGGCATATGTGCCTACAATTTTAGTTATTCTAGTTGATTGTGCATCTCGGTCAACAAAATGATTGACGTCATATGGAATGAAGTTGGTAACTATATCGCATATAATGCAAAAACAATATTTGTTGACCTTATGACGAACGTATATTGAATGTGACAGATTTTTAACAAGATCAGTCGCATGAAGTTCCTCATTTCTTTTGACACGGATAATTTTGTACAGCTCGCCAAAATCAACACTGCAGCCGATGCGTGATACCAATCACCATGGATTATATTGAACATTTTGTTTTGGGGCTAGAAAATTGAATCTAAATAGAAGATAATTCCTGAAATAATTCCATAATCAAATTCGACGTACTTTTTGAAACACTGTTTGATATTCAATTGATATGACAGTGGCGATTCAACTGTTTAGTCTTCAGTATCCATAATAAAGTTTTTGTGAAAAAATTCAGATTATAAAAGAAATAAGCGTGTTCAACAAACAGCATCAGCAGGTTATAAAATCCAATTGAGTTTTATTTTTATGGTTACTATGGAATGGAAAAAACATTGTCATATATCAAAGCATTCTGATTCTGCATTTGTCGAGTGAGTATATCCTTTTGTATATTATTTTAGGATTTTTTCATGGAATTGAATACTTTTTAGATGACTTTCTGCAACACCGACCTCTATCCCAGAATTCCATATCGTATGCGACTCTCAACTAATGCATAGAAAGAAATTGTTTTATGATGAATATTCAATATACCACAAAGATGTTTGAATTTATTGAAAAGATGTCGCAAGATTGCTGGAATATTATCAATATGAACATCCCATCTCTTATGCCTATCTAATGTTATACCTAGATACTTAATATTTTGTGTATCATTTATTGTAACATTCAGGTTATAATTTGATTCAATTCCCAGGCTATTGAAATGTGGTTGATTGCTTGGGTTACTTGTGGATAAACCAATTCAAGATGTTTTCAAAACTTATTTATATTTAATTTTTCAGGTTTTGCCATCAATTATCAATATCTCAGTATCGCCCGCAAAACTTGTTATCTCACCATCACATTGTTCAGTTAGTGAGATATTTGAATAAATAATGAGAAAAGAATACACCCCAGTTTAAATTTTTTGCATACTAACACTATCTCCAATTCGTATACTGTGTGTTTCTTCTACTGAGATAGCTATCTAATTATTTCAATGTATTTCCCCGCACTTCTTCTAAGGCCTGTGGAAGGAGTTCATGATTTACGGTATCAAGAGGCTTAGAAAAATCAAGGAAGATATATTATATCCACTCAGTTGAATAACTCATCTATAGGGTTTGTTCAAAATCGTACATATTATAATGTTGGATTATGAATGAAGGAAACCGAAAAAATAAATAAATATAATTTCCCGTATAAAGTATATAGTGGACCAAATTGAGTGAAAACTATTCCCGCATGAAAAAGAGTCGATAACTCTGCTGACCGCTTTTAGCATAAATCACCATGAACCACTACAGATTATAAGTTATCGGGTTTGGGGTATAGATAATAGATTCTATTAGTAAATCAGTTGAGTGGTCTGTATCTGGGCAGATGCAGCCATGTATGGTGGACAACTGCAAGAAAATAGTCGAAAGTACCATCCACATAAAATTTCTGGCTCAGGCAAATCTGCTTTAAAGGGCCCCGCACCATCCTAATGGAAAATGACTTTAGGTTAAAATTCCTGAATTTTTGGTCTGTTGTAGATTTTGACTTCCTCGGCAAAAGTATCCCTGAGCACAAAAAAATCGACCGACTAGTTTAAGAGATACAGTGTGTTAACAATGAAAAGTGAAGCTTTCTGCTCAGAATTTTTAACAATTTCCAGAATTGACAGAACGCCTATTTATTCTGATAATACCATGCCTCGAAGATGCTACAATATCACATTAATCTCGAATCGATTGTACTTTTTCGTTTTGTGCTCTACAACAGGGTGAACTAAGAACCAATCCAATTGTAAACCCACCAGTGTGAGTTCTCTGATGAGAATTGAAGAATTAATTTATGGATGAACTCCCTCAATCTCGATCGAAATTAATTGACATTATATTTTTATACACGATGACTCGAAAATAGGGGTAGTCAACCCCTCGTTTTTCACTTCGGATAGGGGAGAGCATGTCATTTATATATATATATAGGTATATATATATATATATATAGGTATATATATATATATATATAGGTATATATATATATATATATATATATATATATATATATATATATATAATGAAAAAGGAATTTGTGGCATAATTGACAGATTATTGAATTAGAGAGAAAAAGGTATTCTCAAGCGAGACTCGAACCCACAACCTTATGTTTTCTAGACATATACTCTAACTATCGAGCTATCGAGGCCATGGGAATCGACACACACTCGCCAATACTTCACTTCCATAATTCAATGTGAATGTTGGAATGAATCGAAAAACGAACGTACTTATCAATGGCCGTCGAGATCCGATACCTATTCGCTCCAACATCATCGTCGCTTGACGATTTCAGTAGAAGATCTAGGAAGATGATCTCCAACCACTGACAAGATTTAGCCCAATATATAATGTGAAGGTGGGAAATTATTGTCCGAGAGAAATCATGAAAAAGGAATTTGTGGCATAATGGACAGATTATTAAATTAAAGAAAAAAAGCATCCCCAAGCGGGACGTACGTACGTTCGATTTTAGATTCATTCCAACATTCACATCAAATTATGGAAGTGAAGTATTTGCGAGTGTGTGTCGATTCCTATGGCCTCCATAGCTCAATGGTTAGAGTATATTTCTAGAAAATATAAGGTTGTGGATTCGAGTCCCGCTTGAGGATGCTTCTTTTCTTTAATTTAATAATCTGTCCATTGTGCCACAAATTCCTTTTTCATGATTTCTCTCGGACAATTATATCCCACCTTCACAATATATATATATACGCCGCATAGTCATTTGATGTATACAGGGAGAGTAAAAAGATACAGTTCAAGTTTCTTGGAAAAATGTTTTTTTTTCAATGAATACTCTGTATTTCGAGAAAAAATTGGGTAATTTTCATGAATTTTTTATATAATGTATAGGTCTCCGGACTCGTTCGTCGGCTACATACTTTTGAGTGTTCCGATTTTATTGATACCCATATACTGCATTGGAGACAGAAATGGGCTATTTTCGAACAATTCTTCATGTTGAGAAATATTCGGAGTAGATTATTGCGGTACATATTCCAAAAATGCAATGGTTTATATACATGGAGAATGAAATCTCTTTCATTTGAAAGCCCTGTTTCCGAAGGAAATAGAGACATTTTTTATATGATTTCTGTGAAATGTGGGGTTTCTACAAAATAGGGAATATTTTCCAATAAAACCAACGTAAACCTAGGAATGGGATAGTTGGCATACAATCAACAAGTGGATTGTTCTACGAGAAAGTCCGCGATAGTAAATATCTACGTTTGGATATTCATTCAATGAAATGAATTTTGAAATGTATTTCAATATATTTCACACAAAAAATATGATTAAGTACAAATAAAAAAACTCTTTAAGACAAACTTTTATTGAATTGCACTGAAAAGGAGAAAATAATTCCTTAAATTGCACTAAGAAGGAAAACATTCTTTAGGGGTGTCACGTTATTCTGTGAGTAACAGAATCAAAAACTTCGCTCGAGAATTCATATTTGTATTCAAGCAGGCAAGCTTTTGAATCTGTTACTCTCAGAATAGCGTGACACCACTTATTTTTTTTTTCTTTCTAGTATAAATTAATAGAATATTGTCTTTAAAAAGTGTTTTCATGTATCTTTTTAGTGATCCATGAAATAAACTATTTTGAATCATTTGATTTTGACAAAAAATTCGAAATATCTGACCCCAAAAATCCCAACATACCAATTTGGAATAGAATTGAATAATAATTCAAAAAACTCGTTCGCCATTTTGAAGCCGCTATTAGGAATTTCCTAATTTTGACAAAAAAATCATGATTTCCGACCCCAAATTCTAATTGTTCATCAACACAAGAGGAATCTTGAGAAAACAAGGATATGTCGTAGATTTTCTGGAAAAAAAAACGAAAATATCGAAAATTTTAAAAAGTTGCTGAGGCCAGTAGAGTAGTGCCCTGCCCACCTTGGACTAAATTATCCGACTGCCCTGAATATACCTTTCAAGCCCAGGTCAAAAAAGGGTTACATTATTTTTGCTTAGATACAAAAATATTTAATTATTGTTAACTTTCGGACCGTTTCTTATTATCACCCAATAGACCTACCAAAAAATTGGGTGAAAATTGGTGAAAATCCCTTCTGAATCCTGTAATAATCTCCTTTTCCCGAGAGTTTACCGAAATTTGTTTTTAAACAAAAATAGGCAAAGTTACATTTGAAGGAAAGTTATAAATATCCGCCTATGGTCGGCATTTTCCATCAAAGCGCAAATTATATTTATGTTTGATCAGGGGTGAATGATAAACTCCTTCCTCATCCAACTAAGAATGGATATACTATACATATACAGGAATTCCCATAATCCATACTTTTGTATATCTTTGAGCTTCCTGGATAAACCCGTATTGGTTATCAAGGAGAAATTCATTTTTATGTAAAAAATGCCATATTCTAACCTACAGAGCTCTTTCTAAAATCTTTGCTAGGATAATTATAAGAGAAATGAGTCTATAATGATCGGTTCGCTGTTTCTCAATTCTTTTCTGAATGGGTATCAAATTGCTGACTTGAATTCTTCGTGACAAATACAGTTTCGTAAATTGCATTCATTATTTCCGAAAGTGATGTGTGTGCAATTACTTTCATTGTTTTCACCCTCATTCAGTCATAGCCAGGTGATTTCTTGCATTTGAGAGATTTAATGAATTCTCATTCGCAGGCTTCAGAAAAACGTTTTTCCTCAGGTTTCTCTGTCAGGTGGTCTAGTGTTTATGGTTATTATCTCACTAGTAAGATTTTTCTCACATCGACAAAATATTCATTGAAAATGCGATTTTTTGTTCATTTCTTGTATTTTCTCATTCCATTCTTTTGATTTCATCTATATATTTATCCCTTATTCGAGCACTAATTGAGCCTCTCATAGTTTCTTATAATGCTTTCGAGCTATTTACGTTTTATTAAAAAAATTAACTTGACGAATAAAATTAATAATCTTTATTTATCTCTCTTTCTTCCATCAAGACGTCGAAATATACCCTGTACAATATAACTCACCTATTACAGAAAAATATAATAATCTATTTGAACTCAATCAACAGAGTGGTGAATGCACATACCAACGAATATTTGAAAATTCCTCCACTGAAATGAAGTAGAATATAAACTCTGGAAGCCGCTCACTATCCAGTGCTAGGTAAATAGGTCGAAGGTAAATGAACCACTGCGCTCGTAGGCGTAGCGAACTCTAACAACAAATAGTAACGAGGAACGAGGAGACTACCTCGTTAAAATCATTGGAAGGTATACAGAGTTTAATTATTCTCCTTGATGGGAAAATATTGTAACCTGTAATTGTTTGCGGAAATTTCCGATACACAATCATTAATCATGACACTGACACTGGGAATATGAGGTGGTGAACATAGAAAGTGAGGGCCGATGTTACTGATATATGTATTCATATTTTTTTTTATAATGAGTTCATATGATATAAATTATATATTGAGAAAAATGGGTTTGGTACTACTGGAAAAAAGGCGACAAAAATTATTTCTATACTCAATAAATGGAGAATTGTTGGGGATTCACCTTAGAATTGGCAAGGGAGATATAGTTTTAACGCGTAATACATTATCTACTAGTGATGCTAGTAGGCTACTGTCAACATTCTGTTGAATAGGAATATTTCAACGAAATGTCAAATCAGCATTTCTTCATTTTTAAGCTTTCAGTTTGGTATATATTAATGATAATAAGTAATTACATTTTCTTCTATCGAAAAAAATGGAAAAATTATACAAATGCGGAATTGTCAGACATGCATTTTGTCTATGGTCGAAGTAATGGAAATATTCGGCAAGTTCGACGATTGTATGATGAGTTGTATTCAGGACGTAGGGAACCCCATCACACAATATTTGCTCGTCTTCACCAACGTTTGCGCGAAAAAGGTACATTTAAGAAACGAACGGCTGACTGCGGGCGCCCTCGAGAAGTACGAACTGTGCAACTAGAAGAAGCAGTTCTCGAGTTAATTGCGGAGTCACCTGAAACAACTACTCGAGAAATTGCCAACATACTGAATGTAAGCAACTTCACTGTATTTAAAATTCTTAAAGAACAGCAATTGTATCCGTTTCATATTAAACGTGTGCGAACTCTACTGCCTAGAGACTTCTTTCCGCGCCTAGTATTTTGCCATTGGATTCTTCAGCAAATCGCTCAAATTCCTAATTTTTTGAATGGCGTTTTGTTTATTGATGATGCTAATTTTGGACAACAGTGTATATGGAATTTCCATAAGAATCACTGACGAGAATCCACATGGAAGCTCATTTTCAGCATCAGTTTTCGCTAAATGTATGGCTTGAGGTACTTGATCATTTAATCGGTCCATATTTCCTCCCACAACGACTAACAGGTGACTCTCACCTCAATTTCCTACAGGAAGAGTCACCTGTTGTTCTTCTTGAAGAAATTTCTCTACAGCTGAGACAATATTTCTGCTTCATGCATGATTTCGCACCAGTTCATTTTAGCATCATTGTACGAAATCACTTATATGCAGTATATCCAAATCCTTGGATAGGTAGGAGAGGTACGGAACATTGGCCTGCTCGATCTCCGGATTCAAATCCTCTAGATATTTGCATTTGGGGTTTTCTCAAGTCATCAAGTTATTCCACTCCCTTCGAAAATGTTGAAGACCTGAGGAATCGAATTATGGCCGGCTGTGAGACAATGAGAAATACACCAGGAATATTTGCGCGAATACGACAATCAATGAGGCGAAGAGTTGAATCTTGTATCACGTCTGAGGGAGGTCATTTTGAACATGTGTTATAGCTTGGCGCCTATTTATTCATAATTGTTATTTTCTGTTATTGTTCTGGTTTAACGTTATTGTATTAGATAGTTGATAATATATTAAAGAAATGAAAAATACGCGTTGAGATGTTTGATTTTTTTGCATAAAAACGGCGCCCCATACGCAAAAAAAGCTCGAACAACTTTTTGTCACAAATTAAACGAGTAAATCAAAAATGATTTTTTATTTGGAATATCCCAATGACGTACCATTTTTTTCTTTGAAAACTTCAGATTATTACCCGTATGCGCACCAATGATCAACATAAAATTTTCAATTGCAAGTCAAAGAATGCGCAATAATTACCACTCAAAACTCACCCAATATCAGTTGCATATTTTGACCGGTTTCAGGGCAATAAATAAATAGTCAGTTTTTAAGAAAAATTTCAACACCCTGTATCTCGGAAAAGGAAGCATTTGCGGACTAAAGTAAAATAGCAAATTGTCATTATTTTTTCATGCAGAATCACCCCCTTACGAAAGCGTATAAGGGCCAACAAGAAAATATAAAATATTAGAAATTGTCACTTAGAACTGACACTTGTCACTTTGAAGTGACAATTGTCACTTCGAACTGACAATTGACACTTTGAAGTGACAATTGTCACTTCGAACTTACAATTGTCACTTTGAAGTGACAATTGTCACTTCGAACTGACAATTGTCACTTTGAAGTGACAATTGTCACTTTGAACTGACAATTGTCACTTCGAACTGACAATTGTCACTTTGAAGTGACAATTGTCACATTCGATGCAAACTGCTTTATTCTTGATCGAAAATGACTTCCTTTTCGATAAAAAAACTATTTCAGAAAAACCAATTGAATTCTCGTGGAAAATCTCCTATTTTGTTTAAAAAAAGAGCACTGTGTCCGTCCGAGACATTTGAGAAAAAACTCCATTCATTTTTCGAAAGGAACTACCCTGTATACAAAATGAGATGTTCATAGGAGAGTAGGCCATCAAAAATGAAACAGGTTGAATATTTAGTCAATTTTCAACATAGATATAGGAAAAAGTATTGAAAAAACTTTTATTGATTGTGCATGTCGAATAACCTCAAAATCAATTGAAATTTTACATGATGACCAGTAAGGCAACAAGTTAAAAAAACTTTGAAGATGGCAGAATTTCGAAAACAGTTAGAATCCAATACTATGGCTTATGTGCAGTTCCAAGCATTTATTCAAAAATATCTAAAATCACCTATTTTTTCTATATTCTCTGATCAATTTATAAATATTCTATTTTTTTTTCAAATAACTCAAGTTAAATAGAGTAAGTAGTTTAATACCAATAGATGAACTGTTTAATTTTTCTCGCAATTTTATTAATAGAACCATCTGGAAATGGGTTTTTACCCCGCCGCTCGCTGTTGCAATAGTTTGATCAAATAACTGAATCAACAATTGTCACTTCGAAGTGACAATTGTCAGTTCAAGTGACAATTGTCACTTCAAAGTGACAATTGTCAGTTCGAAGTGACAATTGTCAGTTCAAAGTGACAATTGTCACTTCAAAGTGACAATTGTCAGTTCGAAGTGTCAATTGTCACTTTAAAGTGACAATTCCTAATATTTAAAAAAATATTTTGTTGTTGGCCCTTATACGCCTTCGTACCCCCTGGAGTTTGTCGCACTTATTCACTAACACCCTGTATAACCATAATATGGGTGGAACAGATCTCATGGATGGAAGTGTTCTACCCATAGGATCGGTATACGTAGCAAAAATGGTATTGATCGATATTTACTTGGAAAATGGATATTTCGATAAATAACGGGTGGTTCAGGAAGAATCGTCCCGTTTAGGAGGGAACTTGTACAAGTCTACTTGTAGCGATACGGACTGGTTTCAAAAACACCAGGACCTGCAAAAACGTCAATTCCTCGTCTAGTTTTGTCCGATACTCGCACAATATGGCGTCTGGTTGTCGTCATATTGAATTTTGATTATTACTGCCATGTATTTATCCACAATATGGCGTCTGGTTGTCGCCATATTCAATTAAGATTGGTGTAATCATGTCTCTAGCGACACTCGCAACATTAAGACAATTCGATTGACGTAAGAATCATCAAACACGCCATATTGAATTCTTATTACTGTACTGTCTTCAGTGACACTCGCAACATCAATACAATTCGATTGACATATAAATCATCAAAATCGGCAAACGCGTTTGGTCTCTGGAGCGCCACAAAAGAACAGACATACAACATGATAAAAACATTACCCTCCTTTGCGTCGCGCAGTCGGGTAAAAAAGAAGTGAAGTTCTGTTATCAAAGACACTCTTCCCGAATCACTAGCCGAATAGTGTTTTGGATCATACTCAACTCACACCAGTTATAGATTTTCAGAAGAGAACTGATCTTCAATTAGCTTTCTATAATTGCATACTTTTTATGGAGTATACTGGATATCGAGAAAAATATCAAAAACTACTTTCTTCGTTGTGGACAAACAAAACACTATTTACGTACACAATTGAATGTGAACAAACAAACAAAAGGGATTAGTCTGCAGATGATGGTTGAATAACATTGGACAATATATGGCAAATATCTGATAGTGCTTGGATGGGATAGTCCAGGAATTGAAAATACTTATTATTCCTGATGTTTCCAATCTCATATTTGAAGTTGTGTCTATGCATGATCATTCTGTTAATTGGAAGATATAGGTTATATTTTGCCATAGTTGCGTAATTTGATGCCACTTATTAATTGACGACTATGAGTTGAAAAATATAATATTTTCTGCTAATATCAATTGGTTTCGGATAGTTTCGGAAACTGGTTCTTCGACATTGAAAATTCCATGGAGTGGCTTTTTTTGTGAATGGAAATTTTGAATGGGATGTTATACATATTTCATTGTAAGGAGGATCAAGACACGATATTTTCTAGGACAAGAAGCTTTTTGTTCGTGTGAGGACAAATAACTGTTACAAAAATGGACGTATTAATCCTCCCTATATCAGTAAGTACCATTGAAAAATTATTTTCAGTATGAATGATGGCTGTAAGATAATATATATTCAGATATTGTTTTTTCTCTTTATATAACGATTCAAAAGGTTCTAGTTACTAGTAGCCAAATGAGGTACGTGAAAACTGTTTTGCGTGTATCTATTCAGATGAAAGATCAATTTCTCCTGTATGTTATTCTGTCACTTACCACCATCATTCACTCGACGCTTCAGTTGTGTTTTTCCTGATATTTACGAGCAACCCAAAATTAACGTGTTTGATTCTTGCTTTCCATTTTGCGAAACTTCCCAACTGAACGTTAGATCATTGGAGAATTTGTATCTATTCAACTGGTAATTCAACAAATAACACAAAATACGTGATTTTTATTTCATAGTATTGTTTGGACCTACATTATTTTCATGTCTGAATTCCCAGCCGATGAAATCTTCCCTTACTGTTAAATATATTATATCCCAAAGAGCATGAAATTCTGAATGGAGATGGGATCCCACGGTTAGGTATGTACTAAAAAGGTTTTCCCGAAAATATGTATATATACAGGGTGTTTCAGAATTGAATGCTGATCCTACAGGGCGATAATCCTCAGATGAATTCAAGAAAAATTCTTCATATAAAAATAGGTCCGCAACCGCTTTATTTCTGAGATACAAGATGTTGAAATTTAATAAAAAAATCGGTTCTTCCCCAATATCTCTGAAACCACTTTGGCTTTTTTTTCGCTTTTGATACATGCAAAGTACGCATTAAAATGATTATTTTTCATGATGAAGGACTTTTTAATTTTTATCACTTTTTGTAATGAGTACGCATAAAAATCCATTTTTTATTTTCAAAAACATAACTATTATGAACAAAAAATACCAAAATCAAATTAACTGTTCAAAATGTCTGGCTCCTGCAAGTATGCACGCTTTAGCCCTCCTTGTCATTGACTCGCGTACTCTTTGGAAAATTCCTGGAGGATTCCTTATTGCTTCACATGAAACTATTACGCGGTTTCGCAATTCTTCCTCAGTTAGAGTTGGTTGACTGTACACCAAAGTCTTGAGATGTCCTCAAAGAAAATAATCAAGACTGTTTGAGTCTGGAGATCTAGCTGACTGTGACTCTGTTCCCCCGCGACCTACCCAGCGATTATGGAAGTTTTGGTTTGAATATTCGCGTGCCAGAGCACTAAAATGAGCAGGTGCACCATCGTGCATAAATCACATGCGATTTCGCATCAAAATAGGAACATCTTCCAACAGAATTGGCAAATTATCTTTAAGAAATTGGCGATAATTATGTCCATTTAATCTGCGTGGTATGAAAAAGGTTCAATTAGGTAATCTCCAGTAATTCCAGCCCAGACATTTGAAGAAAACTGCTCCTGCTCCACAATTGCATGCGGATTTACCTCGGCCCAAAATTAATTATGAAAATTTCTGATCTTGTTTTTAGTAAAACTAGCTTCGTCCGTAAATAAAATTTCCCTGTCAAATGAAGGATTTTTGCCAACTTTCTGAAGAAACCATTGGCAGAAATTCACTCGTAATGGGAAGTCTCGAAGAAGTAGAGCCTGAACCCGTTGAATGTGAAAGGGATATAATAAATAATCATGAATAATCCTCTATACTAGAATATGGACGATATTCAAATTATTGGCAACTGGCCTCGTACTTATTTCAGGATTTTCGTCAACTGAATTTAAAACAGCTACCTCAATTGCTGGAGTTCTGTGCTCCTTCCTAGTGTTGATTTGGGTCAAAACTTTCTGTTTCACATAACCTTCTGAGATTGCTTGGAATCGTTCGAGCATCAGGAACCATTCTAGTTGGGAAGCGCTCTTGATACAGTCGCCTGGCTTCATATACGTTTCCGTCAGCAAGCCCATACAAGTAATGCATGTCTGCAATTCGGTATTTGTAAAATTTACCATGTTTTTTTTTTAATAAACAAGTTTTTATAACGTAAATAATATCACGTATCTAGGTAAAGAAGTGTCAAAATTGTTAATGTTGAAAACAACGGAATGTGTTCTTAGCATGATGTTTCTATCCCAAAAGATAATCCTACCACTCTTCAACGGCTGGTTTCGCACAGGGACAAGCAAATGAATGCATTTTATTTTCTAACTCAAAAATCGTTGGTCGGACGAAAAAAAGGCAGTCAGCCATTTTCATTAGAAGATAGAGGACAATCACAAAAATGATATTTATTTGGAAAAAAGACAGTGGCGTATCATTATTTTGATCAAAAATATGGCAGGGCATGTTAACAGGGACGCCACTGATGAAAATTAAGAAATTCTTCATCATGGAAAAATTGTATTTTTATGCGTACTTTGCATGTACCAAAATTTAAAAAAAAAACAACAGTTTCCGAGATATTGGGGAAGAGCTGATTTTTTTGTTAAATTTCAACATCTCGTATCTCAGAAATAAAGCGGTTGTGGACCTATGTTCAGATAAATAATTTTCCTTAAAATAATCCAAGGATTATCGCCCTTGAGGATCAGCATTCAATTATGAAACACACCATATATATATGTATATATATATATATATATATACATATATATATATATATATATATATATATAAATATATAATAACAGTGTGACCCATTCAAAATGGAACCACCCCTGTAGAATACGCATTTTTCAATCATTCTCAATCATTTTTTGTAATATTGAGCATCAAAAACTATATCTTGACACAAATTTTCATAACTTTAGTTGCAGTTCCGAGGCACTCTATGGTTTTTTTCTTCGTCAAAAACGGCAAAAATTTATAAGGCAATTTTTGTTTTGAAATTTGACTACACTACTGGATTCGTATTTGTGATAAATGGGCACCATGGAAATTCAATAAAAAAATATTGGTTAACAACGAAGTTACAACAACTTCAATTTTGGAAACAAAGTATTTGATTATAATTTATATTTAGATTATAGACATATTTGAAAACTGGCAACACTGCCGATACAAAGTAGAACACCAGTGAATTTGTACAGCGAGAATCCGAAGTCAATAGCTCATTCCGTTCTATAGTTATAGCTCCTGAAAGTATGGTAATGTGAGCGATTTGTGGTGGAAGCGATTTTGTAATAAAAATCTGACTACGCCACTGGATTTGTAAATTATATTCCCTTAAAATAATTCATTTGAGTTTAGGTTATAAGTGTATTCGGAAATAAAAGGAAATTAAAAATTCATTTTTAAGTTATGCAGTCTTCCATAGCCGATAAAAACGAAATGAACCGAATCAAGTTTTAATGTATCAAAATTATTTATTGAATGATAAAACAGAAAGCAGGACAAAAAATGTTCCTTTCAAATTCTGCAAAACTCAATTGGAACAAGCTTTTAGAGAAGGTATCAATAATTTGAGGAAAGGTGAACTAATACATTAGGCATAGGTATTGTACTAAATCAATAGTAGGCTGTGATTTAGTACACCACAAATCGCTCTCATTACCATACTTTCAGGAGTTATAACTGTAGAACGGAATGAGCTATTGACTTCGGATTCCCGCTGTACAAATTCACCGGTGTTCTACTTCGTATCGGCAGTGTTGCCAGATTTTAAATATGTCTATAATCTAAATAAAAATTATAATCGAATACTTTGTAACCGAAATTAAAGTTGTTGTAACTTCGTTGTTAACTGATATTTTTCAATGAAATTCCGATGGTTTTCATTTAGAACGACTACAAATCCAGTGGTGTAGTCAAATTTAAAAAGAAAAATTGCCTAATGAACTTTTGCCGTTTTTGACGAAGAAAAAAAACCATAGAGTACCTTGGAAATGAAACTAAAGTTATGAAAATGTGTGTCAAGATACATTTTTTCATGCTTAATATTAAAAAAAAACATTTTTGAGATTGACTGAAAAATGCGTATTCTGCAGGGGTGGTTCCATTTTAAATGGGTCACACTATATATATATATATATATATATATATATATATATATATATATATATAATCAAACTTTTTGCACACCCGTAAATGATGAGTGTATAATGCCATTTTGAAATGAATTAGATGGTAAAAAATCTGAAAAAAAATCGTGTGCGGTCGGAGTACCGGTTCCATGCTTTTTCATCCCCGGACAAAATATCCCCGACAACAAAATATCTCCAACACAAAATCTCCTCAAGACAAAACATCCCCAGACATAACACTCCTAAGACGAATTATTCCTGGACAAACATACACACACACACACGACAAATAATTAATTTCAGTTGTAAATTCATAGAAACACATTTTCATTCGAGTCATTAGAGAAAAATAACATAGATAACATAAAATAACAAATTGTTTTGTTTGAATTTTTTTTTTCATCATCATTCACATCAAAGATCGGGATTACAAAAAAAAATTATCTTATAACAACGCATCTTGTTTATAACAATTTTTTAAACAATAAAAGATAAAAATTAAAAAAATCTTTTCAATGCAGTTTCCGATAATAAAAAAACGGATCATTGAAAATATAAACAATTTTTTTTTCAATTATTTATTGGAGTTTGTTAATAAAAAACTGTTTTTTTTGACAGGGGACCTATTTTGAAGCCTTTCAAGAATAGCTCCAAGGAAGGAAAAAAATCTCTGATTTATAGTTCAACAATTATCACACTTGCAATGTTCATGTTCAAGCAGCGAACATTTTTAATTAACTATTGCATAACTAATTGAAAAATCGCAATAATTTTTTTTGCAGGCGGATTATTGTGTTAGTGTCCAAAGTAGGCGTGGCTTGCGCAAGCCAAAGTATCGGTTTCCCCTTTGGGAAAATTATAAATAATAGTCCTACAATACCTGTATATGGGACTTTTTTTTAGGAAATTTCCTTTGCTTTATTTTTTTCGAAAATCGTCTACATGCTATTCCGAATCGAATGACACCTTGATCATATTTTTCCGGGACTGCTGAAAAGTTGACTAAAAAAGCACTTGTTGACTAAACTATCAATGATGGCAGGGACTGAGTAAATTGGTTAAAAGTTCCAAATGGAAAATAATATGTTATAAACACATTTTCAGACTGCTACTCGAAGTTATATTCCATGATTTCATCCCTAATCCGTGTATTACAAATGATTTCCAACATACATAAGTGTGCACCTGGCAGAACCAACAATGTTTGTATTTCGGGCAATGTGCATTAATTACAATTACAGAGAGCGCTCTCCCTATAGGGTCACCATCAGTGCTTGCCTGAAAAATAAGTGGATACATGATAAATGACTGTTGTTAAAGTCTTTCTTGAGTGAGTTTTTGATAAATTATAATCAAGAAATTGTGGTTCCTTAAAAATAAATGATGTGAAATACACAAGTTATAAATTAAACTCAACCTGATACCATTAGACCAGTGCTGAAGCCTTTGAAAATGGTAAAAAGTGAAAAAAAATAATAGTAGGATGAAACACATTGGAAAAGAAAGAGAATATAACAAATATGAAAGGAAAAATAATTTACGGGCGATCTGAGGTCAGAAAGTGGAAGGGGGTGAGTTTTTAAGGGTAAAAACGGTTTATCTCGATTTCCGGAAAAACTACAAGTTCTATGGAAAAAAAAAAATGGAAAAGTTGTGGGTGATAAAAAGATCTACAACTTTGTTCTCCACACTTTTTTCACACAACCTCAAAATTTATGTAAAAAATTCAAATAACCAAGTTTTTGGTTTTTTATTTTTATCTCCTACAACAATTTTTTTTCCCCACGAAATTTGGTGAAAACCTCCTTTCTTATGTTCCAAACACACTGTACTTTTTTTTATTCGAAATATTAATTTTTTCACTTTATTTTGACTTAATATCGAAAAAGCACCCTAATTTTCAATCGATAAATTCTCCCGTCAAAATATTAGCTTTTTTGAAAAAGTCGGTGGACTTTCTGTTCGTTGAAATCCCTACTCTCTGAAAGTATAAAAAAAGTACATTACTATGACAGAAAATGCAAAGAAACGAAAAAAACTCGAATCCGAATTTAATGAGACATCTACAATATTTTGAGAAAGTTGTGAATCTTCTTCAAATTATATGCGTAGATGCCTATTTATCGCTATTTTGAGATAACTTATATACCTGAGTGACCTACGGAAAATTTTAGCCCATCAAAAGGTATTTCATAGAGAAGTGGGGAAGCGGCTAGTGGGGTCTGGGCCTTACTACCTGTTATTTCTTTGCATTTTCTGAGAACATTTACCTCAGTAATGTATTTTTTTTTTCACACTATCAGAAAGTAGAGATTCCAACAAACAAAAAACCCACCGACTTTTTCAAAAAACCTGATATTTTGACGGGAGAATGTCTGATTGAAAATTAGGGTGCTTTTTCGATATTCAGTCAAAATAAGGTGGAAAAATTAATATTTTAAATAGAAAAAATTACAGTGTGTTTGGGACATAAGAAAGTAAGTTTTCACCAAATTTCGTGGAGTTTTTTTTTTGTGAAAGGTAAAAATAAAAAACCAAAAACTTGGTTATTTGACTTTTTTCACATAAATTTTGGGACTATGTGAAAAAAGTGTGGATACCGAAGTTGTAGATCTTTTCATCACCTACAACTTTGCCATTTATTTTTTTCCATAGGAAACGTAGTTTTGCCGAAAATCGAGATAAACCGTTTTTTACCCTTAAAAACTCACCCTCTTCCACTTCCCGACCTCAGATCGCCCGTAAATTATTTTTCCTTTCATTTTTGTTATATTCTCTTCTTTTTCCAATGAGTTTCATTCTACTATAATTTTTTTTGGTTTCAAAAATTATCGATCCTAGTCTACATGGGGTGAAGGCAGATTCAAGCAGCATCATATCGACGGAAACTGATACTACATCTTCGATCGGTGGTTATTACGTGAGCAACACTGAATCTATCACTATACAGTTAGAATAACAAAAATTTTATATTTGCATGGTTGTAGTCACGAAATTTCTATCTATGGTAGCCACTCCACAGTTCTTTAACTTGTTGGTGTCAATTGAGGTGTCTGAAACATTATGGCTACTAAGCAGAATCATCTCAAAGGTTTTCGAATTCGAAAGTGGAAAATGACCGTTGCGGTAACCATCCTGTACCACTTAAATATCACTTAGAAGTTACAATCACTTTCAATGGAGTATGATAATTTCGGTGACGTTTCAGTAACGTCCATCAAACCTTCAATGTGGCAGGCACTTGATTGTGATATGTCGTGATGGTTGCCACGTTCTTGCTATATCCATGAGTGATTGCCACAGTTCAAATTTGAAAAAATACACTATAAAGTTACAGTTACATTCAGAATTCACCATCAAATGACCGTGGATTGGTCCGCGCGATGACGAAAGCCAACCTAACTTTTCTCAAATTATTTTATTGCGGCTTACAAAAAGTTTGTTTAACCTCTTACGTGAAAAGTGAATGATATTTATGCAAAAATAAATGGGTTATGCGTTTTCAATGGACAATTCTTCTTGATTTTGAATTGACCGTGGATTGGTCCGCGCCATGACGAGAACTAACCTAACTTTTCCCAAATTATTTTATTGTGGCTTACAAGAAGTTCGTTTTACCTGTTACGTGAAATGTGCATGATATTTACTCAAAATGAAACGGGGTAAGCAGATTCAATAGACAATTTCTCTCGATTTTGTATGGAAAGGTTAATTTAAATAGATCGAATCTCTGAATTGTGCGTCTGCTTGATATTCATACCTTTATTGTTTATTCAGTTTGCATGAATGTCATCATTTTCATTAAGTACTTGTTAATTGATAATTGTATTCATTTAATTTTTTCATTTGATTATTCTTATTGCTTTTAATGGATACATATCATATAGCAAGAGCTTCAGTTTGTTATATATTAGAGTGTCACAATAAAAGGAGAAAAAGGAAACTATTAGTGAGGAAAGTCACAAATAGAACAGAAAATAAAATCAATAAAATGGAAATAACAATACATTTGTGTAATCCCAAACACATATCTGATTACATTAGGACATATATTTGGCTACATGGAACCTTTCATTCATTTAGAACGAATGAACGTAGTTTAAGTACATTCCATATATGTGAGGACAGTTTTTCAGCTTCAGTAGGAGCAACATTCTCGAAGTGACTGATGAAATTGTTGTAAGTGGGAAGACAGTGAGCATCTGAAGGTTTCATGAAAGAATATATTGGACAATCAAAGAGGATATGTTCTAGGGTTTCAAACTCATTTCGATTGCAAATGGTGCATATTTAATTGGGTTTTTTTCGATATGTAGTGCCATTGTATGTTAATTCGATCATATATTCACTAGCCATCCTAATTTGAACAAGGGTCCTAATAGTTTGGATGGGAACTTCCAGAAGTAAGTATCCTTGGGGAAAAATGGTTATTTTGAAAGTACGATATAGTGTAAGGGAGGACGTGCGAGTGGCGAGGGAAAAATCAGAGTCATAGAGATTTTTTTTGTAGTTAGAGAGAAGTGCTTTCCTACTTTGTCTGAGGTTGTGGATGTTGAGTTCATTGATGGAGTACTCGGAGCTGGCGAAGTCGAATTATTTTCTGAGTTGTGAAACCCAATTGTATCTGATATCCACGCCAGTGTGATTAATTGATAATTGTAACTTTATACTTGATAATTGTTGATTGGAGCTGCATAAGTCCACCATACTTGCAGCATATCCATTTTCAACAATCAATGGACTTGTGCCGCAATCAAAATGTCTAAAAACCCAGAAATTTCGGGGTTATAACTTTGTGGTGGCAGGTTACAATAGCCGTGACGAAAAGACCTATTGTAACTTTTAGGTTATAACTTTGAAGTTGTGGGTCATGGGCCTGCGACGTTGGCGCCACTTGCTAGTAGTAAATGATTTAGTTCCACTGGCCACTTTATGATGAGAGGAACTTTAGATTGGTATTTTTTCAGTGTCTTTCACTTCAAAGTTATATTCTCCAAAAGCCGCCATATTTACAGGATCAGGCCGAGTCGCCATTATTAGAGGAATGAACGAAACATTCAATAACGACTCATATGTCGTCAGTAGTGCATCAAACGTTGTAATTTATCAGGTAAGTGTTGGTTTCAAATAACGAAGATTGATCAAAACAAGTTTGAGAGATTCAAGTACATAATTTGAGAGAGGAGTTATTTCCAATATTATATTGTTTTCCCAGAATAATGAGTATTCAGATGGAGCGTGCTCACAATCGAGCTACAAAACCCATATTTCAAAGTAAACTTTCAATCGTTTTCATTTTATCCCGATCAGAAGTATTCAAATTCAATAAACTTCTTACGTATTTATATGTTATATATTCTTATAGTAGATCGAGTGTTGGAAATGAATCGATCAAAATGAAAGAATGAGGAACATTTATTATGAACATTTTTTGCAGGACAGAGATCGAGCTACATAATAATAACACAAGCGCAGTCAGTTGTTTAACGTGTCTAGTGTCAGCCACTGCATATTGACGTTTTTGCCAGGTGTCTACAACGTGCTTGAAATGTGGCTATCTGAGATAGAAGAACGTAGATCGGAACGTAGCGGTCACCAAAAAAGTTTTTTCCATTTTGATAGCCGCCGCGTGCTAGAACCGTGTATATAACGTAGCAGTGGTTGTAGTCAAACACTTCAAAGTTTTTCAGAATCGGGGCCGCTACAGAAATGCCCCTTGGGAGTGACAGGTATCCAACGATTGGTTGGTATAAACAGTACACTGCACCAAAAGTCAAGTTTCTTGAATGTTCTGAGTATCGCTACGAAATAAAAACAAAGAAAGATAGATGTCGCATCTATAATTTGTTAACATCACTTTTTTTTTCAGAAGATGCTAATTTTCCGGGTGGTTTGGTTTCGATTTCGAAAAAGAACACATAGCTGTCCGGATGATAGGGAAAACATGAAACATCTGAAGGCAGTACGTGGCTTTCTCGACGTTGATTCAAAATCACTCCTCTTAATGAATTAAGGTTAGAAATTGACATTCAATCTGTTTTATGATTTTTGTTTGCTTCAAGCGTGAATAAATTGACACTCCTTCTCCTTGCCTAATGGGTTCTACAATACTTTTATGATAATTTGCGGATTGACACATCGGGAAAGGGTTGCAGTTTGATGAATATGATATTTCATCATTTTTACTTCTCACTGTTTGTTATACAGAGTATAATCTAACCTCTTGCACACCCGTGAATGATATGTGTATAATGTCATTTCATAACAAATTACAAATCGAGCAATAAACAGATAAAACATATTTTTTCATTGTCAAATTCGATCAAATTTTGGGAACCGCTGTCAGCCTAGCATCAGCTCACCTTTCCAGAATCATAAGAAAACACTGGCAATTGCCGGATGCAATGAATATTTGGATAATGTGGAATATTGAATTGATGGTTTGGTAAATGTACAAAGAAGTCCAAGCATTCTTTGCAGACTGCCTACCATAGGAATTCAATTTGATGGTTATGAAAACAAATGAACCTCGTCATATCTAAACTGGTAGATGGAATCAGAACTAGTGGATGGAATCAACACACTTTGAAGCCTTTGACGAATCACTTTCATAAAAAAATCAGTTGTAAGATAGGTAAACGGTGTTGCCAGGTAGTGTTTTAATAACTTTTGCACGCGCCTTTAGTGTTCTGATTCTGTTGTAACCAATCAGAAAACAGTACGCGATATGCACGAGAAGTAAGTATTTTGAACGTCTCATCTTTGTCTTTCATTGGAGTTTGTTCTTACAATGAAAAACCGAACTGTTCCGTGGGTATTTCGAAGAGAAGAAGACGAGAGAAATCATTCGTCGCATCTATGAGTGAAGTAGTAAATTATAATTCTAATTCAATCTTACTGGCAATAAAACCATTTTTAAATGAGTTTGTTGATATCAACGGTATTTTGATAATTTCTATATGAATGAGTGTCCACTGGAAAAATTGTCGAGAGTGGCAATATCATATACTTTTTCAGAATTACTATCAACACAATGAAGAACAGAGCAAATACTTAGTACTCTTGGCCTCTGAGACCACCTCAACACTGAAATGAAATTCCTCAATCTAATACATTGCCTCAAATGAAATAGCAATAAATACACTTCACTTATAGTATTTCAACCATGGTCACCATGATTAAGAATACACATAATAATAATGCTACTGAAACATTAAAACATTGAACATAACCAAAAAATGCTTCTTGCAAAAGGGGGCAGTGTAAGGTTTGTGGTGTTGTTCCGGTGCCTCAAGCACGACCACCGGATCGGTGCCTGTGTTTATTGCCCTTGTGTAGCTCCGGTTCTCTTCACACGGCCGAAAAGGAAGCTCAACAAAACGTAGATATGTTCGAACGCACGAAACAGTTCGGTATTTGGCTACTCCCATGATAATTGTGATTCGTTAAGTACTTCAAAGTGTGTTGACTGCATTTGCTATTTCTAACTCAATGTACCAGTTCAGATTTAACAATATTCGTTTGTTTCCGTTTCTACGATAAAGAGTACCTAGCGCAGGTATGCATAGACCGTTTTTGTACATTTACCAAACCTGCAATTCAACATTCCTTATAATTTAAATGTTCATTGCATCCTGGAATTACCAGTGTTTCTTAACGGCTCTGAGCAATTTCGATTTTTTTTTGAATTTTCAACTGTAATTTGTTATAAAATGGCATGATACACCCGTCGTTCACGAGTGTACAAGAGGTTAGATTATCCCCTCTACCCGGAGCCTCAAGCACGACCACCGGATCGGTGCCTGTGTTTATTGCCTCTGTGTTGCTCTGGTTCTCTTTACACGGCCGAAAAGAAAGTTCAACAGAACGTAGATATGATCGAACGCACGAAACAGCTCGGTATTTGGCTATTTCTATGATAATTATGATCCGTTGAGTACTTCAACGTGTGTTGACTGCATTCACTATTTCTAACTCAATCTACCAGTTTTTATATAACAATATTCATTCTTTCTCGTATCTATGATAAAGAGTACCTATCGCAGGTATGCATAGAATCTTTTTGTACATTTACCAAACCTTCAATTCAACATTTCTTATAATGTAAAGGTTAGATTATCCCCTCTACCCGGAGCCTCAAGCACGACCACCGGATCGGTGCCTGTGTTTATTGCCTCTGTGTTGCTCTGGTTCTCTTTACACGGCCGAAAAGAAAGTTCAACAGAACGTAGATATGATCGAACGCACGAAACAGCTCGGTATTCGGCTATTTCTATGATAATTATGATCCGTTGAGTACTTCAACGTGTGTTGACTGCATTCACTATTTCTAACTCAATCTACCAGTTTTTATATAACAATATTCATTCTTTCTCGTATCTATGATAAAGAGTACCTATCGCAGGTATGCATAGAATCTTTTTGTACATTTACCAAACCTTCAATTCAACATTTCTTATAATGTAAATGTTCATTGCATCCGGCAATTACCAGTGTTTTCTAACGGCTCTGAGCAATTTAAATTATTCATTGAATTTGTTATAAAATGGCATTATACACCCGTCGTTCACGGATGTACAAGAGGATTATACCCTCCATATTCATTAATTTCAACCATTTTTATTCAGTGAATGTCTAAATTTTATGAATTCCCGTTGCTTTCACGTAACGAGTAAGTGATACTTGAAAATTCAAGTTGAGTAAGATTTAAACAATGATCATTTGTCTTGTACCAAGCAGTCTAGCATTAATGATGCCCTTATAGCACTTAAGCGCTATTTAATCGTACAGAATATTGCACGAAATACGAACAAAAAACTTTCAATGTTGAAACAGTTGAAAATGTGGCAATCAAACGTCAAATATTTGTCGATGGAGATATATGCGTCTTTATATGATTAAAACAGTCATATTCCAACGACAAGGGGCATTTGCATTGGGAGGTTGAGCCCCCTCAATGACTACATTACTGATTCAAGTCCCCTTGAAGACTGTGTTCGAAGTCCGAAATTTTCCGAGTTTGATAAACTGAGTGTGTGAATGGATATCCAACTCAGTTGAGTTGCGTTTGAAATAAAGTTAACATGCAAATTTTAACATAATAATATTAACGGAGAAAGAAAATGCATTTGAGAATGTTGAAGACGTTTAACAAACTATGGAGTCATTGGATGATTACAATCTCAATGACACAAATTATTGAAGATGCAAGCCTCGTTGGTTTGGAATAAGAATACTCACCCAAGTATTCCACAGATAATTGCCTATAGCAACAAATGGTCACTAGTTTGTCAATAAATGAATTAACAAATCTGTGAAAAAAAAAGTTCTTGTTTGAGCGGTGGAGAACTCCAAATCTCACTTATATGATGGATAATTTGAATTATTTGCTGATGACAAACCTCTGGATATTTGGTCCAAAATCTGAGCCATGTGCTCGAAGCAATGGATTTCACGCTTTGAATTATTCAAATATAAAAATAATCGGATTCCAGTCAGCTGTGTGAACGCCAATCATGTATTGGAAGGAAAGTTTGTATTTCGTGTAAATTCATTCAATTTTTTCAAGCGAACCGCTTCCGGCAAAATGCCATCTTCAGTGCTTTTCTGTCAATGCTATAAAACAAGAACCTACATATGTATTTGTAAGTTCATAAATGAACAACATATTCGTGATGATTGTTTTATCGTATTTTGTATATGACAGAAAGCACTGAAGATGGCTTTCTGCCAAAAACGCTTTGCATGAAGGAATTAAATTAATTCACATGAAATACAAACTTTCCTTCAAATGAAAATAATCGTTCAGTTAAGAATAATATAGTCAATCTTTCATGACGGTTCTGATCAAGAGTATCCGCGACTGAGAGAAGATTTGGTGACTTTGAATGATTTGTGTCTATAAAACAATCCAATTCCACTAAGGCGATGAGGCTCTAACATTTTTCGGGAAAAATAACCCTATTGATTATTACTATTTTATATAGAACCAGTTTTGAGAGTATCAGGGTGCAAACATTCAGGAGTAATGTTCGACGAAAATAACTCCTAATCATATTATTTGCAATGCTGATTATAGTATACCAGTGATACCAGCATTTCGAAACCGTTTTACTTTCCAATAGTTGGAAGTTAGTGATTTGCAGCATCGTATGGAATACTGTAGCGTATTATGAAACACTAATTCTACAGAATATATGGATGCGTTAGAAGCTGTCCATGTTCAGTGTTTTTTTGATATTCATGTTCTCCAGAAAACGCGGAACCTATCCAGAAAGAAGTTCTGATCATAATATCTCATCAGTGGAATTTGAAAGGCATTCTTTGAGAAAACGGAGAGACATTGCCAATATCATTCTACTATAAAGATTCATAGCCAATGTTATGAACCCTCCCCAGCGAGCACAAAAGTCGTTGAAAGTACGAAATTTTGAGACATTGAACATCCACTGCGATGTTCTACATGGATAGAACTTCAATAGAACCGTCAATGTCCGCCGCAGGTAGCGATTTTCAGGATGTTCCTGGGATATCAAGAAAACTACTTGTTCTAAGATTTTTTCATAGTCTTTTCATAGACACAACAGAACCTTTCAAAACGTTTTGCGCACATTGAATTGCTGTAAATAAAACATTTTCAGAGATCACTCACTGAAGCCCTCTGTTTTTCATTTGGACATTTGAAGGTGTCACATTCTATTTGGAATGGAGTTTTTTCTTCAACTCCCATACCACCAGGAATGCTGTCCTTCTTTAGGATGTTTATCATGTAGTCTAAATGGAGATTCCTCTTGAAAAAACGTACTTGGCAAATTCTGAGTGGAAGTTTTCCATTAATTTCCATTTATTTATTCTGTTAGGATGATAGTGTTGATGTTGAAAAATAAAAATAAAGTTTTTTCACAAGATTCCATCTTATGAAACAGATTCGATGTGAAATATACTAACCACCAATTCGGAAGATGATTGCAATATGATAATATATTATATATAACTTCAAATGTATCTCTGAGAAGAGAAATTCAGTTGAAATTATATTCAGAAAAAAATTGATTTTCACAGTGATTCTTCAGTTCTATCACAAACCGAATTCTTCCATGTGAAGAGTCAATACGTTTTAGTTCGCATAAATATGTTGAAAAACATGAGGCGTTGTTTTTTATTTTCCAACTTTCCATAATCTGAAAGCTAACAAAGTTCCTAATGGAAAAATTCATAAAGAAAACTGATCGTTTTTTTTCAAGAGTCTTCAATGATACAGTTTGAACTTGATACTTATACAGATTCGAACACCCTATCCAAAAATACACATTGTATGCTTTTAAGGTTATATTTTTGAGGTTTCTGGACTAATAATTTACTAATACATTTAAATCGTGTTATACTCACTTTATTTACCCATTTGGTGATATCAAAAATGTCTATTATATAATTGGTAATGTTCACTACACTTCAAATCACTTCATCACTTTCCACGATTTCTCAGTTAAAAATGAAAAAACTTCAACCAACGCTTTACAGTGCCAAACAGTCCAGTGTTGTTCTATAAGGTTCATCAGGTTTACCACACTGAACGGCCAAATTGTAACTTGGCGGGAATTTTGAAATGAACACAGAAAATGAGTGGAAAAGTCATTTAGACATTGGTTTTCATTATTATGAATAATATTGGTTTCATTTGCTTATGAAAATATAGGAATGTTGATCTGTATGAAATGAAAGGTATTGGTATTAAAATGAAGGAATAAAAAATGAAATAAATAGTTGAAAGTGAGTGGTCAAAAAATATTATTATTCTTAGAGTTAATTCACATGAAATTTTTATCTCGTTGTTCGAAATGATCAAGTCACTAAAAAAATGTCGAAAACCATTATGAAACTGGACAATAAATGTATATTCAAAATCTGGGATGAACCTCTCGAGGCAAACTATGTTATGTCTAGAAAGAACATCCACACATTATTTTTTTTTTACTTCTCAGTAGGCATACAACCCAACAAACATTTTAAGTGAAATTTACGTCATTTCGACCTTCAAATGGGTCAGCGCCCAAATTGGCGAAGGTAATTCTTAGGTTATAATTACCTTAAATCTACCAATATGGGCAGAAAATGGAAGTAATTCAGAAGTCGAAAATTGGGCAATCAAGACATTTTGCCTAATGAGTCGAAGGCATAAATAGGTAAAATTGCCTTCAGAATAGTCGACTGATGGTGAAAATTCAGTCATTTCCACCTATTTAAGGTTATAAACATAATTTTATTTGCGATACAAACTTTTCTGTGATAATGTTGAATTCCACTTATGTTGAACAAGTGGGCCCCTTCAAAATATCAAATTTGTATGGAAGAAATTCATAAAATTAAGGGTACTTCCTCAACTTTTTTCATCAATCACTGCAGAAACTAATTTCATAGATGAAGTATGTATATACATATAATTTTTTTGACTATCTATCATTAAAATATGGTCGATTCAAGAAAATTATGGATCATTTTTGCTATAGCGGAAACGCTTCAAGCCAAAAAATATGGCATTCATCCCATATGGAACCTTTGAGTCGCATTTTCCTAAAATTTCAACTTTGAGAACACATAGACTTCATGAAAGTAACCTTCATTCCTGACTTTGAAGTCCATTCTCCTTATTTTGGGATTTTAGACCCCTTTCACATTGTGGTCAGGTGATGAAATACAAATTTGTTGTGGGATGTTTTTTATGCGATATGTCTATACGTTCCGTTCTCTGGTTGGATTGGAATCGTGGATAATAAATTTATATTGTTGTTTTTCGATATTCTGAGCAAAAACACTAAAATGATCATTTCAATTCCTAATACGGAGAAAACATAAACATTCTTTTCTACTTCTTGTTGATGGTAAAACCAAGTATCTCTGTCTAGCCTATACCCAGTCACTCGAAGGAAACGATATATAGTACAAAACCTCGTAATAAGTATTTATTCTGAAATTGAAGTGTTTATGGAATGAAACATTAAATATAAGTGGTATTGAAAATAGTACGCGATAATTGTATTCAGTGCACATTTTGTCATGATAATATCCATGATAATGTGAGAAGGGAACCTATATCCGTAGAGAAATAGCCAATCATAACATTTTAAATATCAAATGGTGTGTAGTGATTGGCTCAAAAATTGTAGTTTGACATGGCCGCGTTCCGCATAGTCTCAAAGTACTCTAAGAATGCTAACTTTGCAGAATGCCGTGCTCGGAAATATCCAATTCAATTTGTTTGCCAATTGTGACTACCTCTAAAAAAATTGAGATATTATGATTCGCTTAAAAACTTTAATTCGACGTTTCTAGACGCCGCAATGATAAGAGTTGAAATTTTTGAAGCCATCGTTTCAACACATCAATCTTTCATTGTTTTGCTATTTGCTTTCGTTTTCTTGCACTTTATTCAATACATTTTTTTAACCATTTGCTCCAGCTGGTCCAACTTTATTGAATTTCATTTTGTCGTATCATTGAAAACGTCACGAAAGTAGTTTACCGCTGGCGACAGACGAAGCTTGTTGACGCATTCATTCTGTTCATTTTGTCAATCCATCCATTACTGGCATAACCTAACATAAGCCTGTTTTGTATTGGCTCCATCGATGGTTAACACTTATATACTTCCATATTTCATTCATAAAAATGGATGACGAATGTTTTGAAATAGTTGAAGTCATTAACAGACGTGGAGCACAAAGTAGAATATTATTATGTACCACTTAAGTAAGTCTGATCTTTGGACTTTGGGAAGTGTAGGTTCGGATTAAATTCCCATTCTGGCAGCTAATCGATAGTAGTTGGTGATATACTTGTATGGTTCATTAATACTATTCGAATTTCCACTTGGTATTATATAGATTTCTGAAATTCAGTTCCAAAATAAATTATTTGAGTAGAGTAAATTGTATCATGTCATGCTCATCCAAAACGATCCGGGCTTCAATATCTGATAATAGACCAAGTTACTTTGAGGAATTCATTTTTGGTAACTTTGACTTCGTTGCAGACATTTGGTCTTATTAGACAGATATCAGAAATCTATTATCAAAAACTATCATCAAATAATCATCATTATTAAATATATATGTGTTCTCCACTATAATTATTAATACCTATTATGTTTGTAAGTTTCATTGATTCTCTTTCATATTGTATTTTTGTTCTGTATTCTTCAATGTTTTTTTTCTCTCTATCATTGTCGTTCTATATTATTCACATTATTATTATACCATTATTGATTTAATATTGTAACAACATCCATATAGTATTTGTATTTTTATATGTATGGGAGTGGATCTCATGATTTGATTTTATTCCAAAATTGTTTTAATAATGTCTCATGGTGTAGTTGATAAAATCTTCATCGAGAAAATAATGGAATAAACAACCTTCATTATAATTATTACAATCATAATTAATTCCACGTCTACATATTTTTTCTCTTCCTCCGTATATTTTTTTTTATTTATTATTATTTTTGAGGTGCAAGAGTAAGAATGGTTTATGCCAATCTTGCAACCTATTGACAGGTTTCATCTTTTTTCTTTCCCCAAATGTATCTAGATATTATTTTCTGTCAATAAATGTATATTATTATTATTATTATATTATAGTAATCTCGCCCTCATTGTGGAACAGTAGGTATAAACTAGGACAAAAAATGCCCAGGCAACTTAATTGGTGCCAAAATAGTAATGTAGAGTGTATAGTAGACCTGTTTACCGACTTGTTTATTCCCTGAACATACATGAGGTGATAATAGGGTTAATGGTTACTAGAAAGTATTCCCTGAAAGTTCAAGTATTTTGAACACATTTTGCTGGTCACCTTCAGGTGAAATTTAATCTAATAAATAACTCTATTGACCCATGAGGCTGTGAAGGTATATTTGGAGTTCATAACAAGTAATTCCATACTATGCACTACGCCTATAAAGTTTAGGCTTTGAAGGAGATCCGGTGGTCTCAGTTATGGTTTTTATAACTCGAATTATGAATTTGGAGTTAGTAAGTAGTTGAAGGTAGAATATTTGGTTAGAAACTGGTAAATTCGGACTTCTTCAAGCCATTTTACCCCTCTGCCTGGTATAATATTCCTATAATGTTAGTTGGTAATACTTCCAACGTCCTTCAAAGTCCTCTCTGGAAAGTGCATATTGCGTCTCAAAAAAAAAATCCTTATGCCTACATTTTCAGAACATCCCAAAACCTCCCAGGGATATTTGTGCTTGGTGGGTCTGAATCTCTGCCAGACTTTCAATCTGACTGTTCTACTATTTCTGCTCTTTTTCAAATATCTGTAGCTACTACCATTAAATAATCATTTAGTATTATTTCAAATCATTATATTTTATTTGGCGTCCATTTCATATCTGCGAAAAGCCTGTGAATGTACAGATAAATAAATGAATCAAAATTCTGGAAAAAACAAACTGCTACTTTCCAAAATTAATTTGTTCACACTTAACAGATCTTTTAATGAAAATCAATTGAAATCTCCACATATTCAATTCTTCAGTATGATTCCTGGAATATGTCAGATATTTTTTTATTATGTGGGAAATATGGTGTTATACGTTTGGCGAAACAACCACCATATGAGAGAGAAGCCGGAAATAAAACACAATGATAGATCAAATTCCAGAAAAAAGGCCATTACCTCAATATACTCTCGCAGTTCTGCACCACACCCGTCATAAAATAATACATATTGTCTACTTTCTTCTAGAAGTCCATCAGCAAAGAACTATAACCAACCACGTGACACCGCTTTCGAATTCAAAACAAGCGCGTACTAGTCGTCACACCGTCCCCGATCGACCGTAGCGTGGCGGCGGCGAAATTTGAGCATCACCCGAAAACTTTGCCGAACAACTGTGAGTCTGTGATCCCTCCATATCGGGTTGATGCAGCCCGCCAAACGCTCGAACTATCAACGACGTACGTCCGTGCATCTCGCGTGTGTTTCAAGCTTTTCCTGTAGACGATCTACGACAACGTTATAGTGGAGTAAAAGTTAGAGCGCATTAGTTTTAACCCAATGAATAGAGACACAGAGAGGGGGGGTTACCTTACAAACGGTCGGGTAGTTCTAAATTTTTGATATGTTGACTAGGATGTTTATTGAGTGTTTAAAATGCAAAATGCACAAGTCCCCCCTTCCCCCTCCGCGCCCGCTGCCATATTGAAAAAACCGAAAAAAATTGGAACTTTTCCTCAGATTCTTCGTTTCGGTGCATTTTAGCTACAAAAGAGTTCCACTCAATATTGTAAAGAATGGAATTTCATATGATTATCGTTCTGAATTTTGTTTCTAGGACTCATAGTTACGGAGATATACACTTTTTTTTTAATAAAAAAAACGCATTTTTCGGAAATTTGTCAAACTTCTTACTTTAGAACGCTGTAATTCAGTTATGGCCTATTCTAGGCAACACAGCAGATACATTTTTTGAAGATTCATTTATTTAAACAAAGAAATAACAAAAGGCAGTAATAATCATACAAAAATCGGTAGTAATTGAACTAATAACTGAAAAGAAAACAAATTTACATGCGTTTCGCTCGTTTCGTAGGGGGTGAGTTGAGGAAGTCGAGGTCTTAATTTTCGTCAAATAGTGAAGTTACTAGATCGGCTCCGACGTCGCCCATGACTTCATTCCTGTTATTACCTCCTTGGCCAACACAGAATTTGCAAAGGGCGGAACACTTCAGGCCCGCCTTTCTTCAGCCAAACGCCCCCATACAGCCAGTTGTGCATCTGCATGAGATCGCCTTGAGCAGGTTTGGGGAGGCAGCGTGTTACTGATCCTGATGGGCTCCAGTCTTCCAGCTTTTCTACACCAGCCCCACTCTATAGGGTCTTTGACAATTCCCATCCACTCCATGACCTGGTGGTATGTCCTCAGGAAGTGGAAATGTGCTGCGTCAGTGGTCGGAGGTAGTTTAGTCAGATTGAGCTTGGTGGTACTTGTCTTCAATTTGCTATAGCGAAGAGAGCTCAACGACTGTTCTCTACTGCCAACATACAGGGATACCAAGATTTTCTTTCTGTTGCTGAAATTTCTTGGGGACTGGCAGCAGGGTCCTCGAATCTTTCCGCCTGCTCCAGCAATGATGGGTCTTTTCTAAAAATTTTGCAGAATTTATTTTTTCTAAACTCAAAAATGTTTGAAGTGGTGTCGCACCCCGATATTGCAGGAGCAATATACAGGCTGTGGAGTTGTACTTGTAGGAGGAGGCGGAGTGATTGCGTGTGGATGTTTTCCTCTCGCTGGTTTTCTGAGGTGGACATTGTTCACCGCAGGTGTTGTGCCAGTCAGCAGGACGAGTAGGTCAATGTCTTCTCCGACAATGATGACGGCGTCGTACGTGGAGGAGAGGCATTAAGCTGTGGCAACTATCAACCTGTCAGCATCTTCCAAAGCTTGATCTGTGGCTATGTTTGACGCCTGCTTTTCACTGGAGAGCAGCTTCGCGAATCGGTCCTTGTTCTCCTCATTGGCCAGGAACCTATCCTGAGGTGTGGTGTTGACAGTTGTTCTGTCAAACACCACGTCTGATGATGAGTTTGCCTTGTACCTTCTTGCTCGTTCAGCAGTCTTGGTCCCTTGCTGAGGAAGATCCGTAGTGTAGCCATCAAAAATGACCATCACATCGGTGTTATAGTGACGTTGAACGTACTTGACGTTTTCCTGGCAAATTCCTCCAAAGGTCGAGCTTCTGTTCCATACAATCTTGTGAATGAGGTACCCACCATCAATAACGACCATGGAACGTTGTTTCAACTTCTATGTTTACCTCCCACTCCGTAGGGTTGGTTGAAAAAAATTGACATCCATTTCGTAGGTAATTGAATTCCCTACAAATTTTATTATATTTTTTTTTCAAATGGAACCCCTAGGGGCCACCTATCCTATCCATCTCTAGAACATACATTCAGGAAAAAAATTACACGTCATTTTTGTATTTTGGTGCAGTAACAAATTGTATTCATTAAAAAATCTATAAATAATTCTCGAAAGTTGAGATGAAAGATGAAGGCGAAACACAATTAGTTGACAATATTCAGAAATGTTGTTTTCCACAGCTTACTAAGCTGAAAAATTATTCGAACCGCAAGGAAACTCATGAACTATTTGTAGATGTTTGAATGTATACTGCACCGAAATACGAAAATGATATGTAATTTTTTTCGTGAAATTATGTTCTAGAGACATGTAGGTGGCCCATAGGGGTTCCATTTGGGAAAAAAATAATATTTGGTCAAAATGAAAAAAATATGGTTTTCTGTCATGTGCGACTCATTATGAATAGCCTTGACTAAATCTCATATATCCACGAGGTGAAATAAAAAAACAATTTTAATTGTTTCAAAAAAATAACATTCGACATTATGTTTGGACTTGTTTTGACCTTTTGAACTTAAATATGTAAAAATATACAGTTGCTGGAATTTCCAGAAAAACCGGGAGTCTGCCATATTGACAGATTGACAGATTTCCATTGTTTCTTGAAAATCATTTTTTTGACATATTATGTATTTCAGAACATTGGTTAGATGATTGTAGTTCAAAACTCTGTACCTTACCAAACTACGAGTTGGTAGCGCATTATTGTAGGACGGAGCACATCCATGGTGGAGTTGCTATTTTTGCCACAAAAAAAGTCAAATGTAGACCCTTATCACTATCAGATTTTTGTAAAGAAAGAGACATATAAATATGTGGCATTGAGTTACTTCCTTTGCATATTGCTGTCCTCACTCTATACAGATCCTCTTGCGTTTCGGACTGCACCGATTTCTTTTCTAATTTAGTGCAAATTCTGAGCAATGTCTGCAGAAGATTTGAAAGAGTTATTTTATTGGGAGATGAGATTCGACAAATTTAACGACGTTTTGAGGAAGTCAATGTTGAAATGACTTCCTCAAAACATCGTTAAATTTGTCGAATCTCATGTGTTCAACAAACTCGTTCGGTCTAGATGCATCCATATCTCAATATACCAGGGTTGATAACGGCTCTAAATCTTGTATAGACAACATCCTCACGAATCTTGAGAGTGAAACATACGAGAGTGGCATTATTGATCCTTGCCTCTCTGACCACTATGCCCAATATATCACCATTAAAAACGTTTCTTTTGTAACTCCCAAACAAAACCTCAGAAAGAAAATCACTCCTGCTGGCATGGTAAACTTTAAAAATGCCTTACAAAACACAAGTTGGGACCCATACAGTTGTAGAACGGCCTCTGACAAAGCTAAATTTATACTGCATATATGCAAAGAGCTTTCCGTGTCCCATTTTCCCTTATCTAAAACGTATGGCAAAAAAGGAAACCCCATAAAATGGCTCAACGACGATCTTAGGAAAATGAGAAACACACTGCAAACTATCAAAATCATTCGTGACTCCACAAATAATACAACTTTCAATGATACTTACAAACAAATGACCAGAGAATACCAACATGCAATTCAAACTCTCAATAATTTCTCGAATAATAAAACAAATGACAGCTGAAAACTTATTAATTTTGAAAGAAACAAACACTCCAGCAAAAATGTATCTGAAAGTTTATCAGCCAATCATCTCAACAACTATTTCCCGCAGGTCGCTGATATAATTATTAGACAGTTGCCTTTAAACGATGATAATTACTATCATGATGGATCAATTCCTGATTTGTTGAAGCCCAAAGTGCCAGGCTCATTCTCCTTTGAACCTATATTCCCTCATGAGGTAGAAAGTGCTATTCACCAGTTGAAGAATACCAACTACTTTGACATGTATGAACTTAACAGCGAAATAATCAAAGAAAATTCCTTTTTACTAATTGATCCTCTCACTGATTCATTCAATACATGTATTGTGGATGGTATTTTTCCTGACGAGCTGAAACCCACCAAAGTTATACCTATTTTTAAAAAGGGCGATAGAGAAAACCCTGAGAACTATAGGCCAATTTCTATTGTACACTACATTGGTAGGATCATTGGAATCATATTAAAGCAAAGGTTGAACAAATATTTTGAGAAACTATAGCCCAAGGCTCGTTTCTGGGGCCACTTCTATTCATAATTTATATCAATGATTTTTTTTTGTCATATGTTGCCTCATTTAGGTATTGCTTCTGCTGATGATAGCTCTCTTATAAGCTCTGAGAACAGTTATGAGTCGCTATTAAATTCGATGAAATCAGCTGAAATTCGCCCCAGAATGGTTTACCCACAACTTATTAAAATTGAACAAATATAAGACAAAACATATAATTTTTTCGACAAACAATAAAGTAACAGTAGGTGACCATGCTAAACTTTTAGGATTAACTATTGACGATAGTTCATGCTGGGAACCACACATCGAAAATACCTGTTCAAAATTGAGTTCTCACAATTTTCTTCTGAGAAAACTGAAATCGTTTGTTGATGAAAATACCCTTCTTTCTGCCTACTTTGCTCTTATCCAAGCATATATCAGCTATGGATTGACCCTTTGGGAAAATTCCTCTCACTCTGAAAAAGTATTTGAAATTCAAAAGCAATCCATTAGAATAATCTGTGGTGCGGGTTATAGGAATTCTTGTCGGCCATTATTCTGCCAACTCAGTATTATGCCTCCACAAACTCTGTTCATTATCAGACTTTGCTCGAGATTCATGAAAATAAAGAAAAACTCCTGACTAACTCAAATTACCATGACTATAATACAAGCAACGCGAATCTGATCAGGTCTCAAAGATTTAAATACAATAAGTCTCTCAAAAACTCAACAAATGTTGATTTTTACAATATACTTCCTACCACACTAAAAAACAAAAACCAAGCTACGTTTAAAAACTCTAACTGCAGAAAAAGTGTTACTACACTATCGCTGAGTACATGGCTGACCTACCCGGGATGTGATTTGATCCAACTATCTTAACACCATTTTATGTGTTTGGTATATCGTAATGTCTACATATGTGTACAGGCAATATTTTATTTTGATTGTTATTGTATTTTAATTGTGAATTTGAACATTATTATTATCTTTATTTATTTAATTGCTACCTGACTTGCTACATATGTTTTCTAACATAACGTAGTTCAATAAAGATCTATCTATCTATTGGATTGTAATGTGATCAAATCCGAAATGGTTGCTTATATAACTGTACCAAATTTCAGAGAAATCCGTTCACGAATGCAGAAGTTACAGCGGTGGCCCGATATCCTGTGTCACCCGGTATAAAACATGATTGAGTTCGTTTGAATTGAGAGTACATGTTATACATTTTTTCCAGTTCAGTTCGAACGTTCTGTGCACAATTATGCACAATGTATTTTTCTCAAAAAATCAAGGAACATTTATTAGATATGCTAACTAATGTTTTCATAAGAACACAATGAATGATTACTTACACATAATAATTAAAAAAAAAAACAGGTACCAAGGGGTTAATTTCCGCCACTCAGAAACAAATAGGCCCTATCTGATCACAGTGCCATTGAATTCAGAATGACTCCTAATGACATTACAGACAAAAAGTATAATATGGCAGACTGTTCAGCAGCCCACACTACCCTTAGGTTTTATCAAAATTGTCTTTAACTGATTGGGAAAGTATTATACTCCTTATTGATCCTTTCCTTGCTTTCTATAATCAACTCATAACATTTTGATTAGGTCTTTTCCCATCCAGAAAATCAATATGAAACCAAAGAAACCCTGGATAACACTGGGAACTGAAAAGTCCTCGAAAAATATGCGACTCTTGCATTACGTACGAGAATTCACTATCAATCTGAATTTTCATGAACACTTTAACAAATACTGCAGAATCTATAGAACAGTACCAAAGCTGTTCACAAAAATACGTTCTTCGATCGAAATCATCTTCTATGAGCTCTTGAGTTGGTATCATTTTATAGGGATGCATTTTTTTTTATTCGAAGGATCGATGAATGGCTAACTCCAATTTTGCGGCTACTCAAACTCAAGCAGAACATCCAATTTGGTATCAATATTTATTGCTTTTGAAGGTGTTTTTTATCATCTGCCTCACATGTCCAAACTCGCGAAATTGCTTTTTTATTTTACTTATTGTCCCTTGGGATATAGGCGGCAAATAGGGAAATTTTTCATGAAATAGGCGAGCAGCTTCGATCTGTGTTCGAGTGTTGTCTCCGTAACCAATCAACATGCGACCATAATTCACAAAGCATTTCGTGTTGAATATAAGGATAATAAGTGTGGAGTGTAGCTGTCGCATCCTCACCAAAATTATTTGACCAACATCTTGGTTTACCAGATTGTTTTCGTCGCACAGTGATCTGGCTTGACCAAAAGGCTATCTTCAGTGGTCAAATCCATCATCCTCAAGAGATGCTAATCCTTAATGACCCCAAAGATGAAGACATTTTGTTCTGACTTTATTTTTCTAAGAGTTACAATTGATTGGCTACAAATGAAACCGTTTGTGGAAGAAACCAAATGGATCTATCTACATGTAGGACTGTGCTTTTACTTGGTGAACAGAAAAAGGGTAAGGCCATTTTGGTCTTTGTACTTAAAAAAAGGAGTTCTGATATAATATGCAAGTTTTATAGGCTAGAAATTTTGAGGTCCACCTTGCTCCGGCTAGCTGGTATAAAGTTTAGATATCCAAAATCTTACTAGGTGTGTCTGAAAAAGAAATTTTTTCTCCAAATATCCTTAAGATATTTGCGCGGAATGAATATGAAAAAGAAATATATGTTGAAAGTTGAACTAAGGCAATACCTAGAGAAACCAAGGAATAGTTTATTTCAAAATCTCTCAATATTACAAAAAAAAAAAATCTTGTCAGTTTTTCAGCCAAGCCAGATCACTGTGCAGCGGACATCTGCATCTTTGCTCGCAGAATCAGGAGCTGACACGTTGAAAATTGCATGGTGTCAGAAATCCAGTACCGTGGAAAAGGCTATGTTTGAAAACAAAATTGCAACATTAAAAGAATTGCAAACAAAATGATAAGAGAACATTTCGAACATTTGAATCAATCAGGCTCAGTGTATGTAACTGTGTTTGTGATAATTTTGTTGTTGATGTTCATGCAAACAAACCCCAACTGTAACTTATAAATTGATAAAATATTTTTTATTCCTCACTATTAATTTTTTTCTCAAATGAAGGCTTCCATATTCAGTTACGTGAAACTTTATTACATCACTAGTGGTGTGATGAAACAGAAATTCATGAAAAGTGTGACATTTCAAAACATTAAAAATGCATTTACGATTTGACATTCCAAAGGGGGCTTGAATAAAAAATATGATTGTGAAAATACGTATTTCATTTGACAGACACTCGAACTACCTTTTCCGGAGTTTCCATTCGTGACGCCACTTTCATGGTGGGAACATGATACCAATAGATGTAGGGCAAACGATCGCTATTGCGCGTTATTACGGCTTAGGCCAGTCGACACTGTACAAAAATTCGGGAATGAGGCAGACAGAAACGATTAAATATAATGGAATTGTCTGGGCGGGATACTGATGGAAAAGTTTTTCCTATTAGTCACGAGATGGAGCAAAGTATGGTAAAGTGTTCTGGAACGATCGGAAACATTTTGGTACAGATAACAGGACCAAAGCCAGCAGATTACTCCAGCTGAATTTGACTGTCTTGTCAGGTATCATCATACATGGATGGAGTCGTTTTTTTTTGTTAACATACTTTCAAGTCCATTTTAAAACATAGTTCTTCAGAGAAGAAAAGTTCGTTTTCCTACTTTCAACTAGAAATAAAGGTATATGATTGAATTAGAATTATTTTGTTTCTCGTGGAAGAACATTCTGCCAATGACGTCATGTTGATAAACCAAATGTTACAAAAATGGGTATTCAATTGTCATAATCCCCCTCGAATATTCTCACAAGCGCATTCACAGAAACTTCTCGAGTAAATCGGTCTCGAGCAGTGTGACAGCTGTATTGGCTATTCACTTGAGAATTGCATGGTTTTCGGAAAAGAAATCTGAAATGAAACTTCTTTGGGTGCGATGAGAATGAATTTTCAAGGTCAAAGTACCCTGCTCAAACCTCATGGAGAAGTGATCTATGTGGGATCCATTCTGAATGAAAATTCAACCAAGACTTTTCTAATCGTTTCCGGAGAAATTAGTGATATCTCCTCTGTAATTCTGTCTTTCAGTCCTTGAATAGTCTGTGGCCTATTCACATACACTTTGCTTTTAAATAACCTCACAAAAATAATCTATAGGTGTCAAATCCGGAGATCTTGCTGGCAATTCGATAGCTCCGCTTCTCCCAATCCAACGATTTGGAAATGTAATGTCGAGAAACTCACGAACGCCTCGAAGATAATGAGGAGGCGCTCTATCTTGCTGAATTCGAATTGATCCATTCACGATATGAGGATTTATATCATCAGAAAAGGGTCTGGCTATTTCTGGGATTAACTCTAATTCTGAAAATGCCCAGTATTCTTCACCTGTCATGGTTCTATCCCAAAAATAAGGTATTGATGATTCCTGCCCAAACATTGATCTTTTGTGGATACTGCGTGGATACTCCACCATCCAATATGGATTTTCATCTGACCAGTACCTGTAGTTTTGTTTATTGACCGTGCCATTTAACTGGAAAGTAGCCCCACCAACAAAAAGGATTTGATTAAAGAAATGAGGACTTGTGTCAAATCTATTTGACATTGTTTCCCAGAACTCCATTCTGCGATCTGGATCGTCTTCGTTCAGTTCCTATTCCAATTGTACTTTATAGGGATGCCATTTTTCTTTTTTTAAATATTTACTAACAGTTGTTTGACTGATGTGATTTTCGGTTGCAACAACTCTAGTAGACTTATGAGGGTCTTCAACCACCGACAAAAAAATGTCAGTTTTTGTTTGCTCTGGAATAGCAAGGCGGCCACTTCTTGGGAGTTCTCGTACATGTCCACTTTCCTCAAATTTATGAATAATTTTAGATACAGTACCACGTGCTATAGGAGCTCTGTCTTCATACTTGTTATTAAATATCCCACATACCTCTTCGTGTCTTCGTGTCCTACAAATAATGTCGCAAATAAAACATACTCAAATTTCATAATATTATGGTATCACCTGTCACCACATTCTTTTAGTATTACAATTGAAAATTTTTGTCGCTCTATTGAATGTGCCATTGTATTTTACTCGGATTTTCATCGCTGGTAAGCATATTTTCAAACAACTATCACGACGTACCTACTGACAGTGAAACCTACTTGATTTAACGAAATGAAACCGATATTCATTATGTTTATCATGTTTATCAGTACATGAAAACTTTCTAACAAAAATTCAAACGACGAAAAACGGAACTGAAAAGCAAAAAATAAAATAAACCTTCTCTGTCTCAATAACTAGTCTCCTAAACTAATGTAAGTAACTGAATTTGAGTCGGAGCCAAACAAACAAGCAAATGAATTAGGTCAAGCGTAAAATGATGGCACCGAGATGCGCGGTGCAATTTTGATATTTTTTGTTTTTTAAGTAATTCGTTAATTGTTTATTTGGCGCCTACTCAAAATTAGTTATTTACATTAGTTATTAAGACTAAGAAGATTCATTTTATTCTTTGCTTTTCAGTACCGTTTTTCATCGGTTCAATTTTTTGTTGAAAAGTTTTTATTTTTGAATTTTTTGGGGCTGAAATCTACTAATTACTAATTATTAAATTTTTTATTACTTCGAAAATACTTACCCACCTTACTTCAACTATTAACAGTTTAATACTATGATTATCTACTTTTTTTATTTATTGTTATATCATATAAATGATTTTTGATAGTTCTGGTTAGTTTATTTCATCACTTTGTATATAATTCCATCCTCTCATAGAATGTTATTATTGTGACGGTTGTAGGAGAACAAAAATAATGACAAAAGCAATCTGTCAATGTCAACTACATTGTGTTCACAGTGAAAAATCAATCATCCCCTATTTTGCTACCCATAGGGGTGGATAATTCCATCCCAAATTGAAATTTGATCAACAATGAGGTATACGATATCTAATAAAAGGAGAATCATTCAAATCGGACAACCCAGTACAAAGTTATGCCTGATAAAATCGGTTAACGAATCAAAATTCAGAGGGTGAACGATGAATATCCTTCTTTTTGCTACCCTTAGGGAAGGATTTTCCTTTTCAAATTCGAATGGGACCAATTTCGAAGTACACCCTATCCAATGAAGAAAGAATCATCGGAATCTCCTCCTTTTTTATTTCGGCGGTTAAAAAACAACAAAGACTTTTTTAAACTTTAACAAATACCAAGTGGTCCATTTTTTTTTCTCTTTATGTTGATATCAACGGTTGCAATAGAAATATTTTCCCTAATTTCTTAAAACTATTGGTCAATATTGGCCATTAACAGTTTGTATGCTGCATCGGCAATGAAAAACTGTAACAGAAAATTATAAAATATACGGGTTGTATTTAAAAATAAACATATTGTTCGATAATCTCAGAAACTATACATTTGGCAACGTCGAAAGTATAAAATTTGAAATCGCTGATCAATCTTATATACATAACCAAAATTCTCTTAATGTATCTTGTGTCAGAGATATCTTCATGTTTCCATACTTTACGCGCGCACTTCGTAGACAGAACAGCTTGAACGGCGGGAGAAAGCAAATCGGTATTTTCAAATTAAGGTGATAGCAAACTTCTCAGCGCAAAGATGTGTGTATTTCCACGTTTCAACCTTAAATCAACTGGAACTAACTGGAGAAGACAACAAGGAAGGACATTCGTATGGTAAGTGTTTCTCTCGCAAATATTTCATATTTAACAAAATTATAAAGTTTATTAGCAACCATCGTTTCGCCCAACTGATTTATGGAGTGTTTTCGGGATAATGCAAGATCTTCCTCAAAGGGTTCCACGTGTGATCCATAGCAGAAGAATTTGTTAATATACAGTTCTCAGCAGATAGTTGAATGAAGGCGGGTTCTTTTAGTCTTCTCTTTTTATTATTTGGATCTTTTGCTAGTACAGTCATTTCATTCATATGAAAAGTGTGACTGTGTGCACGTATCGATTAATCGATGAAAGAAAATTGTATTTCGTGCATGAAATAACTTATTCAAGCGTAGCAAAGCGCTCTCGACCGTTAGGTCATCATCAGTGCGTACCTGAAAGTGAGAACTATTGATAGAAAAAAGTTACTGAAAAGTTTTATTTTTGAGAAAGAAAATTGACATATTTTAAAAAGTGAGGTTACTTACTCGTCAGGTGTACAAAAGCCAAAAAGACCATGAAACATGATAAAAAATTGTATGTTTACATAAAGAGATACTAATAAAAAAGGCAAGATGACACTAGAGATTAAAAAATTTCTCTTTTTTCTCATTTCTTGTGAGAAACCATTATTTTGGTGTGATAGCTGGACCCAAGTGACAAGATTGACAATTGACAAGTGAACGATAAAGTAGAAAGACATGGAACACAAAAACATGGAGATATCAGAATCAAGAAAGGAACATCCCTGTCATGCGAAAACACACTAATGAGGACTGTCATCTGTCAAACATGCTCCAGATTCCAAGGATGACCAGACAGGACTCTTAATTCTCATATTTAAGTCCTCGTAATTGAATATAAGTTCCATGGACAATGAATTTAAGTTTTTCTTGATAAAAATAAAATTCCTTGTCCACCATGGCTCAGTTGAACCCCAACTGGGGGATAGGAAATGTGATACAAGTCTAATGGGAACTAGACCCAACTTCACAACCCCCACAGCTAGAGTAAGACAAAGTCTAAAAGGTGATAATCCAGAACCTGACTTGTGTTCTCAGTATGGAGAAAACTGAAAAATAGGCTGGCAAATTGCAAAGATATACAAGTTAAATCATCATAGATAATGGAAATTGAAAATTATTACCATGATTACCAAGAAAACTGAATGTTAATCATGCTAATAATTTTCAATTTCCATTCTCTATGATGATTTTACTTGTATCTCTTCGCAATTTGCCAGCCTCGTTCTCAGTTTTCTCCATACTGAGAACACAAGTCAGGTTCTGGATCACCACCTTTTAGACTTTGTTTTACTCCAGCTGTGGGAGTTGTGAAGTTAGGTCTAGTTCCCATTAGACTTGTATCAGACTTCCTATCCCCAGTTGCGTTCAACTGAGCCATGTGACAAGGAATTTTATTTTATTAAGAAAAATTCAAATTCATTGTCCATGGAACTTATATTCAATTACGATGACTTAAATGTGAGGATAAAGAGTCTTGTCTGGTCTTCCTTGGAATGCTGGAGCATGTTTGACAGATGACAGTCCTCATTAGTGTGTTTTCGCATGACAGGGATGTTCCTTTCTTGATTCTGATATCTCCATGTTTTTGTGTTCCATGTCTTTCTACTTTATCGTTCACTTGTCAATTGTCAATCTTGTCACTTGGGTCCAGCTATCACACCAAAATAATGGTTTCTCACAAGAAATGAGAAAAAAGAGAAATTTTTTAATCTCTAGTGTCATCCTGGCCTAGAATACTTATTTTAACATGTATGTTATGTGAACCTATACAATTTTCATTGATCATGAGATGTTTTATAGTCTTTTTGGCTTCTTGTACACCTGACGAGTAAGTAACCTCACTTTTTAAAATATGTCAATTTTCTTTCTCAAAAATAAAACTTTTCAGTAACTTTTTTCTATCAATAGTACTTACTTTCAGTTACGCACTGATGATGACCTTACGGTCGAAAGCGCTTTGCTACGATTGGATAAATTATTTTATGCACGAAATACAATTTTCTTTCATCGATTTCATTCATAGGCAACAAGTATGACATCAGAACAACTTTCTGAACACCTAACACATCAACATCAATCATCACACAAACAAAACCGAAAAATATAGAATAAAAATTAAAAAAATTGTGTATACAATATACCTTGTTCTTGTGGTAAAAGTTATATTGGTGGGACATCAAGATCGTTAAAAATGCGCCAGGACTAACATCGGAAGTATATTAAGAATCGACAGATCACAGGTTCAAAATTATCACAACATATTCTGAAATCCAATGGCAACCATTTGGTAGAATGGAATGGAACGATAGTTTTAGCTGGAGAACCCAATAACAAGAAGAGAATAGTGAAACAATCCGCCTTAATTCTACTATCTGGTGAAAACTGAATATCAACAAATTCTTCTGATATGGATCACACGTGGAAACCCTTACTGGGAAAAGATCTTGCATTTGGCAGAGCGATAATGGATTCGGAAAAGACACCATACATCAAATAAAAGAACTAATGCCTCATCATCCTTTTGACAAAATTCTTTTGACATTGGTCGAAAAAGATCACGTTCAAGAAACACTGAATGTTACATTTCAAAAAAAATTTACGCTTACTTCATTTTTTTAGAGTCACTTTTAATATTGCATCTAGGTGGTCATGATTGGACGTAAACTAATCTGAGGACCTCAGGTGATGCCAGAAAATCACAATCGCAAAGTTTTAGTGACTAGTATGATAGATAGGAATGAGACAAGTTGTCAAAATAACATTTCCGTATATAACCATCATTTTTCAAATGGCGACCATTTTTTGACAAGCTTTTTCCGAAAAAAGGCTTTTTCGACGCATCTAATGATTCTAATTTATTTGCGATTGAATTAGAAATAAGAACATGAATTGAATAACACTAGGGAAAATACTGGATAATAATGTATTCACTTTTGTCAAGTGTGTCATGGATAGCTATGATGCATGATATTTTGCAGTTATTTTTATCAAGTCTTCTTTGGAAAACAAAATACTCACTTAGGTAATGACAGTGACATGAAGTTTATGAGCAGACAGTAAAAGTTTTTTGATTTTCGTTAAATGTCAGTTTAATTTTTCTTCAAAATAATGTATACTCGAAGTGAAAAAGTGGATATGTTATTATTAATTGGAGAATGTCATAGAAATTCAAGGAATGCTGCTAAGTTGTATACTTAGAGATATCGGCGACATCGAGCCCATCAGTATTTTCCATATGTTGAGAATCATTTTAGGCAAGAAAGAAATCGAGAGGCAAAACGGAGGTTCGTCATAACTGAAGAGACTGAGATTAACGTTCTTGCTATGGTTGAGAATAATAAAACGGTTCCTTCAAGAGAAATCAATCAAGAAATGCAGATTACTCACGAATCAGCAAAAAAAATACTGAAAAAGCACGGATATCGAGCATTCAAATATCAGTTGCATAAACATTTGCATGCTGACGATGGCGATAGATGGGTAATGTTCTGTGATGGGCTGCTTCAAAATCATAGAGTTAACCCAAATTTTATTGACTTTTTTCTATTTTATGCCGAATCACGATTTGCAAATGATGGTATGTTCAATAAGCAAAATACTCGGTACTGGTCCCAACAAAATCAACATGCAATGAGAGAGGGCCATTTACAAGTAAGGTTTGGCATCAATCTCTGGGCTGGTATCGTTGGAAACAGAATAATTGGACCAATATTGTTTCAAGGTCAGTTAACAGGGGTTGGGTACTTATGTTTTCTTCAAAATGAAATCGATGATCATCTTGATAATCTACCTTCAGCGGTTTTACGGCGAATTTATTCCCAACAAGATGGAAAACCCCCTCATAATACCAGAGAATTTCTTAATTACTCAATAGAGCATTTTAATAATCAAGTTTTTGCAACAAATGGTCCATTACGGTGGACTGTCCGCTCACTGGATCTCACTGTGCTCGATTTCTTTATTTGAGGATATGTTGAAGGAAAGGTTTACTATGCAACATCTCCAGCCACTCTTGAAATCTCAGAAGAAAGAATTCTGCGGGCATTTAGAAGTATAACGCCTCAAATATTAGGAAACATGTTGAGAGACACAATTGACAAAATATTATCCAGTATTTTCCTTAGTGATATTTAATTCATGTTCTCATTTTCAATCCATTTGAAAAATAATAGTTAGACATAAAAATGTAATTTTGCCAACTTTTCTGACATCAGCTGAGGTCCTCAGACTAGTTTACGTCCAATCATGGCCACTAAGATGCAATATTAAAAGTGACTCTGAAAAAATGAAGTAGGCGTACAGACTTTTCAAAATGCCTCATTCTGATTCAGAATTGTCTCAGAAATCCAAAAATGTAACAAAATACAGGTTGTTCCATTTGAAAATTCAAAACCGGAAGTGACCGGAAAGTGAAGAATATGCGAAAACTCTCCTCTTGACAAACCATTTACCAAACTCCAAACTCATTTTGATACTCCTGATATTCTAGAAGTTATGACTTGTCTAATAGATTCGTTGACACCCGGTATAGAGAAGTACCTTTGAGTTCAATAATTTTTTGTGATATTCAAAAATCAGAATACGACTAATTAGTAATTGAATATTTCTCAACTCGTGAAAAATAATCCCGAAAAAGTGTCGTGTTAAGAATGAGTATTGCTCCACAAAAAATAAGCTTTAAACAATTCATATTGAGTTGCTTTTATGAACAGATAACTCACATTTTCCATTCCAAAAAGAAAATAGGAAAAAAATACCAATTTCATCATTCTACAAACTATGAGAAAATATCACCTGATTCTTTCCATTAGGAAATATAATTTTGCTCCGAATGTTGAACAGTTGACAGATTCAGCAAACACTGGGTAAAAGAAGTTAAGTGAGTTTTCTGTGGCGCAAATTATTTATGTTTGTAGGCAAAGGTTTGCAAGTTACGTCGCATTTTCTTTTTAGCCACTTGACTAGGGAATGGGTTAGACGGCATTAATTCAATATTCATGCGGACGTCTGCCTGCCCTAATCCAGTAACGGCCACGAAAAAACCATGGCAGGACTGCAAAACATCCTTTTTGATACCGACAATTTTTTATCAACGACTACGTGATTACCCATATTGGGAGAAGAATCATGGAATGGTAGAATGATAATCAAATAACACCACATACTTGGAATGATCCAATAGATTTCAGAAGATTCGTCTCTGACATCAACCAAGAAAAGAAATCAAAAAGTAATTATGTCTGCAAAAAACGGAAAGAAACTACTTTGCGATATTTTCCCAGGATTCGAAAATTGGCACAGATGGTGTCTACAAAACTTCAACGTATTTAGGCGATTTGTTCCTAATTTTCAATCAACTTTTTAATTTCATAGGTGGATTCGTATAGTCCATCCAATATCAATTGCAGAAGCTGTTTCTATAGGGAGCAAATGAAAACTCACTTCGCTAACACGAGCGTATATGCGAAGAAACAGAACGAAAAATAATCTGTACTACTCGTAAACATTTTCCGTCGGCAAACGGTAGATCAAAAGAGCCGATAGTCAACGTGGACTCGAGTGGCGGCTCTCTATTGTACACCCGATTCGTCTGAGCCAATCGAGTTGCACATCGATGCTGGCAGGTGTGTCTACGATGGGAGGTCATAAATCACGCGGTATTTTTGTGTTTTAATAGCTCTGAAAGATCAAAAACCAGTAGCGTCTATGGTCTTGGTGTGTGCCGATCCAAAAACGTTTCAGGATATAATAATAACCTACATCAAACAATGAAAGAAATTATTTTTCTTTCTTAATGTATTTGTATAAATAAAAGCTTGTCTTTAATTTATTTTCATTTTTCATTATTTATGAAGTATTTTTTAAATCTTAAAATATCTGAATTGAATTATTTATCTCCGCCACTGCTGCTCACAGGATTTTGCCGCAAGACTTTTTGATGCTTCTGCAATTGATATTGGGAACACTATACTTACTATTCTACGCCTGATTCTAATTTAAATTACTGAAATATGTTCTTTATCAAAACTCAATAGTTTTCAAAATATTTGACTTTTATTTTTTTTTCCCATAAAACGCAATTAACAATATGGTTATTAATTTCACCTTGCAATCACCAACTACTGATTGTGAAGTATTTTTGGGTAATTTTTCTTCAAAGTCCTGTATTACATACTAATACATACTTATAATATTCTAAACAAATGTTCAAAAAATGTAATCCAATTTATTGGTGAAGACAGGTGTAAAACAATTTTTCTTCAAATAGATCACCATGTAACATAACCTTTATCAAAACTCATCTGTTTTCAAGATATTTAACGTTTAAATTTTTTTCCCAAAAATGTAATTATGACATTTCCTATTTTAACGAAAAGGGCAGAAAAAAAAACGATTGTCAGGTCATCAGTTCCGCCAACAAAGACGGCAGAAAATGGAAGAGAGGGAAATATTATCTGATTCTTTGAAGAAATATTTGAAACCGTCAGAAATAAGTGTTCTTCCTGAACTTGAAAATATCGACGATGCTCGCCCTAGTTGTTCCTCAGCCCCACGTTCCTCAGTTGTTTCTGATTGTAATAATATAAATTCTACCCAGGAACATCATACTGAAAACGTTCCAGCAGCGGCAATATTACTATTTTCTGACTCCACCGTAATATATGATGACCCTGGAGAGTGGCCGGGAACAATTACATCCGCAGATGCAAGATTTTTAACGGAAAAAGGACCCCATCAAATTACGAATTGGATCTCTCCAATAAACTCATAAGGCCGAAAGTTTTCTGCCAGATGTTCATCGTAACCTCACCAATGGAGAAAAAGTTAAAAGCGAGTGGCTGATTTACTCAACAACAAGAGATGCGGTTTACTGTTTCTGTTGCAAACTTTTTGGTAAGTCTTTGACCAACTTGTCTAATAAGGAAAAGAGTGACTCCCATAAAAAAAATATCGGATATTGGTTAAACTTATCAAATATGTTATCATGTTATCTAAGGGAGTTACTATGAATGAAAGTCAATTACGTTCATTGCATGTAGGAAAAAAATACTGGTATCGTGTCATTGAAAGAATAATTTAAGCAATGCAATTCTTATGTCGTCAATGTTTAGCTTCACGTGGTAGATCTAACAAATTATATGAAAATAATAACGGAAACTTCCCAAAACTAATAGAAACGTTCACCAAATTTGATAATGTAATGGAGCAACATGTTCGACACACACATAAAAATCAAAGCAGCGGCAGCGGTAGCGGTATGACAAACTATTTAGGCGATGAAATTCAAAATGAATTGATAAAGTCAATCGACTCGAAAGTAAGAACAACCATTTCAGATCTAGTGAGAAAACATAAATATTACTCTATAATCCTCGACTGTACAGATGTGCGACATACGGAACAATTAAGTGTAGTTTTGAGGTTTGTTTTATTCAACGAGTTGACGAAAAAAATTGAAGTACGTAAATATATCATTTTATTTTGCCCTATAGTTGATTCTACTGATGCTGGCTTGTATAACTATTCGACAGATTTATTAGTAGAATTAAATTTAAGTATATATGATTTGCGATTAAATATAAACCCGCGAGCATTTTTTGTTCCTTGTTCGGCGCACTCATTAAATTTAGTGATTAACCATGCTGCTATAATTTCTTTTGAGGTATCTGAATTCTTTGACTTCCAAGAGATATATGTGTTCCGCGTCAACCAAAAGATGGTCGAATTTGAAAACGTGCCTCACAGATTTAACTTCAAAACCACTATCTGATACAGGCTGGTCCAGTAGAATAGACGCTTTGAAACCTTTGATATATCACATTGGTGACGTTCATGATGCTCTTCCAGAAGTAATGGATGCATCCGCATCTTCAAAAGATTTTAGTACATCGCACCTAGCTCGATCGCTCGCAACAAAAATCCAAAACTACAATTTTTTATGCTTTGTAATAATCTGGTACAATATTTTATTTAAAATCAATTCTCTAAGTAAATTAATGCAGAATCAAAGCATAGATCTGAAAGCTTGTTCAAACCGTATAAACAAAGTAAAAACATTTTTCGTAGACTTAAGAGATGATAAGGGATGCAGCGAACTTATTGTAGAGGCCAGGGAGCTGGCCGAGGAATTAGAAATTGAACCAAATTTTTTATCTTCCCAAACAGTTCCTCAAAGAAAAAAGAAAAGACAGTTTGATTATGAGAGTACTGACGAACCAATAACATACCTGAAAATGAATTACAAAGTGAAATTATTCTTCTCTATACTAGATACGACCTTATCATCTCTTAATGAAAGATTCAAGAGGTTGGAACCATTTAATAACATTTATGGATTCATTTATCGAATGTTCAGCTTGAATGAAGAAGAATTGAGAAACTCGTGTGAAAATTTATCATTTCATTCGAAAGATGAAGGACGTAAAGAATCAGATATTGATGCAAATGACTTATTTGATGAAATATTTGTTTAAAATGCCACTTACCAGAGGAAAATAAGTTAGATCCTCAGTGAATTCTTCAACACATTCTAGAGGACAATTTAATTTCAACATTCCCAAATACTGCAGTGGCAATACGACTTTTTCAACGCTACCAGTATCAGTAGCATTGGGAGAAAAGTCTTTTTCAAAATTGAAATTAATAAAAACATTTTCACGATCAACTCTGGCACAAGAGAGACACACTGCTCTGGCAATTTTGTCCATAGAAAGTTACCTTATGGATTGTATTACTATAGACGAATTGATTGAAGATTTTGCCGGAAAAAAGGCAAGAAAAGGGTGCTTCTAATAAGTTATTTTGTTCTTTTATTTCTGTAATGTAACATTTTTATTGTTTTGTCAGTTTTGTTATTGCTTTGCTCCTTCACATTCTTCCTTAATCCTCATGTCTGAGACTTGTCAAGATCTTCTTAATGTTATGGTGATGAGTAGTCAGGTATCATGCTGATTAAAATCAGTACACTTTTTTTTTATTTGAGCTTTCGGAAATACTCATTTCCTTCATTTGCAAACATCAAATGATAATAATGATTTGAAATTATAGATTATACATTATACGGTATATAAATTAACACATATTTCATTTCAAAATTAGATAACTAATAGCGATTATTTCAATTTTGTGTGTACCCCCTTATCTGATGTATCAGTATCAAAATTAAATATAGGTATAAGCAAGTATTTTAATTTTATTCAAATGTACCCACCCATGTATGAATTTTAACTGAAAAAGTGGTAAGGGGTGTAAAATTATATTCTGCCCACAGGCGGCCGCATGGCATGACGCGCCCCTGGTAACAATCATAAAGAAGTGCAACCCAAACCGGACCTGACTCAACAATATGGGCGCGATTTTTCAAAACGGGAATATAGGGAAAAACTGAAAAACATACTACGATAGCCTCATTATAACTCCAGAAAATGAGGACAGAATGTGAAATTATTGTTCATAGTTCATGGAATTCGTAATGATGATTCAACAAATATGTTCAACAACTCCCATTCTTCAGACAAAAATGTGCCTTCTAACAATACCACCTATGTCCCCGGTAACAGAGGTTTATATAAATTAATTAAATTCCTCTCTGAAAAAATAGTTTTTCAGTGGTGTAGATGATATATTAAATGAACTACTGATGATAATTGGTCCTCATGAACTTTGTGAACCATTAATGTTCCTTTTGTCTACTGAAGAAGGGAATTTTCCTGAAAATTAAAAATAAAAAATCGAGGGTATCACCAATGTATGAGAAGGGTGGGCTTGATGATATAAATAATTATAGAGCCATAAGTAATTTAGTGATACTCCAACTGAAGTTTTTGAAATGAACATGAAATGCCAGTTGAGTATCTTCTTCGCAGTTATAGATCACTATTAATATCCCAACATTGTTTCACAAGAAGCAAAAGCACCAAAACAGCTCCTTGTATTCTCCAGAATACAACTATCAGAGCTCTTGTTGAAAAAAGGTGGGCTTGTTCATAGACTTTTCCCGGGTTTTTGACTGCGTAGACCATGAGCTCTCATTCTCAAATCATTCGAAGTATGGCTTGAGAAGACCACCTCTAGATTTTTCTCACTCATATCTGAAAAGTCGAAAGACAGTTATAAATATCAGTCAAAGTTGTAGTGTACCATGAGATATAACCCAGGGTGTTCCACAGGGATCAATCTTAGGTCCATTTCATCATTTTATCTTTGCTTATGACTTGATGAGTTTCCTGAGTGAAGCACCTTCAATACATATAGCCTGTTACACTCATGATACCAATATTTCGATAGCGGAAAAGAATAAAATAGATTCGAGACTACCTACAAAAAACATTTATCTCTGAATATTAACATGGTCAGAGAGAAAAGCTTTTCCAAAATCAATTAAACAAACACAATGTTCTCTTATCCCGGACAGCAACAGAAAAAAAACCCTCTTCAATTACCTTCTGAATGTTCACAAATTAAATAAAGAAATCAATTCCTCTGTCATATCTACGTAATAAAGCTACCCCTGTTACAAGTCGCTATGAGCAACCGTTTTCTAGATATTTGGAATTTCAAATCGATTATTTGATAATCGATGTGTTATTACCATTATTTTTCATTTTTCACAAGAATGCTTAGGAAATAAATTTGACGTTCAAGTAATAAGTTTTGGTTTTTTGTAGGGGGCGACACCTATTCTATTTATTTTTATTCCTTTGAAATGATAGTTTTTGTATCAAGGGTGCAAAATCTGTATTTGTTTCAATAAAATTTGCAAGAAATATCAACATTTTATTTCAAGATATTCAGAATATGTGGAATAAAATAAAATGAAGGGAACTGAATTGTATTCGATTAAATTGTTCACCTTCAGCGAAGATACAGGCATTCAGTCTTCTTGTCATTGAATCTCATACACGCTCAAAAATTATTGGTGTGTTTCTTATTGTTTCACAGGCGTCTACTATTCGGTTTCTTAGATCTTCCTCGTTCGCTACTGGAGTTTTATGAACTAGTGACTTCAAATGTCCCCAAAAATAAAAATCTAGCGGGTTTAGATCTGCAGACCTTGGTGCCCACGCCTGGTTGGGTTCTTCTACACCCCTACCCATCCATCTATTTGGATAGACAGTGTTAAGGAATTCCCTGGCTACAACGCTAAAATGAACCGGAGCTCCATCATGCATAAACCACATGCGGATACGAATTTCCAACGGTACATTCTGAAGTAGTCCCGGCAATTCATTTTCTGAAAAGTCTGTGTGAGTTGCGCCATTCAGTCGGAATGGAAGAAAGAAAGGACCTATCAAGTAATTATCAATTATTGCCGCCTTTCTTTTACGAAAAATTGATACTGATAATGTCTTCCACTAACTGCGTGCGGGTTTTCCTGAGCCCAAACATGGTTGTTATGAGAGTTTGTGATAGCATTTCGGGAGAAGTTTGCCTCGTCCGTGGAAGGTACATATCTTAAAAATTGAGGATTTCCAGCCAATTTTCTCAAAAACCACTGACACATAGTAATGCGTTTGGGAAAGTCTCGTGGCGAAAGAGCCTGTACCCTTTGAATATGGTATGGATGAAATTGTTGATCGTGAATATTACTCCAAACTGTGGACTGAGTAGAGTTGAGAGCTTCAGCAATTATTCTTGTACTTGTTTCTGGATTCTCCTCGAGAGCGTTCAAAACAGATTCTTCCAATTCTGGGATTCGGACTGCTCGGGGTCTTCCAATAATATCAGCTGTCCTCTTGAATCTACTTGTTTCTGCCAAACGAAGGTGGAGACTGGTTAATGTTGGAGCTGAATGCAGTACTCGATTAGGAAATCGCTCCTGATAAATACGTCTTGCTTCGCGCGCATTGCCATCCCCAACGCCATAAGCGAAATGCATATCGGCTAAATGAGAAGTATTGTTTAAAAAAAACATTTTTTCAAAATCATTGTTTTAAAACTTACAGAAACTTCAACAAAACAACAAAACGTTTAACTGTCACATAATATGTAATTACCAAAACTACTTACCCAAACGTCAAATTCATTTCCTAAGCATTCTTGTGAAAAATGCAAAATAATGGTAATAACTTCAACGCGCATCGAATATCAAATAATCGACTTGAAATTTTCAAGTACAAATATCCAGAAAACGGTTGCTTATAGCGACTTGTAACAGTGGTAGCTTTTTTACGTGAATATGATAGAGGAACTAATTTTTTTTACTGGAGAATGGGCCTCCTACGAGTTAGAGCAATAATAACATCAAGTTTGAATTCGACACCTCAAAAAACTCCTCAATACCAATTTTTGTTTGATTAAGGTCAGTATTTTGAAAGTTATTTAAAAAAAACGAAAACAAAATGGATCTTCAACACCTTGGAAACGAAGCGTTTCCGGGCATATATTCTTTTGGACAATTCATATTGGAATATCGTGAGGAATCACCTCCTGAAGTTTGTCAAAGTACTTTTGAATCACCCTGTACACGAATGAGAGAACAGTAACTGCCCATTGTATATTGCAGTGCCTTATCTGAAAAAAAATATTACAGAAAGCAGATGATTCAATTATCTTCCTAGTGAAATAAAAAAAATGTGGCAAAACAGTTTTCATATTTTCTTACCCAGTTTTTGTTTGATCTGCACTAATTCTCAACAGACAACGCAATATCTTCGATTCCACTTCAAAAATAGTTTTCACAACTTCAGAGTCGGAGAACGCTACTTTCAGTGGTCCACGCTCAGACCCTTCGGGTCGACCAATTCTAACCACTTTCACTACCTTATCGGTGCGGTGGGATCAATGGTAATGGGTACATGATAATTAGAATACGTCTGAAACCACATGTTTCGCAGCAAAAATTCTTCGTGCTAGGTTCTGAATTGCTTTCTTTGGCCTAGTAGATCATGACGTTTCAATTCCGTTAATTCCTTGGTAGACTAATTCCAAGCCCTCATTTGAAGTTTGCTGTGGTATTTTTATCGATTTCAGAAGATTTGGCGAATGGAAATCCTATAATGTGGCTGAGGGTGATATAGAGGGTGTCCGGAGATGAAACCGACAAAACTTATGGGGTTATAGGGACTGCCAATATGATTGCAAAATGCCATATACAAAGTTCCAAAACTGCTTCGTTACTGACATACAGAGTGTTTTGTGAATTCTGAGAAATAATTCAATCCGCCATATTAAATACTGAAAGGCCTCAACGAGCAGCCCATTGAACGAAACCAATTTCAGAAAAAGTTTCTGGCACCATTTCAGTTATTCCGTAATAAATTATTATTAAAAAAAAAATTACTCAAGAAATTAATTGTCGGATAAAGTACCATGGAAAATGGGTTGATATAATGAATATTCACGAAACCAAGACATATATACTGTTATTCTCTTCAATTATTTCGTGGTAAAATTTTATATTATACTCTCATAACCCAAAAAACTGATGAATAAATTCTTATCAGGACCGGAATGAGTATTTTTTATGTTGAGTTCTTGTAAGAATAACTGACCTAGTATAACAATTATCAATAATCTGATCGCAGATTCGAAATCTACCAAAAAAACCGTATGGGAACTTGTTAAAAAGGACTGGACTGAATTTTTTGTAAATTATATTTGCTTACTAATAAATTTGAATTTATGAAAATACAACACAAGGCACAATAATTTTTTGTAATAAACATAACATAAAAAGAATTCGTAAAAAACGTTCAAAGTTAAGCCCTCCAGCATCAATACATTTTTGAGAGCGTACCACCAGATGATTCACTGACTTTCGAATTATTTGAGGGTTATTTCTAACAATATTACATGCAGCAGTAATTTTCTCTAATAAATGTTCTCTATTTCCGATTTCTTCATACACTTCTGATTTTGAATGACCCCATAAATAATAGCTCAGGATTGTTAAATCAGGGGGTGGCCAATTTACTGGACTCCACGGCCGATCCATCTGTTGGGGTAAGTGGCATTGAGATGGTTTCTAACTGGAATTGAAAAGTGAGGTCCAGCACCATCATGCTGAAACCACATACCACGGGTATTTAGACCTCGCAATAGATCCGGTAAAGTAGTGGCCGAAAACTTAGGGTGAACATCACCAGTTAACCGTCCGTGAATTACGTGAGGTCCAATCAAATGATTATTGAGGATTCCATACATTGACATGAAATCTGTATTGGCAGTTTTTCTGGACAATGGCATGTGGGTTTTCGTCTACCCAAATATGCACATCTGTAGTATTATCAATTCCATCCCTGGTGAATTGGCTCTCGTCGGTACATAAAATTATGATAATGGTCCTTCTATGTGCTAAGCACCATCTAGGAAACGATATGCGTGGTACATGATCACACTCTTCAAGCTTTTGCACTATTTGTTTGTAGTATGGATGCAAACCATTTTCTTTCAATGTTTTCCATACACTCATACGAGGTATCGCCAATTGCCTACTTATTCTCTTCACGCTACTAGAAGGATTATCATTCATAGCGTCCAGTATTTGCTTTTCGTGATGAACATTATTTCTTCGAGCATCTTCTCGTCCTCTATTTAATGTAACTTTTCTTTTTTCCTTAATACTTTGAAGTATATTAGCAAATGTTGAATAATGTGGTACACGACGATTAGGATAGCGACGTCTGTTTTCCTTTCCTGCAGACTGGCCATTTCCTTCGCAAAGCCCCTACACAAATAGAATATATGCGTATTCCTCATTAGTGAAATGAAACGGCATCATAAACACACTCTAAGAACTATAGTTTGAACTTAAAAACACTAGAATAAGAAAGAACACTAACGCCAATGACAGCTAGCTAAACAATGGTTTTTCATAATGAAATTCGGGATTTGACACTTGACACGAGCCCATTGTATTTGGACAAACATTGTTAGCTACTGATACGAATTTATACGTCGGTTTTTTTGGGTTATGAGAGTATTTCATAAAATTTTACTACGAACTCATTAAAGAGAATAACAATATTTATGTTTTGGTTTCGTAAATATGTATTATATTAACCCATTTTTTATGGTACTTTATTCAACAATTAATTTCTTGATTGAAAAAAAATTAAAATAATAATTTATTACGGAATAACTGAAATGATGCCAAACTTTTTCTACAAGTTTCTGTAGGGTTTTTTCCGTAGATTTCGATTAGTTTCATGATGATTATTATACAGGGTTAGTTATTCTTACAAGAACTTAACATGAAAAAAAAAAGAATATTCTGGTCCTGGCATTGATTTTGTTCAAAGGGCTACTTATTGAGGCAAAAAATCTGAAACAAATCGGCTAATCCCTGTTTTTAAAAAAGCGGATTGAATTCTTAGTCTAAATGCACAAATCACTCTGGATGTCAGTAACGAAGCGGTTTTGTTCATTTGTATATGGCATTTTGCAATCATATTGGCAGTCCCTATAACCCCATGATTTTTGTCGGTTTGATCTCCGGACACCCTGTAAAATAATATCAGGGAAATATAAGTAACATTAGCAAGCTAACAATATATTGTGTCATAAAAAATGTGAAAAACTCTTACTCCTGAACCTTCGAAAGAAAGTAGTCAAAAATCAATCAGTTTTGGATATTACGGAAAAAAATACCAAATTTTTTCATGAAAAATTATTACTTGCACCAGTTCAGCAACTAGATCTTCGTTTGTGAACATTTCATAGCGCCTTGGCAACCGAATTGGTGAACATGGAGAAATATCCCATTGAGCCATCTTCATATACAAATTTACTGGAAGTGAGAAACGAACTGCATGACTGAATGTCACGAAATACAAATCGTCATAAAAAACTACATATAAAAACAGAAAACGAAATGATGAAGGCGGATGTAAAAGTTTTTCCATTATCTCTTGGAATTGAGTTGAGCGAACTATTTTGTCTACGACTTAACATTGAGAATATTTCCGTCATTCAAAGTAAAAGTTCTGCCTTTATTATCTCATGTACATCGAGGTATATTTTGGAAGCGGCAGCGGCACCAGTATATGATGAATTCAAGAATTTTACCTACCCTTATTGACCTACAAATTTTCCTAATCCCTTGCTTGTTGAACTTATGCTTAACATCTATTCCGATCAGAAAGTTTGGGAAGATAGGTTATTCGGCCACCGTAAGATAATTTTCATTGGATACCATGATAATTTTCAGTTAGCATGAATATAGATTAGCATATTTCCACTGAGTTACTTGGTCTGGACAGGCCGATATACCTAGAAAATATGTCTTTTCCTGTTGTTTCAGCAATTTTTGCGAATGACCCATTCAAAGATACTACTTTTCTGTAGACATAAACATCTCCTACATGGAAAATGAGATGATACTTTCATGAGAGATATAAACAAAAATATAAATAAGACGAAGAATGACCTTATAAGGAAAAGTTTGAGAAAAAAAAACAAAATTGATATGGTCATCGTTTCTCAAAAATAAGATATATCTAGAATTCAATCAAAATGTTGCATTGAATTAAAAATGTTTCGTAAACATAAATATAAATTATTAGTTCAGGCTCAACCGGTATTTAACCATTTTTTGTGCGTTATAGTCGGGACTGCTCCTGGTGAAAATGATGGATAGGTTTTTGATAGTCTTATAATGGAACGGAAGGCGATAAATTATTGGTTGTATTCACAGAAATAACGTACTTCTGTACATGATTTTCAATAGTTGCGTTTCATTCCTTGAAGTCTTTACATGTACAGGGTGTCCGGAGATGAAACCGACAAAACTTATGGGGTTTTAGGGACTGCGAATATGATTGCAAAATGCCATATACAAATATCCAAATCCGCTTCGCTACTGACAATACAGAGTGATTTGTGAATTTAGACAAAAAATTCAATCATCCATATTCAATACAGGGATCAACCGATTTGGTTTAGATTTGAAACATGAATTGAACTGGAAGGCCTTAACAAGTAGCCCTTTGAACGAAACCAATATCAGGACCGGAATATTCTCTTTTTTCCATGTTAAATTCTTGTAAGAAAAAATTACCCTGTATAATAATTATCAAAAATCTGAGCTCAGATTCGAAATCTACGGAGGAAAATCCCACAGGAACTTGTTGAATTTCAATTATTCCGTCATAAATTCTTATTTTCAATTTTTTCACTCAAGAAATTATTTGTATGATGAAGTACCATCAAAAATGGGTTAATATAATAGATATTTAGAAACCAAGAGATAAATATTATTATTCCCTTCAATTGGTTCGTAGTAAAATTTAATTGAATTCTCTTCACAAAAACCGATGAATAAATTCGTATCAGAAGCTTACAATGTTAGTCTAAATACCGTAGGCTTGTGTCAAGTGTCAAATCCCGAATTTCATCATGAAAAACTATTGTTTAGCTAACTGTCATTGGTGTTAGTTTTGTTGGTGTTCATTCATTACTCTAGTATTTTTGATTTCAAACTATAGTTCCTAGAGTGTGCATATAATGCTGTTTCATTTCACTAATGAGGAATACGCAGATATTTTATTCGTGTATGGGCTTTGAGAAGGAAATGGCCATTCTGCAAGAAGGGAATACAGACGTCGCTATGCTAATCGTCGCGTACCACATCATTCATCATTTGCTAAGGTACTTCAAAGTATAAGGAAAGAAGGAAAAGTTCTATCAAATAGAGGACGAGAAGATGCTCGAAGAAATAATTTTCATCACGAAGAGCAAATACTGGACGCTATAAATGATAATCCTTCTAGTAGCGTAAGGAGAATAGGTAGGCAATTGGCGCCACCTCGTTTGCGTGGATGGAAAACATTAAAAGGAAATGGTTTGCATCCATAACACAAATAAAAAGTGCAAAAGCTTGAAGAGGACAATCATGTTCCACGCATATCGTTTTCCCGATAGTGCTCAGCACATAAAAGGACCATAAACAGAATTTTATTTACCGACGAGAGCCAATTCACCAGGGATGGAATTGATGATATTAGAAGTGTGCATATTTGGGCAGACGGAAACCTACATGCCATTGTTCAGAAAAACTGCCAATACACTTGGTATGGAATTCTCAATAATCCTTTGATTGGACCTCACCTACTTGACGGACGGTTAATTGGGGATGTTTACCTAAACTTTTTGGCCAATACTTTACCGGATCCCTTGCAAGGTCTAAATACCCGTGGTATGTGGTTTCAGCATGATGGTGCTGGACCTCACTTCTCAATTCCAGTTAGAAACCATCCTAATGCCACTTACCCCAACAGATGGATCAACCGTGGAAGTCCAGTAAATTGGCTACCACGATCCCATTTTTTAACACCCTTAGACTACTATTTATGGCGTCATTTGAAATCAGAAGTGTATAATGTAGAAATTAGAAATAGAGAACATGTACTAGAGAAAATTTTTGCTGCATGTAATAGTGTTAGAAATAACCATAAAATAATTCGAAAGTCAGTGAATTATCTAGTGGCACGCTCTCAAAAATGTTTTGATGCTGAAAATGTATTGTTATATTAGTAGAAGTTCATTACGAATTCGTTTTTTGTTATGTTTATTACAAAAAATTATTGTGCGTAGTGTTGTATTTTCATAAATTTAAATATATCACTGAGCAAATATAATTTACAAAAAACTCAGTCCAGTCCTTTTTCAACAAGTTCTTATACGCTTTTGTTAGTAGATTTAAAATCAGATTATTGATAATTGTTATATTGGGTCAGTTATTCTTACAAGAAATTAACATAAAAAATACTAATTCTGGTCGAATTTATTCTTCAGTGATTTTGGGTTATGAGAGTATTTTATAAATTTTTTTAAGAGAATAACAATATTAATTCGTGAATATTTATTATATTAACCCAATTTTTATGGTACTTTATCCGACAATTAATTTCTCGAGTGAAAAAATTTAAAATAATAATTTATTACGGAATAACGGAAATTTCGCCAGAAAGTTTCTCAACATGTTCCTGTAGGATTTTTTCCGTAGATTTCGAATCTGGAATCAGTTTTTTCATAATTATTATACAGAGTGAGTTATTCTTACAAGAACTTAACATGGGGGAAAATAATATTCCGGTCCTGATATTGATTACGTTCAGAGGCCTACTTGTTGAAGCATTTCAGTTTGATCCATATATCAAATTCAAACCAAATCGGCTGATCCCTGTATTTAATATGACGGATTGAATTTTTTGTCTAAATTCACTCTGTATGTCAGTAACATGCGGTTTTGGATATTTGTATATGGAATTCTGCAATCATATTGGCAGTACCTATAACCAAATAAGTTCTGTCGGTTTCATCTCCGGACACCCTGTATGAAATCCTTTTTCATTTATTTTCCCTCTTTTTAGCAAGGGGTTTCAATGTGCACTCAGTGAGGATGTGCGAGGATGTCTCGTCATCTCCCAGGCACTCATCATCTATGATACCGATGAGTTCCATGTACCTGATCAGGTGATTGTGTCCCATTAGGAGCCCAGTCACAGTATTCATATTCCGTCTGTTGAGTGACAGAATATCTTCTGACAGTTTCCCGATGGCCCCTTTATATGTAGCTCCGATTGCCACATACATGGCCATGTTTTGATGAACTTCTTTCGTAGCAGTTCCTCTATATTCGAGATGACTATGCTGCTTGGTATTCCCAAGATTGGTTCCGGTCCGACTGGGGTCTTTTCCGATCATATCTTGGCTAATTTGTCTGCCTGTTCATTCTCGGGGACACCAAAGTATCCTAAGACCGACTTTCCGTGAGGAGCTCGGTGACTATCAGGCACCATAATAGGGGCGACTGAACACCTATCTGTGGTTACCCTTACAATACTTAGGCTGCTACGGTTCTCCAGTTAAGTTCTGCTGTTACCACTCGCTGTGCTAGCATAGCCTAGAAACACATGATCAGGATTTCCTTCGCAAATTATAGATGTATCTATAATTTTGTGTTTTTCACATTTTTCTTCTTTGCCTGACGGCACTAGTTCTCTCATAGTTTCGGTATGATTTCGAAGAAATAGTTGTAGGCAGATAATGGCTTTCTTCAAATTGAAACAAAACTCTCTCCCATTTACTTATTGTGGCGTTACTCGGGACGCACTAGAAGCTTGAATTTTGGTGTCGTCGACTGGTCTATACGAATCATTGGATACCTACTAATCTGCAAAAAACTATCCGCCTTTGAATTCCACTGCACTAGGTTGAGCTTTCCTCCGCAAATTATGGATCTCCTATCTATCATTTGTGTATTTCACATATTAGTATTTAATATATGTTTTTTGTGAAATATGTCCAATCATGATAAACTTTTGAATATTTGTGAAAAATGTCATTCCTCTAGAAATCAATAGTGCTCACAATCAGCATTGGATGGATTCATAGGACAATCCCCTTGGTTGCAAAATATCGATCATATATTATTATGAGACCAGAGACATACTTTCATTTAATCACAAACAATTTTGGCAAAGTGAGATGGCATTGGTTGAGGTGAGTTTTTTTATGTGAGTTAACAAGGACCTTGGAAAAAATATAAATCCTTGATTGTTGATAGGAGCTCTGACAACTCCTTCTGAAGAATAAAATCATTCGAACATTGGAAGCTTAGTGGGGCCGATCCTCTGAATAAACGTGTTTATCAGCACTCTGTTCGTATACAGTGCGGTCCATAGGTATGGAATAAATTCATTTTTAGCGTTCTTTTGTATTTGTTTGAAAAAACCTGAGATAAGTCGATTTCTATTGTCAATTCGACAATTAACAGTATGAAAATATTACCCCCTTCTTTTACTCCCTCTGAATTATGAGCACCCGCTCAAAAAATTCAAATGAGAAGGGGTTTCGTGTGGCACCTTGTTCGAAAAGGATTTTCATTCTCCGTTCATCATAACTGAGAAAATTTATTCTGAATATGTAAATTTTTTATACTTTACGTAGAATGAAGGAAATGAAGTCCTATAATGTTTAGGAAATATTTTTCAATTTATTTTACAATCAAATTAACTGCTCAAAATGACCACCATTCACTTCTTGACAATAAGCAAGTCGATCTTGGAATTCTTGTACAACATTTTGTAGGACCTACAGGGGTTATGTTGTCAATATCCTTACTTTCAAATCTGCAATATTGTCTGGTCTATCGAAATTTACTTTCGATTTCTGATTACCCCATAAGAAATAATCAGGTATTTTCTTATCTGTTTTGCTAAACGTCAGGAAAAAGTCGTTCAAGACACCAAAAAAAAAATCACAAAACCCAAATAAATAATGCAATGTCAATCTGGTAGACTACTGTTATTTTGATATTCATAAGTTGCTGACACACGTCAGTGTATTGAAAAATATATGTGTGTGTAGTTGATGTAACTGTGGCTCATTTATCCGAAACTCAAAGAATATACATTTTAATTATGATTGGATAAAACAAGAACTCGTGAAACTGGACATGTGAAAACTATTCAAAAACCAGGTCGAAATGTTAAATTTGATGAGGAAAAAAGGTTGATGTTCTGTTTGCGATTGAGGAAAATCCGCATATGACAAGTAGAAAACTTGCCGCCGACAATGATGTAAGTAAATCATCGATATTGAGAGCTTTACAAAAAAAAAATACCATCCTCATCAGTTGGTTCAGGAGTTAAATGAGGATGATCTTGATAGAAGGCAACAATTCTGTGAACTGATGATGGACAGAATGGAAGCAGATTTGCAGTTCATAAGCAAAATTGTTTTTTCTGATGAAGCTACTTTTCATTTAAATGGAACGGTTAAGAGACAAAACTGTGAATATTGGAGCAGAGAAAATCCTCATTGGATGTGTGAGGCTCACACACAATATACTAAAAAAGTGAACGTTTGGGCTGGTATCATTAACAACAAAATTATTGGCCTTATTTTCTTGGAGGCATAGTTAATGGTGAGGTTTATCTAGATTTTTGGATGAATTTTTTACAGCCTACATCGAAGAGACTTTTTCCTGGTGTTAGTTATCCAAATGCAAGACGGAGATCCACCGCATTACAAACGTACTGTTAGAGATTATTTGAATGAAGTTTTTCCCAATAGGTGGATTGGAAGATGTGGAAAGATTGAATGGCCGCCTGGATCTCCCGATTTCACTCATCTCGAATACTTCTTATGAGGTTATTGAAAATCTAAAGTATATTTCGATAGATCAGACAATATTGCAGATTTGAAGGTTAGGATAACGGAAGAAATTAACAACATAACCCATGAGGTCCTACAAAATGTTGTACGAGAATTCCAAGATTGACTTGCTCATTGTCAAGAAGTGAGTGGTGGTCATTTTGAACATTCAATTTAATTGTAAAATGAATTGAAAAGTACTTCCTAAACATTATGTGACATTATTTCATTCATTCAACATAAAGTATCGACATTTTATATTTTCAAAATAAATTTTCTCAGTTATGATTGCACCAAATTTGAAAAACTCAGTATTGCTGAACAGAGAATGTAAATCCCTTTCCGAACAAGGTGCCACACAAATTTTTGAGGGGGTGTTCATAATTCAGAGGGGATGCAAGAAGGGGGTAATATTTTCACAGTGTAAATTGTTAAATTGACAATAGAAGTCTACCTGTCCCAGGTTTATCAACACAAATTCAAAATAACGCTAAAAATTAATTTATTATATAGTCCATACCTATGGACCGCACTGTATATCTAGAACAAAAAATCAGGTCGATTCTTGCCTTATCAATCTATTTTTCACAAAAACTAACTTCATTTTTTATTTATTCCTCTTATTTGGAACAACACATCATGTTTCTATCTCATATAGCCACGTGACAACCTCTCATTATCATGATCAAACAAAGATGATACAAGACGTTTGACTAGAATTGAAAACAAGGGTAGTATGGTTGATTTTTATTAAAAAACGAAAATATGTTTGGGTAGCACTTTCGTTTCTTGAAGATTTTTCAACAATAACACTGGAAGAGCACTGGAATATATAATTTATAATGACCACCGTACCCGTGCAAAAAAGAAAAATGAAGGGTTGAAAAAAATATGTTCAGCTTCAGTTTATTTGAATTCAACAGAAAATACAAATTATTAGAATATTAGGTTTGTAAATTTTCCATAATAAGGTTTCTAGATTGATAAAACATTACATATTCGTTCAGTACAGCGATCCTCAACACATTATCTCCATATATGGAATCTTGCAAAAGAAACATTACTGAACCTTCCTCAGAGTGTTTCTACAAAAAAGATTACTTTTTACAAGCTTTCATTCAGTTTATGGAATTTTTGTTACAGGAAATAACTAAATGGCGGCTCCAAGAATGTGGACGAGATTTGTGTTTATGGTCCGATTCGACTCAAAATTGGTATGTGGAGGTTTCAAAATTATGAATTTGTTGTAAAATTCATAGAATCAAAATTGTGGCTCCAAGATGGAGAACAATCCCTGTGATTATGGTCGGATAACTATCCAAAATTGGTATGTTGAGGTTTTCGGGGTCGGAGATTATTGATTCATTATAAAAAAATCATCAATTCGAGATGGCGGCTCCAAGATGGTGAACAATTTTCTATTCTTTTTCTATTCAAAATTGGTATGTCGGTGTTTTTGAAGTCGGAGGTTATGAATTCAGTGAAATATCATTGATTTTTATCAGAATTAATAAATTGATGATGGCAGCTCCAAGATGGCCGACGAGGTAATCTTTACATGGTCTCCTCATTGAAGAGCTAGATAGCTCACAAGACGATGCATGGATCGAGGCGTACCTCCTAAAAGCACAAGATAAAGTAATTAATAGAAATATTTATTTATACAACATGAATATAAAGCGACTCTTTTTGCACGCGGGAGGAGTTTTCAAAACGAGCCATAGGCGAGTTATGAAACCTCGCAAGTGCAAAAAAGAGGATTCATATTCGAGTTGTGTACATGCTTTTATCCAAAACGTCAGTTTTTTAATATAAAAATGAAAATACCCTTTATTATTAACGTTTTTAAAACAAACGTCCAATTTTTATTGTTTTAGAAGTGACAGTGACAAATGAGAATAATGAGTATTGTGTATTACCTGTATTTTGCATGCAGTGCAGAATTATTTCATTTGCACTTTGTTCATAAATAGCCTAGTTTTAAATTTCATCAAAAAGACACATTTTTCACTATTGGAAACAAAACTTTTTAAAGACAACCGCATGGGTTAATGAAAAATCAACTATCAGAACACAGTTGAAATTCCCATCATTCCCATCAGGAACTAGATCAGTGATTAATAAATCAAATGGCAGTGGTGCGACCAGCGAATTTCCAATTCACTAATAACTTCTATACACGATATGGACGTCAATCTAATTAGTTTATGACTGCTTTGTTCCTGCACGTGCCTAGTATGGACAGACATTATCAGAAATTCCTTCTAATCAGTGTTCCATTCAAGCGACCAGGATCAAAGCTTAACGTACATTCCATATACAGATAATTACAAAAAAATTTCCGAAGTAGAGAATTTCAAGAAATGGAAAAACTCATACTTGAAAACGAAATTCAGTGATAACTACATTCGAATAATGTATAATGAATGCCATCACAGTCATTTTTGCAGTCACAAAGTTGCACAACAGCTACCAATTATTTCAAGCTGAGATAGTTGAGTTTTATCTTTCTTTCCACTTGATATTTGATATACGGAAAATTATGAATGACCTCAGAGGAAAACAAAAAATTGCACATAAAATCCCACTGAGCTCTGATACCCTTGAGGCAATTACTGTTCTATAGCCTCGAAACTAACTGCAAACTTGAACCCCATTAATAAACATGTCGAATCTCTACGTCGATGAAAACTTCCACTTCGACCCAACCCATGCAACAGAATTGAAAGACATCATGTGTTATATAAAAAATAAAAATGCATCCGGGCTGGATGAACTTTCCATTAATATATTTGCAAACCTCCCAGACTCTGCCCAGAGATATTGTCAGAACTCATCAATCAATCATATGAACAGGGAGTATTTCCTGAATTCTTAAAAACATCAATAATAATACCACTACACAAAGGAGCAGAACCATCAGACCCATCAAATTATCGTCTAATATCGCTAATACCTACCTTGGCAAAAATAATTCAAAAATGAGTTCAAATAAGAGTTATAGAATTTTAACTGAAAAATAATATCTTGAGTAAGAACCAGTTTGGTTTTCAAAGGCAGAAGAACACTAATGATGCAATATTTTCCTTTCTCACTGAAGTTTATAACGAAACTTATGAAGGAGAGGCAGTCGCAGCAGTGTTTTGTGACTTTTCCAAGGCATTTGACTACTGTGTGAGCCACAAATTTCTGCGGGGCAAACTCGAATACTATGGTTTGAGAGGAATCAGCCAGTAATGGTTCAAATCGTATCTAGAAAATTGCTCACAAATTGTGAAAACTAGTCATCCCTATCGAATGGAGATAACTCAATGCATAGTGTCGCAGGGTTCAGCACTTGGCCCCACTCTCTTCCTTCTCTATATAAATGACCTCACAGAAATTAATATATCAGGGAAATATACATTTTTTGCCGACGATACCACCACATTTTGGCATGACAAAGTTACTTGTTTGAAGGTTGTAGACGATGTGGTAACTTGATATCTATCGTTCCGGACGTCCATCGTCTCAATGTATTCAAAAGATTTTCACGACGTTTCGAATGCTTGTATCTGCAATCGTCTTCAGGTGAATACTTCAGGTGTTACTTACCAATTAATATGACTGTCGGCGCAATAATGCGTGCAATTCCGCCATGTGCAGCGGTGCGTATAATTTTGCGCGGTGTGGTGGTGTGTGAAGTTTCGCGCCTCTGCAGCCCGCCAGAAAGAGCAATCAGGGGTTTCCATACGTTCTTGATCTCAACGCTTGGTTGACTAAAGGCGTTATTGGCTTCGATGTAGGCGGCCTCTTTGAACTTTCGTTTGAACCAATTCTCCTCTCTATCTAGAACACTTGCGTCGTCCCATAGAACTCGATGGTGCTCAGTCCAGGCGTGGTCAGCGATTCCCGATTTTGATGTTTCTCCACGTTGAGTCCATTTCTTGTGCTCATCCAATCTTACCGATAACGGTCTCTTTGTCTCTCCAATGTAGGAATCTCCGCATTCACATGGAACTCCATAAATGCAATTCTTACTTATTTCATTTTTGTTGTCAGGTTCTGTCTTGGTCAGGAAACTCCGTAAAGTACTGCCGGATTGGAAGCAGCTCTTGATGTTGAACTTGTTTCCGATCCTTCTGATCTTCTCGGAGATACCTCTGATGTACGGAAGGCAAATCACTGTGCTTTGTTGTTGCTCTTCAGATGTCTTCGTTTTCCGGAGTTATTTCAATACTTCTTCTAGGAGTTTCTTGGGATATCCATTTCGGTGGAGGTCCTTTCTCATGTGGTTTAATTCGGCATCTAGTGACTCCACGTCGTTGCATATGTGCGTCGCTCTCTCTACCAATGTTCGCACGATCCCTCTCTTCGTCGAACTCGGATGGTTGGAGCTGTAACTGAGGTACTGTCCCGTATGTGTCTCCTTTCTGTAGACGGAGGTGCGGAATTCATTGCCTATTCTCTCAACGTTCATATCGAGAAAGGGCAAGGCACTGTTGGTTTCCATTTCCATCGTGAATTTGATCGAATCCCTGATTCTGTTAATTCTTGAAAAGAAATCCTGGAAATGTTTGTCTCCGTGATTCCATATAATGAAGATGTCATCCACGTACCTCAACCACAGCTTCGGTTTGTATTTTGCCTCCCGTATAGCCAATTCCTCGAACCACTCCATGTATATGTTGGCGATGATTGGAGAAAGGGAAGATCCCATCGGGAGTCCGTCGACTTGAGAGAAAAATCGGTCCTTCTCCTGGAAATATGAGTTCCGAGTTCGACGAAGAGAGGGATCGTGAGAACATCGGTAGAGAGAGCGACGCACATATGCAACGACGTGGAGTCACTAGATGCCGAATTAAACCACATCAGAAAGGACCTCCACCGAAATGGATATCCCAAGAAACTCCTAGAAGAAGTATTGAAACAACTCCGGAAAACGAAGACATCTGAAGAGCAACAAAGCACAGTGACCTGCCTTCCGTACATCAGAGGTGTCTCCGAGAAGATCAGAAGGATCGGAAACAAGTTCAACATCAAGAGCTGCTTCCAATCCGGCAGTACTTTACGGAGTTTCCTGACCAAGACCAAACCTGACAACAGAAATGATATCAGTAAGAATTGCATTTATGAAGTTCCATGTGAATGCGGAGATTCCTACATTGGAGAGACAAAGAGACCGTTATCGATAAGATTCGATGAGCACAAGAAATGGACTCAACGTGGAGAAACATCAAAATCGGAAATCGCTGACCACGCCTGGACTGAGCACCATCGAGTTCTATGGGACGACGCAAGTGTTCTACATAGAGAGGAGCATTGGTTCTAACGAAAGTTCAAAGAGGCCGCCCACATCGAAGCCAATAACGCCTTTAGTCAACCAAGCGTTGAGATCAAGAACGTATGGAAACCCCAGATTGCTTTTTCTGGCGGGCTGCAGAGGCGCGAAACTTCACGCACTACCACACCGCGCGAAATTACACGCACCGCTGCACATGGCGGAATTGCAAGCATCATTGCGCCGACAGTCATATAAATTGGTAAGTAGCACCTAAACTTGTCAGTATTCACCTGAAGACGATTGCAGATACAAGCATTCGAAACGTCGTAAAAACCCTTTAAATACATCAAGACGATGGACGTCCGCAACGATAGTAATCAACAAAGTTACTTGTCTTCAATGCTTCTAAAACCACCCTACTAACATTCCGCAGCGAGCTTTCTGCCCTCAGCTTAGGCACTAATATCATCGAAAATGTTCCTCAACTTAACTTCTTGTACTCCACATTGACAATAAATTGAAATTCAACGACCATGTCACTAAATTGTGTAATAAATCGTCATACAGATGCTACGCCATTAGGATATTAATACGTGAAGTCTCTTTTACAGCTGTTAAAACAGCTCATTTCGCTCTCATTGAATACCACCTGGTCTATGGCATATCATTCTGAGGAGTGTGCTGCAAACAACTATTACAGATGGTGCAAGTTGTACAGAAAAAAGCCAATAGTGCTCTGTGAAGTTAAATTACGTGATTATTGCAGGGACCTTTTCAAAACTCATATCCTCACAGTTACATCAATCTTTATTTTAGAAACCACCTGCCTAATTCACAAGAATCGCTACATATTACAATGCCTTCTAACCATAACACGCATTCATCGCAAGAATTGAGGTTACTTTTACCTCCAGGCACGGATCCAGCCGTAAGACATGATGAGATCCAATGACCCATCAAGTACAATCTTGTCTAGTGAATAAACACAAAGTAATTCCTTTTATTTTCAATCGCAATGCGAAACAATTTGTTTCTTCAAACTCTGATGTCTTGCTTTCTAGATTATTTCCAATATCCATAGAGTTACTATGGTACTACAATTGCAAGTTTTATAGGAAATTGAAAAGTAGAATCAATGAATACAGATCGACTTTCGGAAACAATGCTTCATATTTGAGTTGGGAATACGAATTCGTGTTCATTTATTTGACAAGTTTGGAATTTCCACTCTATTCAATACTAAATTCCAATGCAGTTGAATTATAACAGTCGAACTGGTCCTTTCGATTCCATTGACTTTTGTTGGTGAATATGTGGCTTTCATTGAAATTATAACAATTATTTGTTTCGTTCATGCTCGGGATATCGCTATATATATATATATATATTTTTCAAAAATAAGTTTCTTTCTATAGGGTGTAGAACTAGTGCCAATAATTCATTTTGCAAAGGAAAATTCCAGTATTATATATTGTAATAATTTTGTTAAATTTTGTTTTACCAACCTTCAGAAGTTAATGAAATTTTGTAAGAGCTAAGATCACGGGGACCTGAGCTTTTATAGTGGGATCCAAAACCACTCTTATGGCTTTGAAAAATGTTTAACCGGCTGTGCTGGGAGTCGAACCCGCATCGTGGGGTAGAAACAGTGGGCACAAGACCAACGATCTTACCACTCAGCCAATAGCCACTTTATATATATATATATATATATATATATATATATATATATATATATATTTTTCACTACCAGTCGTGATAGTCAATACAGGAGGAGAAGAGATAATTTTTAAAAGCATTTGGTATCAAACCATGTTTTGTTCGATGGAGCTTTGCTTGTGAATTGAGCAAACTTCATTTGGAACTTCTTGAGTGACGAATCACGTTACATTCAGATGAAAAATGCATCTCCCACCTTCTAAATATTTATGGATTGCAATTGGATGTTCCATCCTCCATCTTTCTGAACGGGTCAATTCCATAAAAATTTGCCGTATATTTTATTTTAAAAAATTTGTTAAATCCATTTTTATATTGTCTTCCGCCAACACTCTATTCGTGTGTCATCTTTTCTCAAAGAAGGGATCATTATTTGTTCTCATTACATGGCATATATTCTTCGACAAATTATATCGACACCATACGCGTCCAGTTTCTCAGAAGTAGCAGAGTATTTCCTTTCCATACACGCTTTATTAGTTTCACCGATGACAATACAATAATTTCATAGCTATGACCTGGTATTTTCACCAAAGTCGTCGGAAAGGAATTATTCAAATTACAATAATATGGTGAACACGCTGGTTTGGTCTCGGCACATTCATCAAAATGTATTAAATACTTCCATCCCATGTGGATGAATCAATCGAAGAGTTTTTTTCATGAGTCATTTTTGATCTTTTGTAGCAATATGAACAAAAGTTAAAAATAGAATTATGGTTTAAAAAACAGAAAATCTAGCTTTTATAGCAATAGGGACCAAAAAGTTTGAAATAATACGATTAAAATAATTGACCAAAAAATGTTGTCCTATAAAAAAAAAACTTTTCACTCACTTTTCATGATTATATCAACACTAGTTGACCCGACAGTCGTTGTCCTGTCCAAATTTGTATATTCCCTGAATTTTTTTCCTGAAAACTCTCGTCCGTAGAATTTCTTGTTTCCTATGTTTTTTGTGTTGTTCCATCTGTGTTATGCCTTTGACTCTGACCTTTTTCCGTTATTCCGTTATCCCGTTATACCGTTTTCCTTCATTCCGTTCATTCGTTATCCGGTTACCGAGTTATTCCGTTATCCTCTTATCCCGTTTTTCCATTATCCCGTTTTTCTGCTATCCCATTATCGTTTTTACCTGTTATCCCGTTTTCTCGTAAACCCATTATCCCTTTATACCATTTTTCCGTTTTCCCGTTTCCTTGTTATCACGTTTTCCGTTATGCCGTTTTTCCGTTCGTTATCTCGTTTTCCAAAAAAAAAAAATACCAAATCGGTCCAGCCGTTCCCAAGTTATGAGCTCACCAACACAAACAGGTATTAATTTTTATTTTGAACATAATAATAATAAATGACTTCATTGTTTTCTCCATTTTATACAACTTATACCTAACATATTCATGGTGTTCGCAAGAAAACAAAAGGCGAAGTTAAATTTGGATTCCGCGAGCGTCACCAAATTGCTCTTCCACTTAACCTTAAAAAATCTCTAAAATGCAATATGGTGAAGAGAGGAAAATAGAAAAAGAAACAGAGAAGAAAAGAGAAAGGAACGTGTTATCTCTGGTATGAATGTACGAATGAATTGGATAATGGTTTGTATGATTCTCTCATTGCTGACTATTAAACAAATAATCTCTGTATTTTTAAGGTTTGTGCAGTGTCATTTCTGATATTAATAGGAGCTGAATTATGGATTTCACAAGATTTGGTAACTGATTGATCTCTTGAATTGTTCCTTTCTGAATTTAGGTGGCGAGAACCTTTGAACCTTATATTCAAGGTGTGGACATCACTGCGGTGCGTGATTTTTCGATAGAGGTATAGTGGGGGTTTCGTTAATAATATTTTGTGGACTAGATTAGCAGCATGATGGATCCTTTTATTTTTCATGTTCAAGCAGCCAATTTTGCTAAGTTTCATATTTGCGAATTCCATATAGTAGTCGCGTGCATTAATTTTGAACCTTCTGTATTTTCTGTAGTATTAGCGTCCTTCACTCAGAATTGGGTTTCGAGGTAGCGGGAATAGGACACAATGAGTAGCCTGAATATCAAATTGCCGACATTGGCGTCTTCATCAAGGCTGAAAATACATGAAATGTCTCATGTTGATAAAAACATGACTGTTGAAAGTTAACACACAAGGGAACAAAAATGTGGTAAAAAACAACAAACAACTATCACCAAATGGTCACAACATATAAAATAAAATATAACAAGATACGAGGAGTGCCATAAACCATTGATTAAAATAATAGCAAATAAAGATCTACCTTTTCAATGGGTCAGACGAAATTGTTTTCCAATAGATCGATTATTTCACTGAAAATCCACATGGTTTATCAAATGACGGATTTGTTGGTGTTAATAAAATTTCTGGAACACTATGAACGCAAATAGAATTCGTATGGATAGTACGGAGATGAGCACCAAATAGTTTCTTTATTTATAAAAACTTACAACCATTTAAAAACCCAAAGAAAAAAAAACACACAAAGCAACAACAGATGATAAGTACATATTGTCGCGAGTATTCTCGAACGAGAACACATGGAATTAGACGGGCCCTTCAGTCTGGTTTATTGCGGAAAGACGATTGTAGCAAACGCTCAATCTATATGTATCTGTTCTCATGTTCACGGTATCGTTCTGGACCATTTCGCTGATGTTTCTCTTATAGTAATTATATTCTCTGTTCACGATTTTGACTTCTTCAAAATTGAATTCATGTCTCTCAGTGGAATGATGTAGTGCTAGTGCCGTTTTATTGGATTTGTCTTTATTTTTCTCCCTGTATTGTCTGTATTTTTTTCATATTTCGACTAGTTAAACATGGACCATATAAGGAATCCACGTAATTGAAAAGAGATAGGACCAATGTGTCACAAAGAATAGATTTCAATCTGGTGGAGAAAAAGTGCCTATTGCCATAGATCATTTTTAATGTTGAGTATGCACGTTGAACTGATCTATTGACATGTTTTTCAAACCGTAGATTGTCATCCATTACTATACCAAGACTCCTGGCTTCATGAACCAATGCAAGTGGTTCATCATTTAGGCGAACATCAATTGTGATACTTACTTCATCACGACCATTCTTGGATCCGAATAACATGACTTAAGATTTGCTAGCATTTATATTGAAACAATGGTCCGTGCATAGGTTTACAAATGATGGGAGATCACTAGTCATATGTATATAAGCAATTTCAGTTGATTGAGTAGGAAAACTGTAGTAGAGCTGAGGGTCGTCTGCATATATGCATGAACACTACATTCATTAAGGCTTCTCAATATATTCGAAGAGTACATGCAGAACAATAAAGGACCCAAAATTGTTATATATTACTGAAAACTTTTACAGGACAAAGAAATTTCCAATTACTTTTCTGAAAATCCTTTCTTTTCCTAAAAACCTTATTAGGAGTATAACAAACAAAAAAAATGCCAAATCAGTCTAGCCGTTGTTTTTATAAAAAAACATGAACGTTACTCTGACAGGGAATCGTGCCCTTCTACTTGTTAGGCGACAGTGGAACCAATGAGCTATTTTCTCGTTTGGTAATAAATGACTCGATAGCCCTTTTCTTCGCCAAATTCCTTATATACCCGAAATTTCCAATTCACGAGTGACTTCCTTAATTTTTCGTATCAACCATCCTCGGGCTATTACGACCATTTGAAAAATGAATTACCCAAATCAGTCCAGCCGTTCTCACGTTTTGCGCTTACAAAAAATCAAGATTCATTTTTATATAAAAAAAAATGTGTTGGTCAATGACTTTATTATTCTCTTCACTATGAGATTATTTACTACACACCATAGTGTCTTTGTTGGCTTGTAATTCAATTGTTCAGTGCCTGAAAATCGAAAGTAGTTAGCAGCCTGAATACTGATATCATGAAGGGGGGAACTCAGAATAATAATGGGTGATTTATATTTTCCAGTGAATTCCATGTAGGTGGTTTTTTGTAAGTTAACTCGAAATACTTGCTGGATCTGCTATCAAATCTCAAAAACAATATTTTTTTCGATAAGACGTCACTTACGATAAAACACCCTCGCATATCAGAATTGGAAGTTAACTCCAAGGTATCCAAGGCAAATGAAAAATCAAATTAACTCGATTCAAAAACATAAATGGAGAAATATGATGCAATTTTTCCATTGAACATATCTCTACTCAATCAATTCACTTATATTATAGCAATAAATTCAACCCAATTGAGTTTGGGAGCTTTAGAAGTGAATTTTTCAAACGGAAAACTTGTCAAAAACTCAAAAACTGAAATTCATTAGTTACAACGTGTTTCATTTGCAATGTCAAAGTACTGAAGTAAAAGTGACTTGTAACTTGAAAACTAATAAAGCAATCTCGATATTCTCAATGGGCTAACGGTAGAGAATCTGAATGCAAAGGCAATGTGCCCTGGCACAACTCGATGAAATCATTAGTAACGGAGAAAAACCGGAAAAACCTGAAAAAATCAGCTTATTTAATCCGATCGAGTTGTGCTAGGTCTCATTTTCTTTGCAATTTGATTTTCTGCAATTCGTCCATCAAAAGTATCCAGATTGTTTTATCACTTTTCAAGTTACAAGTCAAAAACGATGAAAAAAAAAATGTTTATAACAAATCAAGCAATTGGGAAAGAATCACACACAGTCGTCTCGACAACGTTTAATTTCCGACAGTCAGGTATCAAAACCAAACTCTGGATACATTTCTTCAAGGTTAGGAATCAAGTCTGAACTCTTAATGATATAATAATACATGTTTCGGACGTATATACGTCCATCTCAGTGAGTTACAGGGTGTCAAACTGAATGTGGTGGATGAAAATTTGAGTAAAGTTGAAAAACAATGTAACATGATAATGCATGTTATAATACATTATTTTTCAACGTTTTTACCTTTACTTGAATTTTCATCCACCACATTTAGTTTTCTACCTTGTAACTTACTGGAGATGGACGTATAAACGTCTGAAACATATATAATTATATCATCAAGAGTTCGGACTTGATTCCTAACCTTGAAGAAATGTATCCAAAGTCTGGTTTTGATACCTAACTGTCGGAAATTAAAAGTTGTGGGGACGACTTTCTGTGATTCTTCCCCAAATATTAATCTTCCACTTTGACAATAGACTACTTCCTTCGTAAAAATTAAGCAATGACAGTTGGGAGTAGGAAACTTAACAGGATATAACTACGGACCGTCTTTCGTATGATGGCACAGTCGGTTTCCTGGTAGTATTTTTCACACGAAAAAATCTCTATTGATTGGTCTATAAGTTCAAGACAAAATTGCACTGTCCAGCCTAGTCTAAGTGTCCGGCGTGTGATCTTTGATGTACATGTACTCTGGGATGCGGCCTTGCTTATACAGGGAATCAGTACATAACACCCTGTACATTGTTATTGAACAATTCCATGAAGGAACGAGCTCATCGATATAAATATATGAATTATTCATGATTTGACACTCATGTGTTATACATAAATGTCCATCATTACGCAAAATAACAAATCCCCCATGAATATTCATCTGAGTAATCCAATCAATATGTGTTTTGCGACCTTCATGTTGTCATCTCGCATCTCTCATTATCAATTGGGTGAACAAAAAATAATTGCCCTCATTTCATGACATGACCCAAATTATCTTATTACTATGTGAATTATGATGTGGGTTGTTCCTGTACTCCGGTTATCGAATGACTTTCTACTGTAACAGATCAGTCCGGGTATACAGTTCGTGAAATTGTCTTGGATAAAAAAAAGATAGCAAGAAATACCCAAACACGAGGCAACGTCGGGGGAACCAAAATAGCATAACCCTTTGACTCCCGAGAATTTATTTCTTTCTGAGGGTGCCTCTACTGATCGATTTGTTCGATTTTGATGTCAGATTGGACAGTGATGACGTAGCTTCTTTTTCAGGACTTTGTCCAGGATTCACGGGACGTTCACAATTGTGAGATTTGGGAGTGAACAAATCAAGTCACAATTGTGAACATAAAAATGTATTCTTTAATAAATGTTAACAAATCGAAAGTTGAATCAGTTATTTTTTTTGAGAAAAGACGTAAAACAATTTCTTGATTCATTCATGCATAAATAAACGTTGCATTTGATGCATCTTATTCTGGAACGACTATCGCATCCACGATTCCTGCAACTGAGTGATCATTCGAAGGCCAATGTTCGAAACCATCATATCTCTCATCATCGCATGGCAAAAGACCTGCCTGTCTCCTTGTAGTATCTGGTTGTGGATTCCCATCTTCCTTCACCTTTGTCTCTTGAACAGTGCGTTTTTTCGTTCCGGTTATCAAGTATTCTCCAAGTTTCAGCCTGGATTCAAGTAACTGCATTCTCTTCGATTTACTTCCATTCATTTTATGGTCTTGCCTATATTCTCACCAGAAATTGACAATAGCTAGGTCAAATAGATGCAAAATCAGTTTAACAGGCCACTTCTTGGTGTTATGAAATTATCTATAATATTCTAACATTTCTAACGCCTCCCATCTTCTGATTATATAGTTTCACAACTTTTGGACGGAGATATCTACTCGTTGTCTCCTCGTCTTGTCCCAACTCTGAAACACACATTCGGGCTCTGTTCCATAGGCTGTAGAAATCATGAGTACAGATTTATTGTCCATCTATTTGGTAATACAAATTATTCTATCACTTCGGTACAAACTAATCACAATCCCCCCGATTCATTTCCATATCTTTCCTGGAATCACAGCTTTTGCCATCAATGTTTATCTGGGTTGATATCTCCATTAGCGGTACTGGGCTAAAATATCTGTCAAAAAATATCGAACTCCCCTTAGGAACTGTCTCTACCAATCTAAAAATCACTGATGGGCCCAATCCTAGCCCTCTGCTTGGCAGATTTCTTGTTGGGCCTTGGTATTCTTCAAAATCTAGAACAATTCCTCTACTTGCAGTGAGGACAGATTTTTTTAAATCCAACTGGCCTAGGTGTATTTTTGTGATGTCGACGCACCGGACATCTGCCAAGAAATGGGATCATCTGTTTGTCGATTGAGTATGATGCATTTGGTATTCTCTGTATTTGGCGGCATCTATTTTTGGTTGAACTTTCCAGAGCTTGTTCCTTCCCATTCCATCATCAACCGCAAGGTGGAAGTTTACTCTTAGCAAATAAAATGTATCAGGAGGCATAACGTTGGAAATAAGAGGGAATTTGAAGTTAGCATTCCAGTACATGTGTATCGCGGGAAAGTTGGTGGCACCCATGAGGACGTGAAGTCCTTTTATATATTCTGATGAAATATTTGCCACCTTTCCAGTTTGCTAAAGGTAATACCGAGCGGTGAATTCTGCCGCCATTTGGAAAAATTCGTCATTTATATATTTTTTTAAATACTTCCAGGGAGACAGAATTTCACAGTTACTCACAATAATGTCATCCACAGTATCTGATTTTGACTGAAAAACTTTTTTTTTCCAGGATGCTTTCTGGAAATGTGATAGTGGTATGTTGTCTTCACTATCTGAAACTGATACAAGAGGGGTTATTTTTTTCCAGAACTTTCTGCTCATCCAAATATGAAATGTCAAAGTTTTCAGTTTATTTTTCGTTCTCTCCGATTCCTAAATCTGAGCCCACATCATCAAGCAAGTCAAAGAGCTCATCAGGATTATTTTCCAAGCGTTCCAAATTAATCAATCCGTCTATAACAAATAATATATTAGTTTTATGAATATATAAAACAAACCATATTTTTCACGAGAATACACAATCGTGAAATAAAAACTAAAACGTCTCTGAAAGATATAAATCTTCAAATATTAATTCTGAAATTGCGTAAATTCTCTCCTGTAACACTATACCTCCCGTGTACGATCATGAATAACTGCATACATTACGGAAAAATTGAGAAATATATAAACTTACTGTTAGCCCCCATGACTAGATGAAACAATGCTCACAGATCAGAAGTCTTAACATGACTGAACAGGAAAAACGCCGCGAAATTGCTGGATACGTGTTCCTAATAGACCTCATAATCATGGGAATCCGGCTTGAACACATTCGCAGGAGATTTTGACCCCTAAGTAAATGAGAAATGAGGAATTCACAATTGTGAGCTCCTGGAGCCAGAGGGATATGAGCCAACTTCGATACTCTCACCTCCTCCGCCACTTCCATGAAGTTGAGCCGTTCTGCCTAGAACTATCTCTTATTATAGATCAAGAGCCCGTGTCAGTTCAAAAACATATTATAAGTTTACGCACATTGAATACGGGAACTTGTGTTATCGATGTCGACAATGCTTCAGACATGCCCGCCATACATTGAAATAAGGTGAAAAATATTGAAAGTTCACGACTGAGGGTAGTAAAAAACAAAAGATTACATTAAAATAAAGCGACATTTACCGATTGCGGTCATCTAAAACTTGGCGTTCACCCGCTGCTACGTTCAAAATATGTCAATAGAACGGGCCTGAAAAAATCTGAGAGTTTACTCCTGACAATTGGAGAAATCTCACTATCAGCCTTCAAACGACACATATTTCTTCCGCCAATCTTTTTCAATGAGTCCGAAGGGCGCTCGGCCCTCCAGTTTTGGAGGAAATTCAGAGATTTTGTATGATAAGTTTACATTCCAAATTCTGTTTCCAGTGCCCTTCTTACCCATTGAAAATGACTGGCGGACGAAATTTATATTGTTCATATTGTTTGTCATCAGTTGCCTTGAGAATATCATCTTTGATATGAAGAAGAGCAGTTGTGCAACTATAACCCCTTCGAACACCCGATTGTATGGGTGGCACTATGGAAAATGATTCTAGGTGACAGAATAGTAATCGCACGAAGATCTTTCAACTCATTTGGATTCTGTTTTTTCGGGAGAGCTTGCACAATCGCCGTTTCCCACGCTGTGAGAGAAACACTTTCTGTTGAACAGACGTTTATTATATGGTGAATGTACGGCACTTTGTGAGGACAGCAGAGCTTGATGAGTGTGATATTCAAACCGTCACAGACTTTCGCATTCGTTTTCATTTCGTATATGGTTAAGTAGACAAAATAATCATTGACTTCACTAAATTTGAACGTGGAGTTAACAAATTTATTATTTTCATAAAGAGGCATTAGGTCAACTGGAGGCTGATTGTACGGAATTGAATCGAAGAAAAAATCATTGATTGCAGTAGGATTTTTCAAGTTATCGGGTATATCGATAGATTCTTCTTCGGAAGCGAACCCGTTAGATTTGAGTGTCTTCTACGTAGCTTTGGTAAAACTGTTTTTGAACTGGTGTATGAAATATGCTTTTTTTTCTGATGATAGCCTGGTTTGTTGAGATGCTAGCCTGTTTAATGAGCATTTGCCTATATAACTGTAAATGAACTTAAGATTGGCTTTCTTTATATATTCTGAGTGCTTCATCTCTTTCAGATAGCATCAACTCGATTGTACCTGTTAACCATGAAGCTATAGCTTCAGTCATTCGGGAATATGTTAGGGGAATATGTATATGATAATTCACCAAATAAGACACTTTCTCATCGATATTTTCTCGATCATATATTCGAAAGGAAGCAGTATTGAATATTCAAAAACTATCTTCATTGAAGTTTTTGAAATTTCTGTAAGTACACATCTTTGGTTCCCGCTTTTTTCCGCGAAAATGGATTTTATAGTGTATAATTGAGTGATCTGTAGTAGTGTGAGATTTGATACCAGTCTCTACCACAGTTTCTTTATTACCGCCACTGCTCTTTCTCAAAGTAAAAACTATTTTTGAAATCATCATGTCTTCCTGAGCAAATCTGGTAGCCTGATTTTGTTTTCCGTTCGACGTAGTTTTTGCATGATAAAAAAAAGCATTTTTTGCATCTTGCTAGGCCACTTACGAGGAAAAACATTTTATGTAACTTAAAACAAGAATTTATTTAAGAGAATACATTTCAAACCGTGAAATTATAAAATTAAAGTAATCTAAATACATTTTCAAAACTTTTCTATTTGCACAACCTTCCATGATTTTTTTAGAATGTTCGTGCATCCGAAATATTTCTATTTGGAAAACGGTCTTCATACAACCTCCTGGCTTTCAGTACGTTACCATCAGCAGCCCATAAATGTAATGCATATCTGCAAACTCAGAATCCGTGAATGGGATCCGTGAATGGGACCATGTTTTTTAATAATATTGTTAATTTTGGAGACTTGAATAGGTGACAACTAGACTGGGTAGACAACTGTCAAAACTGTTTATGTTTACAAAACAAAATCTGATTCTTGACATGTTTTTTGGGTAACCTTCCACAGTCTGAAAATGAAAATATAATCAGGGAAATCTATACAAGTGTAGAAATGGCAAACTAATTAGTTCACCACGATAAGTTACTGCGTTCACCAAATTATATTTCCTATATAAAAATGATCTCCTCCACAATTCCTATAGAAAAATGATCTCCTTCACAAAAACTCGCTAGATACCTACTCAACATTCTCAAACCACTCTCTGGAAATGGAAATGGTTTTATAAGGAATACCCCTCACTTTCTGGAGAAATTGAATGAATCTTATGGTGAATTTTGATGTCAAAAGTTTGTTTACTAATGTCCCTCTTGATAAAACTCTGGATATCGTGAAAAACAGATTCGAAAATGACACATTACCGGAGACAAAAACAAGAGGATGTCAATGCCATCATAGAATTACTCAAACTATGCACATAAGAAACATATTTCCAATTCAAGAACGAATTTTATCAACAAGAGTTTGTCACACATTCTAAGTAACATATTCATGGGATACTTTGAATAATCCTTCGTTTAAACATTCCACAATGGTCCAAAAATATGGTGGAGATACGTGGACGATGTTTCCGCTATCTGGAATCGAAGTGAAGTAGAATTAAAAAATTTCTTGGATCATATAAACGGTCAAGAACCGACGATAAAATCCACGTTAGAATCAGAATAAAATAACCAACTCCCTTTTATAGATCCAAAAATCATCATCCCGAATGGAAACATCTGTACACAGAAAGAAGACACATACCAATCGATATCTACACTACAACTCAAACCATCATGCCAGTGTGAAAGGAAAAGAAGTTAAAGTTAAATGTCTCTATAATCGAGCCCAAACAGTTTGCAATTCCAACCAAAATCTACGGGAAGAAATAACCTCATAAAATCTGTTCTCAAGGAAAATGCATATCCGGATCAGTTTCTGGAAAAAACAATCACTGACATTGGAAACAAAAATCCATCAAACAACCAATTAACACAACCAACAGGAGTACTCCCACCACCTACACATTTCACAACCAACATAATACCTTATGTCCCCGGATTATCTGAAAAGATCAAACGAATTGGATATAGGTATGATGTGAGAACATCATTCAGAACAACAAACACACTGAGATCTATACTAACACAAACAAAACCAAAAACGCAGAAGAAATACCAAAAACTGTGTTTACAACATACCTTGTTCGTGTGGTGATAGTTATATGGGTGAAACGTCAGACTATTGGAAGTGCGCCAAAAAAATCAGAGTTGCATCAGAAATCGACAAATAACTGGATCAAAAATTGCAGAACATATCCTCACATCCAATGGCGATCATACGATTGAATGGAATGGGACAAACATCTTGAAAGAACCACATCGAGAGAGGAGGAAATTGGAAGAAACGGCCTGTATTCTTCTTTCCAATAACAACTATTTTCCAACAAATTCTGTTGAAATGGACCATACATGGTTACCTCTACTCAGAGAGGAAGTGAGATAAGGTAGAATGCTAATAAACTGATCTGAACAACACCCCATATATCAAATGAGCAATACGTCACTCTCAAATTTTTTGGCAGATCTCAATTGACATCCGTCAGTTGGAAAAAGCGAAAAAGACTCTGCAAGAAAAAATCCAAATTATTCAAACAATTAAAGGGGATTTAGGAGATTATGAGAACGGGGGCAGATATAGTCCCCGAAACGTCAATCAAAAATTTATATAGAGAAGTATCTTTTGAATTTTTACTATTTTTTCATGGGCATATTCAGGGAATGAAAAGTTACTGAAAAATTGAATCATTTTTCTATATGAAATGTAATTTGGTGAACGCAGTAACTTATCGGGTGAACTAATTAGTTTGCCCTTTCTACACTTGTATAGATTTTCCTGATTATATTTCCATTTTCAGACTGTGGAAGGTTACCCAAAAAACGTATCGAAAAACGTTGTTCCTCCACAAAAAACCACATTCATTCAAAATCTCTTCTTACCTTCTTCAATATCTGATAAAACCCAGTATCATAACAACGTGCAAATGAATGATTTTTATGCGAAAACCGTACGCCAAACAAAAAAATCATTGGACCAGATTTGCTCAGAAAAAAAAAGAGGATTTCAAAAATTACTTTTACTTCAAGAAAAAAATCAGTGGCGTATCACTTTTCTCTTTCATATGATTCAGTGCAAATTTCGCACGAACGCCACTGGCTGGAATGTAAAATATGTTGTACAGCAGAAAATGCCTTATGATCATAAAGATGAAGTGAAGTATACGTTTCACAAAAATATCCAGGGTCATACCAAAGTTGTCATAAAAAAAAACAACTTAGCACCCTATAGTTCAAAGGTTGAGACCTAAGGACATAATAATTTGTTTCTCAAAATTGACCCAAGATAAACTTTTTAAATATTAGCATGTTGAAAAGGGGAACATCATCAAATGAATATTGAATAGAAAGATTTTTCAGTCGCAGATGATTCCACATCTGATTTTATGAACATCCTGTTAATATTTTCAAAAAATAAATTAGCATGTTATTAAGAAACACCCTGTATATTTTATATATAATTACTCGGTATCTTGTCATATTCAAGATTTCAGCGGAAAAAATAAAAAAACTGATTGAAGGGCATGTATCTATACGAAGGTCGTAAACTTCATCTATTTCGGTTTCTGAACAATCATAAATTCTGCAGAATCCTCATGATTCCATAAAATCATCTTGGGACCTGCTCTCTTCCAACTAATACAGAGAAACTTCTGTCAAAACCATGAACCGTTTCTGTTTACTTGACAATGTACTCAATTCATTGCTATTCCGTAGATCAGTATCAGACTGGGCTGCCAGGAAAATGTCCGGTGCGCCGAGAGAATTGATGAAATAAGGGCCACTTAAAATCAACCTTTTCCCCCTTAATTTAGCATGCACCAAGGATTCCTTCTACGAATTGTTGAGCCGCCTATTGTTCAGTGGGAAAAATAACCCCCTATTTCCTTCGTAGTAAATCGCATTCGCAGATGGCTTTCAATGTGTGTGACTTCTTGATCGGAAGTATCAAGACTAGAGGTTCGACCTACAGTATGTGTCGTAGTTTTTAAATCATACGAAATTTCAATGAATTAAATCCATAACAAACGTCCATAGATTCATAGTGTTCGTAGAAGTAGTGGATTCCGTTCATTGCGAACTAGATGGAATTTATACACGGGTTGGTGGAATCTAGGTTTTTCAACGTTCATATCGAGTTCATTGAAATCAATATTTTGAAGTTCGCGTGTTTGATAACCTACAATAAAACGGAGATTCTACATGTGTTCTGTGTTCTTGTAGGTCGGAACGTCAAATATAACACATTCAAAAATGTGTTCTTCAGAAAACCATCTACTTCGAGTATATCAATTTCATTATTTTGTCGATTCCACTCTTTTGTTCTCACCAAGATGTTACAGAGTGAACTATATAGAGGGTTATATTTCCCTTGGAAAATATAACTTGAAAACCAAATTGAGCTGCTAATTTATTATCCACCCTGTGTACGGTTTCAATTTATGCGTGGATTTTTAAATTCTGAAACATCTCTCAAATAATTAGAATAGAATAACAATATAAAAACGCACTAAGTCTACATAATGTATATTCAATAGCCTAGTAAAATTAATTCAATATGGTTCACCAATGGGATGAATAAATCAATATTCATGCAGTCATAGAGATATTTCAAACTAAATTACTAAATATCAATTGAGAGATAATTTTCAATAACAATCCTACGTAATTTCTTTCCTGCGACCATATTGGAATCTATTTGTCGTCTTGGCCCTCACTGTTTATCACAATTTTTCAAGTTATTAAGCGCAATGGTAGGTACTTGTGGATTCAATTTAGATTTAATATCGTTGTAGTTGGTGTTATTCATCTTACTGATTTTATGGATTGAGGCCTACTTATATTATATTCATTCAACACCTTCCTATTATTTTCGTTGATGGTTAAGCATACGATTCGTCTATGCTCGCATTTATTTGTGTATGGATTATTAATAACTTTTCAAAACTGAATACTGGAAATTCTGCATATTAGTTTGTATTATACCAGCAAATATTGATGCTTATTATTAACAATTCTTATGTGGTCAATAGTTCCAATTCTTATAGTATGTGATAGCGCACATATGATGTTGTTTGAATAGCTACTGGCGACTCAATGACAATGTTTTGGCCATGTTTTTCTCTTTCATATCATTCCTCCAAATGTGTTGAAACAGAGCATTTTTTCCAAGCTCCGTTACTAAGAACGGCCAACCAAAAGTTTGGAGTAACTTTGGTAGGTCCCTGCCTATTTGGGGGTTTAACATTAATCATGGTCTGGCAACAAAATAATTCCCGTTTAGAAAATAATTGTAAATATACGAAGCTAATGCAGCATAAGCATTCATGGAAACACTTTGTTTAAGAGGTGAGGTAACCGTAAGTGAAACTTTGTGTTTGAACCTTTGATAAGCTGTTGATTTGATTGGGTCATTAAGACACCTTCAGAACAATATTGCCCTGTTGTATATATTTTTCCCCCACTGTGTTTGAAAATCGTTTGAGTTCATCAGGTTGGCGGAACGCCTAACTAATTTCATTGCGTGCATTGTGAATATTTCATGAACAGTACGATTCAGCAGTGCAGAATCGCACAAGTGTCAAATATCCCAGTTCCGTGACTTCCACGATGAATCAAGTTATGCATTATTTGGTATTTCGGATTGATTTATGTCGTGGGGTGTTGTTGTTGAACCAAGAATACAGATCAAGAATTCCTATCACTACGATAGCAGGCTGTCTCACCAAGTTGTGATGCATGGCTGAACGAGAGCAGTTAGCGCCCTAATAAATTAAATCTCAAGTAACAATTTTTTTTGTTTTCTTGAAGATACTTGCAGAGTAAAATTTTCCATCTAAGAATGACAATAAGACTCCTATACAGATATTAGGGCTTTTTAATTCAGGATAAAGTGTTTGAAGGTGGTTTTATAAGATACTCGAATTTTCCATGTTTAAGTAATCATGAATCTAGTGAGTAATACACGTTGATGTCTCGTACGCAGAATCCCAGCCTGCTGTGTTGTTACTTAGTTAGGTGTCAGGAGTGTGAGATCACCATATTTTGGGCTTCGACAAAGGGATGGTCGAGATATTAAAGTGGTTCTGTTTCCTTTCCTCGAAGCTCAAAGTAAATATTACGAGTAGCCCGTGAAGTTCTGTTTTTATATTGAGACGAGTTTATAGAGTAATAAAAATGAAGTGAACGAATTTAATTCCCACGCACACCAGAAAAATCACTTTCTGAACTAAGATTGTGAAAAATAGGAAAATCGGTCTCTGGGGTAACAAAGTAAGATGAAGTGAGAAATCTCATAGAGATTTGGGTAGTTATATTTTGTTAGAGGTGTTCTAGTTTATGTTCATTGTTGGAACTTATGAACGGGTCAATTTCCGTTCGTCTATTCAATGAAGTGGATAGAACATATTGTTGAAGTTTCCATAGCCTGTGTCGTGAATAAAAAATTGAAAAAATTGATCAAGTTGAAATTTAAATAAAATTATTATATTATGGTGGCACTTCTGAGCTTCTACGAAAAGTACCTTTCCCTTTTCAATCCCATAAACTATAGGATCAGAACAGGGTTTGAATGAAGATGAAGACAGATCAGTCTGACTGTCTGTATCAGGGCTGTAATTGAAGCCTATAGACCTTTGGAGATTTCGATCAAGTCAGGACACCAGACCGGTGGATATTCCCTATCTTCATCTGTTGCTACCCCTGGTAAGTGGAGTGAACCACTATAAAATCTGGCACCCGAGGGAAAAGTTCAGTTTAAAAAAGCATAATAGTTATTCAACCCGACCCTAGAAAAACGCTGTATTGCAAGGAAGTTCATGATACAGTATGTTCAGTTTCATTAGGACCAAAGGGTTGATTATCGATTTATGATATGCCCTGCATTGATTCACTAGTCGTCTAACATTCCTAACGCGGAATTCCTACGTTAATTATTATTTCAACCTGATGCGGTTCTTCAAGTCTCATGAATTCTTCTTAGTTGGTGGTGTTATTCGTTCAGGGTATCAACGCTATCCAAAATTTATGACTGTTGTCAATGGGTTTCGGATGTTATGCCACGATGGCTATTGTTAGAGCTTCTTTTCCCCAGACATATTTCATTTACAAATTGGTTTTCCACTTTTTGTTCTTATCAACAAAAATGTTCCCTAACTATCTGTATTATACAGGGTAGGCTCCACAACCTGTCAGTATCAAACCTAGAATATACCATGAACTGGAGCTGGTGGAAGTACAGATGATTCAAATCTCCCTGATTGCTTCCTATCATTTGTATATTATCCGACTCAAATCAATAGAGAAAAATATAAAGAACAATAATTTTTTTCGGTGCGATTCAATCATAGAATGTAATGAAGATAACAAAGAGTTGAAAATTCAGATCCAAAAACAAACTTCTGAAAATACAAAATTACAATCTGCCATTGAACAAAAGTGGATAGTACATAGATATAACATTTATTGCATAAAATAAATTACAATTTCCATAGCAAGGGTTGGAGTGGAATAAAGAATACGGAAAGCGGTAAGGATGAGCATGTTTTTATACGAAAGCTCATTGAGAAAAATAAGTAGATTTTCAAAACCACAGTGAATTGCAGAGAACTATTGGAAAACACTGAAGTTCCTGGTCACACTCAGTATGTTTGTAGCATTGCAGTACATGGCAACACAGGAGGTTAGTAAAAATGAGTATGTGTAGCGATTGATAAGTGTGTCATTCATTTGAGATAAAGAATCTCAGTTTGAGCATGTCCATGACCGAGTTAACCAGAGTTTTTTGCTCTATTATTGTTCCATAGTTCAATAGTCGAGTGATATCAACAATGCTGTTTAATTGTCAGAAAATATCATTTTCCCGTATTTCCCTATTTGAAGTGTTGGAGGTTCATGGTCCTCCTAAGAATAATATTATGTATAATGGTGTTGGAATTTTGAACAATTACATTTCAATTATGTTTAAATATTATGTTTGTTTGCTGTTTTTTTGTGTAACAACCTCACACTCAGAAAATTTTCCTTGCATAATTAACAGGAGTACTTCTGTAAACAGATTGAAGTATGGATTGTATTGAGATAACATAAAATTGTCTCGATTATGCGAAAATACTATGCATGCAACAGAGCATTCGAGGTAATACCAATGTCTTACGTTGTTTCTGGAACAAATAAATTTATATTGCAGGTACAGAACTTCATCATATATAATGTATTTTTTCATTGTCGTAACATAAAGCTCATGTCAAATATTGATAAGAATTCCATTAATTCAACAGAATATCATCGATATACTAAATAGTAATAATTTTAATAGAATATATTGTAGTATTGGCTACATAGTGGATGTTATTCTCCCTTCAGATATACTGTATAAATGTTATATAGGTGACAATTTATTTCTTCATGACACCAACAATATTTACAATAATTGTATTCCGAGAACAACTGTTGCTGTTAACATTGAAAAATATAGAATATTACCATACAAATAATCTTCCTGTTATATCAACGAAAAATTCATTGTAATTATGGGGTATTTTCGAGTAACGGTAGGTGTACTGTTAAATTTACAACATTTAAGATCTACCAAATAGAGATCTTATGATTGTTATTTCAACCTATTTTTTTATTACATTTACTAATGAAATTTTCTGGGTGCACGCTGGTGTATTCATGTGTTCCAAGTTTACCCCACATATAGTAATTGGAATCTTGTTTTAGATGTCCTAAAGATCAAAATGAATATTTCGAAAGATTGACAAACAACAAAGAGTCTTTGAATTGACTGCAACCCCAAGAGAGAAATAAAAATTGTATTTTCATCTCCTCCGATTCTTCGTTCGATATATATATATATATATATATGTATATATATATATATATATATATATATATATATATATATATATATAACGAGATCAAGAGAAATTTGTTACGAATCCAAGAGAGCCCACCATCTAGTGCGTTCTGAGTAACGCAAAACAAATAACGAGAATGAGTGACATTTTTCTTATTCTCGTTATTTGTTTGGCGTAAGTAGTAGGTAAGTATTTTTGGCAATCACATATCATGTGACAGTTGAACGTTTTGTTGTTTTGTTGAAGTTTCTGTGAGTTTTAAAACACTAATTCTGAAAAATTATTTAAACAATAATGCTCATTTAGCCGATATGCATTTCGTTTATGGCCTTGCGGATGGCAATGCGCGCGAAGCAAGACGTATTTACCAGGAGCGATTTCCTAATCGAGTACTGCCTTCGTCTCCAACATTCACCAGTTTCCACCGTCGTTTGGCAGAAACAGGTAGCTTTGAGAGGGCAGCTGATATCATTGAAAGACCACGAGCAGTGTGAACCCCAGAATTGGAAGAAGCTATTTTGAACGCTCTCGAGGAGAATCCAGAAACAAGTACAATGATTATTGCTGAAGCTCTCAATTTTACTCAGTCCACAGTTTGGAGAATTATCCATGATCAACAATTTTATCCGTACCATATTCAAGGAGTACAAGCTTTTTTGCCACGAGACTTTCATCAACGCATTACTATGTGTCGGTGGTTTTTGAGAAAATTCGCTGAAAACCCTCAATTTTTAAGATATGTACTCTTCACGGACGAGGCAAACTTCTCCCGAAATGCTATCACAAACTTTCATAACAACCATGTTTGCGCTCTGGAAAATCAGCACGCAGTTAGCGAAATACATTATCAGTATCAATTTTCTGTGAATGTATGGGCGGCAATCATTGATTATTACTTGATAGGTCCTATCTTTCTTCCGTTCCGACTGAATGGCGCAACTTATAGAGACTTTTTAGAAAATGAATTGCCGGGACTACTTCAGAATGTAACATCAGAAATGCGTATCCGCATGTGGTTTATGCATGATGGGGCTCCGGCCCATTTTAGCGTTGTAGCCAGGGAATTCCTTAACACTGTCTATCCAAATCGATGGATCGGTAGGGGTGTAGGAGAACCTTACCAGGTGTGCGCACCAAGGTCCCCAGATCTAAACCCGCTAGATTTTTATTTCTGGGGACATTTGAAGTCACTAGTTTATGAAACTCTAGTAGAGAACGAGGAAGATCAAAGAAACCAAATAGTAGACTGTGAAACAATAAGAAACACACCAATAATTTTTGAGCAGGTACGAGATTCAATGACTAGAAGACTGAATGCCTGCATCTTCGCTGAAGGTGGTTACTCTGAACAATTTATTTGAATATATAATTTAGTTTTTTCATTTTATTTTATTCTACATATTCAAAATTTCTTGAAATAAAATGTTGATAATTCTTGCAAATTTTATTAAAACAAATACAGATTTTGCACTTTTGATACAAAAATAACTATTTCAAACGAGTAAAAATTAATAGAATAGAATAGAACAAAAAATCAGAACTACTTACTTAAACGTCAAATTCATTTCCTAAGCATTCTTGTGAAAAATGCAAAATAATGGTAATAACTTCAACACGCATCGATTATCAAATAATCGACTTGAAATTTTCAAATCCAAATATCTAGAAAACGGTTGCTCATGGCGACTTGTAACAAAGGTAGATATGATAGAAAAATTATTTTTTTTACTGGAAAATGTACGCTTAAAAAAGTTATGAATCTTCAAAAAAGGAAAAGACGTGTAGGTGGCGATTCCTACGAGTAAGAGCAATAAATAACATCAGGTTCGAATTCGCCACCTCAAAAAACCTCTCAATACCAATTTTTAATTAAGGTCAGTATTTCGATAGTAATTTGAAAAAAAACGAAAAAAAAATAAAACTTTAACACCTTGTATCTTGGAAACGAAGCGTTTCCGGACATATATTTATTCGGACAATTCATATTAGAATATTGTGAGGAATCACCTCCTGAAGTTTTTGAACGTACTTTTGAATCACCCTGTATATATATATATATATATATATATATAAATATATATATATATATATATATTTATATAAGAAAGGAGGATTAGAGGAGAAAATATGGATTTTTTTTATCTCTCTCCTGAGGTTGCAGTCAGTTCTGAGCTGACTGCAACCTCAGGAGAAAGATAAAAAATTTCAATTTTCTCTACTCTAATTCTCCTTTCGTGAATACTTTTCCGGTCAAGATAAAAAAATTTTTTTTTCTTATAATACAGAGTGGCCACTTTTTTAATGGGATTGTATTGGTAACTTTTAAACCATAGGAGTTAGAAGGTCGGTCAAATGGAGGAAAAGTTGCATGCATAGAAGCATTGTCAAGCAGTTTGAACAAATCGAGATTATCAGGGCCGGTTATTGAGATATCATAAGAAAAGTAAATTCTGTCATTTTGATTTTTCTTTTTTTCCCACTTTATTTCGAATATTATCAAAGAATGTCATTTATTCGTCAGTGAATTATCCTCAATTTGACATCATCAGATTACGTATCCAACGTTTCGTACGCTCTGGGCCACCCTCAACCTCATTTTTTTCAATACGGACCTGCATATTTTATGACACTTTTCGAAATAACTTTCAACGCTGAATTCAACGATATATCATACAATGTCGTTCAAAGTTGATTTTCAGGTGATTTTGACCCTTATCCAAATTTCTCTGTGTCGGATCTGTATTACATTTAGGTACCTTTAGTTTAATTAACAACATGCAATACATTTCGATGAGAGAATCAAATCACTCATCTTAAACTGGATGGAACGTAACAGAATCAAAGCAAGAAACAAGTAATAATTATTTACAAATTTCAAGAGGTGAAAAACCTAATTCATAATAATTAAACGAAACTATCATTTAATGAAAGAAAAATCAAATGATTATTCGAAAGTAAATGATGAACATTAATGAAGTAAGTGTTCGAAATGTCCACCAATTTGTAAAATGCACTTTGCGGTTCTGGAACCCATACTTCTTATACATTTGCTTATTCCGTCTCCTTGAATACCTTCCAATACATTCTTAATCTTCTCGCGAAGAATCTCTATTGTCGGATTCGTAGTATCATAAATTTCATTTTTGAGAAATCCCCACAAATAAAAATCCAGCGGATTCAAATCCGGAGATCTGGCAGGCTATGCTACTGGACCTCTTGTTCCAATCCATGAATCGGGAAAAGTTCGATTTAGATAGTCTGTGACTATTCTTGAGTTGTGTGGACCACATCCGTCTTGTTAGAACTATGGATTATCACGCCGATACCGTATAGGAAGATCATCCAACATTTCTTCTATAATTTCTACATATTTTGCTCCGGTTAGGTTGCCGTCAATAAAATAGGGTCCCGGTAATTTATTATTCAACGAACCGCACCATATGTTCAAAGAAAAACGATATTGATGTCTAACTTCATGAATTAAGTGAGGATTTTCTGTGGCATAAAAATGTTATTTCCTTCGATTGAACATGCCAGAATTTGTGAATGTCGTTTCGTCTCCGCATATGATATTGTGCGCAAAATTGTTGTTATTCCGCACCTTCCGTTGAAACCAATTACATAATTGCAACCTTCTCTCAGGATCATTGCGATATAGTTTTTGCACGGCTTGGTATCCGTGTCTCTTGAGTATTTTATTAACAGCACTTTTTGATAAATTGCATTCACTGGCCATAGTTCTCGATCCTATTCCTGGATTCATTCGAATTTGGGCCAGAACATTGATGTCATTGATAGGCTCGTTTCGTCGTACATAAGGACCTCTAGGTTTGATGAATGAATTATGTGCAAGTAACGTTGTAGATAAACGTCGAAACATTTTAATATTTGGTGTTGTTCTTTCAGGATATAATTCACCATACCTTTGTTGTGCTTTGAACGAATTTCTATCTAGTTTTATGTACACTTCGTACATATCTCTCTTCTCTTCATTTGTGAATCTTACCATATCGAATAAGTTAAATTGAAATTACTCAGAAAAGTATTTAATGACAAGTTTTTGTGACACAATAATAAACGAAGTGACAAATAATGTGACATTTCTTGTTATGTTCTTTCTTATCCACGGCCTACTACTTGAAAATAATACATTCAATAAACCTAGAGTTGTGTGTATGTAAGAAAAAACAAGTCTATCAACGATATCAATGTTCTGACCCAAATTCAATTGAACCCAGAAAAATAATCGAGAACTGTGGCCAGTGAATGCAATTTATGAAAAACTGTTCTTAATAAAATAGTCGAGAGACGCGAAAACAATGATTTTAAATTTGAATACCAAGCCTTGTGAAAATTATATCGTAATGATCTCAAAATGAAGTTCGATTCTGTAATTTGTTTCAACGGAACAAATGACAAATCCAACAATAATGATTCCTTGCGAGAAGATTGAGAATGTATTGGAAGGTATTCAAGGAGACGAAATAAGCAAATGTATAAGAAGTATGTTCATTAATGTTCATCATTCACTTTCGAATAATCATTTGATTATTCTTTCATTAAATGATAGTTTCGTTTAATTATTATGAATTAGGTTTTTGTAAATAATTATTACTTGTTCCTTGCTTTGATTCTGTTACGTTCCATTCAGTTGAAGATGAGTAAGTTGATTTTCTTATCGAAATGTATTGCATGTTGTTAATTAAACTAAAGGTACCTAAATGTAATACAGATCCGACCCAAAGAAATTTGGATAAGGGTCAAAATCACCTGAAAATCAACTTTGAATGACATTGTATGATATGAATGAAGTGGGAAAAAAAGAAAAATCAAAATGACAGAATTTACTTTTCTCATGATATCTCAATAACCGGCCCTGATAATTTCGATTTGTTTAAACTGCTTGACAATGCTTCTATGAATGCAACTTTTTCTCCATTTGACCGACCTTCTAACTCTTATGGTTTAAAAGTTACCAATACAATCCCATTAAAAAAGTGGCCACTCTGTATATATATATATATATATATATATATATATATATATATATATATATATATATATATATATGGAAAATAACAAAACTTGTTAAGTGGAAGCCACATATTTCAACCGAATGAAACCAAATTTGGCACAAAAATTCTTCTCATCAATACCTCGGGTACTTTCGAAAATGGTCCAGTAGTTTCAAAATGGCGGCTATTGGAAGATTTAAAAAAATCCCAATGTTTCATTTCCATACCAATATCGACAAATTATAAGTAGTTCGAAAGAGCTCCATTAGGTCCACAACTGTTTTTCTCCTAGATGTACACATGAATACAAAATCGCTGTAAATTATCATTCATGAAATCTACCTTTACGACTGGCCACGATATCGTTTTTTCAATATAATATTATTTTTCAGCGACCTCAAAAACTTCTGAGGCATCAATTTGGGTGGAATTGCTTCGAAATTCATTGGGTTATTTCAAATTTGCCTAAAAAAAATTATTTTTCATTGTTTAAACAATTAATGAACATTCAGCGCACAACTATGAGTTCATAACTTTTTTCGGTGAATCATTCATAAGTAATATCAGAGGGTTCCAGGAAAATCCATGGAGTCCTCCAGGTTTCCGAAATAATGCATAATTTTAATCTATTTTTACTCCACTATTAATAATGGAAGTGAATCCTTCAGTTCAGTACATCTATTCAAAGTAGGCAAGATAATTACAAGGCTCGATAAATACGAAATCTCGATGCAAATTCTAGAAACAACGAGAAATGAGGTTGCCTGTAGATTTCAAATTACATTTCAGTGATATTCGTTGCGCCCTTTCCCGAGTACACTTCCCCATTGCATGGAAGTTATAAAGCTTTTCCAATATTTATATCGCTGGGTGACTTTGAACTACCTTTTCATCCTTTCACGTCCTGGAGAAAACTTCTAGAGTGCACTCACTTCCTATCGAACGTCAATAAACTTAAAGTGTGTGCTCTTTCTCCAATTTCACTCCCACTTCCCAGCAGAGATACCTCTTTGGAGTGACATCCAGGAACAGCAGATAACAAATATAGGGTGTATAAGATAACATATGAGCGATCGTTTCGTTAATATAAGACTTTCAGGAAAGCTAATAGCAGAAAGTTCAGATTTTTATTGTTCACCAGATATGATTAGACCCTTCAAATAAAAAATGATTCATTGTGTTCAATTATGTTGATCTGAAGAAATATTCATCAACTTTATTCATCATTCATTGCAACGTTGAGTGGAAGATTCCAAGAATATCCAAATGAAAGTCAACTGTCTAGTACAGAGGCTATTGGCTAAGTTTCCTTATTTCTGCAATGAGTGTTCCTTATTTATTTCCTTGTTAACGGAATACTCACAATTTTTGTGTTTGCATATTCTCTCATATATGATCAACATATATGCTGCTGCTGAAAGAGACAGTGGCTCACAAACATATTTTTTCAAACAATGTTGGGTATCACAATCAAAATACAATAATAACCTTTTAACAAAAAATTGAACAGAGGTAACAAGGAACTAAATGAACTCTTTCAGTCTTAATAACTATGCTCCGAAACTAATGTGAGTTACAAATTTTGAGTCGGCGCCAAACAAGCGAACAAGGAAATTAATTACGTATAGCGTGGGTATTCCATCTTTCTTTATGAAACAGTGTTTCTCTGTCAACTCCTCTTTTCATTTTATTCAATAAATCACTGACTAGTGGCTCATTCCCTGACCGTTGGAAAGAAAGCTTCATTTGTCCTATTTTTAAAAGTGGCTCGGAAGAAAGAGTTCAAAACTATAGGGGAGTATGCATTCAATCAGCTATTCCTGAAGTCCTAGATTGCCTTATTGCAAAAATATTAACGAATGTTTGTAGACCTCTGATAATACCTGAGCAACATGGATTTACATCTGGACGATCCACAGTATCAAACTTATTGTATTATCAGCACTACATAACACAAACACTTGAGAGGTCTGTGCATGTAGATGCAGACTTCTCAAAAGCTTTTGATAGGGTCAATCATAACTTACTGATTAAAAAATTATTTGCTATTGGTATCTCTGGTAATATGCAAGGATGGATCAGCAGTTATCTTACTGGTCGTTCTCAATCAGTTAGAGTGAATAGTTCAGTTTCAGAACCTTTTTTGGTGAAATCAGGTGTACCACAGGGATCCCACTGCGGGCCTTTGTTGTTCGGCCTCTTTATAAATGACATTAATTCAAATATTGATAATTCAAAATTCCTTCTATTTGCCGACGATCTGAAAATTTTCAAGGTCATAGAGAGTGCTCTTGATGCCAATCTTCTTCAGAGTGATATGAATTGCATTTCCGATTGGTGTGAAGCAAACTGCCTTCATCTCAATAGGAAGAAATGCTACTCGATGGTACTTAGTAGATCTCGTTCACCTGTTAATTTTGATTACTTTTTAAATAATGAGATTTTGGAATGTAAACCAGAGTGTAAGGATTTTTGTATTTTGTTAGATAGCAAGCTTTGTTTCAACAACCATGTGAACTCGGTTTTTATAAAAGCTTTAAGAATGCTTGGATTTATTGTGAGATCGTCAACTAACCTTTCTTCTTTCATCACAAATTTTTTATATTGCTCTTTAGTACGGTCTATCGTAGAGTATAACACTATTATTTGGAGTCCCTACCACATTAAATATACACAACAAGTAGAAAATGTGCAAAATAAATTTCTAAGGACCATGGCTTCCAAACTAGGCCTAGTTGTAGGCGAATATGATTACAGGGAAGTGATGGATATATTATCTTTATCAAGTCTGGATGATAGACGAATAATTACATCATTAGTTTATCTTTACAAAATAATTTCTGGTATTAATGATTGTCCAGAAATTATTTCCCTCATATCTTTCAACGTTCCACGTAGGTCCACTAGACAAATAAGATTATTCGTTACACCATATCATTCAACTTACTATGGTTACAACTCCCCCTATATCGAAAATGTTGAGACTGGCAAATAACTATTGTGAAAAAATTGATTTCTTTTGTGATACTCCAAATATTTTCAAGAATCAAGTCTCTCGCGCATTGCTCATTCGAATGTAGTTCATTAGTTCATATTGTTAATTGTTAATTATGTTTATTGTCATCATTGTCCTATATACTGCATATATCTAGATAAAAAAATGGTTATATTTAAATAATATTATAATAGTATAAGTAGTATGATTGTAGTAGTATAGTAGTATAGAATAAGATATACTTTTTATAAAATTATTGTAAACAAAATTGGGGTTCACCCGTATATAGATAAATAAATAAATGGGGGCAGCGGGAGCACGGCGCGTCCATTCGCCGAAAATTGCCGAGCGTTCTCGAAGTCAAAATCACCGAGACAGGTACCCGAACGGACACACACGTGACGTCACACGTCGCTGCGAGGGGTCGTGCGGAGAGCACATTTTTGAAATTGTTTATCGCTGGAGATTTTAAGTCATTTTGTTTTGATTATTTCTTTATAGTAATTTGAGGATCTTCGTTGATTGTTTGTTTGGCACCGACTCAAAAGTAGTTACTTACATTTGTTTTGAAGCTCAGTCATAAAAACTGAAAAGATTCAACTTATTTTTTGCTTTACAGTTTCTTTTTTCATCGGTTCAATTTTATGTTGAAAAGTTATTATTTAAAAAAAACATGTGGATAAAATCTACTAATTCCTACCTACATAATTTGTATTATTTATGAAATACTTACCCACTGAGCAAGAAACATACCTAGGAGGTTTATTAACGTTTAATTCTTGTACCCGTGACGACGTTTCTGAGAAAACATAATTTATGAGTTATGGAGACGTAATATTGTGATGTAATTCTAAGCATTGTCATTACTAATCATCACAGCTCCATTTCCTACCAAACGAACTTTGAGACATCTTTAAAACATCTTGGTGATTTATTTATAGCAATGTGTCTAATTTATCTTCTTCGGGTGTTCTGGTTTCACAATATATCAATACCATGGGGTCGTCGAAGATACGGTATAAAGGTAGGGAAAGGTATAAAGGTAGGGAAAGGTTGAATCTCAAATTCTTGCTCCACAGAATATGATGTAATATTAGGATACATATGTATACATTTCGAAGATTGTTATCTTCATCTTCAGTATATTATAAAAAGCTTGTGAGATGGAAAAATATTTATTTATTAAACGAACCGAAAAAAGTGGGTATTGTGGTAATCCAAGTAAGGAGAAAATAACTCAACGGTCATCTCGTGTGGAAAGATAGTTACAGAATTGTTTTTTTTTATTTATTATAATTATAACCTTGAAGATGTAGGTAACGTCTCAGGTCGAACACAATCTAATGATTTGTAGTGGTGACGTATCTCTTCTCTGATCTACGGAGTTATTCGTAGCTATAAGCGAAGTTGAACGTATATGATTTTGACATATCTAGGAAAATCTTGTTCTGAGCACCACTGTTGAACCATATTTTGAGTTGTGTGAGTTTTCTGGAGAGTAGAAGCTTTTTGTGTTGCCGGACTAAATAGGCTCGATAGCATTGTACATTTTTTTAAAGTAGTCCATTTCTATTAACCCAGAAATGCCCATTATGAAATTGGTTAATTTTGTCGATGTTTGAAAATTTCTAATGTAACAATGATTAAATCATACTACCTGTCTTATTTATCGCATTTGTATTAAAGAAGATTTCATTGTACTTCTACTAGTATTATTTTGAATTTGAAATATTACCATGGTTTGTTTACGTCTATAGAAGAAAAACTAAGCAATCTACACTTTTGGTGAGGCCCGTGGAAATACCATGCAGCAGAGTTAATTTTTCAAAGAAAAATTCCCTGATCATTCAATAACTCGAAAGTATTTGGGGAAACTGGTTGACAAATTCAACAGAACGGGCACTATTCATAGGGCCACTGGACAGAAGCATTAGGCGGACATTTCGAAACCTAACTCGGTAAATCACTACAGTTTTATTTCTTATTCTCAATAAATAAAAATCCTTTATGACAGTTGTATTTCATGTTATACTTGACATTTAAAATGCATATTGTGAAAAAACGTAGGAACAAAATACAAAATAGCCCCCCGTGCTATTTTAAATTTTCAAGTTGATGCCCCCCGCGCCATCTATCGGGCAATCTCAATGTCTTTCATTCCAAGAAGTATATCATTCAATAGCTTTTTTTTCATTGTTCTACGTCAAACGATTCGAAGGTTAACAGGGGAAGGGGGACTATAATGAGCCGCACTTGTACTTGACATTCCAAATGTACATTGTGGAATAACAAATCAACGAAATAATAAAACAATTAGATGTTTGGAAAGACAATTGAACTATCTTTTCAACGATGTGCCACATGATCCCCATGCTATTTGAAATTTTGAAGTTGATGTGCCCCACTCCCCCATCTATCGGGAAATCGCAATGTCTTTCATTTCAACGAGTAGTATCGGTGATATCATACAATACTTTTTTTTTTCATTGTTGTCGAACCGATCAAAAGTTATAAGGTGAGGGTCCATAAAAAGCTGCAAAGTCACATATCAACGAAATAAAAAAAAAAACTTTCAACGATGTGCCACAGACCTCACATGCTGTTTGGAATTCTGAATTTGATGTGCTCCTCCGCGCCATCTATCGAGCAATCACAATATCTTTTATTTCAAAAGGTAGTATCGATGATATCATACAATACTTTTTTTTTCATTGTTCTACGTCGAACCGTTTGAAAGTTAACAGGAGGCTATGAAAAGCCGCACTGTATGAACATCCTGTTCATATTTTCAATCATATCAGGAAAACCCTAACTTTCACGAAAATTGAATAAGTAAAAAATCCCATATGATTCGGACTCCAACGGTGACACTGTATATGGTTGAGTTTCGAAGAAAATGGGATCATTTGGAAACAACAATTCACTTCATGCATGCAATCAAGTGGAAAAATTGACAAAAACACTGGTAACGAAAGTTCTCGGTGCAGTTGGAAGTTCCTATCCATTCGCCTCACTCAAACACTATAGTCCAAGATCCCAGAGCCGGCAAACCTACGTCATTTTGGCAAAGCTGAAATTTTAAGTATGAATAGGTGATATGTACTTGAGAACGTATGCCTACTTGCTAGCCTGAAAGGGGGGCTTTCTACAGGCAGAAGGTACAAAGGTACATAAAAACATTCACTCACGTTGAAATATGGTTACATTCATATTACACAGTTGACCGAGCAGTCTGAGGCGTCAGATTCAAGAAATTTGAGCTCTGGATCGCGAAAGGAAGCGTGGGTTCGAACCCCACCACCACCTGTAGGTTTTTTTTATTTTTCCCCTTTGAAATGATTTGTTTCAATTTTATTTTTTCCATTTGAATAGTCGTCTCATAACAAATCATTCCCCAATTTCAGAGGGGAAATAATGGAGAAAAATGATCAGGTGGTAGGGTTTGCACCCACGCTCCGATTCAAAATCCAGAGCGTAAATCTGTTGAATCTGGCGCCTTAGACCGCTCGGCTATCTCGTTATATTGAGTGTCAAAATCATACCGTTCCTCAACGTGAGTGAGTAAGGTTTTTATGTGCCTTTTGTACCTGCTACCTCTAAAAGATCCCCACTTTCAAGCTAGCAAGTACGCATACGTTCTTATCTACATATCACACTATTCATACTAAAAATTTCAGCTTTGATAAAAATGACGTAGATTTGCCGGCTCTTACTCTACTATGACCATAACCATATCCTGTTATAGCGTCAGAAAACTCGTTTTTTCATGGCGGTTACTGGGAGGATGAATACCCATTGTAGTTTCACGATGTACTTCATGTTATCATCCTGCACGCTATCGTGAATCAAGATATTTTCCTTTTGACCCACTTATTTTAATCGAACATAAAACACCCGAAGTCGTTCCACGAATATTACGAGATTAATGTTCACTTTAAGAAGTTCCTACATGTTCCATTCGATTAAACTCAGGATTATGTTCGAGGATTCTTAATTGGTAGTTGGTAATGGACTTAGATGTCCGCTATCATTCATTGAAAAAATGATTGAAGGAATTACATAACAAGCTTTTTCGTGACAAGTTATTCTGAGAACTATGGGTAATTATATATTACTATATATTCCATTAATGAACTACTCGTTCTTCTACCGAATATAAGAAACATTCTCTGGAAATAATCATACCAATAAGTGATAAAACGTTTATACAGTGCGGATTTTTATAGTCCCCCCCTTCTGTTAACTTTTGAACGGTTTGACGTAGAACAATGGGACGAAAACCATTTTGAATGATACCACCGATACTACTTTTTTAAATTGAAGACATTGCGATTGCTCAATAGATGGCGCGGGGGGCATATCAACTTAAGAATTTCATCGAGGGGAGGGCAAGTGGCACATCGTTGAACAGATAATGCAATTCTCTTCTCAACCATTATATTTTTTTAGAATTTCGTTGAAAAGTTATTTCCCAATATGCTTTTGAAATGTCAAGTATACGTGCGGATCTGAATGGTACCCTCACGTTTGATATGAAACAATGAGACATGAAATATATTGAATGGTATCACCGGTGCTACTTTTTGAGACAAGATACATTACAATTACTCGAAGGGCATAAAGGTCGAGTTAAACATCGTTGAAAATGTAATTAAACTTTTCTTTCAACCCTGGTTGTTCTACGGAATCACAATTGCGAGGGCGGCTTTTAATAGTCCCCTCCTCTCTGTTTGCTTCTGAACGGTTCGACATAGAACAAGGAGACCAAAATTATTTTGAATGATATCACCGATACTACTCTTTGGAAAAGAGAACAAGGTGATTGCTCGATAGATGACTTTAAAATTTTAAATAATATAGGGAGTCAAGTGGCACCTCATTGTGAATATAATTCAGTTCTCTTATCAACTATCATATATTTTTTTAATTGTGTCGATGCATTTCAAATTTTCTTATACCTGACATTTCAAATGTAAGTTGTGAAAAAATGTATTGACAAAATTTAAAAAAATAGATGATTTGAAAGCGAATTGAGTTATCTTCTCTACAATGTGCCACTCGACCCCCATGCTGTTTGAAATTTTTAAGTTGATGTGCACCCCGCGCCATCTATCGAGCAACCACAATGTCTTTAATTTCGAAAAGTACTTTCGATGATATCTGTTGCGTCTTGACGCATTGTTTTTTTTTTGTTATTATAATTATAATTAATTTTGCCAGGGGATTTTATATGTATGTTGTATATTTCAAATGAGAATTTTTCATTTGAATTCTTCAACTCTTTCGACCTTATTTTGCGCGTGAGGTATCACACAGACTGATATAGTCACTTTTGGGAGTGGGAAAATGAGACGGAAGAAGAAAAGTGTGACATTGAGTTTCTAGATCTTATGGAAAGAACATAGCATTTTAGTTTTTTCTCGAGTTGGTGTTTTCTCATTGATAAAACGCTTATTACTCATCCTCAAAATCAGTATAAATGTGATTAGCGGCGGTACCGCCAGGAAGACTAGACAAAGTACCTATTGACTGAAGATCAGATTTCCCGACGGAGGCACATGGGTGAGTGACACTTTGATCAGTTCTGTGTGTTTGCGAATTTACCAAATATTAATTTTCAAACAGTCCACTGAACGTACAATATCATTCCAAAAGGTTTGTGTCTCATTGTCCTACGTCGAACCGTTCAAAAGTTAACAGGGGGGGGATTATAAAAATTGCACTTATTATGTTTTTTATTCTATACTTTTATTTGTTTCCTCGCAAACTGTATCGAGCTCATCAGATTCAATATCTGTTTTAAAATCAAACTTATCTGAAATGTAATTAGTTCTTCTGTCACAGCTGTTTTCACGATTATGCCTTGATCTAAATATGGCAGAGGAGTTCTTGTTAATTTATAACGGTTTCTGATTCCCAATGAGTATTTTTTTTTCTGATTGCTGTGAAAGAGATAATGAATTTCCCACACGACACGCCAACCTCTTTTATTTTGGCTTCAAGAGAATTCAGAGCACTTGGGATCATTCGTGCAACGTGGGAATAATTTTTACAGCAGTATAATATATATAGAAAAATCGAATTGAACGGTTTTCTTCACATAAAGGATTCAATATAAAATTGAACCAGAAAATGGTAGATCTCAGGGGAAAAACAACTACTTTCCTGGCAAATACCACGCAGAACGTTGAATGATATTCACCTGAAAATCCATGCATACTTCCATATAATATCAATGGACATTGAATGCAAATGTTTCTTTCTGATGAGCTCGATTATGTTTAATTTATGTCGTGTTCACCTTACAATCCGCATACCGGTTTCAGGCTTCTTGGCCCTCATCAGTACGGAGTGGTCAACCAGCCAAAGGTCCACAGAACTCCGGCTGAAGTGAGACACAACGTAAACAAACCATCATCGAGCTTGTAACACCTACAGGTATGCCGGAAAAGATAAACTTTAACTGGCGGTACCTAGTGACAGAAAGAAACACTCCGAAAATCTCCCACCTCGATAGGTTTCTAAATAAAAGATTCCTTCTCAGTAGGAGTGGCAAGCCCGTCTAGCATATAGTGAAGATAAGTGCCATGTGAAGTGGAATGAATAGAAAAATCGAATTAAACGGTTTTCTTCACATAAAGGATTCAATATAAAATTGAACCAGAAAATGGTAGATCTCAGGTGAAAAACAACTACTTTCCTGGCAAATACCACGCAGAACGTTGAATGATATTCACCTGAAAATCCATGCATACTTCCATATAATATCAATAGACATTGAATGCAAATGTTTCTTTCTGATAAGCTCGATTATGTTTAATTTATGTCGTGTTCACCTAACAATCCGCATACCGGTTTCAGGCTTCTTGGCCCTCATCAGTACGAGAGTAGTCAACCAGCCAAAGGTCCAAAGAACTCTGGCTGAGTGAGACACTAACGTAAACAGACCATCATCGAGCTTGTAACACCTATAGGTACGCCGGAAAGATAAACTTTAACTGGCGGTACCTAGTGACAGAAAGAAACATCCGAAAATCTCCCACCTCGATAGGTTTCTAAATAAAAGATTCCTTCTCAGTAGGAGTAGCAAGCCTGTCTAGCATATAGTGAAAGATAAGTGCCATGTGAAGTGGAATGAATAGAAAAATCGAATTAAACATTATGTTCAATGAAAAAGAGAGAGCGTGAATTTGTTAACTGAAATCGACTCAAAAGAAAAGCGAAAGGAACGTCATTGTACAGACAATATCCTCATGGAAACAAATTGATTCACAGAAGAGATGGTCTGTCATCGTCAAATGGATAAATGCAGTGAAGATGAGCACGGATGTTACCCCGGTTACCTGAAGGAGTATCAACGAACGCCATTGTAATAACCTGATTGCAATGAGATCGAAACTTTAGCACACGTTCTTGGATACTGTAGGAAAAGAAAGTTTGCTACAGAATGCGAGACATCACCGAGGTGAATTGAGGAAAACGAAAATGGAAGTTTACGAAGAGATCAGTTGTGTTGCAATTGATGGTTACACCCGAAGTGTTGATATCATTGCGCTGAATCGGGAAAATAAAAAAGGTTATATCTTTGACCCGATTAACCGGTATGCAATGTCTGATACACAACCGGAAGAAGTTAACATGGAGAAAAAACTATTTATGAATTCACAACACCGTACTCCACAGACAAATATGGCTTAAGTGAAATCAAAGAGCCAGGACTGATGATCGGAGCTCGTGGAACAATTCCAAAGTTTTCCATCAATTTAACAAAAGATTTCAATTTTCCAAAACATTCATAAATGAAATAGTGATATCAGTAATCACAGACTCGGTAGCCATACTAATTAGTGATTGTGAGCTGATTTTTATATCCCTAAATTTTATTTCACTCTTTCTAGGCATTAATTGTTGTTGATAGGTATCCTGTGTCCTTGTGGCAAATTGATTTCGGCAGATGGGACATCAACTGTATTGTTGTTGTAATATATTCAATAAAATACACCTGAAAAAGTGAATATAGTGAAATATACGTATGAGTATTAAAACATGCTTTGATCTGAGGTATTCTCACCGATGACGTGAATACATATTCAAATGTTTTCCATCTACTTGCGAACAGTGAAATAACTATCCAGAACCTGGTACACTTCAGTCTTATTTCAATGAGTTGTACTGGAAGAATCACTTCATGGAATGACGATCCCTGATGCTTCGCATTGAAACTGCATGTTCAGAAGAAGGAAAAGTCTGACTCCTCGTGAACACGCACGAGTTTGAAGTGGGCTATGGGATCGAAATTTACGACTCCGTGTCATTGAAGGATTAATGTTTGTAAAAATATGGACTACTATACTAAACTGTGTCAGAAATACACAAAATAATTCCAATAGGCTTTTTACACTCTCTTATAGAAATTAATTATTCTTTCATCTGTTTTTGGACAAAGTTTCACGAAAATCTTTGTGTTCAGATGATATATGATAGCAACATTGTGAACACAAAGAACTTACTGATTATTTTAATTGCCGTTCCCCTGAATTTCATCTAACAATGCATCAGAAAATAAAATAATCGATAACAGAACCTTTTCAAAAACAAGCTTTTATTCAAATGCGCTAAAAAGAGAAAAATAATTGCTTTGTATGTGCGACGTAGGTTAATCCGTAGATTCAAAAGCTTGTCGCGCAAAGTTTTCAGTTCAAATACAGAAGCGACAAGCTTTTGGATCTATAACTCACGGAATAGCCTACGTACACATCCAAAGCTATTATTATTTACTTTTCAGTGCATTTGAATGAAAGCTTGTCTAAAAAGGTTTTTTTCATTAATTATTTTATTTTGTGCTTTTTAGTAAGTGAATCCTAATCTATGCATTTTTGTTAATGCATCGACATTAGAAGGCATTTTTCCCGGTAAGTTCTGAGCTAGTTCTTCAATGAGGAAACCATCTAAAGATTAACTCATCCGCTATACTGGAGCTGCCATCTTTAATTTATGAATTCTGACCGAGAATCAATAATCTTCGACTAAATTCATAATATCCGACCCAAAAAAACCGCGATATACCAATTTTGAATAGAATCGGGCCATTATCACAGAGAACGTCCGCCATTTCGGAGCCGCCATTCTGATTTTATGAATTTTGACAGAAAAATCATAATCTTCAACCCCGAAAACGCTCACATACCTATTTTGAATGGAATCGAACCATTATTACAAAACTCGTCTGCCATCTTGAATTCATGAATTTGACAAGGAATTCATAATCTTCGACCCGGAAACCCCCACATACCAATTTTGAATCGAATCGGACCATGATTACAAAACTAGTCCGCCATCTTGGAGCTGCCATTTCGAATTTGTGAATTCAAAATAAAAATTCCCAATCTCCGACCCCAAAAACACCCACATACAAATTTTGGAATAGAATCGGACCATAATCACAGAGATCGTTGGCCATCTTGGAGTCGCCATTTTGTTTTTCCTCTCACAAAAATTCCACAATGCATTGTCACGCGAACTATGATCACCTGCCGAATATCACGATAATCGGGCAATTAGATGTGGGTCAAATTTAACTTGCAAGATTTGATAACAGACAGACACCGGTACAGGCGAAAATAAATAAAAGCTTGTTAGAATTAGTCTTACTGAATTCCTCAATTCTGGATCAGCCACAGTGACCCATCGATGTTGCACGAAATTTCCTGCCTTCGAACTCCACAACACTAGGTTTGAGTTTCACTCCGCAAATGATAGATGTCGCATTTATAATTTTGTGCATTTCACCTTTCTATCCTTGCCGGTAGGTATTAGCACTCCCAGAGGTTTGTTCCAAGTTCGAGGAAGACCAAGCCCTCCTGATGATTGTAAAATTTCCAACAATTAAAACATCTTGAAACACTAATGAAGTCAAAGAATATATAACTAGACCACTCTATATATATATATATTCTGTCTTTGTTCTCCATTAAGTAGCTGTACTGTTCACTAGACATTTCCATTTGTACATTCCATTTATTATAATTTGATTTTGATTAAATCTGTAACAAATTTTATTCCCTATCCGGGAAGTTTTGGTTAACGAACTAGGAGATAAAACTTTCAGATCTGTAGCGTCTTCTTCCATCACATTGATGATTTTCATCCTTGGTTTCACAAGTCTGCCCACTTTTATTTCATACTCCTGTCCTAATTCTTTTTCTGTTGTTGTTCTCAGTTTTTGCTGGGACTCTCCATTGTCGCAATGAATCACCAGAGATCACCAGGATACTGATACGAAAATATCGGACGGGTTTAACTTTTTTTACCAAATCCTTCTTTGTCGTACTGCTATCTTGTTTAGAGTTATTTGGTTTGATGATAAGTGGTTCAATGTTGCATTTATTTTCCACGACTTCGGACCACAACGGCTTATTTGTCGCAGAATTTTTATTTCCCAAACATTTTAACCAATTTCTGAGTCTTCACAAGAATTTCTTTGGTTATATCGTCGCTATTTAGTGCCTAAACAGTTGTCACAGAACCATTCCAAATCAGGAATATCTTGCACAAACTTTGGTAACTGATTTTTTATCCGCACACACTGTAAATGAAAATAGTTTTCACACAGTTTTCATTGGATATTTCTTCCATTCAGATAAAGTTATTTAAGCATTGTACCCAGGGCCGATCCTAGGGTATTGGCCGCCCGCGTGCAAATACCAGATGTGCCGCCCCTCCAGAGATTTTTTTCTTATTTTGACTAATATTTAACGTTGACGTTATGAACTCTCAAACTCATCTACCTGTATAACGTCTATTTCACACACAACGATTTTGGACATACTCAGTGCGTATACCAACGAAAAGTATATAAATCAGTTGTTCTACAGTCTACAGACTAGGTACCTAATCATTATAATTACCTAATTATAAAATAACCTTTCTGGCTTTCTAAGTGGCAAAGTGATCAATAATTTCCGTAAAAACTAAACACCCTGTACAACATTTCATTCGTTCATGAATCTAGTTAAGAGCTTTGGTACTCACCACAGTTCTGATTTAAATATTTAAACGATACTCAACAGCAACACCTTGTCACTAATTTCCAATATTAACTTACACTGGCACTTGATTGTGTTTATGACCAGTCTTATTGTATGTTGATTCAAAATTAAATGAACATTTTGAAATGAAAATGGTTTATATATAGTGGTGAAGTAGCAAAAAAAATTCCGATGCCGCATCCCTTTAACTTTGTCGAAACAATCCATTTTATAGATATATAAAAAAAACTGCTAAAATAAAGTTTCTTTTCACCATTGACCTGCGAGCCGCGTGCCGACTGTGATATATAGTCTTTACAAGTAAGTTGGCACGGCGAAAAAAAAATCAAAGGAGGCCGCAGCGGCGAAACCTTTGAAAAAAAGCCGCCCGGCGAACAGCAGCACGTTTTTTTCAAAGGTTTCGCCACTGGTACATCCTTTAAAATTTTTTGCCGTTCCAAATGACATCGTAAGACTATACATACATAAATAAGCCGCCGCGCCGCACACAGGAACCAAACATACTTAGTCGTGTCAAAAATATGGCCCTTGGTTTTTTTTTTATAGAAATTTCAATTTTTTATGCTGCCTTGCTGGCTCTGTCATGAATTTTGCTCTCAAATGAAGAATGTGTGTAGATGAGAGTAGGAGAAGATACTAATGGACAATAGACCAATACACAACACAACTGAGCACTAACGTTTCATTTTTCTTCTTTCAAAAAATAGCTGATTGTTATAACTGAATGCGGCCTGCGGCCGCCTCGCGGCCGCCCCTTAGTTTGGCCACCCGCGTGCGGTGCACGCGCTGCTCACCTGCTAGGATCGGCCCTGATTGTACCCAACAATTGTTTTCATGTGGAACGAAAGCCATTTCTAAGAAGGTTCTCTATATTGCATATGACTCTGTCTCAAGCTCTTTCACTGAATCAAAATTCATCTGGTGGTCAAAATTATTAACATTTTCTACGAGAGCGCATTTTTTGGGGTTTAATCTGCAGTCGCTTCAGTGAGGAAAAATTCTTCTGGATAATGTTCTTCGCGTTTGACCAATGTATTGGTTGATACAGAAGGAGGTTGTTGGGCCATTGTATGATTTTTGTCAATAAATATGGATTTGTAGAGTAAAAATATATTTGTTGTCGTATGCGAATCGGCCTTCAGGCTTTAGTGCACAATAAAATCTTTCTATTTGCAATTCCAAACGTTTTCGGTGAAGGACCATCTTCAGGAGTAATTCTGAAGAGTGAAATGGTTATAGAAAATATATATTAGATTCTATGATACAAAAAAAATTGTTGAAACTGTTTATTACAACCTTGACGAGGGACATAATAAAATGCATTCGACATTGGAAGTAAGGGAATCTTTTACTTTGAAATAAATTGACCTGTTTGCTAGCACTGTTTTATATGCTATCATGAGAGTGAAATGATCTGGTGAGCTCAGTAGTGATCTCTCTTATACATGGAAGTGAAGTGAAATAAGGTTTAGAAGAAAGAGTGTTGAGACAATGCTTGTATTACAACTATTCTGGCCTGTACTCCTGAGTGAGATGATGTATCAGATATAATGTTATAAGGTAAAGTTTATGGATACGATTTTTCTGAAAAAAGGTTAGAGAATATGTAAATTTTGTTCATAGAATTGAGGAGCTGAGATTCTCAGTACTCTGATTTTAATTTATTTAACCGAGTTCACTTCCATGGACTATTTGTGATATGAAAGGTAATTCATGTATCTGCCTGAGTTGCACGGTTTTCCATACAAATCTGTCAGTAGCCTCTTATTTGTTGTTGGCATAATCTTGGTACCAAGAAATGGTTCGGAATTGTTGTTGTTCTTAGTTTCTGTTGTGAACTGGATGTGAGGATCATAACTGTTAGAGGTGTTGATACATCCACACCGCCATATAGTGCTATTTTGATAATTTCAACATATTTTTTATTAAGTTATTATTGAAATAAATTGCTGGAATGAAATTGTCTAATAAATCATCCATTATCATCTCCATTGGGGTACCAAATGTTTGTTTATGAATTTTATCAGTAACAAATTTATTCAGCAATCAAAATATATTTTTGATAATTCTGTCACAGAAACCGTACTCAATAAGGTTCAAATTTCTATAATTCACCGATAACTATCTAAACACGATTCTTTCAGTTTATACTGTTCGTTTGCAAATTGACGAAGACCATCACAGAAAGTTTAACTTCGTCTATACTATAGTTAGTTAGTTGATTATGAATTGTTTTGTTTTTCTTCTACTTTTATCACTTAACATTTAGCGTGAGCCTCGGTACAGTCGGCAATGGTAACAATGAATGCCTTAACTATTTGACTTTTTCAACTCTCATACCCTATGTTACAAAATACAAACCAATCCTGGGTGGATTCTTGAATCTTTACTGTGATATAATCTTTCCAGACTACAACTCTTCATTCTTTTAGACTAAAGATGGACATATAAAAGTCTGAAACAAACCTCTCCAATGGGATATTAAAAATAATGAGTATGAAGTCGATTTTCCTTTGAACAAACCGAGAAATGCAGGTATTGTTACCAGGATCAGGATATGTCATGTTTATATTCAAGGCATGAAAACAATCTCCATCACACATCAAGGCAGACACATAGATAATTTTTCATTCGAACATTGAAAAGGAAAACCTTCCCGTGTGATTCGCTTCGGTGACATTAATACACACGTTGTCGGGGTAGGAACAGTGGCGTCAACAAATTTGCATTCCTTTAAAGAAGCCAAATGTTAATTAGTGCTACGAATGGAAATCAGGCCACGGCGAAAATTCATAAGAAAGTTGTTAATTAAATTCTCCGTTGGCGGTCGTGTTCAACAATTTTCGGAATCGATCGAAACATTCTTTGTTTTCAAGGGTTTTAATGACGATAAATTACGTGAAAGGAAGTAAACAAGCCAGTAATTGGGAGCAGTGTTCAACTACAAATTGAAATATAGAAGCTGTGCAAGTTTAGGTGATATCTGGGAATATCGAATTAACTAATCCCATTCGATGTGTATCAATCAAGCACCCTGATTTTCAGAAGGCAAATTACCAGTACTGGAATACTTTCCTTCAAAAAATTGTTACATTCAGAGAACTGGAACACCTTTTACTCCACAAAAACCATGATGGAGTTCCTCTAGAACCTTTTTTGTAGTTTAGTGAAGGAACATTTTCCTCAAAAAAATATCCTATAAATCATCACATAAAACCCCTTTTATGTGATTCAATGATGGGTTAAGAAAATTAAGGGACACGGTACGTGTGGTAAAGATAATATATGACGTGACAAATGTTCCCGTTCTCAAGCAAACTCATAAACTAATCAAAAAAAAAATATCAGAAAGCCATTATTGAATCGAAAAAAAATGCTTGCGATAAATTTATCTAGGTAATAATAATATAATAATCATAATAATAAATATACTTTTTCCGAAGATGATAAAATTAAAAGGTAAAAAACAATTATTGTTACGAAAAAGTGTTTCAATCGTATATTCAAAAAAATAAAACCGCAAGTATATACACTTGATAAATTAAAGTAAAAAAATATACAATACACAATATAAATAAATATACAATACGGAACAATCATCAAGTTATCGTCATAAAATTCTTGTAGAAAATAATACGGTCTTCTTTTTATGTTTTTTCTAAAACCCACTATATCTACATTAGAGTCTTTGACTTCGATTGGCAAATGATCATACATCTTAACTCCGTAATGAATAAACGAATCGATTGAAGGTTGTAGACGATGTGGTAACTTGATTACAATCGTTTCGGACGTCCATATCTTGATGTATTCAAAAAGTTTTCACGACGTTTCGAATGCTTGTATCTGCAATCGTCTTCAGGTGAATACTGACAAGTTTAGGTGCTACTTACTAATTTATATGACTGTCGGCGCAATTATGCGTGCAATTCAGCCATGTGCAGCGGTGCGTGAAGTTTCGCGCCTCTGCAGCCCGCCAGAAAGAGCAATCAGGGGTTTCCATACGTTCTTAATCTCAACTCTTGGTTGACTAAAGGCGTTATTGGCTTCGATGTAGGCGGCCTCTTTGAACTTTCGTTTGAACCAATGCTCCTCTTTATGGAACCTCGCGTCGTCCCCTAGAACTCGATGGTCTCAGTCCAGGCGTGATCAGCGTTTCCCGATTTTTGATTTTCCCGTTGAGGTCCATTTCTTTTTATCAATCTTACCGATAAGGTTCTTTTTCTCAAATGTGGAATCCCGTTCCTGGAACTTATAAAGAATTCTTACTGTTTTTTTTTTTTGTCGGGTTTGGTCTTGGTCGAAATCCGGCGGTACTTTCGGCACGGATAAAAAAATAAATCGGAAAGGGTTAATTCCGGAATCAAGGAGAAAAAGGGACCGGGTAAGATCCAAATGAAAATCAATTACCACCCTGGATAATATCATTCATGGACACCTAGCCAAAGAAACATTGAAACCACAAACCGCCCTAGGCTGGTATCAAAGAAAAACATTCCTGAAATACCACCGCTGCCATGGCTGGTGCGTATTGCCCGACGGTATATAAATGGAATAAACCTTGGCCTGGGAACTAACGTTAATATCAAATCTAAGACGTGGACGTCCGAACGATTTAATCAAAAATCATCGTTTCTTGGGAAAATGGAAAAGAAATTACTTCCAATTTCGAATATGTTTTCTAATAGGGAAACGTTTTCCAAAATGAAAAAAGCTACAACAGTAATTATCTTCATATCTGAATATTGCCTGCATGAATCGCGTGGTTCAATTTCCCAATATATCGAAAGCTCTTTTTGTTTTTGAGGGGACCGAGTCCAGCAAATTTAAGTTACACTTTCAGAAGGAAAAACCATTCTTCTGGGTTCAAACAAAGCTTTGGCTGTTTTGCGGTAGGTATCACGCAATAAAAATCCAGAATAGCTGGAGGATGATCACCATTGAAAGAGGCAAAATACCTCTTTGCATCAGACGGTAACCCAAATTTCAATTTATTTTCGGCACCATTGCCGAAACCTCAATCCCACCGCACAATGTAAACCTTCAAAATCACTGGATAATGCTTGAACTTCCCCGTCTGAACTCTTTTGACCCAAAATTGCAGTTTCAATGCAATGAAACGAAAAACTCCAATTGTCGATTTTTAACCTTAATGGTGGAATAGGGAAAATTAAATTATTGGTGGACCCCCCGCCTTTTGATACCTGTTCGTGAAGGGATATTTTCTGACGAACTTGAAATTTTAAAGTCATCACATGAAAAAAGGGACCAAAACTACCGTCCCTATCCATCATTCCATTTTTCCAAATCTTTGAGGTCAGAAAAAGTCATACCCTCTTTTCTTTTGGAAACTGTTTTGTCTTTTAGAAAACATTTTTAAATTCAAACATTTCTTCCCTATTATCCACAAAATTTAGGATTGTTTATTCACAGGGTTTGATGAAAATTTAATTTGTCTTTTTATCAAATTTGGGAAATGTTTATCAAAAGAGAAGTTTGAAAACGGTTTTGCCAAATTTTTGGTAGCCTTGGCTGAATTTGTTTGTGTTTAAGGAAAAAATGGTTTTGGGGGACGTTTGTTTAATGCCAGTTCGGAGTTCCCCAAGGAAAATCTTTGTGTTCAGGGATTTCCCCGGCGTTTTATTCCCCAATTTTTTTTTATAGTTTTATAAATAATTTTTCCTGATCCACCCCATTTATCTGTGCACATCATCCTCCAAGACAATTTATAATTACTCCCTGACACATCCAGAAGTATAAGCTTTCTGGCAACTCTCTTCTCAAACTGAATAAAAAAAAAAACAAAAAATTTTCCCAAACAATTATCTCTTGGAAAAAACCCAATTCTTGAAAACCCTGAATGACGCTCGAACCATCATCTCATAAAATTAAGTCAAAAAGCTTCTGAAAATCTTTTTTTTCTCCGGCAATTGAAACTTTGCTGGTGAAACTCTCTCAACACCTACTTCTTTTTCATGTTAGCTATGGAACACTCTCTCTTCCCCGTTTAAGAAGTTTTCTTTAAAACGAGCAGCTAATTTTCAAATGGGGTTATCTGATTCCTGCAGGCCCCTCCTCAAAGGCAGGTATCATGCGTTACCCTACCCATAAATCAAACTCTCCTGGAAATCATTTGGAAAAGATGCGTTTCGGCTTAATTTCACGGGTATAATACTCGTGGGGCTAATTTTCGGTTCAATTTACAAAAAATCCTCAAAATCTTGATGCCTCTAACAATACATCGTCCCATGCTCCTACCATAATTTTCAAAAAGCCATCAAAGGTACCTAATTGAACAATGTTTCTATAGTACAGAGGAATATGTTGCCACAACCTCAGTGCAAACAATTTTTCAACTGTTCCTGTATGTTTGGTATGGTATAGAACGTATTATATATAGATTTTATGTATTGTATATATATTTCAATCCATTTTTTTTTAATCTTTGCTCGTTCATTGTTCCCTTTTTTTTACTATATTCACTACTCTGTTCAGATTTGCTATACGTCTACATTTGTACCACAGACTTGCTACTAATGTATCCTTATGTACCGTAGTCAATAAACATTCTTCTTCCTTTATATATATATATATATATATATATATATATATATATATATATATATATATATATATATATATGTATCTCACCACTCTTCTTTATTTCTTGAATCCATGGTATATTATTACTATTGGGGGTATATTGAGCTTTGGATTCTTGGTAAAATAGAAAGCTTGTTTAATAGAAAGACGTTTCGTCCTCGGCCGAGGACTTTTTCTATTTATTCTAGACAAATAAAAGGGAGAAGTGAAGTGCTGTAGTTCACATGCATTATGTGAAACGTTGTTTGTTTTTTATTTTTCAATTTAAATTGTTTGAAATTTTGGAATATTTTATTTTGGTTTTCTGTCGTTCTCGTATTTGGGAGGACGAAACGTCTTTCTATTAAACAAGCCCAATAATCCAAATTAAATTAATTTAAAATTTTTTTTTTTTTAAAAAATTAAAGCCCAATAAACCCAAATTTATTTATATTTATATATATATATATATATATATATATAACACGAAAGCTTGAACGTTTCTGAATCTCATCCTCCAAAATGTGAAACCAACAGGTACGTACGTCAGTAAAAAATCTCAAAAACAAAATTCTGATTCTGCTCGTAAAGGACACCACTTGACCGTTTATCAACATTGTATTATTTATTGAAATATAAATCAACTGACTGTAAAATAGAATTCAATCAAAATTATAATTGACAAAAAATAAAACATTTTCAAAACCATACTCCCTCACGATAATAAGAATTTATTGCTGCCATAAATTCCACATTCACAACTAACTTTTGTCAATAAAATGTCTGTTTCATGAACAAATTAGTTATGGAAAAGCTAGAAGAAACAGTTATCAAAAATCTTAATTTCAAATTCCAATTTCCACGGAATGTATCGATAATTTCATTAAAGGCATTCCAGAAAACAAATTCAAAAAGTGAAATCCTTTCTATCCAAAATAACAGTTCATTTCAGAAAAAAAAGTATCAACTTCTCAGATCTCGCATTAATGAAGGAAGGAAACAAAAATTAACACATGAAAGATACTTGGTTAGGTACCTAAAACAAGCGTAGTAATAAGTACTAGACAGAGCAATAATAATAAGTAGTCCAGAACTAAGATATTGAAGTTAAGAAAAACTTCAGAAAACAACAATAATCCATTAAAGTTCATAAACAAAATTATTGAACACATAATACCAATGGTTTCCAATTCCAAAAAAACACTATCAACAACGAATAATTATAAATCCCTTGCATACTCACAAACCTATCAAGTGATATCGAACATATATTGAATAAACAACAGTTCCAAGTTCGTTTCAAACCATTATCTCCTAATTAAATATTTCACACACCTCAAAAGTCAAATACTAAAAACGAAGTCTGTTCCCAGTAATAGCATCCCATGCAATAACTGTAACATCACAACTATTGAACAACCGACTCAATAGCCATAAATTCATTAAAAAAATCAAATACCGCCAAACAAATACAAAAGTTCAAGATGTTCACAACCCAAATTCAGAAAACATAAAAATGTTGCTTTCGAAAAACAAAGCTACATAAAAATATGTCCGACCACCATAAACAACAAAACAGACATCAGTTATTCAAATCCAATCTATTATACCCTTTTGCGATTTCTCAAAACTTCCGTAACACAAAAATATTAAAACAAAATTCAAAAATCCCCCAGTCACAAAATAAACTCCTATAACCTCTATCCCGGAGGCAATAAATTGATTTTACGCATGCTCCTTCCCAATTACCTATATCAATTCCCAAATGCCCAGCTCGACAATTTTTGTCTCCACCCTGCTGCCTACAGGACGCGATAAAGAGGCGTTCAACAGAGAAAAAAATTATAATTTATTCAATAATGCCACGGTATGTAACAATCGGTAATATCAACTCTGTCAAGAATACTCACATAAAACAATAATAATAAAAAAAACATCCTAATGGAATAACTCATATTTCAGAACATGTAAAACTAAAAAAAACAAAAAAACTGGAGAAGTACTCTGCTAGGGACGAAACGTTACAAATAATGAAGTGATATATTCAATGTATTTTATCCCAAATCCCAATCCAATATACAATATTTATATCGCTCTGCAGCCCAAGATATTTTGATGGCGTTGTTCAACCCGACCTGTGTACTTATATTGTTATCGCTGTGCAGCACAGAATATGTTCATCCCTAACTGATCGAATACATTGTGTAGGTGAGCATGTATTTGTTTAGCCCTAAGATAATTTTGTTTCGCGAGCAAATTCTGCAATGTCTGTTAGACTCTTTATCTGCAAACGGTCGATGCGGACTAGATGGATATTTTCAAGGAGGTTCAAAGAAAACAAATTGAGATTTGGTCTCATTTCTTCATTTTTATGTTATTAGGCCCAGGTTTCACAACGTTCATCACGGTATATTGATGAAGTTGAATGGTTGAGGTGGGTGGTCAGTGTGTTTTGATTGGCCAATTCAAGGTAAGTGCCCTTCTATTATCAATATTATATTAGTTTTTCAAATGTGATGGTGATTAAATGCCTTCAATGGCCAAAAATAGGCTGAAACATTGAGAAAAGTAGTTTCAGAAGAAAAATTGGTCAGAAAAAAAAAGTTGCAAGGGTTTGAATTGCTACTTGTTGAAACCCCAAATTGAAATTATTGTTGAAGATATATTTCACTTGTTTATCATTTTCCATGCAGGGGAATGTGAGAAATCGTATCTTATGAATAAAATATCGCCATCACTCCATCGATTGCTACCAGTGAAAACGTGACCCTAAGAGGTGTGTCAAAAATACAACTTGAATTTATTGACAATCCTTCGATATATGACACGGAAAAGCATTCATTTATCGTATCCTTCTGGAATCCAAGAGTAAGAACATTCCTTGAAATGATACATATTAAAAAAGACCCCAATAGCATTAACAATAGAAATGATATCAAAAACTTAAGCCAGATTTATAACAACCTCTTTTAACTTTGTTTAAAGTAATCATAATGAAAACTGATCTTTATGCTGCCAAAAAAAAACAGTCCGGCCCATATATTAGAACTCAATATAAACATTTCCATGTACCTACTTAGAAAAGGATAAAATGCATGAAAATAAACAAACCATTCCCGATCACTTCGACGCAGGTCACACTCCCACAATAACCTTCGTACAATACGAACGCAAAACTCAAATAAAATAATTTGTAAGTGAATACTCATAAATGTTACAAATATTTATATTCAGTTAAATAACATGTTATATTTCGAACCATATGTTTTTCAAGAATTATTTCAGTGCATACATTTCAATATTGTGTTAAGTTAAATGTCTCAAACTCCATATTTTTAATTTTAGTGTTTTAACCTGATGATGACAAATACCATGTCGAAACGTCGTTAAGAAAAATTATATGAATTGACTGAATCAGACCTTTATTCCGAGAATTTGAAGAAAATATATATGTGGTCAAGAAACTAAAGAAAATATATATATATATATATATATATATATATATATATATATATATATATATATTTATATATATATATATACAGGGTATCAGTGACTAAGTGCGACAAACTTCAGGGGGTGATTCTGCATAAAAAAATAATGACAGTTTGCTTCATAACTTTTCTCCGCAAATGCATCGTTTTCCGAGTTACGGGGTGTTATAGTTTTTCTTAAAAACTGACTGTTCATTTATTGCTCGGAAACCGGTCGGGGTATGCGAATGAAATTTGATGAGTTCCAAGAGATTGTTATTGCGCATTTTTTTACATGCAATTACGAATTTTATGTTCATCAATGGTGCGCATACGGGTACTAATCTTGATTTTTAAAAAGAAAAACATGGTACGCCACTGAGATATTCCACATTGAAAATCATCACTGGATTGCCCGTTCACTTTGTGACCAAAAAAATCTCTTGGGGCGCCGTTTTTATGCAAAAAAATAAATAATAGACTGAAAAAATAGAAAATAAGAAAAAAAATTATTTTATTTGAAAAAAAGGGTGGGGTGCATGGTTTAGCCTGCCCTAGGTGTGTAATGTACTATATAATTATTGATACCATGCACCCCACGCTTTTTTAAATATAACATAAATTTTTTTCTTATTTTCTATTTTTTTAGTCTGGTTTTCTATAAAAGCATAATTTCTAGTTTTTTTAAACTATTATTCATTTCCTACTTTTCAGTGTGGTTTTTTTATAAAAGCGTGTTTCTTTAGTTTTTTTTAACTATTACTTTTAGTATTTTTTTGCCAATTGAAAAATTGAATAATCTTATCAAATCAGGTAATCATAATCTCCGACCCCAAAAACCCCCACATACCAATTTTGGATAGAATCAGTCCATAATCACAAAACTCAACCGCCATTTTAAAGCCCCGTCTTGAATTTCTCAATTTTCACGGAAGAATCATATTATTCGACTCTGAAAACGCCCACATACCAATTTTGAATAGAATCGGACCATAATCACAAAACTCGGCCGCCATTTTAAAGCCGCCATCTTGAATTTATCAATTTTTATAAAAGAATCATGATATTAGACCCCAAAAACCCCCACATACCAATTTTGAATAGAATCAGACCATAATCACAAAACTTGTCCACCATTTTATAGCCGCCATCTTGAATTTTCCAATTTTGACAAAAGAATCATAATCTCCGACCACGAAAATCCTCAGATATCAATTTTGAAGCGGATCGGACAATAATCACAAAACTCGTCCGCCATATTGGAGCCGCCATTTTGTTTTTTTTTTCACACAAAAATTTCGTAATGCATTGTCACCAGAATTATGTACACCTGCCAAATTTCAAATCATTCGGACGTCAGGAAGTGGGTCAAAATCGCGCCCAAAGGAGTCCGTTACAAACAAACAAACAAACAAAAACCTACAAGTGAAGCTTATATGAAGCGTGTAATAAAACATCTCAACGCGTATTTGTCATTACTTTAATACATTATCTAGTAGCGATGCTAGTAGGTAACTGTCTATTATATACGAATATTTCAACGGAATGTCAAATTAGCGTTTCTTCATTTCTACACGCTTTATTATACGCTTTTACACGCTTTGATATTATTAGCTTCATTTGTATGTTTGTTTGTTTGTAACCGACTGTTTGGGCGCGATTTTGACCCACTCCCAGACGTACGAATGATTTGAAATTTGGCAGGTGTACATGATTCGGTACAATGCATTAGGAAACTTTTGTTTGAAAAAAACACAAAATGGCGGCTCCAATATGGCGGACGAGTTTCGTGATTATGGTCCGATTCGCTTCAATATGGATATCTGAGGGTTTTCGTGGTCAGTGATTATGATTCTCCTGTCAAAACTGGGAAATCGAGAAGGCGACTTCAAATATGAGGACGAGTTTTGATTATATCGATTCTATTCAAAATATTGTTTTAGGGTCCAACATTATGATTATTTTGTACAAATTGAAACATTCTAGATGGCGGCTCCAAAATGGCGGACGAGCTTTGTGATAACGGTCCAATTCTATTCAAAATGTGGGGGTTTTTGGGGGTCGGAGATTATGATTATTTTGTCAAAATTGAAGGATTCAAGATGGGTGCTCCAAAATGGCGGACGAGTTCTGTGATTATGGTCCGATTCTATTCAAAATTGGAGAATAATAATTGAAAACATTAAATAATAATCATAATAGTTTGAAAAACTAAAAAACACGCTTTAATAGAAAACAAAACTAAAAAGTTGAAAATAAATAATAGTTCAAAAACTAAAGAACACGCTTTAATAGAAAACTAAACTAAAAAGTAGAAAATTATTTTAAATGAGTTTGAAATAAGAATACAGTGATTAACAAAAAATGTATTTCATCGTAAAAAAGCGTGGGATGCCTTTAAAGATATTTTCATAATGATTCTACTTTTACCAATATCTGTCCATGAAATATTAACAATTGACATGAAATGAATTTGTTGTTTATCACTGTATTCTTATTTCAATCTCATTTAAAATTATTTTCTACTTTTTAGTTTAGTTTTCTATTGAAGCGCGTTCTTCAGTTTTTAAATTATTATTTATTGAGCTCTCAGTTTGGTATAACATCAATGATAATGAGTAATTGATTTTTCTTTAATTGGAAAGAATGCAAAATTATACGAATGCGGAATTGTCAGACATGCATTTGTCTAAGGTCGAAGTAATGGAAAGGGTCGACAAGCTTGACGATTGTATGCTGAGTTGTATCCAGGACGCAGGGTTCCCCTTCACACAATATTTGCTCGTCTTCACCAACGTTTGCGCGAAAATGGTACATTTACGAAACAAACGGCTGACTGCGGGCGCCCCCGAGAAGTACGAACTGTGCAACTAGAAGAAGCAGTTCTCGAGTTAATTGCGGAGTCACCTGAAACAATTACTCGAAAAATTGCCAACATACTGAATGTGAGCAACTTCACTGTATTTGAAATTCTTAAAGAACAGTAATTGTATCAGTTTCATATTCAATGTGTGCAAGCTCTACTACCTAGAGACTTTCATCCGCGCCTAGTCTTATACCATTGGATTCTTCATCAAATCGCTCAAATTCCTAATTTTTCAAATGGCGGTTTGTTTACTGACGAGGCTAATTTTGGACGACAGTGTATACGAAATTTCCATAACAATCACCTCTGGGTCGAGAAAAATCCACATGGAATCTTTGAAGCTCATTTTCAGCATCAGTTTTCAGTAACTGTATGGCTTGGGGAAATGGGGGTACTTGATGATCATTTAATCGGTCCATGTTTCCTCCCACAACGACTAACAGGCGACTCTTACCTTAATTTCCTACAGGAAGAGTTACCTGTTCTTCTTGAAGAAATTCCTCTACAGCTGAGACAAAACTTCTGGTTCATGCATGATGGTGCACCAGTCCATTCAGGCATTATTGTACTCAATCACTTAGATACAGTATATCCGAATAGTTGGATAGGTAGGGGAGGTACGGAACATTGGCCTGCTCGATCTTCGGATTTAAATCCTCTAGATTTTTGCATTTCGGGTTTTCTCTCTCATTAGTTTATTCTACTCCGGTCAAAAATGTTGAAGACCTGAGGAATCGAATTATAGCCGGCTGTGAGACAATAAGAAATACCCCAGGAATATTTGCGCGAATACGACAATCAATGAGGCGAAGAGTTGAATCTTGTATTACGTCTGAGGGAGGTCATTTTGAATATTTGGTGTTGCTTTGCGCCTATTTATTAATTAATGTTATTTTCTGTTATTGTACTTGTTTAACGTTATTGTATTAGATAGTTCCTGATAATGTATTAAAGAACTGAAGAATTCGCGTTCAGATGTAGAGATTTTTTGTAACAAATTGAACGGGGAATTCAAAAATGATTTTTCATTTGAAATATCTCAGTGGCTTGCCATTTTTTTCTTAAAAAAAAATTGAGATCATTACCCGTATGCGCGTCAATGATGAACATAAAATTCTCAATTGCATGTCACAAAATGCTTGCTTCAATAATTATATTGAAATAAATATATATTTGATATTTTATAGTATTAATAAAATAAATTGAAATCAGTTTTTTGAAAAAATTTCAAGACCCGTATCTCGGAAAACAAGCATTTGCGCAAATTATATTGAAACTGCTTATGTCAGATATCATTTGCATATTGACCGTATTAATATAAATATATAAGTCATTATATAAAATAATATTCAATGTATCATATCAAAAACTGAAATTTCAATAATATATATATCTAAATAACGCATTTTTAAGTTGATTCGTTTCGAATCACAACCAAAATGACCATTACCCCCTGTTAATATCGTTAAGTAATAATATACTAATTTAAAAATATAATTTAATTTGTCAAAGCTAATTCATATATACTAATATTACTGAATATATTAACTGTTATAAACCAATTTTTCTATTATGTTCGTTATACGAATCCCAACAAATATGTAAACAGTATATATCGATAAAGGTTTTGTACCAAAAGTTGATTCAGTGTACCTATTCATTTGAATTTCCGTATGTTTCAATGTCACTCTATGCATGGGAACGAAAGGATGTGAGCAGAAATGAAAATTCGTATTCGCCGGATATTCACTTCAGAGTGAAAGTACCTTTGGAATCAATACATGCCATTCCGATAACTCTAATTAAATAAAATAATAATTAAAAAACCTTCTTAAAGACGAGCTTTCATTCAAATGCCCTAAAAAGTTATTTCATTTATCTTAAAAATTCTACTATTGTATCTACAAAAGTTAACAGAAGTTCAATTGGGTGATAATAAGAAACGGTCCGAAAGGTAATTTTAACTTTTTTTTGTATCTTTGCAAATATTTCGTGACCGTTTTTTGGTGTGACCCTGGACTTGTAACCTCCAGATGTTATAACTAAGCGATCTAAGATATACTTAAAATAATTAATAACAATCCTTTTTAAAGACAAGCTATTATTCAAATGCACTAAAAAGTGAAAAATAATTGCTTTGGATGTGTGACGTAGGTTATTCCATGAGTTATAGATTCAAAAGCTTGTCGCGCAAAGTTTTCAGTTCGAATACAAAAGCGACAAGCTTTTGGATCTATGACTCCCGGAATAATCTACGTCCCACATCCAGAGCAATGATGTATTACTCTTTAGTGCATTTGGATAAAAGCTTGTCTTCGAAAAGGTTTTTTATCAATTAATATATTTTGTGCTTTAAAGTACTTGATCTCATGCAATTTTTCTAAAGCATCGTTATTATGAGGCCTTTTTTCTGTTTGTTCTGAACTATCTATTCCTTCAACCAGGAGACCATCTAAAGATCAACTCATACGCCATCTTGGAGTTGCCATCTTTAATTCATTAATTTAATCAAAAAATCAATAATTGTTGACTGAATTCATAATATCCGACCCCAAAACCCCGACATACCAATTTTGAATCGAATCGGGCCATAATTACAAAACTCGTCCACCATCTTGAATTTGTTAATTTTGATGAAAAATTCATAATCTCTCACCCCGAAAATCCCCACATTCCACATCAGCCATCTTGAAGTCGCCATTTTCATTTTATGAATTTTGAAGAAAAATTCATAATCTTCGACCTTGAAAACCCCCTCGACATACCAATTTTGAATCGAATCGGACCATAAACCCAATTCTCGACTCCATCTGGGAGCGCCATTTTGTTTTTTCTATAACAAAAATTCCATAAGCCGCCATTTGATGTTGAAAAGGGAAACATTCTCAATTGAAGTAGTTGTTTTCTGTTAGACGTTCACAAAAAATAACTTCATTTATCGTGGATTTTTTAATTCACAGACAAATCTTTTTTGTCCTTTTTCAACATGAATACCACACAAGAGGTTATCTTGACGATGGAAGATAGTGACTAAAGTTTATCTTTCATTCGCAGATGATTCCACATCTGATTTTATGAACATCCTATTCATATTTTCAACAGATCCGCCATTTCAATTCCATAAATTCTGACAAAAAATTTATAATCTCCGACTCCGACTCCCCACATACAAATTTTCTAATAGAATCGGACCAGTATCACAAGACTCCTCCGCCATTTTGGAACCACCATCTTGAATTTTATTATTTTGACAAAAAATTCATAATCTACGACCCCGAAAACCCCCACATACCAATTTTGAATCGAATAGGATTATAGTCACGAAACATGTCCGCCATCTTGAAGCCGCCATTTCAAATTTTCAAATTTTGACAAAAAAATTACAGTTTTCGTCCTCGAAAACCCCAACATATCAATTTTGAATCGAATCGTACTATTATCACAAAACTCGTCAGCCATCTTGTTTTTTCCCTAAAAAAAAATGTCGGCAAGTGCTCCAAAAATGGATTACAAATTTTTGAACCGGAAAGAATGCCAGAATGGCATACGAACGAAGCAAGTCAAATAAAAAAAAGCTTGTAAAGAAAGAAGATATTTTCTCCTCGAGTTAAATTGATTGCTTTCCAACATAGTATGACATAAGATTTTATCTCTAGATACTCCAATAATTTCTGTTGAATTCATCATACTCTGAATACTACTAACATTCAAACCGGAGGCTTCATAGCTCCTGCGCACTACCCGTGAGGGATTTCACGACAGGAACGCCTCCATATTTTGAGTCACAGCAGCGCTGAAATTATATTGTCTAGTTCGGGCTTCGGGCATAGTTGGAATTTATGCTCAATGAAATACAAATGAAGAGTCCAGGGAAAAAACGACATTAGTCCATTTATTGGCGAAAATTAGCTCTGTGTTCCCTTTTGTGGCATTTTGAGAGTACTGTCTGAAAATTAGACGACTAAATGGTAAAAACAGCGAAAAACAGCAGCTACAATTTTTACTAACCGAGAAAAAGTGACATGACTCAATGTGGGCGGCTTTTATTGCGTCAGCCACTAGTGTTTTACTTCGTGGCCATGTGCATGACTTTTCGTGTTGAATATGTATGTTTTGGAAACCAAATTACCATCACAAACTTTTGTGGATCGGTATCCTAGTTCGTAATTTTCTCCCTATCAAAAGGTCTCATCAGAAAGTTTTTATACAGAAAGGTGTTTGTGCCTGCCATTGTAATCAATTATGACTTCATGGTAAGAATAGAAGATATGTCTGACTACATGAGACATATATCACAATAGACCTCTGAGGACAATTCATTGAACGCTAGCCGAAGCCGCCATTCAACACATTCTCTGAAATCATCTGGGATTTCAGACCGATCGAAAAAAGAAGCTGGAGTCTTGAATAACATGGAATGAACGTGTTATAAGAGCATCATAATTTCTGTTTTTGTTTTTTTAATCAAAATGTTATGCGTTCGATTAATTGCACCTGAGACGTGAAAGGTGTCTACACTGTCGTTTTGGGAAAAGTTGGACATATTTATTTAAAGTGTATTCTTTGCGTGTCTTGAGAGATGTCTAATTTGACAGTATTAATTTAATTGATTCACATGATTTCGTTTTCAAATATTCCTTACATTTACAGAAAAAGCCCCGACAATGGCACAGCCGAAAGCGTTCAGCTCAACTCAGCTTTGAAAATAAAAAACTTATACACTCCACTCACACATAAAAAACTTATACACTCCATTTGAATGATTATTTGTCTATCCTGAATAAGGGTGTTCGATTTCGGGAAAAGTCAGATTTGTAAAACATTCATCGTTTACGTTGTGACGAGTATTGAGCATTTTCAAATTATATATTCATCAAGACAGTCCAAATATCACAATGCTATATGCTGAAAAATATTATTTTGTCGTATGTAGATGGTAATTGTATCCATTTGAATAATTACAGTATCTCATGAAATGTCTTGTTCCTTTCTATGACAATCGAAATACACACATTTCAAATGTTGTTTGGTAGTGTTAAATATAATCTCTGGTAGAGTGAAACTAGAATTTATTTCAAAGGAAATCCCAACTCCATCTAGAGACAAATGATATTACAACATTCGAATGATTCACAAAGTATTTGTATTTACTCTGAGAAAGTGCAGAATAATACAGTGGATCCGCTGTTCATACTCTGTTCATTTTATAGATTAATGTTTATATATCTTCGGCATAAGCTACTGAATATTTGTCAGTATGAAACAGTAGTAGAACATTCATTATTTGATTGGTTACCTCTCTGATATTTCGACCAATTAATTGCAGCAAAAATTGTGAAAGAATTAATTTTAAAATTTTCTCAAGCAATTTGTCTTTATAAATTCAACTTCCAAGGAAAAAAATAATAATAATATCCCAATTTTTCTCAGTGGACTTTCTCGGCAGAATGCTTTCACGAACATTTTGGAAAATATATTTGTGATAAAATCCACTTATACTTCTACTCTTTATAATTTGTTCACCATATCGTTCGGTAATCGCAAGGTGAATTGAAACACTCCGTTCAATCTTGAATTCGATGTGTTATGTTTGACTGAACATTGTTCAAGTTGGAGTGTTCGCAAACTTTGCTTCCTACCAGCTGATTGCAAAACTCTCACTAGAACGAATTTCAAATCCGCATTAAATAACGATTTCATCATTTAAAATTTGATACATGAATAAACAGAGATTACATCAAGTTTCTGCTTGGAACAGTTTAACTTCTTAATTTATATAAGGATTATTTCAGTTGCGAACTTACCTGAAACAAAAACAAAAATTAATATTCTGGGAAAATCTATGGATGATGAACAATTCGATTCCTGGTATCTATGATAATTTCGAATCTATATTCATCTCTCATGATGATAAAAAAACGAATATTTTTTTCAATATTAGAATAACGCCAATGGAATAAAAGTTTGTAATATTCTGATCACAACATATACAATCGAGGACATGTTTTATTTATTGCCAATATACATGTTGATTCCAAATGTAGCGAATTCCTAGTGATAATCCAAAATTTGTATCAGTGTTGAATTTGAAAAACAGTCGGGACTCTAAAATCTGAATTGCAATCAAAAACTCGTTGAATCAGATTTGTAGGACAAAAGTATATATCAAAGTGGATTATTGAAGAAAGTATATCTACGTTGTAGCGTATTTCTTGAACAAAGAAAGATTTCTGAGAATTCGCATATCTTTTTGATAATTTATTATCGAGTTTTCCAGACATTTACATGCTAGATTTTTTCCGCTGGCGCATTGACACATTCATGAATTTCACTAACAAACTGTGTTCGGGAATAGTGATCCTTGAATGATCAATATGGAAGAGCATGTTGATGATATCTTTTTCGTGGTTGTCAATAAAGATAAGAAATAACAAAAATCTACTTGATCCTGATATCCTCAGAAGTACCGAAGAAAATAATCAGCAATAATTTGATAACGAGGAGATCACTTTATCTTTTGTGCTACAAATGAAAGGGGTAATCAATGGGCTACATAATGATTGTCATACCTACGCCCGTAACTTTTTCATAAGAAAAAATTTTGACACAAATAACTAATGTGAAAATATTTGATGCTATTAATGATATTTAGAATGCCTTGATACATAATATCACCGGAGAGAGATAGTAAGTCTATGGGGGTCAAAATAGTTGTCTCGCGGCTCGTTGTAGATAAATGAAATTGACTTATCACAATACGAGTAACCAATATATATATATATATATATATATATATAAATATATTTCTTCGTAGATTTTCGCGGATAAAATGTGTTGAGATAGTTTATCCGGTTTCTGTCCACGTTCTGTGTTCTTGGTCCTGAGAAGGTCCGATTTCATGACGTTTCGGCAAATTCACATTTGCCATCTTCAGATGGTTTCGTACTCGACTTCAAATCTTCCCTTCCAATACAAATTCTGGTTTTAAAACAAGTTTTCATTTTCTCTTCTTCATTTTCAACTGAATTGAAAAAAATATATATTTTCCATTGAAAACCGTATACAATTGTTTTGTTTCATATTTCGCATATATGTACGTTGTGTGGATTGAAATGTTTTGCTGGCATCTGACAAATCTGACGAACTATGTACAGGCATTTTTTATAACAAGATGTAGAACTCATCAAAGTGAGTTTTTTCATAATATCTGGTGGAATACGTTACAGATATAAATCGAATCTCAACGCATTGCTATAAAATGGCAACAGGAATGAATGGAATCAATCACTATACAGTATTCAACCGAAACCAAACACAAATATGCTCAAGTTTGTAGAAAACATCATTTTACTGGTAAGTTAATAAATATATATATATATATATATATATATATATATATATATATACAGGGTGTAGAAAACATCATTTTACTGGTAAGTTAATAAATATATATATTTATTTATATATATATATATATATACAAGGTGCCCTCGGACTTCCTTTTTTCCTCTTGGGAATGTATAGATGGGGTCAAAATATCACCAGTAGTTCATATAACTTTTGTTCCTGAAAGCCTTCGTTACCAAGTTATGTTTTTCTTTGATAACTTTCGAAGTGAGTATTCAAAATCATCTAAATTCTGGTAATTGACTAACCAAATGAATTCCTTCGATGAGCTTTCATGCAGGAGTCAGTAAACATGCTACAAAGTCAGGAACGGACTACCCCCGGTGGTCCACACCCCAAAACTTTGAAATGACACATAATTTTTCAATAGTTTTCAACAAAATAAGGTTACGTATTAATTATTATAATGCTAACGGTAATTCGACAACATTCATAACAGGGATAATACAAAATATGCTAAAATAAAGTCGTAAACAAAAAGTACAGTACCTAGTTGAAAGTTTCATTCACAATGTAGATATTTTTTCAAATGAAATATCAAGTTATGTAGATTCGTGGTGTTTTCGAACTAACAAGCTACTCCACTATGAAATATCGAATTTAGTCCATATTTTGTATGTACGCGTGGAATACGCACATTTCGTGTTGTGTTATCTGAATCACATGGAACTCAACATTTGGATGTTGCAAATTCGTATTCACAGCTTAAATGTTGAGGAGTTTCACTGATAAGTATAATTTCATGGGAGAAAATCTTTGACCCGAAGATAAATTAAGCTGAAAAACGCACATCGGAAGACATAACTAATGGAAAGCAGACGAATAAAGTACAAAAACGGCTGCACATGAATAGGTGAAAAATATCCGGTGAATGAATTTATGTTCCATGTCTTCCACAGATGTTGACAAAAACACCTTGTAGATAGAAATAAAATTAGTGTGGATAAAAAATGACAACTGGAATGCGATTTTGTTTTGTTGAGTGGTGCGTTGTCATTGTATTGTCAATATTCTAATAGGATAGTTTGAAGTGTTTTGATATGGCCGAACAGTTTACATTCAACGAATATGCAGATATGCATGCATTGTATGGACGAGCATGTGGTAATGCTTCAGAGGCCCGTCGTCTGTATGCCGAGCATTTTCCCAATCGAACGTTACCGGCAAGAGGAATGTTCGAGCGTGTCGATCGTACCTTGAGGAAGACAGATATGTCTAATGGATAATTAATTGGAGCCTGTTGTTTTATTTCGGTATTATTATAGATTCAGTTTTGCCAAAACGAGGTGGTGAAGGCGCTCCTAGGGCTGTGCGTATCGTTATATTGGAAAAAAATATTTTGGAAGCTGTCGCTGATGATCCTCCAATGAGCATCAGAAACCTATCAGAACAGTTCCATACATCCAAGTCCACTATTCATAGAATAATTAGGGAACAACTGCTTCACCCATATCACATCCAGAAGGTACATGCCATGAGATCTGAAGATTTTCCAGCACGACTGGAATATTCCAATTGGTTCCTGGATAAGTAAAGAGAGGATATGACTTTCATTACTCGAGTTTCATTCACTGATGAAGCAGGTTCCAGTAAAGATGGAGTAATCGACTCCCATAATCTCCAAATATGGGCCGAAGAAAATCCCCATGGGATATTGCAAACCATAAACCAACGGAAATTCAACGTGAATGTTTGGGCTGGTATCATAGGAAACCATCTCATAGGACCATTCGTTTTGCATGACCGATTGAATGGAGAACGTTATTTGGAGTTCATTCAGAACGATTTGAATGGACTTTTGGAACATGTTCCATTGCAAACCCGAAGAGATATGTGGTTTATGCATGATGGCGCTCTTTTCATTTAAGTTTGATTGTGCGGGACCATCTGAACCAGATTTTCCCCAATAGACGGATTGGTAGAGGTGGGCCATATTCATGGCCACCGCGGTCTCCGGATTTAAATCCATTGGATTTATTTCTGTGGGAGCATCTACAAAGCTTCGTCAACGCCACACTCATTCACACCAGAGATGCTTCGTTGAATAGAATTACATTACATTGTGAAGCCATACGAAACGACCCTGGCATGCTATTTCAAGTGCAGAGAGGGTGTTTGCGCCGACTAAGAAAATGTATTGAGAGAAACGGGGGACATATTCAGCAGTTCTTGTAGCGGATTTCGCATTTCTGTTTGCTCTTGAGGCTTGCGATTGATTATTTACACCATGAGTTTTGTAAGGTAAACGTGTTTGCATGATAAAAATTCGTTATGTACATTGTACCTATCATTTCTATTTTCATTACGAATTAATCTTTTCGAATAATGGTAGACATCTCAGGTTGGATGTTGTCGAAGAAAAATGGATTTTTATCAAAAATCGTTGCTCCCATCGATTTTCCACACGAGTACTTTTATTCAGGAAATTGTCCACGTAACCTTATTTTGTTAAAACATATTGACAAATCCCAGTCATTTCATAGTTTTGGGGTGTGGACCATTGGGGGTAGTCCGTTCCTGACTTTGTAGCAGAGCAACTGACTCCTGCATGAAAGCTCATCGAAGAAATTCATTCGTTCAGTCAATCACCAGAATTAAGATGATTTTGAATATTCACTTTGAAAGTTATCAAAGAAAAACAGTTTTCATTTTGTAACTTTGTGGGACCGTAACTTTGTAACGAAGGCTTTTAGGAACAAAAGTTATATGAAGTACTGGTGATATTTTGACCCCATCTATACATTTCCGAGGGGAAAAGAGAATGTCCAGGGACACCCTGTATATTGACCCATTATCATTCCATAGGAAAAGTTGAAAATCCTGGATCTCTCAATCATCATTGAGCTGTGGTTATAATCACGTTAAAAATGCCAGAAGAGTAAGTGGGGAACAAAGAGCTGAAGGTAAAATTCAGTACTACCAATGCTTATTATAAGCGGTTTTTTCTCAGCATATTACATAGGTCCAGAGGTGTATTTTACTTCTAGGATATCGATAGTGAGATAGCTGTAGTGTATCATAACTTAGCGCTTATAACTATCTTAAATTTCATTAATATGTGTCCGACATCACAGAAATAGCTACAAAATGCTGCGCCGGCGCGATCAAAGTGTTTTGATAACCCAGATTTTGGAATCATTACCTTCCGTTTGGCATACATTGTAAATGACTATTAGAAAACAAAAATTAGGCGGACGCCAATGCCGAACATGTAGGGTGGCACTACCGCCCCAGGCTATTGTAAGAAAAATATTCCAAAATTATTATAACTTACTGTTCGGCATTTCGTTAATATCCCTAATAATTCACTACTATTCAAAACAATACGGTTGCCAAACATTTTGGTTCTCTAGGAGCCTAGCCGCACCTGTGCACTTCGGTATTTCCGGTGTCATTATGTGTGGCATCATAACGCACTTTTTCGAATTTCGATACTAACTCAAAATAGAATGGCAAATATTGTGTATTAACTATTGCCGAACAAATAAAATAGCTCTGTTGGATGCAGAAACATCTGCAAATTGCAGATCTTATGTTCAAATAATATAATTACTACTTACTGTTCGCCACCTATTTCACTGTACATATGTTTATTGATAATACGCAATTCATCAATGCATATGATGAAATAATAGCTACAAAGGGAATCATTAAAAGCTTGGGCTTCTCGTAGTCTTAGCTTAACATCGATACTATCGATAGTAAACGATAGATTGGATATTTTTAGGTTAGGTCATGTCGGTTGAACGAAAAGTGTGACCGTAGAATATCTGATGAAAGCGATGACGAAACTTAAATGAATTTAATTTATAATGAAAATGGTAATTTTTTAAGTTTTCCCATTTGGGTATTATTTTCATACTATGATTTTTTTTCATTCAATAAATATTTCAAATGGTATTTTGTATTGTTCAACTCCCAGTCGCCTAATTGTTGTCAGTGCTTTATCCATCCTATTCATTCGGCAGGAATTTTTTTATAACATTTTATATATTGACGAAGGGTAAAGTATAGTAATTTCTCAATCTTGACCTATTTGTGGTGGCAACAATTATATATTAACACTGGCTGGTACCCGCGTACCTTCGTCCTCGTAGAATTTGTTTTTTTTTTTTTTCGTTTTTCTTTGTTTTGTTTCATCTAGGTCATGCCTGTGACTCTGCGTGCTTCCCGTTATCTTTTTTTCGTTATCCCGTTTTCCCGTTACCCGGTTAATCTGTTATATGGTTATCCTGTTATCCCGTTTCCCGTGACCCGTTTTCCGTTTCCCGTTATCCGTTTCCCGATATCAGTTTCCCGTTATCCGTTTCCCGTTATCCGTTTCCCGTTATCTTCTTGATCCATCTCGTTATCCCGTCCTCTGTTATCCCGTTAATCCGTAGTTATCCGGTTATTCCATTATCCCGTTATGCGAGTGTAAGCAAAATGGATGGCGAGCAAATATTCTCCGTGTTGTATGTAGAGTCATTTTCATAGCGATCGGTTGAACGGTATAGAAGTTAATGCACCGCAGCACCATCTAGTGGGGAGCCAACTTTCAAAGATTGAATCAACCAAATATATCGTTCCTATCGTCAGTAATGATCAAAGTGCATACAAAAATTATAATGTTTGTAGTTTGTCCTACTTTCCTTTGTAATTGTCCCGATTTTTTTCCCCTAAAAACTTTTCCAGGACCATAACAAACAAAACAAAGAATAACACATATATATCGTTCAAATCCTGAATTATGGTCTTGACTTCATTCAAAAATCCCATAGAATAAAACATTTTTATTTATATAGATATGATGTACACCTTTGCCACAGATCTAGGAGACTCATTATAAATGCTAATCCGATACCGTTATCATGGCCCATTGTTCGAGGTGCACACTACGATAGAAATAGGGCTGAGGATTCCGGGTACAGATTTGGAAATACTTAAATTATCTAATCTATTACATTTTAATGCGAGAATTGAAACTTGTCCACGTGATTTCATAATTTGATTTTTAACCTTTTTATATTAGATTTGGATTATGTTATGAACCCATAATTGGGATCCGGTTCTTGGACCCTCCCAAGACTGAGTCGTAATTATCAAACTATCCCGAAAAAATTAATTAACTATTTCATTTGATAAATCAAAACTCCGCCAGTCTTCCACATTCACAATCTCAAATCTTTCGATCTTCAAAATTATTCTGAGAAAGAATTCATCATTACTACCAGTTTTCTGTTCTGGTTGAACTCATTCCGATATTACGTTTCATGATTCTGGATAGCCAATCAGATCCTAGCTGCCCGTTTCTTTCAATCCCTTTCTACAGCAAACAATAGAAAAAAACACGCTTCTTAATGGTTTATTATTCCGCCTGATATTCTTTCAATACAAAGTAGTCAACAGTCTAATCATTCCGGAGCGGTATCGATTAACTTCAGCTGAGGCGGCAATGATCTTGAATATGTTACGTGTACATGTTGGGCGTTCCCTTGATGAACCAATTTCACTCAAGACTGGTACATGTTCCAGTTTCAACAGAGAGTTTGATGCCAATATGCAGTATGTCGAACATTCCACTTGATCTGCTGAGAGTTTATATGAGATGTCACAGATACCACATGCAAAGTTCGAACAAGAAGTGTACAAATCTCCGATGATTTCAGTCAAGAGAAAAACCAAAGGGAAAATATTCCCTTGAGAAACTCTTCCGAAATTGATTTTTCCAATAGGGTCTAAAAACAAGGACCAATATCATTTCCAACAAAGAATATACCTCCATTTTCTTTAGGTACTCATCATATCAGCTCAAAATGGGTTATGTGTAGGCTATTAAACGCAACAGAACAAATCGAATAAAATTAAAATCAACAAAATTGTCCACAAAAACAATATCTATGTAGTTACTTCATTTCCAAAGTGTATGCATTTTAAAAGATCATCTTTTATCATCAGCACGAATACAAAGAGTTGATGGAATGGTCACCATAAATAAAATAACAAACAAATGGACGAAGCACAAATTTCGCCATCCGCCGCTCAATTTGCCGCTTGAATATCTCACAAAACATTCTCCAATATTTCCACATATTGGAGGACTGAAAAACAGTTAGTAGCTCAAGGTCCGTACCTTTGTCCGTCTGGGTTCACTGTTATTTCATTCAGTTTGAACGCACCAAACTCTCCAGCCCCTTACCAAGTGGAGGAAGCGATTCTTACAGTGTCTTCGTAGGTGCCCCAGTCGTTGATTTCACTACAGTCCTGATAGCACTTCTTATTTTGTAATAGCCCTCATTTGTTATAGCCTCAGTTATAGCCTCTTTCACACACACAGCCAGTGCATCATGCGTGGTCTTAGGTCCCATCATTCCTTGAAGTGGCCTCCTGGTGGAATTGAACAAGTATCTGCTATTCTAGTCATTTTCATTTCTACCAGATTTTGGCTCCGAGTCAGTTTCAAACCAAGTATGAACACGAGTTAATCAAACTGTCCCTCACACTGAAGACTCTTTCTTCGAAGACTCACAGGAGTTGACGGTCCATTTTGTTACCTAATTCAGAGGATCTTGCATGCGATCTCTGGAACCGTGGTGACTCAAAAATCTAATCAGTATAGAGTGATTGATTGGTGGTAAATATTATAGGAAGAAAATCGACCTCCACATATTTAGGTACTGAGGTAGTTTCGCCCAGTCTTTCCTTCACCATTATAATAGCCTCTATAATGACAAAATTCAGTCCCTAAAGAGAATTTGGACCTGTTATAGGTACTCCAATAAAACTCGTTGGAAAACTCATTTACCTCGCATGAAATTTGATAAACCTGAAGATAACCACTGATGGTACACCTGGCACTATAATCCGCTAGGATTAACCACGTGCTTCAGGTAACAAAACACATAACACATATATTCTGCGGTGAAAAGTTGTGATAGGGCCAATTCAAAGTTAGTTTACAACTGGATTTGCCCACATCTGGAGGTAAACCAAGAGTCGGCTACTCGTCTGATATCTCGGCCAAATAACGACATGATGATCTTGATATTACTATTCTAATATATTTATTAAAATTCTTTCAACTCACTGACATACAACGCACAGCCTAAGCCGGTGAGTTTGAGAGCATGAAATTTTGCAAAGGAGTCCCTTACATAACGTAGGTAAGCACTGGAAAGAGATTTTTTGAAAATTAGCCCTCCAAAGGAGTGAAATGGGTCTAGCATGAAATTCTGTGTAACAGAATAAGAACTCATCAAGGGTTCCACAGGGAATGCAAAGCAACCGATATTCTAGGATACATTTCTTTCTTTAAAGTTCAAAACGACGCCATAAGCGGATGGATTTGGGAAATAATAACATCTGTGAGGTAGCTTAGCTGTACAATAATTGTTGGACGAATACGAAATTCTTGAAAACCAATTCAGACATCAGCTGCAAGCAGTTACTTTAACTCAAGAACCCCATAAAAAAAATGTAACCCTGACCAGCCATAAATCGGGGAATTCTTAGTAGACAGGTTCATGGTTGAAACAAAATATTCAATTTTCATAGAACAAACTGGTTTACATACGAATATGCGCAAGATCTAGATTCTTCAGCGAATGGATCGACACATATATGAATTTCTGTTCAATAGAATAAGTGGCTCAAACGACATGCCAAGAGTTCTCGAAACGGGAGTTTTTGGTCATTTTCTCTCAAAAACTGATTTTTCGAATGCCCTTCTTGTGAAGTCATGACCACTAATGGGCATTGTCAGTTAGTTCAGAGGAAATAGGAATAATTATTCAAAAACAGTACTAAAGTAGCACAAAGAATTCTATCTATCTATTCTATCTTATTTTTCAAGAATTCTATAGTTCCACGCGGTCATTACGAAATCCCACCCCATTGGTTAGATGACTCACGGATTAGTTATAAATGGGGGTGGACATTGTTTTGTTTGACGAAATTTTGCTGGAGTGGGGTGCTCTCAAAGACCAGGAGGTAGGAGAAATCTCACGGGGAGACGAGTCGATCTATTGTAGAGAGTATTCGGTAATTCGCTGGTGTTCTTAAAAAATGTAACTCACATTGGGCCAACCGATAAATGCCCGAATTAATCGAAGCAATATCTGCAATATTACGTAGGTAAGCACTTAGCAAGGATGTTCGAGAATGAATCCCCTGAGGGAGTTAAATAGGGATTTGAAATATGTATACACTGGTATTAGGCATACCAAATGAAAACAATGAAATGGTAACAGAAGAGCAAGAATTAAAAGGAAATTCGATACCCGAATATTGAAGGAATAAGGAAGGAACAGGTTCCAAAAATTAAAAGGAATAATAAAAGCACTTAAATTGAGTAAAAACGAAAAAGCAACGGGCCCGGACGAAATCCACATTGAAATGATAAAATTGTTAGAAGAAGAGAATTTGCTACCATTGTTTCAGCTACTACAGAAAGTTCATGCAACAGGTAATATCCCAAGAGACTGGCTTACCTCCGTATTTATTCCCCTCCCTAAAAAATCAAAAGCCAAGAAATGTGATGAGTTTAGACTGATAAGCTTGATGAGCCGAGTACTTGAGATCCTGCTTAAAATTATACAAGCTAGAATCTACTACAAATGTGACGCCGATCAAAGCGATACCCAATTTGGATTTCGTGAAGGTCTAGGAACAAGGGAAGCACTAGCCAGCTTATTAATACTCTTCCAGAAATGCCTAGACATGAGGAGAGAGGTATATGTCTGTTTCATGGACTACGAGAAAGCCTTCGACCGAGTTAATCACACCGTCCTTCTGACATTACTACAGGAAAAAGGGTTAGACAAACAAGACATCGAGTTTATCAAAAATCTTTATTGGAACCAAGAAGCAACGGTTAGATGTGGACAAACGACATCGGAACCGGTGTGTATAGAAAAGGGAGTACGACAAGGTTGTGTTCTGTCACCAATACTATTTAATATATACTCTGAGCACATATTTAACCAAGCAATAGGCGATGACGAGGATGGAATAAAAATTAACGGCAGGACATTAAACAACATACGTTATGCAGACGACACGGTTATCATTGCAGACAATCCAGAAGCCCTTCAACGCCTAATCAACAAAGTTGTAGAAGTGGGAGATCAATTAGGCATGAAAATTAATGTAACAGAAACAAAAGTAATGGCCATAACAAGATTTCCAAACCCACAACTGAACATAAACATCTACGATACCGCAATAGAGAAAGTAGAGACATTCAAATATCTTGGCAGCAACATAACGACAAATGTAGACCCTGACGTCGAAGTGAAATCACGTATAGAACAAGCTAGAGCCATATTCCTAAAGATAAAAAGCCTATTATGTAACGCAACCCTGAACTTAAACTTAAGATACCGTTCTGTAAAGGCATACGTGCACTCAGTTCTCTTGTATGGAGCAGAAGCATGGACATTAAAAGTGGACACCATGAACAGAATCGAGGCGTTTGAAATGTGGATCTTCCGCAGAATACTAAAAATATCATGGACTCAACATATACCTAACGATGAAGTGTTTAGACGTATGGGAAGGGAGAGAGAGTTAATTACAACAATAAAGCGAAGAAAGACCGCTTATCTGGGCCACATATACCGTAATAACAAGTATAATATACTTAAATTAATAATAGAAGGAAAAATCGAAGGAAAACGTGGTCCTGGACGCAGACAACATTCATGGTTAAGAAACATACGCGACTGGACCGGTATGAACACATCATCTTTAATTCGTACCACTCAGGACCGCAATAAGTATGCCGAAATTGTCGCCAACCTTCATTAAATGGAGATGGCACCTGCAGAAGAAGATACACTGGTTGGGTCTATAAGCATGGAATATAGCAGAGGAGTTTCAAAGACCAGGAGGTAGGAGAAATCTTACGGGGAGACGAGTCGATCTATTGTAGAGAGTATTCGGTAATTTGCTGGTGTTCTTCAAAAATGTAACTCACATTGGGCCGACCGATAAATGCCTGAATTAATCGAAGCACAGGAGTGTTATATCTGCAACATAACGTAGGTAAGCAAGGATCTTCAAGAATGAATCCCCTGAGGAAGTTGAATAGGGATTTTGAAATATGTATACACTGGTTGGGTCTAGAAGCATGGAATATAGCAGAATACGAATGTAAAGGTATTTAAATAACGTAGGTGAGCACTAAGGAAGGATTTTTCAAGACTCATCTCCTAAGGGGCTTGAATAGGAGGTTAAAGTTTTCATCGGGCACACGTCTATTCATATAAGAAAAGGTATAAAGAGATAACGGGATAACGGGTAACGGGATAAAATGATAACGGCATAAGAGAATAACGATTATGGGATAGCGGGATAACGAGAAACGGGATAACAAGAAGCGGGAGCCACAAAATAGCTAGATGGAACACGGACGGAGTCAAGGTATCAGCTAGTTATAATGAAACTGTAAGCGGAAATTTCTGACGGTGAAAAAACTAAATGAAAAATCGATAATGAAAATTCATTCAGTATAACTTATGTGAATTGTGAATGTAGATACCTCAATGCACTCCAGTTGGCGCTACTGAGATTCAATCAATTTTGAAAATGCTTTCAGTTCGTGTTGCGAATTATCTGCTACAGTTATGATGCTTTTGATCTCTGGGAGACGTTAATCCAAATCCAGTGAATTTTCTACGTTTGAATAACCCCCTTTCGTGAACAATATGATGATCCCTAACTATATTCAAATGCTATAATTGGCATCCGCATTCGTATGCCCACCTCCATTGTTCTGTAATTTCAGTCAATATTTAGTTCATCAACTACCGACTGAAACATTTGCGAAGGCTGTTCCTTGTGATTAAGATAACTCGAACACCTTAATGAAAGTTCACTCGAAGCGAGGAATTCACAGTTGAAGTTTTTCAACTCAATGATTCATAATTAGTAGAAATTCGCCCACCGATGCATAAAATACAGAAAAATGCTAATTATTTTTGTTTTATTGAAGTGGTTTATTCACTGGGTCAAATTGCTGTTTCCATCGGAATATGGAGAGATATAGCGTACCAATTGTGAAATTTGGTACCCTATAAAATGTTTCGCTTCAATAACTCGCCGTTTTATTCGTCCAGAGCTCTTGAGTTGAAAAAAGTCCTGAAAGAAAATGTTTTTACGAGTGAAGAAATATCACGTCAACTGCGATAGAATTTTTCAGGGGTGCTATAGCGTCTCTCACATCAGAGATTGTCACGGGCTCCAAAAAGAGTGAGCTACAGGGGACTGGAAAATATTTAGGTTTTAGGAAATCTTGATTATTCAAGTTAAGTAGTGATTTGATGACCGTTTCAGCTAGGGTGACGAAATAATCATTGAATTCATCCAATGGTAATATTGTTTGTGGGTGATGTTTTTAAAATTTTGTTGGTTTCAAAATTTATGATTTGCCAGCTGGCTTTTGCTTTATTGACGAAGGAAAGAATATAAGTATCATAGGTTACTTTTTTTGTAAGTTTGATCTGGTTGTTGTAGTCCTTTTTCAAAGCGTTATATGCAGATTCACCAGTGGGATCTTTACTCACATTACTTATGAGTTCAATTATGGAGAGAGTTTCTCGAGCTGATTTCAAGTTTTCATCGTACCATATTATCGGAGGTTTGTTGTGGGTATCACTGAACCTTCTTAGTGGGAAATGTTTGAGTACGAGACTGTTGTCTGATACTGATAGTGATATTTCAGTATCTTGCACTCCTGCAGAGCTAAAATGTATTGTAAATACGGCGCTTTCCGTTTTGATACCTGAAAAATCTAAAAGGCTGTACGAATAATGTTACAGCAAATTTAAAGATTGGTATGACAAACAGAATGTCGCCGAAAAGTTTTCCATGCAATCGTCGTATTCTAGAAATGTCAAATTTGGAAGTGACGTTTGGTCATTAAATTTCACTGACTGTGTTGAGAACGCCAAATACTCACTTTGCGTGCGATTGCACGAAAAAGTTATATTTTGACGAGATGGATTTGCTCGTTACAACTGGATTTGTCCACATTTGGAGATGAACCACGAGTCGGCAACTTCCTAATATCTCGGCCAAATAGCCAAATGATTATCTAAATAACGAATGATGATCTGGATATTTCTATTCTAATGTATTTGATGAAATTATTACAACTTACTGACAGACAACGCACAGCATAACCCGGTGGGTCTGAAAGCATAAAATTTTACATAACGGAAGTGAGCACAAAAAAAGGTTTTTGAATATTCACCCCCAAAGGAGTGGAATGGGATTTTGAAAATATACAGTTCGAACCGGAGGGTCTAGCATGAAATTCTGCAGAGTGGTTCCTTACCTACGTTATGGTATGCACTTAGCAAGGATTTTCGAGAATTAATATCCGAGGCCGGAAATAGACAGCGTCCAATATGCGGTTGCCGTCGACCTCATAACTGCTGCTCAACTCAACTTCAAGTGAAGCCAGGTTGAGTAGCTCGAGAAAGTCTGCATAGCCTGCATCTGCAATTTATAGAACTGCTCTTTGCAGTGATACCCCGACCGAAGATGCGAATGTACGTCCTCGGTAGCTCAGTTGGAAGAGCACCTGACTAGTAATCATGTGGACGCGGGTTCGATCCCTGCCCGAGGATGTCTTTCTCTAGAATTCAAAAATTATTGTCTGCACGCCGCCAACTCTTTCACATTATCCAGTGCTCGTCTAAAGTCCGTTCCCCCCCTACTAACTTTTGAACCACCTGGTATATCACAACAAAATTTTGGAATGCTCACGGAGGAGATGAAAACCTACTTTTTCATGAGAAAATCTCAGCCAAAAGTTTCAAAATGGCGGCTGAGCGCCATCTTCAATGATTTTTTTAAATAGAACACCCCATATATCATTCCATTTTCGAAATCTGCTCATAATTATCAACAGTTTTCTCCACTACACTTAACTCCCAAATTCAATTGTTTTCGAAATATTGACGTTTGAAAAGTGACATTCCGGTTTAAAATGAAGTATGGATTTTGGTCACATCCGGTGAACAATTTGCTAACTAAACCTTGTTATTAATTTGTAGTTGAATCTCTCAATGAATTCGACTAATAAGAGGCGTAAAGAGATTAAGGATAAACAGTACCGCTTACCGAAAAATCTCGAAGCCTACGAATGTGTTCTGTAAATTCACAATCAAAACAAATTAGCTAAAAAATTATAATTTATTTTTGCATATCACTTTCATTTAACCCCAACAATTATTTCATCAAGTGTTCAATGTGGACTCCTCCTAAATGTTGACAATAAAGTGCCCTATTATAAATAGCTTTTCTCACGTTGATGAAAGTCTGTTCATCTATTTCTTCACATGTATCTATTATTCTGCGTTCCAATTCTTCTATTGTATGGCATTCAGTGGCGTAGATTTTTGACTTCAGATAGCCCCAAAAGAAAAATCTAGAGTTGTAATATCCGGAGATCTTGGTGGCCATTCTGTACTTCCCCTGCGACCTATCCATCGCCCAGGAAAGCTTGTATCGAGGAACTCTCTAGCCATGCGATTGAAATGGGGAGGTTTTCCATCCTGCTGAAATATGATTTCACGATTTTCAAACTCTTCCTGATGGATTAATACAATTTGTCTCATTCGAGGTTCAATTTCAGTTTATAAAAGACTTTTGTAAAGAACTCCTGTAAGATTGCCTCTGATAAAAATCGGTCCAACAACTCGATTGCCCAAAATATCCATCCAAACATTCACCTTTTTAGGAAACTGGGTATGTCTCTCTCTGAAAATATGCGAATTAGTATCGCTCCAGTATCGAACATTCTGTTTGTTGACTTTTCCATCAAGAAAAAACGTGCATTCGTCTGCGAAACATACACGTTTTAGGAAGTCCTATTCTCCTTCAATTGTTCTTGTTAACCACTCACAAAATTCAACCCTCCGGTCTGGATCATCCTCCGTGAGAGCATGCAGGATTTTCATTCAGTAGGGATGAAACTTTTTTTTTTTAGGACTTTGGACACTTATCGAACCTACTCCACAGGATTCAGCAACTGCAGACGTCGACTGAGTCGGATTTATTAACATTTCAGCAACAATTTCTACCTTTTTTTGTTCTGAAAGAGGTGGATTTCCTGATCTTGGAGCATCTTTCAGCGTACCAGTTGCTTGGAGCTCATTCACGAGTTTGCGCAAATATGACTTCGAAATAAATAATGAAAATTTCTTCCAGCTTCTCCAAATATCAAAACTGCTTCAAATTTATCGTCTGAACTACGAGTCATGATCACACATTTCATAAAAGGATTTAGGGGCTCAACGGACTATTTGACAGTTAGCAGTTCAGTTCGACAGTAAACAAGATATTACTGCGACAACGATTTTTTCCAATGCAAACTTGATTGAAAGCAACATTAGTGTTTTTGGTCGGGTTTAAAATGACCAGAATGTCACTTTTCAAACGTCAATATTTTGAAAACAATTGAATTCACGAGTAGAGTGTATCTGAGAAAACTGTTGAGAATTATGAGCAGATTTCGAAAATGGAATAATATACGGGGTAGTCTATTTGAAAAAATGATTGAAGATGGCGCTCAGCCGCCATTTTGAAACTTTTAGCTGTGATTTTCTCATGAAAAAGTAGGTTTTCATCTCCTATTTGAGCCCTCCAAATTTTGTTGCGATATATCAGGTGGTTAATAAATTATTAGGGGGGGAACGGACTTTAGACGAGCACGGTATATTACAGACACAAAAATTTTCATTCTCAAATAAATTATTGCTTTCAAATCAATATCAGTTCAATTTGATAAACAAAGTCACAGCGTCGCTATGGAAATGATGTTTGAATATATACAAAATATTTGATATTCTTGACGGTCTGATACAGATATTTCAGTATCTGTACTCCTCCATTCTAAAAGGTATTGTCAACTAGGCGCTTTCTGTTTAAATACCTGAAAATAGTATGTATTTGTTTAGAAATGTCAAATTTGGAAGTGACGTTTGCTTTGGTTGCCGTTGCTATGGGTTACAGCTGCGAAATTATATTTCCCCGACTGTGTTGAGAACGTGAAACACTCACTTCGCGTGCGATTGCACGAAAATTTTATTTTTTGACGAGGTTGCTTTGCTCGTTGTTGCCCTAATGTCAATTTGTCAGATTAGTTTATGAGTCTAGCAATGAAAAGGCAACGATTCATTGTTTGGTTTTGATAAGCTATTATTTCATGATTACTATCGTTTCGGACGTCCATCGTCTTAATGTATTTAAAGAGTTTTCACGACGTTTCGAATGCTTGTATCTGCAATCGTCTTCAGGTGAATACTCTACTCTACTCTATTATTTCATCTTACACAAAAAGAAAAAAATTAGAACATTCACTTATGGATAATTCAATAAAAAGATGTGATTTAGATGATTTTCACTACAACATATCATCAGATGAAGATAGCGACAATGAAAATGGAATATCTAATAGATGAATCATACATATATTTCGACCAAAATTTACTGTATTTTATTTCTTTTAATGAATTATATAGGTCCTAGTTTTTCATAAAATATTTTAAATATCATTTCATATCACTTTTTTATTAATGTAAAGACTAGAGAATTATTTTCCAAAATCACCAAGGAAAAAAAAAAGTTTTCTCAATATAGCGGCCATTTAAAGACCTCTTATCAGTATGGCATTGCTTCTATTCATCAAAATGGACCACAAACCACCATACTTGTGTCCATGATACATGGACTAGTGAAAAATTTGAATTTTTTTAATTGGTATGGCGGGTTCTTAGGGACACCGAAACAGTATGGCATGATCATAATCGGTGATGAGACATTTTTTTCCTATAATTGGGTGGAAATAATTTGGTTTGAGCTCATATTTCAAGAGAGCATAAAAACACTGACAAGTTTAATTGGCTATCTTATGTATAATATAAAGCAAGAACAAGTTTTGAGCTCATTTCCCAGGGGCATTTTTTTTGACATAATCGAAAAATTGAGCAGCGCCACGCCGAAACCTACGGGTCGCCATACTTGCGCTGTCCTTTTATTTATACATGAATTCCTTCAGACCAATTTCAATACTTCCAGTTCTTTCAAAAATATTTGAATGTTTGCTGAAATCCAGAATTGTCTCTTATTTCGAGAAAAAACAACTCTTTGCCAAAGAACAGTTTGGTTACCGGAATAATAAATCAACAACCAAGGCATTGATAAACATTTTGAAGAAAATCATGGAAGCAATTGATGAAAATAAATGTACGTGTGCCACCATGCTCATGAATACCTGTTTTTCATCATATTTATCAATGACCTACCAAAATTTTTGAATGCTCTTGCGGTGGCTTCATATGCCGATTACACTACCATTTTGAAAATCAGTAATGATACAAGTGAACTGAAACATATGAATATTGAAACAACAGCGAAAGCTTCGAAATGGTTCTCAGCAAACAATCCAAAACTCAATACTGAAAAAAACAAAGAAATATTTTTTCTGAATCTAGACTCACAAAAAAGAGTTGAATTATAAGCCTTTCATATCGACCCAAAATTGAATTGGAAAAATCATATTGATCATACGGCAAAAAAACTGAATAAAGTAGTATACCAAATCAGAAAACTCACACAAGTCACCACTCTAGACACTGCACTAACATACCATCACAGTGACTTTAATGCTATTTTCGTTTACGGACTTCTATTGTGGAGTAACTCCTCAGCAAGTGAGAGAATCTTCAGAATCCAGAAAAAAGTTGTACGTATAATTGGGCAAGTTGGCCCCAGGGATCACTGCAAGCCGCTGTTTAAAGAACTCAATATTTCAACTCTACCCTCAGCATTCATTTCATAATGTATTATGTTCATTGAGAAAAATAAAACTTCACTTTCCTGCAATTCATCTCACTATTGTTATGACACCAGAAACAAAGAGGATCTGACCATTCCGTACCACAGGCTGAAATTAACGCAGCAACCAATTAATTATAGGTCCCCAAAGATTTTCATCAAACTACCAACTGGGCTGAAAAATGTCACAGCCAAGCAACACCTTTATTGACTAAAGCGTTCTATTCAATCGAAGATTTTTTTGCATTTTCGTTCAATGAGACACCACCGTGAAACCCATTCTACATATCTTAATTGGAAATGTATTTTACTTCAACGAGGAATATTTCTATTTTCCTCGGCAAATGTGTATATTCTGCATTTTATTCTACTCTTACTCATTTCTCTGTGACAACCTTAAATATATTTTACATAGCTTGGGCTAATGAATTATTATTATTATTATTATTATAACAATGCTTACATCTCAAAAAGTTTAAGCTTTGAGCTAATAAAATTTTTGTTTCTGACTCTTGGTCTAATAGGGATTTCCTCATCAATTAACTTATTTTTAGAGAAAAGTACTCTCAACTCATGTTCGAGACGAACTAGGAACACCCTATTTTTCTACAGAATGGACGGAGGACATACTTTCACAGAATGACACAAGTAACAATACTGCAATTTTTTCATTGGAAATCGACCTATTATCGTAAAATCGGCAATAAGTTATTTTTCAACATCGAACTGATTCCTAATTCCTGATAAGAAATAGCTCCACTCTGAAGTATTTCGGATGGTATCTGCAATGTGACTCAACCAGGCTGCCATTCATCATTCTTTCCATTGAAAATTCACAACGCTCAACAAGAACACAATTGAATACTTCCATGATTGAGTTCGAAAAATTATTCTGAATTATTCCAGAAGCGAAACAAATTTTCTTGAAGGAAGAATAACAACGAACATTTTCAGGCGCAAACCCATTGTTATTCTACCTACCGCCATAAAAATGATTTACTCAACAATACAATGTAATCATTTGAAATCTCTGTTGTGAATCATCAGATGAAAGATCCATAGCAGAATGGAAACATCCACGAGTTATGTAAAATATCGAAGGAACGAGAACAAGAGAATGTAGTTATTCTTGAGAAAGCTTTATTATGGTGGCATAATGGATTCCATCTTCGAAATAAATCATTGAATATTCATGAATGATGAAATATGGGACATACTCAATAGGAAGAAACCATACCTCTGTGATGGATTCTAGAGTAGGTAAGCGGTGATCGTAAGAGCGGCTCCTTATTTCAATTTGGGTACATGCAAAAAACGCATGAAAATATTTTTTTTCCATGGTAAGGGATTTCTTAATTTTCATCAGTGGCGTGCCTGTTAACATGCCCTGCCATACTTCTGATCATATAATGATACGCCACTGTATTTTTCCCAAATATATATCATTTTTGTAATTGTCTTCTATCCAATCATAAAAATGGTCTTCTGTAATTTTTTCGTCCGGCGAACGGTTTTTGAGTTAGAAAATAAAATGCATTCATTTGCTTGTCCCTATCCGAAATCAGCCGTTCAAGAGTAGTAGGATTATATTGTGGGCTAGAAACATTTAGTATTCTAAGAACACATTTCGTTGTTTCCAACATAAACAATTATGACACTTCTTTAGCTAGATACGTGATATTATTTACGTTAAAAAAACTCGTTTATTGAAAAAAAACACAGGTAAGTTTCACAAATACCGAATTAGCAGACATGCATTACTTGTATGGGCTCACTGACGGGAACGCATATGGAGCCAGGCGACTGCCTGTTCATGGTATCAAGATCGTTTCTCAAATAGAATGGTTCCTGAAGCTCGAACGATTTCAAGCACACACAGAAGGTTATGTGAAACGGGAAGTTTTGAGCCAAATCATCACTTGAAAGGACCACATGGATTTCAAGAACTCTAGCAATTGAGGTAGCTCTTTTAGATGCCAATGGTTTCTCCAAAAAGTTACCGAAAATCTTTTATTTGACAGGGACATTTTATTCACGGACGAAGCTAGTTTCACTAAAAACCGTATCAGAAATTTTCATAATAATCATTTTGATGCCGAGGAAAATCTGCATGCAATCGTGGAAGCTCATCACCAGGAGCAGTTCTCATTGAATCTCTGGGCTGGAATTATTGGAAATTACCTAATTGGACCTTAGGTCGTGGGGAAACAGAGTCATGGCCAGCTAGATCCCCAGACTTAAACAGTCTTGATTATTTTCTTTCGGGACATCTTAAGACTTTGGTGTTTAGTCAACCAATTCTAACCGAGGAAGAATTGCGAAATCGCGTAATAGTTTCCTGTGAAGCAATTAAGGAATACTCCAGGAATTTTCCAAAGACTACGCGAGTCAATGTTAAGGAGGGCTGAAGCGTGCATACTTGCAGGAGGCGGACATTTTGAACAGTTAATTTGATTTTGGTATTTTTTGTTCATAATAGTTATGTTTTTAAAAATAAAAATGTATTTTCATGCGTATTTATTACAAAAACTAAATAATAGTTACCATAAAGTTATAAAAATCCTGCCTATATCCTTTGGTTACCACAATTGTGAAATTAAGACTGAGATAAAAAATCGAATAGGGACAAGCAAACGAATGAATTTTATTTTCTACATCGAAAACCGTCCGCTGGGCGAAAAAAAGGCAGGAGACCATTTTTATGAGAACATAGAGGAGGACAATTACAAAAATAATTTTTATTTGGAAATAAGACAGTAGCGTATCATTATTTTCATCAAAAATATGACAGGCATGTTAACAGGGACGCCTGATAAAAATTAAGAAATCCTTTTATATGGAATTTTTATGCGTACTTTGCATGTACCAAAATTTAAAAAAAGCCAAGCGGTTTCAAGATATTGGGGAAGAGAACTGATTTTTCTGTCAAATTTCAACATCCTGTATCTCAGAAATAAAGCGTTTGCGGACCAATGTTCACATGAAGAATTTTTCTTAAAATCATCCAAGGATTATCGCCCCTTAGGATCAGCATTCAATTATGAAGAAGTATTGTTCAGTTCATTTCAATATTGAGATGCGATTTCAGAAAAATAGTACATTGGTATGGATTCATCATCATAGCGATGACAACTATCATACGTAATATAAGTAGGTTAGGTTTTTACAGTTTCATTTTCTGGGTTTCTCATTTCAGTGAAGTTCAGATGAATTCTATTGCGGCTTTTTTAGGAGCATGGTATAAATTATTCATACAATAGATTCAGAAAGACATCAAATAAGTGGGATCATGAATTGATTGAAATGTATATGTTTTTAATATAAACATAATATAAGTGCAAAATATATTTTTCCTGTCCGGTTTTTATGTGAAAAGTATGAATAATAATTCCAAAGAACTTTTCATTGGGCCTGTTTAATTTGTTAGGTTTTTCCAATAGGCCATTGATACTTTTTTTTATAAGAATAAGAATTCGAATGATTAACTTTTTGACATAATACGTTTTCAAGAATGTTTCAGAAATATAGGGAAATATCTGACTCAAAAACATCTATGAGTGGAAATGAGAAGCATTTTGTGAAACAAATTTCTCGCGGGATAATATATGGTAACTTGTTGGTTGGAAATAATACAATGAATTATTCTGTCAGTGATGGTATGTCAATACGTTGCAGTTTTTATTTTTATTTTGCTTTCAAGATGAGATTCGCTTGACAAACTGACCTACCTTCGTTTAAATATCTTGGATTCAATTTGATGATTTTTAGTGTTTCGAGTAAGAAACTCGATAATTATGTGTATTCTCTCGTGAAACGCGTGATGCGATTCTGTATTCAAAGATGAATACACGAACTGGAAGGAGACTCGGAGGAAGTGTCAATGAAGTGACATGAAAGCCTAGTTTTAGGATCATTGTAAATAATGGGTAAATAATGATGGAACTTCAATGAAGACTATGTATTGATATGTTTTGGAAGTCTCCAGATGTACTCGTGGTAAGATATATCACGATTTTAAGAAGTCGAGAATGTAGCCTCAACTAGCGATCTGCCATTCTGGCAGCGTTGTATGAATAGTCCTAGGTGTGAGTATCGTAATTGTTGTATACATTTATTATCTCATTAATGTTGTATGTTTGTTTTTGGATTCTGAGTTCATAATCTGATTATCCTGAGCTACCAACATCCTTGAAGTCATCATGGCCACATAGTTGAGTTATAAAGTGGAGACAATCTCTTAAATATTCATGACATAGCTCATAAACAAATTAAGGCCACACAGTGAGACTATGGAAAGACCATCTATGAAAATGTGGTTCAATTTAAACACAAACTCCAATAGTGTTGTACCTTTAGATTCTCACAAATACTTTTCTTTCTGCGATTTTTTTCTGTTTCCAACATAATTCACGTATTGCCCCTGGAAAACCTAATATTTCTCGAATAGAAGGTATTCACCGTGAACGTACATCCATTCATCAAGTTGGCAGAAGGTGTGAAAGAGCACACGTTGTATAAGTGCGCCACTGAAAAGTAATTTTTTCTTTCGGTTCTTTGATGTCATGTCATCTAAGAAGCGGTAGACCGTACTGCATTTCCAGGCCGACATCCTTGATGACTGTCTTTTGTTCACCACCATGCTGAGCTGTCACGTTAGAAAGGGGTTGGTTTCGCTTCTGACTCGACTCTCTCGTTCTTGACACATTAACCTATCCTGGGGCGATATAATAAATTGTTCTCTTCAATCTGGATTGTGAGAAACAACATGGAGATAAATGATATGAAGACTAGCAGAAACAAATAATGGAGAATATAGTGAGGATTTATGGAAGGAAGGAACGGAAACTGAAGTATAGCTGATGTCAAAAAATCTTATTATTTTCATTTTAGGAGAGAAAAGGAATTCGGATATATCTGCCACGTGTTGACATTCATCCTTGTGCTGTTTTCCTCAAGATGACAAGGATATAGGTTTCCCGTTGGACAATGATCCACCTCAATAACGATTTTAACAAAAAAGCAACAGCTTGAGGATGTGATCAATGAAATGATAATCCGGCCACGACATGAAATGCGTGGTATTTTTTCAAATACATTCTCCCTCCTTGAACTTTTTGATACTATTGCCTCAAATTGATCCTTACGAATATACAGGGTGTCCCGAAAATATGGTGGAAAATTGAAAAGAAGATTTCCTTCGAAAAATAAATAGGACTTTCCTAATATCTTTTTTTTCAAATGTGAAAGATTAAAAGTATATTTCATTCATAATTTCCAGTTTTGAAATTTTTTCAATTATATTTGAAGAAATGCATTTTGTTCAATAAGTGCTATATTTTGGAAAAAAAACATTTTTAGTTTGCCAGTAGTGGCGTACAAGTAGGGTATCATGGTCCCTTTTCTCCCTTATGTTTCACGCCTCTTGTGAAATTATTTTTTTTTACCGCATTCCTCAATTAATTTTGAGTGAAAAACGTATACCAACCGTTTTCAAGATAATTGCGCTTTTATGAATACAAACATACTAGTAATGAAAACATTGTTCGGGTGGGGTGAATTATACAATCCTAATTACTGGTTCAAATTACTACTTGATATTCTACCAAAAAACTGAATGACACGCTTTCATGGTTATGAAAGAAAAAGAAAAAATTTGAAGGTATGCTAGCAATTGAATTGGGTGAAGCGTAAAATGATGGCAGCGAGATGCACGGCTGCGTTTTGATGACTTCTTCCATAGATAATGATCTTCGATAATTGTTTGTTTGGCGCCGACTCAAAATCAGTTACATTAGTTTAGGAGCTCAATTATCATTTAGACTAACGAGGTTTATTTTATTTTTTGCTTTTCAGTTGAATTTTTCGTAGGTTTAATTTTTTGTTAAAGAGTTTTTTTTATGGTATGTGTCTTGGAAATTTAATGGCTTCCTTGAGAAAACATCAAGAATTTTATCCGCATAGGCGACAACATTGTAAAAGAATATTCAGTTCCTTACATTGAATTTTGAGTGAAAATGGGTATTCCACGACCAATATGGGATCGACAGGACCAATATGGGATCGACAACAAACATTATAAGTAAAATTCACGTCATTTCAACCTTCGAATAGGTCAGCGCCCAAATTGTTACCTTAAATTTTCCAATATAGGGAGAGAATGGAAGTAATTCAGGAGTCGAGAATTGGGCAATCAGGACACTTTGCCTAATAAGTCGAAGGCATAAATAGGTAAAATTGCCTCAAGACTAGTCATTTCTACCTATTTTAGGTTATTACCACTATGATAAATCAAATGATCGAAGGTAAGAAGATGATAAGAGTTTACTGTATATTGTGCATCTTAACCTACATGCTTATTCAAAGAAGTTTTGAAGATGACATGAACATGGCGATGAAAAAAGAACTGTCAAGAAACGATAGCTGAGTATAATGTATAGAAGTGATGATTTTGCATTCACATCTCGTTCGGATTTTATTTGCGATAGAAACTTTTCTGCGATAATGTTGAATTTTACTCGTGTAAAACAAGTGGGCCCCTTCAAAATATCAAATTTTTATAGAAAAAAATCATGAAATTAAGTGCACTTCCTCAACTGTTACAAACATTGCAAAAACTAATTTCATAGATGAAGTATGTATATAAATATCATATAAACCTATTTTTTGACTATCTGTCATAACATCATAAATACAGAAAAACTTTCAAACATAAGAAAAACCAAGTTAATGATAAATATGAACTCTATGGACAGAAAACATAATTCACTGGGAATGAAACTAAATTTTGAGATCAAATACTTCACCCAACTGATAAACAAGGGCACGTTAAAAATAGATAGACACCGTCTAGCCCTGGAATATATATAAAAAAGTCACTTCACAAAGGAGCTATCAACAAATCATCACCCTCCGAGTTACGCACATCTAAGGAATTTCATAGTGAATAAAGGAACTATAAATTATAGGTTTTGACAGCTCATTAATTGCAATACGGCCACAAAATTGATAAATCATTTATTTCTTTATACAATCTTTCGGCTTCAGTAACGAGCCATTAATTACTCAGGCGGTGATTTATCAACGTTAGGAATGTGACCAGAGGTGTTCAACAAAAAACAATCCATGGAAGGGGAGATCATATGCGTGAGACCACGCGGAACGATGCTCAGAGATGTTTGAACTTTCATTCGATCAACATGTAGTGTACAAAGATGAGTCGTGCTCAAACTGTCACATAGTAATCATATAACATTATAACATATAGAAGAGCGGTAGCTATCAACCAAGTAACAGCTCTTGACTAGACAGTCATCAGTCATGAGTTCATTGACAAGTAATCATCTTGCAGTGAAATTGCGAAATTATTAGGAAAGATAATTTCGATCAAGTCAAACAGGAATTGCACGAGTAATGAATTCACAAATTGAATACTCAGTTAAAGTATTTACTATTATCAAAAATTATGTTATCAATGCTTCAAGAACGAGATAAGACACCGAAAACCTAACCTATTCTTTCATAGAAAAACATTACCATTACAACTATAGTCTAATATACAGTGCGATATAAAAGTAAATGAACAACTTCCGCGGAAATAAATAAAATAGTAATATAACTAAACTAATATCGTGTAAAACCAATAACGAATGAATAAGTGTTAAAACCTGATGGTCTGGAGTGAATTCATATATTTTTCTGGATTTATGTTTGGGCAAATTGAATCAATTATAGTTTTTACAAGATATTTTTTTTTAAATGTATCTCCATATTTTATGTTCCCATATTTTTTAAATAATATTTGTCAACAGTCTGTTTAACAATTGTTGGCCTTTTCACTTATATCCAGTCCACTTGACTTTAAAAATGCCAAAAACTGACCTAAAGTAAAATCTCAACCGTTCTTTGACTATTTTATCATTTTATCAGTATATAGAACTGATGGAAATGCTATGTAACTATTATGAAATATAAATGTATATTCTTATGCTCTTCCACGTGCATTATCTAACAATTCCACCTCATTCCCTGAATTGAGAGAAAGGGATATTTTTGAAGCCGCTCTCGAGGAATAATCTCGGTTTGACCATCTTCAGACATTCAATGCTCTTATTACTCAACTTCTCAACCTAACAACAAAGGAGTGATCAAGTGAAGTGATTAATTCATAATATTTGAAAAATTCTTTAGCGTTTATGGGTCTTTCTTTGAAGGAGTGTTCCCTCTATGAGAGGCCAGTGGCGTAACTATGACTGATCAGTTGTGGGGTCTTTAGGTTCTCCAACTATCCCCAGTCTTGACAATGGTGTTGCAGGTGTGGTGTGTTGACTCATAACACCCTGTATATGGTCAGATGTGGAGTATTTACTTTCCTAACTGTCCCAGTCTTAACATATCTATAATCGAAATGTGGTAGATTCGAGAAAATCATGGTTAATTTTTGCAATGGCGAAAACGGTTCGAACCAAAAAATATGGCGTCCATCTGATATGGGACCTATATGTCGCATTTTCCTAAAATTTTAACTTTGAGAACACATAGGCTTTGTTCAGAGTTGAAAACCAACCTTCATTCCTGACTCTGAAGTTGCTCTTCCCTATCTTGAGATTTCAGAACCTTTCACGTGTGTGGAAATACAAATATGTTATTGGATGCTTTTTTTCATGCGATATATTCTCTGATTGGATTGGAATCGTGAACAATGAATGTGTATTGTTATTCGATATTCTGAGCAGAAATCATTTCAATTCCTAATACGGAGTAGAAATAAAAAAAAATCTAATGAGTTTGTAGCATGAATCAAAGAAAGTACTTCCTTCATGCCGCTTTCTTGCATGATGTAATCAATTGCTCCAAAAAACGAGATGAGCGGATGAAATCTTCCTGACCTGATTATGATCTTCGATAATTTGGACCCTTCAGGTGCAGCAGATACAATTTCTCGAGCTTTTGCATAAAGAGGTTGATCAAAAGTAATAACACATACATCGTTACCGTAACGTCTTGCATTCTCCAATGCACAAAGTAAAGTCGTGTATATAGTACTGTAGTTGCTAGCAGGCTGATGAATGAATGAAAAAAAAGAAATTTTAGATTTTTGAAAAATGTATAACATTTTTCGTAAAGTGTTTAATGTAACCATTCCAACCAGGTAACGAAATTTTTTTCCATTTGCCATATAACCATACCACGTTGACTTTTTCGAGCAAATTATACTGTTTCACTTTCATAATCGAAATCTTCGACTTTGATTCTACTGTAACTTACTACACAATTATTTTGATGAACCTGTATTGGAACATGAGCTGTTGCGGCGAAATATTTTGCAGAGAGAACTTTTCTTTATTCATGGTATAGGCCTTCTTGTAAAACTGAACTTGTTGGAGTAACAATTTGAATGATACCCATTATGTGAAGCAAATTATCACCTAGTAGTGTATTTACATTTATATCAGCATCGTCTGCAATATATTGAATGAACGTGCCCGTTTCTGATGGTAAGATATGTGGTGGAAGATGAAAAAGTGTTGCTGTTGGCCTCGTATATCATAGTTTCATTATAATATGCGCACATACCAAAATACGATAACATTTGTATGAGACGTTTTGAGGCAAACCATCGATGAAAAAAAAATTCGAGACCCAATTGTAGCTTGGACTTGAAAGACCGAGGCCAAACAGCAGTCGTAATACTAGACTAATGTTTGTACATACTAATGTTCTAAATTGAACCGTTTATTTTTTCAAATAATTTGTTCCAGAAAATGAGTCAGTGACTCTGGAATATGACTGTTTATATTTCGAACATACGACCTGGTGGGGGGTAATGAGAATTATCAATTGAATATATTCCACAATGATTGCTGTCGCAGCTTTCAGGATCTTGAATCGCTCTTCTTTGTCATTGGATTTTTTTTCACTCCTTGCTTGATTTAGAATATCATGATGATTATCAATGAAACATATAAATATGAATTGTCCCGGTTTTTTCGTGATAATTACTTTATCACAATAATTCAACTTTAATCGTAGTTTGATAGTTCTGTATCTACATTTGGATTTTTACAAAAAAAAATCTAACGTTAACTGAGAGTTGTCACTATTTTCGATAGATGTGAATATTTCTTCCATGGCGAGATTCAATGCTTCATCTCGAAGACGACCGGCTTCACTTCCAGTGGTCGGTTTTGAAAAGGAAACATAACAATCATTATAATACATAGCCTCAGCAGCAACCCGATGCGAGCAACAATAGTTTTTGCTGTGCCATCAGAACGAGACTGAGCTATTTCCAGAATAGATTCTTTGAATGAAAGTGTAGTAACATTACAAATTCTACGCCGAAATTTCTGTGCTCGTTTCTTTCCATATTCTCCATTTGATTCATCGCCGCAAAAAAAGAGCAAAAATTTTTAGGACAAAAAGCTGATTTTCTTACGCGTGCTCTAGTAGTACGAGGAGGACTTATCTAAGATGTACTGGCTTGTTACTCTTCATGTTGTCTTTTCACTGCAGCAATACTACTCTTCCGATTGTAGTTTTTACGACACTGCACATGAATTGTCGCTGATTTTTGGTCTTTTAGGTAGTCAGTTAATTCATCACCTCTTTCAACACTTGCGTCAATCAACGTCTTTGTGCCACGATTAATGGTAACAATTCCACATATTTTCACTACGAAGGAACGTTCAACACAAACGGTATTTCGTTGTACCATAGAAAAAAGAGCAGGTAGACGGGCCCTGCAGGTAGACAATTGAACAGCAGACAGATGTTGCTCAAGACCACATGGTCACATAAAATGAGTGACTCGATTTCTTTTCAGTTCATATTCTCAGAATTATCATTCAGTATCAATATATTAGTCACGCAGACTAATAGTTTTACTTATATTATGCGTCCAATGATGTACATAGGCAGCGTAGTCATACATATTATGGAGAATACAACTTTAGTAAATTTTTTAATCGCTTTTTCTCAGAAATAGAGAATCTTAGGTGAAAAACTGTGAGAACAATTTTTATAGATGATTGCATGACCTACATCAGTCATAAAACTGACCGTTTTGCACAAATTGGATTCGTTGGGGACTTTTTACAATTTCGTTATAATGGTATTCCTAACGTGCTTGTAAATTTTCAGCTTTTTGGGAATTTATGCAAAGGTATCGCTATTTTACGGGCTAACTTTACCGGGCTAATCCAGTCGAAATAGTCATTTACTCTTGCATAAATTCCCAAGGAGCTGAAGATTCACACGAACGTTAGGGACACCATTATAATGAAATTGTGAAAAGTCCCCATTGATCCCATGTGTGCAAGAATTTTTATGCAAGGTCAAAGTTCGCGAAACAGTTTATTTTATTATCAAAATAGTTCAGAAATAAATTGTAGATCATGCAACTATCTCCAAAAATTGCTTCCACACTTTTTTCCTAAGATTCACCATTTCTGAGAAAAAGGGATTCTAAAATTTACTAAAGTTGTATTCTCCATAATATGCACACGTTTCCACGCCACCTAGGAGGTAGTGTACTTGGCGCATTTATTTTAACGTGGTTTCCCCAGTAGGCCTACTCTACGGTCTAGTTAACTGAAGTTTGATGAAATTTCAGGTCTTCTTATTCAACTTCTTCTTCTCTTCCTCCATCTTCTTCTTCCTGAGTCGACGTAAATTGTTGTAACAGCGATACATCAGTTGTTTCGACGTTGATGTGAGGATCTTTTTTTGTATAGATTGATAATGGTTCCTTATTAGATGCATATCACTTGGAGCTTGATTATTTTAGTGTGGTTTCTACAGCATTTCGCGGTGCCCGCTCCCATATTGCTACTCGATGTCTCGTGGTGAAATTCTGTACACTCCTTTGCAAAGTCAAACGGCAATAAATTTTGTTATTTTATCAATAATTTATTTTTCGGAACACTTCCAGATGCAGATCTGTCCTATCTGATTTTATGAACACCATCTTCACATGCTCAGAATGATGAATACGGAAGGATTTTTGTGTTCCATGATTTTATTCGCAACGCAAACGTTTCGATGGTTACTTATTATAGAGATTCCATAAAGGAACAGAAATGCCACGTAATATATTGTCAATAAATTTTTCCCAGCATGATTGATTGACCCAAGAGAATTGAAAAGATTGATTGAAAACAAAACACTTCCGTATATATGAGGATGAAGCATTGTGTTCATTTCAAAACGAATGAGAAAACTCAGTTCCGTGAAGCACCCATCCTGGAATTAAGAAATTGAACTTGAATTGAAGTGTTTCGGGATTACGTTTCTCCTTTCCTGAATATAAAACTTTTCCAATCGCTCAAAGGAACTCTATTCTATACTGAAGGATTGTAAATCGCCTGATTGTGAGAAATGTCGTTAACAGCATGGAGTTTTGTGAAGGCGATGAACATTCATGATTAACTTATGTCTCCCTGGATGACTACGTGGTAGTGTATATCAAGGCCCTCTAATTGTCTGCCGAGTATTTGATGTTGAATAATTAACGATCGATTGTTTATGATATGTGAATATGAGATAGTATATCTTATGCATACACCAGATTTTTCGGAAGAAATCATCAAGTATTGTCGATATTTCCAGGATTTCCATCCAATATCGACAATAACCATCTGTAGAATTTGTTAAGGTATGTTTTATCTCAATTTTGAAATAACCAAGAATAAATATTCGGAGTTTCTCATTGACTCATTCCAAATAATAATTACCAAGGAGTAACAAAGTATGATTCTCATAATAGTAGATCATACCACGGGTCAATATTAATCTTGAGTGATATTTACGAACCGAGCCGCGTTAGCGACGAGGGAGTAACATTCCGAGGGGATAATAGCCATTATTGCGAGTAGTATACTCTAATTCATTTACGACTAATTATTTTATTTCAGATTTTTATGAACAACGTTGTTTGACAATCACATTAATAGTTATTTATTCAACTATTGTATTAATGGTGGCGATTAATGAAATGAATTTTCAGTCACCAACACATTTCAAAAATGGCCAGAAGGCTACAGTATATGGAAGAAGACATGAAGAATGCTGTGTCCGCCGTCAAAAATGGAATGCCTGCTTTGAGAGCTTCCAAACAATTTGGAAAAACGCTTTTGGATAAAGTTGCTGGAAGGGTTCCAATAGAGAGAAAAATAGGTCCCGAAACCGTACTGAAACAGTGAAGTGGATGTTTCAAGTAGCCAAATGAGGGTTTTCCATCACAGAAGAAGCTCTTCTGGGAAGTGTCCAAATGCTTCTCAGGCAAATGGACTGCGTTACACCATCCACTGATGGCAAACCAGGAAGGCACTGGTATGAATTATTTTTGAAACGCCACCCAGAGATTTCCCAAAGGGTAACACAAAATTCGACCAAGGCCAGATCTTCTGTTACAGAGTTGAAAATAAGAGAATGGTTTTCTGAAATTCAGAATTATATAGATGACAACAACTCAGCTGACGTGTGGAATGATCCTAGGAGGATCTTCAATTGTGACGAATCAGCCTCTTTCCTCAGCACCAAATGAGAGAGAGTGCTCGTAAAAAAAGGAGATAAAGCCATTTACTCATTCATAAATAATGACGAGAAAGAGTGTGTCACAACATTAGTGATGTCCAATGTAGCAGGGGACTCACCATATCCAATGGTAATATTCGCATATAAAAGGTTACCACAATATATCACAGCAAAAATACCATCTAACTAGGCGGTAGGTCGTTCAGATTCAGGCTGGATAACAGAAGAATCATTTTACGAATACATTGCAAATGTATTTTTTCTATGGTTGGAGGAAAATAATATAACCTTTCCTGTGATACTATTCGTAGATGGACATAGTTCCCTCCTAACGATGACGTTAAGCGAGTTTTGTTCGAACAATGGAATTGTTCTGATTGTCTATTCCCAAATTCCACCCACATCCTCCAACAACTGGATGTAGCACTATTTTGACAATCGAAACATGAATGGAAAAAAAGCTGTTTTAACTGGTGAATGGAAAATCAAGAAGCCAGATTTAGGAAAGAAGATTTCGCCCCCCTCTTGCACAAAGTTCTGAATATATAAAAAAATACACCTGATAGTTAAAAAAAATTTGTTTTTTTTGTTTGTAGTTGTGGATTGTGCCCTTTTCAGCCCAATAATATAAAATATGATACATTTTTCAAAACAAATTGTGCAGAAACACCAAGTCAAGGCACAGAAAAACGAAGTGAGACTGAAAGGTGGAACAGGAAACAGATTTCGGATCATTTTGAATAAAAACACACAGAGAAAGCTCAATTGTTTCACACTGCTATTGGTGAATGAACTGGAGCAATAGAGATTGGAAATTTGTTCTTGTTCTGGAAACAAATACAGCATAATCTTTCCGAAGAACGAGGCAAGTTACTGACAGATGGTGATATATCTCAGACAGTAGCTGATAATGACATCAAACAAAAATATATTGTGACAATTCAAGATATCATTCAGGCGCCAATTATCATCACAGTTCCGTCAGAAGCCTCTGCTGATGCAAATATTGTTCTCGAAACCAGTGGAATAGAGATCGACAATTTTTCTTTGTGCAACTTAGATTCGTCACTTTTGGATGTTACGGTCATGAATTTGAGTGTAGATATGCTACTGGATTCCAATAGCCTCCATGATTACACTGACACTGATAATAACTTTCTGGAGATACGTCAAGACATTATGGAACAAAAGGATAATGAAAACGAAGTCAATACTTCAAATCATCCAATTGGCACCCAAAGGCTTGATGGAGCAAGAGTACAAAATAATGAAAATAGTAAACCAAATAAAACGGTTCTCAGAAATGAAACAGAAGAAAACCAAGTTACAGTAGCGGAAAGGACAGATCATTATCAAGCATCAGTAGAAAAATCACCAATAAAGAGAATATCTGGAGAAGAAAATATCCCCACTCCTTTCAAGAAAGCTTTGTTCTGGCCTTCTTCAGAAAACCAACAAACTACTAGAAATAACAGAAAACAAAGGGAAAAATTACCTGCTGTTGCATCTTCTTCGAACTGGCAGGAATATCACAGAAGAAAATCAGAGAAAAAAAAACGGAACAGACTTGTATTTCTTGCGCAATCATATGCTGCCCACATTTTATCTAAGATATCCACTCCCCCTTTTATGTCGTTATAATCTATGATCATTTCCGGCTTACCTGTTTGTTGGTCTATCTTGTCGTCGTGATGGAGGGTGGATACCACATTTTTCTTCTAGGGATGTATGATGCTAATGTTATCAAATTTCCATTGTGGCAAACATGCTGGAACCAATTGGCCTTGTGGTGGGGTTTCTGAATTCTGGTGGTAGCTCCCGTTTATTTTTTTCTCATTGTGCTCAAAATGTCAATTTGTTATCATTATATAACGTACGAATCAGTGAAATACTGGTGAACCAGTTATCACAGATCACGTTCCTTTTAGAGTCTCTAACTGGCTCCCAACATATATTTCCAAGTTGGTGGTGAGTCAACAAGGGCATATATTTCGAGACCGTACTTATTTGGATTACTTGGGATGTATTGACGAAAAATTTTCCGGATTTTAATTTTTTCTCAATTGTCACATTTTGGAATGATGTGTGAGCCGATTTGCATTTCCCAACAAAAGGCAGAAGAATATCTCTGATTGGCGCCAGCTTATCTATTTCTTTCCTTTCAGCGCGAGTATTGGTGTCATCAAACCCCAAATGCTGAATCAGGAACAAAATTCGAAACTGAGACATTGTCAGTCGGAAAAGTTCAACACCCGTTCCATTGTTGTTCCACAGTTCCTTTACATTCAAGCGACCTGATTTCAGCACGCCTGCCAAATATATCAAACTGATAAGTCCTTGAATTTCAACAATATCAGTTTGTTTTGTGTTCCTTTCGCGAGAATAGTTTTCGACATTTTTTTCAATGTGCTGGTTCGTATATTCCACTATCATCGCAAGCATTTGTGGATGGCAACCATGGCAGCAAACGGCACGGTTGTGTTAGAGAGCTCTCTCAAGAATAAAAATTGTGAAAAATGTAAGAAGACTTCAATAAATGGAGTGAAGTGAATCAACTGTGAAAGTTATCATCATGCAAGCTGTGCTAGAAATTGCAGTTTCATTAAATCAATCAGTGAAGATTTATTCACCTGTTGTGAATCATCCGTAAAAACTGTGAGTAATTTGGAATCTGATAATGACCAGGCCTTTTTGGATGCTATCGGACAACTATCACCCGAAAAAAAGGTAGACATAAGTATTTTCACCTACGTTGTTAAACAAAAAGAACTGATAATTAATGAATTACGATAAAAAATTAAAATGTTGAATGATAAAATCGATCAACTGAAGAACGTAGAAAAAGTAAGCACAACATATACTGCTAATCCAAAAAAGTTATGGAAAAGATATCCTAGCTAAAAAAACACTGCAGACAAGTGCTCCGATTAATGAACCTGCTACCTCGAGAGGAGTTGCCGGTTGTGTAAAAATTCCCGAGGTCACAGAAAAACAACTGTCGTGTGTTCTGTTGGAAACTGGAACGAGAAAAAAATTTTACGATTATATCAATCTGGCTAATCATAATGAAGTGGCTGCTGATAATGGAGAATGGAAACAAGTAGTCAAGAAGAAAACGAGGAGGCAATTGGTTGTGGGTCGAAATAACTCCATCAAGATCAATGGAAAAGAAATGAAAGGAATTCCAAAGATGACACTTTTCCATGTATACAGAGTGGACCCAACGATGACTGTAAGTGATCTGCAGAACTTGCTAAAACCTCATCTTCCGGAAGTATCGTGTGAGAAAATGTCTTCAAAGTATCCAGATGTATATTCCTCCTTCAATGTGAGTATATTTTATGACAACTTCAATGACGCGATGGATCCTTCCAAATGGCCTCAAGGAGCTCATGTACAACGTTTTTTAGAACTGAGAAGGTATGCTCTGCAACCCCCACCCCAGTTATTGTGAGTGATAACTATGATTTGATGTTATTGAACGTTAACTGTTTGACGAGTAATAAAGTCGATAACATTGTTATTGACTATTCAGATTCTGATCTGAAATTTATATGTTTAACAGAAACATGGTGTGTGAAGGAGAGTGTGGATAGTTTTCCGGCTTCGAAATAAGTAGTTATTTCACCAGAACGAAATATAAGGGTGGTGGTGTTACCATCTGGTCATTAACATAGTTAGATGTCACAAAACTTTACCTAGACGATTTCTGCTTTGAAAAAGATATAGAGGTTTGTGGAGTCATCTGGAAATATAATGATGAAACAAATTTTATAGTTGTGACTGTTATTGATCAACAGCGGGCAATTTCAATGTATTTTTCAATAACCTGAATCTCTTATTATTCCACTTATTTGAATTGAAAATGAAAATAATTTTAAATGGAGATTTCAACAACCATTCACTTCATGACCGAGATGTGCTCATGTTATATCAATTACTCATATCGTATATCTTAATCCAACGGTTGATGATCCAACGCGTATCTCGTTGACTTCACAAACGACTTTGGATCAGATCTATACTAACTTCAGTATTGAAAAAAAAATTAAAGTAGTTGATGATACTATATCAGATCATAGAACTGTTTTCTTTTTCATTAATTCGTATCAGTCCAAGAAGGAGAAAAATTGTATTCGCAAACGTATTATAAATGAACAAACTTTGCACAATTTGAAAAATGCATTGGAAAACAAAAGCTGGTTGAGATTTATTTGGATATTGCAGTTGATGAAAAATATAATTGGTTTCATGATGAGTTAATCAATTACTTCAATCGCGAAAGTCCTTTCAAAAATATTAACACGAACAGGAATGATCTCGGGAATGGGTGAACGAGAGTATGAGAGAATCTAGCAGGAATCTGAAGAACATTTTTCATCTAAAAAAAATAAACCCGTCACTCCATGAATATTATAAAATACATGAAAAACAGCACAAAGAATCAGTAAAGGAAACAAAAAATTTGTTTTACTCGCATAAAATATATTCCTCCTCAAATGTGAATAGAAGTGCGTAGTCTGTCATAAATACCTCACGGGAAAAATGAAACATTTTTCGAAAAATATATCAATTGAAATTGATGACAAAATTTGTTCAGATGCTCAGGTTATAGCTGATGGTTTTAACCGTTTCTTCAGTCAATCTCCTCATGACATTATGAGTAAAATACATAATGCAAATATAATATCACAAAAAATATCTACTCCTAGCATCAAAAAAGTGTTTTTCTTCAGGATGTAAATGAAGAGGAGATAGAACATGTGATAAAACATAAATTAAAAAATAAATATTCATCTGGCCCAGATGGTATATCTGCATAAGTCATAAAACGTATTTTCACTCAAATCACAAAACCTCTATGTCATATCATAAACAGGTCTTTTCAGGATGGAATTTTTCCAAGCAGATTGAAAATGTCACTCATAACACCTCTTTTCAAAAAAGGCACCCTACATAATATGGAAAATTACAGACCAGTATCTCAGCCTCCTGTAATATCGAAAAAAAAAAATATTTAATGCTGAATTCTTTGATGGGATTCCTGATGAAGAATAATATTCTTAATCGAAACCAACATGGATTCCATGAAGGTCGTTCAACGATGACTGCTATATACTTTCTTTATGAAAAAATTTTGGGAGGTGTGGAAGCAAATGAAATTACTACAGCAGTATTCTGTGACATGAGTTGAGCGTTTGACTGCGTGCAACATGAACTTTTATTGCAAAAACTATACAATTCGAATCGTATCTTCGGAATCGCACTCAAAGTGGCAAAATAAATCATAGAAAAGAAAATATTCAGAATCAGTTCGTATCGACCCTTATGACCAATAAAATTGGAGTACCCCAGGGCTCTGTTCTGGGTCCGGTTCTGTTTGTGCTTTATATTAATGATTTGCCTGTAATTTCACCATAGGCCTTCTCTTGTTTATATGCTGACGACACAACACTTTTGTTTCTACAGGATACAATTCACTCCACTCTCCAGAGTCTTTATGACTGGTTATCCAGCCATTCTTCATTCCTAAACCCATGCAAAACTCAATATATGTCTTTTCAAAACCGTCATCATGATATTACCACCGAAATAGATATAAATATAAATAATGAATCAATAGAACAATCAAACTGTGTTAAATTTTTAGGAATAGATTTTGATTCTGATCTCTCATTCACCACTCATTGCGTAAATCTCATGAAGAATCTGAATAGCAAGTGTTATAAAATTATAATTTTGAGAAATGTTCTGGATAAACAAGCATTACTATCATTCCATTATGGTCAAATTCAGTCAAGATTGATATATGATATTTTAATTTGGGGTAACTTGTCTTCTATGAAAGATATTTTCATAACACAAAAAATAATATTAAGAAACATTGCTAACGTATCTTCAAGAACTTCCTGTCGAATACTATTCAGAGAGTATAATATTCTCACGGTTTATGGTTTATTTATCGTTGAACTATTGATGTATCTACACAAAAAATCAAGATAAGTTCATGAAAAATGAATCGGTACATCATTACAATACAAGAATAAAAAATGGTCTACATATTCCAAGAAATTGTACATCATTATGTCAAAAATCATACCGAATAATGGGCCTCAGGCTGTATGATATATTACCTACTGAATATAAAAGATTTACCAAGTTGGACCATTTCAAATATGATATCAAGTTGCTTATGTTAGATATAAGTCCTTACAATATTGATGAGTTCACTAATTATTTTAAATAGAGTCGTTTTGTTCTGTCTGAATTTTTGAATGTTCCTAAATGTGCAATATATATGTATGTATGTGTATGTATATATATATATATATATATATGTATATATATATATATGTAAATATTAGTATAGGTATATGTATTTGTATGTATATATTATGCTTTGACTTTGTTAAAGTGACAAATTTGTATCTTTTTACTTATATGAGTTTTTTCGTGACTTGTTCTATAACTTGTCAAAGTTCTCTTAAATGGACCAATAAAATTTATCTATCTATCTATAATCGAAAAAATATCTCGAAATTTCAACAGCGCCTTTCAAATTTTTTACAACTGCTTTGGGTCCTGGCAGTCGAGTGATTAGGTTCTCTGCTCGGGTCCTACTTTGGTGGGGGACATGTTTTGACCACTGTGTAACCCTATCTTTTCCAAGGAAATATGGGCCCAATGAATCTTGTTCCTAATTCTCGACATCCGTGATTTCCTGTTCCGTATCTGAATCGGACTGTCTTGTCTCTAATACATCCTCTTCAAGTTCATCTTCGGCATATACGAAATCATCTTCTTCCTCTTTTTCCAAACATTCTAACATAAGGTCCTGTTCACGTTCATATAAAGCCATCTGGAAATTACCCTGCATTAGGGTAACTCATATAACACAACGATAGTATGTGCATACTATACAAAAAAATAGTTGCTCACCTTCAAATGTGCCGAAAAAAGAAAAAAAAATGATGCTGGTCAAAAATGGGATCGGGAACAGGCGTCGGACTCTCACTCCGCAATCTTATATAACTCAAAAACAATCAAATCCACGCACTTCACACTCTTGTGACAGACTGATTGTCCGATGCTTGAAGAATACTGAAACGCACCGATTCGAAGGGTAAGGGTTTTCGGGGTTAACGACAATTAAAAACATCTGCGGACCAGCAGACCGCGCGCCAGTCCCGGAAGATTAATATAGGAGTTGATCACAACAAATTTCCGTCGACCTCGTTCCTGGGGTCAACGTGAAATTTTCACTTATAATCTCCCTAGAGCATGAATTATTGCCGGAAATTTTTTGAGTACATGATTTTTTTGAAAATTATCACGTGTCGCGAAGCAACGAGGGATAATTTTCTTTAAGAATTCATGTCGAGACAAATTTCCCGCAATTAATTCAAGCACGTGGGGGATTCGGCAAGAAAATTTTATACCGGAATAATATATTTTTTTTTTATTCTGAGAAAGGAGTAAGTTGCATCGACCACGGTGGGCCATTAGCAACGTAATGGTACAGTAACATTTCCATAGTAACTCATATTTACATTTTGTTCACATTATTGGTCTGAAATTAGATTGCGTCTTTTAAGTGCAGGTCGTTTAGAAAGTTCAGAAGGTTAGAGAGAGAAGGGATTTCATTTCTGGTTCCAGGCAGTATTTTCGTCTTGTTTCGTCGTACCTAGGACACTCCACTCGAATGTGTTTGACACTAACCGGCACTAGACATAAGTCGCAAGCTTTCACTGGTTCCCTTTTGAAGATGTGGTCATGGGTATATCTTGTGTGGCCCATTCGTAGTCGTGACAGGATGACTTGATGTCTTCTTTTCTGGGGAGATGTGGTCCATGGTTTCACTGATTTTTTAAATTTCGTTGAGTTTGGTATTTTTTGTTGCCACTCATTTTGCCATTGTTTCCCATATCAGGTATTTAATGTGGAATTATATTTGAATTGAAAACATTAAGTAAATATTTATTTTGAGGTTATTCACAAATAAATAGAAGGCTATGTGTAATGGGTTGGGGGAGTTTTTTTCTGATTTTCCTTGTTCCCTAGTAAAATAAGTATATAATATCAGATAAACTATTATGTAAAATTAATTGATTTCATACAATTTTCTTACTAGGTTTCAGGGAAATGTTAATATTACTAAAAATGAAAGTGGATACGTTCGTATTGCGGGAGTCTTTTTTTTATTTTCCCCGTGCCCTAGTACAATAAAATATTTAATATCAGATACATTTTTATATAAAATTGATTGTTTTCATACAATTTTCTTACTGGGTTTAAGGGAAATGTAATATTGATTAAAAATGAAAGTGGATGTTCGTATTGCCGGATATTTTTTTCCCGGGCCCTAGTAAAATAAAATTCATAATATCAGATACACTATTATATAAAAATAATTGATTTCATGTAATTTTCTTACTAGGTTTAGGCAAATGTCAATATTGACTACAAACAAAGGTGATATACAGCAAAAAAATATATAACTATACCTATACATATATACATAAATATTTTTCATATTTCTCTAGGTTTAATTCTAAGAAAAATTATTATTAGCGGTAATAATTTGTTTTTCAAATAATTCAGGAAATCGGGATATTTCATTCTTCATTCTGAATAGAATGTTGTTGGCGTATGTTGCCGGTTAAAAAATATTTTGTGAAGTTAGCCATGGATTTGACATTCACTACTCTTGTCAATCAATATTTTATTTGTGGCATTATAAGTTCCTCATAACATTGTATACAATCATAAGTTAGTAAAAAAAGTGATGATAAAATTAACTTTCAATCGTATGAATTGTGTTCCTTCTGCAAAGAATCACAGCACATTGAAATGTACCATAAACATGTAAAATATATAACATACCTAGTGGAATAATCTGGATTGAATCCTGAGCAAGAAAACTTATTTGAAGAGTTTGACAACATTCTGCGTGATATTGTGCCTTCTTTTGGACACAAATCTAATACTCAAAGAAATAAACTGGTGTCTCAGTATTATTTTTATTTTTTGAAACACATGCATATTGTTAAGAAAAACACCGGTTCGGTGTTTTATTCACCACATAGGAGAGAGGAGGTAGAAGTGGAATTTTTGAAGAATTTAAAATTTATTAATGATATTATAGAATGTACACCTTAATAAATTGTTGTAATATTTCCAACTTATAATGTGAGTAAATAAAAAATATTGTCAATCTTATTTCAATATTATTTTTGTCTAATTATATGATAGCTGTCATGTGCCGGGAAATTTCCACTCATTAATTTTACGTTTACATGCTAATGTGGATGAAAAATTTTCAGAAAATTCGCTGGTTACCATAGTAACAATGTCGAAATAAAGCATCTGAAAATGACTGGTATGAAATTTTCGATATCCATTCACTTCAACTAGCAGGAAACTCACAATATTTGGATATGAAAATACATAAATTTGACAGCGCAAAGGTAATTTGATTTGGAATTTGAATATTATTCGTGTGAGTTTAGTTGCCTATACCACAATGAAGCATTTACAGGATATTAATTGGCGATTTCGGTGTATGTTTGGTTGTATATATCACAATCATGCATTGAAAGAGGAATTGATGGTTTATAGGGGTCATTAACGATCGATTTCTTGTTGATTAAACAGACTCGTTAGTACGAGGTTGCCGGAAAAAATAATAGTAGTGCAATTTATAAACTGCTCCATTACTTTTTATCTGTTTAGCAATAGTATCTTCTGTTGTTGTTCTGTTTCTCATAGACTGCTCCTTGTGTAGATTTCCAGCCCCCATGACGCTTTAACCCAGTTATATCGCCTCCTCCATCAATGTACAGAGCGGTAGATGATCTGCGACAACAATGGCCGGCTTAACTTTGAGGATTTGACAAGTTTAAATATATGGCAATTTGTTCACTGCAAATTTGGTTTTTTCTATACGTTGTATTGTACATTTGAATTTTTGATAATTCAGGAAGAATTAATGAATTTTTACATGTGACGGACGGAGATCGATGTACTTCTTTACAATATTGTAAAACGTACTGTTTATTGTGAATTTTCGTACAGTTTTGGTTTTAGTCTTGGGTGCTGTTATTAATAACTCTGTAGGAATTCTTTCACGTTTCTATATTTATTTCATATACCTCGTTTGAGCGGCATGCGCTCATAATTCCAATAATTAATATAACCTGAAGCAAATAAGAATATGAGTTTTTGAATAGATCAGGTTGAATATGTATTCTACCTTATGCAAAAAAAAATTTATTCAGGAGCTTTGTCAATAAATTTCCTAATTTGATCCGGGGTCAGAGTGAAGACTTCTTTGCTTGAAATCCTTCAGATTTTTTTTTAAAACGCTCGTAGTTTGTCGTATTTTTTCAGATCAATGTCATGGTTTATTCTCAACATAGACGTATTCATTAAATAGAATGACCATGATGAAGATGGTTTGTATTTTGCATTTAATTCAGCGAAATTGGCCTGCGGAACATTTCCGGAAAATGAGTTGGTGTTGTTTTGAAAGCCATTCGTTGAAGGTTGTGTACGTTTTATTATAAATGGATTTCGATGTTTCCGGTATTGAGGTAGATGTTGTTGCTGCAGATAGTTGTACAATTTTTGGTGGTGTACAAGTAAAATATTTTTCAATTTTATCCATCTGAACACAAATACACGCACACTACGTATCTGACGCTGACACTTTTGAGTTTGTTTATATTATTTCCATGGTATTATTTGATTTGAGAAAATTTGTGATTGGAGGGCAAGAGGGAATAGGACTATTAAATACCTTGTCATTGTTCTCCAAGAGAATAATGTATGGCATTATACTGCAAAAACCACAAGTATAATAGGTACTTACATTATGTATCAATCGTAAATTAATATTCTTCTGTCCCTACCGCATATATCCATAAATTTGTTCATAATTTCATCATGAAATCATCATATTCCAAGGGAGACATATGAGTAAATTCTTGAGAAATTCCCGAATTTTGGGAGTACTGAAATTCCATTGATTACGCTATTGAATGTAGTTTCTGATGCAGGCTACAGTATGTCGGTATGAAGAAACATGTTTCCATTTATTTATTCATTCACTCAGATTTACAGTTTATCCAACAGATGAACAGTTGATAATAACTCTATATTTTGATTTTTATAAATATATTCACTATAATTTCAGTATTCATTTAATTAATGGTATACATAAAAAACCATAAAGAAAAATAGATCATTCAAAAAACTTTTTAACAAAAAATCAAACCGACGAAATACGGAACTGAAGAGTAAAAAATAAAATAAACCTTCTTAGTCTCAATAACTGAGCTCCTGAACTAATGTAAGTAACTAATTTTGAGTGGGCATCAAACAAACAAGCAAATGAATTAGGTAAGGCTTAAAATGATGGCATCAAGTTCTGATGATTTTCAATGATCTTCGTTGATTGTTTGTTTGGCGCCGAGTCAAAATTGGTTACTTACATTAGTTTGGGAGCTTAGTTATTGAGACTAAGAAGGTTTATTTTATTTTTTACTTTTCAGTTCCGTATTTCGTCGGTTTAATTTTTTGTTAAAATTTTTTTATTTTTAAATTTTTTGTGGCTGAAATCTACTAATTACTAACCGTTTTTGATTACTTCCAAAATACTACTTACCCACCTTACTGCAACTATTACCAGTTAAATAATGTGATTATCTACTTTTACTATTTGTTGTATATAAATTATTTTTGTTGTTCTGGTTAGTTTATTTCATTACTTTGTATATCATTCCATCCTCTCATAGAATATAATGATTGTGACGGATGATGTGAGAACAAAAATAATGACTCTAGCAATCTGTCATTGCCAACTACATATGTGTGCCAATGTTCACATGTGAAAAATCAATTATCCCCCATTTTTCTACCCGTAAGGGTGGATGATTCCATTCACAATCCGAATATGATCAACTATGAGGTATACCCTATCTAATGAAGGAAGAATCATCCAAATCGGAGATCCCAGTACAAAGTTATGCCTGACAGAATCGGTTAACGGACCAGAATTCAGAGGGTGAGTGATCAATATCCTTCATTTTGCTGCCCTTAGGGGTAGATTCCATCTTTCAAATCCGAATGGGACCAACTTCGAAGTACACCCTATCCACTGGAAAAAGAATGATCGGAATCGGACGTCTCAGTAAAAAGTTATGCGTGATCATACATAAAAAAAAAAAAAATATACGCGTCGACTAGAGAACCTCCTCCTTTTTGATTTCGTCTGTTAAAAATCATATTAATGGCCAGCTTCAAGAGCTAATCACCCCACAGTAGAGTTTTTATAGTTTAGTCAGTTAGATCTTAACATATTTTTTTTTATTGATACGAGAAGCCATTTAAGCATAGCTCGTTTTGTGGAACATTCTCTTATCATACATTTTCATATTTATTTCTACACAGTAAATAGAGATTATAAATTGATTCTCTAGATTAGGGTTGGGAGAAAATTGAAGTAGTTATAGTCTCCCATTTATGAAAATATCGTCGTAAAAAATATATTGCCTGTATTTGTCACTAGGACTGATCGATCTTTTTCGAACGTTTTCCAACAACGTAGTAAGGATATGATTCTGAAAAAAACACCTCTGCGTTTTGAGTGGTCAGTTTCATCGATCACCCATTAACCTCATCAGAGGTAGTATGTGCAGAGAACCGCAATGAGCTTAGGGTCACTCGCTAGTTAGACGGGCCTGAAATAATCGAATTAAATCCAGCGGGCACAATTTAAATTCGGAACATACATCTTGCCTCTGCAATCCGTCTTTTGGCTGGCGTTCAACACACAGGTTGGTAATTTACCAACATCCGCTTGGGGCTCTTTGAGAGTTTATGAGTGTGGTGACCACTCGACCGATCTCCATTCCAGGCTGGAGTGTCGATGTATGATTCAATATACGGTTTACGTATTGTCCAGGTAGTAGTGTTACTTAAAGAAGATTATGTACCCGCTATCTCAGAAGGTCTGAAGCAATCTTGTACACGAATATGGTATTGTATTCAGAAATATATTGCTGTACGAAATTCCAGATTGTATCTAGCAAAAATACTGAAATAAATAAAAACTTCGAATACCAGAGGTTTCTAAATAGGGGCAAAAGGGTTAAGCGTGCATCGATAGATAGCAGATAATAATAATTCACAGATTGAATTGATATGTATTTAATTCATTAAATGGAAAAAATGTCAGAGGTGCTTTATCTAGAACTTCAATGACTTTTTTCTACACCCGCACTATGATAATACACTATATGCCCATAATCCGTTTCATAATGAGATCCATTATAATACAGATTTTTCATAACGATACAGATTTTTAATCATAGAAACCCATAATTTTTCAATCAAGCATTGACATTGTCCTAGATTCCTATATTATTGTTTATTTGTCAAAATCAATAGGTATTAAATATTCGTAGAATATAGCTAAACTTCGATAATTATATTATCAAAATGTCTGATATCAGCGATATAGAAGAATCACCATCGACTCCTCCACACATATCGGAGAAAGCAGAAAATGCAGTACAAAATATTTCACCCCAAAAATCTAAGGAAGTGTACGAAAAACTAAATCAACGGTTATGTACTTGAGGAATACAAATAATATTTCGACATTCTCCGAAAATGTTTTGATTGCTCATTTTCAGGAATTGATGGAAACTATGAAATCATCTAGTACATGGACACATTATTCAATAATAAAATCGTTGGTAACTTTCAACCATAATATAGACATTTCTGAATATAAGAAGCTACAAGCTTCATTGAAGCGGAGGTCCGAACAAATAAAAACGTTTATCGACGAAGCACCCGATGAAAAGTTTTTATTTATAAAAGTAAGTATCTACCTAACATTGCATTTTTTTCATGATTACATTTTTCATTCGACTCATGCATGATATATTTCATTAATATCGAGAAAAGTTGATAAGTTAACGCGTGGAAAAGCAGGCTAAGGCGCTAGATTTGAACTATAGACTACAGAATGAGACGCGGGTTCGAAACTAGCCTAGGTCATCCTGCTTTTTATTTCATTTTAATTTTTTCCTTTTCTTTATCTCATATTGTTTTTTTTTTTGTAATTTATCTTTTTGTTTTAGGTAGCAATTATTTTTGGAATAATGGGAGCATGTCGAAGGCATGAACTAAAATGTGATAATGTCAAAGATATGAATGGAATCTTAATTGTAAACGTGGTAGAAACTAAAACAAAAGTACAACGAACATTTACAATTACCGGCAAATACTACGAAATTAGTAAAAAATATATTAATCTACGGCCGAAAATTTGCCCCACCCCTTCTTTTTTCGTTAATTATTTTAATGGAAAATGCACAATTCAAAACATTGGTATTAATAGATTTGGTAATTTAGGGAAGCAAATAGCAAATATTTAAATCTGCCTGATCCGAATTTATATACAGGGCATTGTTTTCCCGTAAGGAATCGTCATGGTGGCTGGAAATCCAATTCAGTGGCGGAAGGCTACATTGAAAATTCGGTTCAGAATAAAATCAGCATTTCCAATACAATATTGAACTCTATTGAGACTAACAATAATGAAATAAATGTAAATATCCTTCCACTTCCAGATCAGTGGGACCTGGAATATACTTTTCAAACTGCACAATAAATATCTCAAATTTTTAAGAAATCAGATTAATTTCAATTATTTGGTTTATAAATATAAATAGAATATTTATGTTTCCTATATCCATGGTAATACCCGAGGTAATACCATTAATAACAAGTTTGTAGAATTTTTTATAGAAATACGAGTAATTACCGTTATTGTGTTCAATACAAATATAAATATAATATTTATAGTTCTTCATTATTTATCGGGTGTAGAAAAAATAGCGTATGCAACTCTCATGTAATGGTTATCAATTCATGATCGTTGCATAATATACTATTATGTCGTATTTTTATTTCCGTTATATAATTTTTTTTTTCAGTTATGACACATTTGCCATTCCATTCCGTATGCGGTCAATTAGTAAGTAAGTTATACTACAAAACATTGCTTGATTTCGTTAACGGAATTATGTACTTCGCAATAGTTGATTCAACTAGTCTTACTGGATTTCCTACCCAAAGGTGGGTATGATACCGGTTATTCGATGCAACTGAGTAAAATCTCTTGATTACTGGGGAGTGTACTGATTCGATATGTGGCATTCTGTGGGATACCACCAGCAAATTACCTACCAGATGTCCTAGCCTATACGAGGGTAGGCTGAAAAGTTTCCGACCCGAACATGAAGATGGCAGCACTAGTATCAATAGCTAGAAAATGTATTTGAGCATCTTTTGATAGGTACTCCCGAAAATGGCAACCATTTTGGACGTGCGGTTGTGTTTGACACTGCTTTGAGTGAGTAGATGTGTTTTTGTGAAAATGGAAAAAATTTAGTATCGAGCTTTCATTGAATATTTATTTTTGAAAGGCAATACTTACTCCTACTCAATACTTAATCCTACGCAAGTTAGACGCTGTTTATGGGGATTCTGCACCATCATTTATCACCGTGAAATTTTGAGGAGCTGAATTTTGACGTTGATGTACCAACTTGGAAGACGATGAACGTCCGGGATGTGTGTCAATGTTGTAAATAGGGGAGCAACATTGACACCTGCCAGTAAAATAAAATGTGTTTTGACTCACTGCCGTTCATTTAGAGGCTGTAAAATCGTGACATAATGTTTACAGCGACTCCATTATCCTCATTACTGTGAATAATTTGCATTCAAAATAAAATCAAGAATTTTCATAAATATTTTTTCGAAAACATGTCATATCTTCTTATGTCATATCTTATATAACAAGTCATGTCATATATATGTCATATCTTATATAACACGTGTTAGTTGATGAATTTATAAATAGAAGAGACGCCCACCTGACATGTTGACTTCTTCAGCCATTTCATTCCATGCTTTCTCCGTACAATCTTTCCTGGAATATTCTCGGAGATCATAATCGTAGAGCTCTGGATGTTTCTCCACTTCTCCTACGAATTTAATGTTGCGTAATGATGCCATAGACAAGAGTTCTATACTGATATAGACCGCAAACTCAATGTCAAAATTTCCCGACTGATTTCAGTGCCACCTACGTGGTTGGAGTCATGAACTAATCAATGGGCGGCAATTTTCGAATTCGACTCTTGAAAATAAATTACGAGACCTTCGTACTCAGCCAAGGAAACCTTTCTGCCCAGAACCCCGTTCTTTATGTGGTATTGAGGATTCCTCAACACAAAGGATTTCTCAGCATAGTGTGATGCAAACAGGCAATATTCAATCAAAATGACAAACTCAGTTATCACCGTGTTGAAAACTCAAACCAGCGACTAATGAATTTTTCTCTGAATAAAGAATATTGAACATGATAAGCTGATAAACCCTCCTCATTATATGCGGTGTGCTTGGTAATGAAAATATTTTGAAAAATTGTTTGAAAAAGATAGCATCTGTATGAAAATTGTAGATATGATCACTTTATCGTACGCTTATCACTAACTACCCAAATGCACCATTTGATGATAAGTTACCATCATCAATGTGTGAACTACATCAATGTATTATTACATATAATTAGTGCAGCACCCATCGAAATGTTAATTCAGGAGTGATAGTGAAATACATACTTGTGTACAATTAACAGGAAAGCGATGCATATTGACATTATTTCCATTGTTATCACAGGAAGCCACGCAACATTAAAATACCATTTTGATTGAATACTTCTTCGAACATCGAAAGCAAACAGAAAAATCCTAAGTTGTTTATGTTCCACACGTGGAAGATGACAAATCGTGAATGACATTAAGGACACCCCCCTTCCCCGCGATTGCGTGTTGGTCATTTCAGTCGATCTCAGCACCCCCATACGGTTTGTAGTCAACACTAACATCGAGTATGACAGTTTATAGCTAAAGAAGCAGTTAGCTCACTTGGCGTCGGCACTTTGATCTTTATGTTCCCGTTTGTACACTGCGCAACACTGATTTTTATCCCTCGCGCATACCGCGTGTTACTGTGTTAATAATACTGACATTTTCCGGATACTTCGAAGAGCGATAATCGCGTACAGTCTTCTGCGCATCCTGAATTTTTTCCCTGGAGTTGATGTTACCTTGGAACATGCATTTGGGCCAAGTGAGCTAACTGCTTCTTTACTCATCTACAATCATCTACTCTTCCATATGGATTGGGGAATTCAAGGCCAAAAATTGGTTATATTCCATCATTCTCTGCATCAAATCATGAAATCTACACCGTATTATCACTTCTTAGGGCAAAAATAAAAAAACATTGAAAACATTTTTTTGTATTTAATTCCTACCACTGACATTGTATACGTATACGTATACGTATACGGGAAGTCGATGACATTTTGAGTTATTAGCAAATGAGATAGTCTGAAAAATTAAGAAAAAAGGAATTGTCAGATTTCGAATTTATAAGGAACAAAATTCTCGATAGACAATCTGAATTTATTATTTTCATCATTTCGGATATTGATTCTATGAAAATCATAGATATTTCATCATTATTTTGATTGATTGTCTTCAAGTTTGATGAAAATAGTAATGTAACCCTTTCAGAATCTTAAATAATTATTCAGTTTTTCATATTTTCAGCAGAATCATCTACTCACCATATGGATTGGGGAATTCAGGGCCAAAGATTGGTTATATTTCATCATTATCTGCATCAAATCATGAAATCTACACCGTATTATCACTTCTTAGGGTAAAAATTAAAAACATTGAAATTTTTATTTTTATTTAATTTCTACCTCTGACATTGTATACGTAGTTGGGGAGTCGGTGAAGGTCATAGTCCTTACGGCAGACATTTTGAGTTATTAACAAATGAGATAGTCTGAAAAATTAAGAAAAAACGATTTGTCAGATTTCGATTTTATAAGGAACAAAATTCTCGATATACAATCTAAATTTATTATTTTCATCATTTCAGACATTGATTCTATGAAAATCATAGATATTTCATCATTATTTTGATTGGTTGTCTTCAAGTTTGATTAAAATAGTAACGTAACCCTTTCAAAATCATAAGAATTATTCAGTTTTTCATATTTTCAGCAGAATCATCTACTCTTCCATATGGATTGGGGAATTCAGGGCCGATAATTTTATATTTCATCATTCTCTGCATCAAATCACGAAATCAACACCGTATTATCACTTCTTACGGTAAAAATTAAAAAAAACATTGAAAATATTTTTTTTTATTCAATTTCTACCACTGACATTGTATACGTAGTTGAGGAGTCGGTGAAGGTCATAGTCCTTACGGCAGCATTTTGAGAGAGATGTCCATAATTCCGGTGACAATGCATTACGGAATTTTTGTTACAGAAAAAAACAAATTGGCGGCTTCAAGATGACGGATGAAATCTGTAAATATGGCCCGATTCGATTCAAAATTGGTATGTGAGGGTTTTTGGGGTCGGAGATTATGTTTTTTTTTTCAAAATTCATAAAGATGGCGGATGAGTTTTGCGATTATGATCCGATTCGATTCAAAATTGGTATGTGGGGGTTTTCGGGGTCAAACATGATGAAATTTTTGTCAAAATCCAAAAATTCAAGATGGCGGTCCCAAGATGGAGAAGGAGTTTTGTAATTATGATCCGATTCGATTTAAAATTGGTATGCAGGGGTTTTCGAAGTCGGAGTTTATGCATTTTTCGTCAAAATATATAAATTCAAGATGGCGGCTCCAAGATGGAGGACGAGTTTTGTAATTATGGATAGATTCGTTCCAAAATTGATATGCGCCGGTTTTTTTTCGTCGGAAATTCTGAATTTCTTGTAGAAATTTATAGATTCAAGATAGCCGCCCCAAGATGGAGGACGATTTTTCTGATTATGGTCATATTTTATTCAAAATTGGTATGGGGGTTTTCAGGTTCGGAGATTATGATTTTTTTTTTCAAAATCTATGAATTTTTGGGGACGGAGATCATGATTCCTTCCAGCTCAAAACTTACAGGGAACAGAACTTGTAATAACGATGCTCTATTAGAAATGAACAGATCAAGGCAAACTAACTGAAAACCAAAAATTAAAATAACTAATAAAAAAAAATTAAAGACACGGTTTCATTCAAGCCATGTACTAACATGTACACCCTAAAATTGAATTCACTATCGAAGTAGAGACCAATAATACAATCAACTTCTTAGATCTAACAATAACCAAAACAGACAAATAACTCAATTTTGATATATTCAGAAAACCCACACAAACTGACCACATAATTCATGGCAGTTCGAATCATCCTTTCTAATATAAAATGTCTCCGTTTTATTCTTACATTCATAGGCTTTGGAATGTTCCTTTGTCTGCTTTGAACTCTCAAAAAGAAGTCAGCGTTCTCAAACAACTTGCATTGAGCAATGGTTATAATCCTAAAATTGTTACTAAGCTGATTTATGGAATATCTTTGAACAAAGAAAGAAACACTGTTTATTCTATCATCCACAAACCTTCAGATACTAAGTATTTTTCAGTATCATTTTTGAATGATATTTTTTTATCTATTTTCAAACTCTTCCATAAATTTTTTTACAATATTAAAATGTCCTTTGAAACTTGCAATACCCCAGATTTATTGTTAGTGAACACTAAAGATAAAATCGATTCTACTGATAAATGCGGAATTTACAAGCTTATGAGCAATAACTAAAATTCAACTTATATTGGAAAAACTATTAGGAAAATATCTACTAGAATCAAATATCACATTTGAAGACCTTTCACTCCTAGTTTTGGCAGTCATTTGAAAGATCAAGACCACACTATTGATAACAATAACAGTTTCAAAATTTTGCATAGTGTCACTGATAACAATCTCAAACTTGATTTGTTAGAAGATTTGGAAATATCTAGAGAACGGTTCAGGAATGAAAGTTGTGTGAATACTCAGATTCATTTGAACCACACCATATTCAATCCTGTCTTTAAATCGCTATAATATAAATACAATTGTTCCTTCCTCGCACATCCTACTTCTTCTAAATCCACTCCCAGTTCTTGGATATTTTGAAATCTGGAGCTCTTTCATTCTGAATTGACATGTCCCCCTTCTTATTCATTTGGTGATTAGTGATCTTGCGAGTTCATGTTCCTTGATTCACGTTTTCTTCGTTGCAGTCTGTCCGGATCAGATCATAATTTTCTACAAATATAATGTCTCATAAAATGAGTTCACCTTCTACAGTTACTCTGTATAAATTCTGATAAGTGAGTAATTTCAATTTCAACATCTTCACAAAATGTATTTCTTTGTATCACAGAATCTTCATCTAATATCATATTTCCTATAACCTTTTAACTTTTCAGAATTTTCCCTGAAGATGGACGTTTGACCAAAACGTTTGGAAATAGCAAATGAAAATCTTTTTTGTGCACTATAGCCTAAAGGCAGATTCGCCTACGACAATGAATATATTTTTACTTCTATATTTATAACAAATTAATTATTTTTGTTGAATATTTGGTTTCAAAAAGCTGTCGGCGAATTGTTATAAAATTAATATTCGACAAGTTGTTACTCACCAACCAATCATTGTTCGATGAAATTAATTGGTACCTATTTTTAACAATTTGCGTGTCAAGACTTTTTAAACCCAAATAATTCAACTAAAAATAATTAAATCATTGTCAGCAATAATAACTTATTTTATACGTTTTGGTACATGGCTTACATAAAAGCGTGTCTTTAAGAAAAAACTCTTATTAGTTATTTCATCAATTCATAATTGAGTCCTTGCGAAGTATATTGTTGGTGCTGAGACGTATGTTTCGTTTCTTCCAATCATAAATATGCCCTCTACAGCACAAGAGCTGAACTTCGCACTGAAATCAATTCGATGGTGGCGCCAAAAGGAAGTTAATCAATAGCTCATTCTTACTTTCTGTGGCACTAGCGGTGGAAAGCTCAAGCGAAAAATTGGGAGGGTCAGATGAGTTTGCACCACCTAGTGGCGAAACCCACAAGCTCATAGTATATTGATCGTTGTTGTTATTTTCAACTACAGCCACCAGATGTCCCGCTTACTCTTGTTCAAATCAATTTTGAATATTGATGAAACGAACGAGAAATGGCAGTAAAACATATTCTCTTCAAGAGTTGTTTTTGTTCAATGTCCATGAGATTAATGAATTATTAAAAACTTGTATTTAGGGTTACTGGAATTTGAATTTGCAGCACAGTGAAGAAACAATATATCCCAAAAGAGAATGTTTTGATCACGAGTATTATTACAGAAATTAACCACAGGTGCAACTAGAACAACAAAGTCCTACAGAAGTCCCAACTCAGTGGAAAAATCTACAATCAGTAATTCTTTTGAACTGTTTCAAATAGTGTACGTCTGCGAATATCTTCACTTGATATTCTTCTCGTTTCTCTAAAAAATATTTCAGTATAGCAATACCTAAACTATCTACTGGATATAATATTAACCTTTGAAATACAAACCTTTTATTTTTTTTAGGAAGAGAATTTGAATGGAAAAAATATTTTTTTTTTAATTTTGGATGAAGAATGTTATTTAAAAATATAAAATTTTTAGAGATGTGGAAATGAAAGAATTATTTTGAATTACATTTTCCACACAATGTGGGGGAGAAAGCCACGAATCGTCCTCAAACTCCATAATGCGATTATATTTTGCTTTTATCTCTGAGAGTATGTGAGTAGTAATAAAATTCGGCATGTGAGAAGACGGGATTTCCTACAATTATTTTCCTGAGGTAAAATCGTTGCTCATCTATCTAACCTATTCCACCCATAGGTAAAAACCACTAGTTTCTACAGTTACCACTAAAAATTATTTTTAATGATTAATATTTCACAAAAAAGTATGCCCTTTGGAAGATTCGATATAAAAAACTTTTTAACAAAAAATTAAACCGATGAAAAAATAAACGAAAAAGCAAAAAATTAAATAAAACCTTAGGCTTAATGATAACTGAGCTCCTAAACTAAGGTGAGTAACTGATTTTGAGTCGGCGCCAAGCAAACTAGCAATTGAATTAGGTAAAGCGTAAAATGATGGCAGCGGAATGTACGGCGGCGTCTCGATTACTTCTTCAAAGTAATTTAAAGATCTTCGTTAATTGCTCGTTTGGCGCCGTCTCAAAATTAGTTACTCACATTAGTTTAGGAGCTCAGTTATCATTAAGACTAAGACGGTTTATTTTATGTGGCCAAAATCAACTAATAAACTATCTACTCAATTCACTCCAGGTATCCATTATGTTGTAGTGTCATCAGATCTACCTATATGTATGCCAAGTTCCAACACACTCGGTTCACAGATGAAAAATCAATAATCCCCTATTCTTCTACCCTTAGGGGTGGATAAATCCTTCTCAAATGAGTGGTAGAATCGGTGAACGGGTAAAAATTCAGTAAAGGGTGAAATTTTTTTGAAAATCAAATAGGATTAACTAAAGTATACCCTATCCAATCAAAAAAGGATCATCGAAATCGAACTACTCTGTGGAAAGTTATGCGTGATCATACATAAAAAATATATACGCGTCGACTAGAGAATTTCCTCCCTTTTTTTTCGTCGGTTAAAATTCATATAGATTCCATTATTCTTGCTATTGGAATGGATAAAAAGGGATCAAAATCGATATTCAAATTGAAGATATCAACCCCATTTCTGCGTCGTCTTTTTGGCATTTTCTCATTTCTTTCATTGTGAGTATATGCAATTTGTACTGAATGGGTCACTGAAGGCCAATACCATATCGTTTGAGCCTTCGAACTGCGTAAAATAAAAGGAGTCACATTTACATCGAATTATTATTCTGAATGTGCTCCAAGATGAATTTCAAAGATACGAAGGGGAGACCACTATTTTTCCACAGAGTGTAGCTCCCCACCACGAGACGAATATAATTTTTTTTATATCATTAGGTATCAAGATGGGCTTCAGGAAAAATATTCTCGATTATACGGGGTGTTTCAATTCGTGGAAAAATAAAAGTTTATAGGAATAATACCTATTTACTCATTAACTGCAATACTTTTGAGGTAAATCCACCTCCTTGGAACCACCCATAAATTAAACGCATGTCTACAGGTTTACTGTCGAACAGAGTTGAGAAACTCTCCATTAGAGCTGAAGGAGCTGCAGACAATCAGTTTGGGAATCAATCCTGGCCGATGGGCATAAACTGTGGCAGTCCATTGTGGAGGCGGCCTATCAATTTTTGGTAATTTCAACACACATTAGCAAGTCATCGAACAGTACGGTTCAGTTGTTTGTTGCTATATTTGTTTTGTACTATATATGTTTATGATAAATTTACAAAACGAAATTGTATCTTTTTTTAACTCTTATATTGTTAACTGGAGTTGAGTCTGAAAATATAGGACATTTGTGGGTGAAAGTAGTGGCTTATGGAAAAGAGGGAAGCTGTCACATATGAATTTAATTCGGAAGTTGAGAAACTCTTGTTTAGAAGATTTTTTTTTAAATATTCAAGAATGAATGATGTATGTCACCAGCAGTTGCTTGAGTTGGTCGAACCATACATTAAAAAAAAGATACCAAACCGCAACAGGCTATTAGCGCTGAAGGAAGACTCATAGTTAAATGAATCCATTTTTTCGTATAGTTCAAGCAACTCGTTGTGGCCACCCTCTTTCAATTTCTTATCTCAGTATGGTTTTGACTTGATCTTCCATAGCATAGCAGGATGTCGATGATGGATTTCAATAACATTTCGAATTATTTCTTCCGAATTTGCCCGATTTGCCATTTTTTTATGATTCCAAAAAAAACAGGACTAAAGCACTACTCCAGTATAAATAAATAAATTTTCAAATCGAGACTGTCGACCAGACCGAAAGCAGAATTCAGTCCATTTGGTTCATACACATGCAGCTTTTGAAACAAGTTAACCGCATCGTGCTGGTTAACTGCTTGTGTGGGCGTAGAAATGGACGGAGGTTTGTCGCCGGCTAGATCGACAGTCCGTGGCCGACAGGTCGCCGGCATCTTAACAGTCTGGGACACTGGGAAGACTACAAAGCAGCTTTTACCGAGTATAAGGAGGAATACAAGAAATGAAAAAAATATGACGGCAGATTGCAGAGCCAGCCCCAGCTCAACGCCCCCAGAAAATCCTCTCCAAAGAGCATACCAACGGCATTGCTCTAATAAAAACTGAACGAATTATATGGAAGAGAAAGTATAACTTAACTCATATGCACAATTTTCCTGGATCCAAGGCTGTTGACACAGATACGGCAAGAGTCTGGCGGGGAAAATCTTCATCAACTGAATAATCAAATGGGCTATCAAATGCTCCAAACCATTTAATTCGCTCGGAAAAGATGGATATTCTTGCCTTACTACAAAATGATTTTGAGATAATAGAGCCTCTGCTGAAAAGGCTGTTCAAGGCCAATGTTAAGTTTTCGTATACAAATTGATAGCCTGGGAGCAGGCTGCCGTAGTATTCAAACCAAAGACTTGGAGTCGTCATACAAATGAACCAAAACCATGCCGCAAAAACTGCAGCGATTAGCTCGTTTGGGAATCACAGGGGACGATTCATGCCCCACTGCGAGATTGGGGGTAATGCCGTACCTTCCACCACTGTGTGCTATGAAGTACTGCAACAGACATCAAATTCGAAAGCTGGTAATCTGATTGGACATCTAAAGATTCTGGAAAATAGTCCCCCGAAATCCAGGTACAAACCATTAGATATTATGCCACTCCGTAATGAACTTCCAAAGTTCATTATGAAGTAGTCGTGAAAACCCCATATACACCACAAACGGGCCTCAAGTAGGAAGAGATGCATTATTTCGGTATACTGATGGATCTGAAATGGAAAAAAGGGGCTGGAGTGGGAGTAACGGGACCCAGTTTTGGGCTCTCAAAATCCCTAGGTAGAGCCCCAAAAATGTCCAAGTATAAATCCATGCTATGAAAATCTGCGCCAAGAATACCTTGCAAGAGGCTCCATGGGGACAAAAATCTATATTTTATCAGACAGCCAACGGCATTGAAAGCACTGAAAATATACTTTTATATTGAAGTTTTTGAAGCTGTGTGCACGTAATGTATAGCAGGGAGTGAAAGAATTTTGTATTTCATGCAAAATTATTTTAATTTTGAAAATCGTAGCAGAACGCTTTTGACTATATTCTAGTCATCTTCAGTGCTTACTACCTGCAAGTAAGTAATACCAATATGAATTTTATATGAAATATTTTGAAAATTTGAATGATAAATATTTCGAGGTTACTTACTCGTCAAGTTTGCAAGAAGTCCATCAAAAGGGTTTCCAGTTTGTATAGAAGAGGTGAAAACATTGAGTACATATAACATGTTAAAATATTTTTTTAAATAACACTCATGTGTTATAAGTTGGTGTAATTCATTATTTTAAATTCCATTCCAGATGGCTCCATCGGAGTCAATGTTAGAGTGGAGAGGAAATGGATGTTGGAATTGACAAGAGTGACACATGGCTTAGAACTTCAGAAACAGATTAGCCAGAGAGTGGCAAACGCAGAAGGCGTTCTATTCCTATTTGGAGTGAAGTGGAGTGAAAAACGTGTTCTCAGAGTGGAAGTTAGCTAGGAACAAAATGCTAGAGTTTTTCTGAAGTGAATCATCATAGAGAAAGGAGAGTTTGATTGAATGAAATTGAAAGTATTTTATCTATTTTACAGACGTCTGTGTAGTGGAATGAAAGATCTGTTTGAATTTACTTGTGAGTTCAGACAAAGGTCATTGTTTTCCAATCCTTTGTTGATCTAAAGGTCTTCAATGAAATATTTCTTAGTGTTGTCCTTGTATTTAACTCCATGTGGGATTTTTGGATTTTTATTCGTACTGAAATTATATTTATTAATTCTGAGATGATGACCAAAGGCTGATTTTTTAATTTTCTTCAAGGTGTTCGGTTATTCGAACTTTCAAAGGTCTACAAGTCCTACCGATGTATGTCGCTGTACAATCTTTGCAGTTCAGTTTGTAAACACCACATTATCAATTTTATTTGTACTATTGACAAGATGTCTATTCAAGTTGTTCGTTGTTTTGAAGGCAACTTCGACATTTTTCTCACAGTTTTCGGTTATGCAACCTGCAATTTTATTTGAAATGTGATCATTTACAAAAAGGAGGAAAATACATTTTGTTGGTTCGGTTTTTGAAGAGGCTGAATTTAATTCTTTTTAGTTTTCAATTTTTTGAATGAGAGAATTAGAATACTTTCAATTTCATTCAATCAAACTCTCCTTTCTCTATGATTATTCACTTCAGAAACACATATAGTCAAAAGCGCTCTGCTGCGATTTCCAAAATGAAAATAATTTTGCACGAAATACAAAATTCTCTCACTAGTGCTATACTTTTATGAGTCTATACTGACTTGGGACTGCAAACTCACTCTGACATAATTGGTTACGAATAATCAGGACACGCTGTTGTGGGTGCCAGGTCACAAGGGAATCAAAGAGAAAACAGACGGCCTTGCCAGGACGGGCAAACCCCCGGCCCAGAACCCTTTGTGGTCTTCCGAAAGCCACATAGAGGTATGTTTCAAATTCCACTGGAATAGGGTTCCAGGACAGAGAATCGAAAAGGGTTTTGACCCACTTTTAAAAAAAAATGGATCGGGCAAACACTCCTTTGAGGATTCATCTCAATAAAATGGATAGATCAGACAGTGAGCTGTGTGCGACTATGCGACTATTAACTGAAAAATTCAATGCTCACTTTACAAAGCCTCTGTCTGAAAATTTCTTATTAGATACTCGATTTTTCGAAAGTAACATCCCACTCAATGACCCCACTTTTTTTTTGTCTCCCATCACTGGAAGGGAGTTGGTACAGTCAATAAATAAAATAAAAAACACAAACTCATGCGGAACGGACCAAATATCAAACAAATTGATTGGACGTTGCTCCTTTGAATCATGCACTGTACTAACCTTCCTAGTCAACAGAAAAGGCCATTTTTCCAAATAATTTGAAATTAGCCAGTGTATCTCCTGTATATAGAAAAAAGAGATGAAAATGATCTAAATAACTACAGAGCAATTAGTATTCTCTCTAGCATTTCGAAACTATATGAAATGAATTTAAAAGAGCAGTTAAATGCTTATTTTACTGCGATGTTATTATTATCACCATCACAACATGGTTTCACAACTAATTAAGGTACTGATACAGCTCTTTGCGATTTTCACAGTCGAATGATAACGGCCTTGGACCAGAAAAAATGTGTGCTTGGATTGTTTATTGATTTTCTACGTGCGTTTGATCGCATGAATCACAGTCTTTTGCTGAAAAAACTCCCGAAATATGGGCTTAGAGGATTGTCACTCAATTTATTGACCTCCTACCTAAAAAATAGAAGACAAATAGTAAAAATTGGGGTGAATACAAGCTCCGAAAAACATATTGTCGACGGTGTGCCTCAGATATCAATTTTGAGGCCTCTATTACATTTAGTTTTTGCTAATGATTTATCAGTGTATCTAAATGGAAATTCTTCCACTCACTGTTTATGTCATGCTGATGACACGAATATACTAGTTATTGAGGATGACCTGGATTCCCTGAGAAATACAGCTGAAAGCACTTTCAGTAAAGTTATCACTTGGTCTGAGACAAATAGTTTACAAATGAATAAAACAAAAACCAATATGCTACAGTTTATGATACGACGACAACACCATGAGGTGAGTCTGTTCCAGAATACTGAATTATCATTGGATTCCACAACAACAACCAAATTGTTAGGAGTTGTCTCCGACAACAATTTTCAATGAAAGCACAAGTAGCTAATTTGTGCAAGAAATTCCTGCTACTCTCTCAGGTTTCTCTCCAATCACTACAGTCAACGGATTCTACTTACGCTTTACTAGGCGAATTTCAATTCTCACCTCAGGTATGGCATACTGAACTGGGGCGCAAGTTCCACTGTGGGTCGAGTGCTCATAATACAGAAATATGCTATAAGGATCATTGCTAAGTTGGGATTTAGGGATTACTGTAGGGGAGCATTTCAGTACTCGAAAATATTAACAGTTGCAGGACTATATATACTTGAGGCGTGCACATATGTATAGCACAACAAAAACATATTGGCTGCCAACAGACCACCACATACCCATTTGAGTCGAAATGCCCACTCACTCCTACCCATTCAACATCGCACTGCACTCTACCAAAAAAGCTTCGAATATCAGGGATGCAAACTGTACAACAAACTTCCAGATGACATCAAAGCTTTAGGAAATGTTCATATTTTCAAGACAAAAGTTGGAAAGCTCTTATTGTCAAAAAACTGCTACACTGTTGAGGAATTTCTTTCGTAACTTGTTTTGTAACGTGTACGTTTTTTTATATACACCTAGAGTTGGTTATTGTCATGTTTTTATATTCATATTCTATATTATTCCTTATTATTGTTTGTGACGTGTATGTGATATTCCTATATACATACAGAGATTTAAGATCGTCTCTTTTCGACTATTGCTTGATTTTATTGACGTTTTTCTATTTTTGATTTGTATTTTCACACTGTTGATGTGCAAATTTATTTGTGAAAATAGAGAAATTATTATTATTATCAAGCGCGGTTTCGCGAAAGCCTCAAGTTCCTAGAAGGTTCCTGAGGTTCGTGGAAGCGTTTGAAAGTTAATTGCATAATTTGATCAAATGTCACCTGCATCCGGGCTTAGTGAAGTTCTCTATCAAGGTTGAAAATTTTAGTAGAGAAAAATTGAATCTGGCGTTCTTAAATGAAACTCTTGTTCCCAATGATTTACCCTCAAATATGTGTGGCTTTTCAAGAAGTGATCATGTGAACATTTCCCTTGATACAGCCTCATTCTCCCGCTCACGGTACCATGAAATGGGAGTACGTTATATGCAGAATGAACGAATCCCTTCGGTGATATTTGAGTTGTAAAATGAGGCTGAATGGGGCTCAATGGTCAGAGCGGTTACCTGGGAGTCACCATAATTGATCGTCGTCCCATTTGTGGCCCACAAAATAGATGTCATGTTATATCGAGAATCGATGAAAACTCTGAATAATATAACAGAAGGTGTGAGATTTCTATAAAGAATAAAATAGCGATATATAAATAGTATATTATGCAACGATCATATTATTAATACATGAGCACAAGATAAGTTACAACATGAGCCGAAGGCGAATTTCGTGAACCATGTGCGAATTTATCAATATCCATTACATGATCGGTGTATACACTATTTTTTCTACGACCAATAAATCCTAAAATAGAAACAAGAATTTCTGGTGGTGAACAAGATAATTCTCCACTGCTCGACATACTCATAGATACGTTTGACGCGTTGTGATTGAATGTCAATTAAAATTCAATGTCAAACAAGTATGTAGAAACATACCACTTGATTATACTCAAGTACGTGTGTCTATAGGCCTAAAATTCGTTTCATAATGAAAATTACGTGTTTTCTTTGGCCAAAATCTGTTTCGAAATGAAAATCTGTGTCAAAATGAACAATATTAATAAATCAGTAGCAGATATTTAATTCGCGTATTGTAATACGGGAGTAGAAAAATGATATTTGAATCAATTAATATGTACGTCTTGGCTGCTTGTATTCCTCGAACGGGCGCAAATGAGGTTTTTCAGATGATCATAAGTTGTATTGGGGAGCGCAATCAAAAGGACGTGTGGGCGGAAACACACGAGAATCCTTTTATCAGGAAAGTTATATATTATACTATAGAAGAGTCCTCGTGTTCTCAACGTCCCAGGCAATCCCTAGAGTGGGGAGCTACTCACTGTTTCGCATCAGGAGAACGCAAGATGCATTCTCAAATCATTCAAAATTGAAAATTAATATTTGATGAACATTTCATACTCTTGGCCAATGTTTAGAGTGGAAACCATCACAGTAGATATCAGAGTCTGATCAATATCTACCAATCCATATTCTAGAACACGTCAATTGGCTGAACCGAAAGGATAATTTGAGAATATATTGATGAAAGATCCATGTATGTAGTACACCGGGGTGTTTGATCTGGAAATTCAAATTGGTACGATCCATGTATCACCATGTTCATATTTTCAATACCCGTGGCACTTCGGAGATTTGAATTATATTGTGATATAATAAGTGAATTATTTGAAAATTCTTCATAGAAATTGAAATTTTTTTAAAAAAGCTTTTTCAGAGCAAAAAACATGAATATCTGGAACTGCATGTTCTCTCACACAAATTAGTTTTTCTACACCTTTGGGTACTAAATAGAATCTATTGATATTTTCCAATGTCCAATTTATAATTAACGAGATAACCTAGTATGTACTTGGGAAAGTATGTGTATCAGTATTCAGTATACAAAAATGTGCGAATGTTTACAACATTCAAAAAGAGTAACTACACTCAAACTTTTTTCTTACTTTTCATTACGGAAGTTTGCGTCATCTACTTCAACTGGAAACTTCAACGAAAGACAAAATATCAATACAAAATTGTTCCATAATTTTTTCAAGATATTTGTGATTTCCCACATTTGAAAGGGTTTATTCGATTTTCAAACTTCATTTTCCACATGAATTAGAGGAGATAAAAAAAACCGGAATATTCCTAAGATTCAACAGTATAATTTTACTGAAACAAAGTAAATAGATGGAATATGATCCGAACACAAAATTTGGTAATTTACAGGGAAATATTAATCATTTTGTTCTATATTGACAGATCCTGAAATCTAAAACGTCCGGATTATCGAAGCGCTGTTCTACATTCAGACTACTTTCGACATTAGCGAACTGGAATACTCAACCCTCAACCAAAACGATCATTAATCACGAGTGTTCGTAGAATGAGATAGGACTCCAAATTGTAGACAGTAAACAAATAGGAAAAACGCATCATGAATTATAACTTCTGGCACATTGGGCTTAAGATGTCACGTAGCATATTATACAAACTTTGTTTTATGTAGGGGAAGTGGTGATGTTGGTTTCCATTTGCTAGAAGGAAATAGTGGAGTGGTATGTACAAGATTATCCAGATTATCACCAATATTTTGTTTCCTGAGACGTGTTTATGTCCAACAATCACAAGGAACCAGAGCTGTATGTGGGTTAAGTGCTCATGTGGGAACGTTGTCATATTTTTGGATGGTCCCGCAAGGACATCGGAAAAGAGTTTGTCTGGCAACTGGAGTCCCCGGAACATATACAAATTGAAATTATTCAAAAAACATTTTGACAAAAAATTACACCGACGAAAAAATAAACTGAAAAGCAAATTAAAACTTTTTAACAAAAAATTTAAAACGACGAAAAAATCAACTGGAAAGCAAAGAATTCAATAAATCTTCTTAGTCTTAAAGATAATTGAGCTTCTGACCTAATGTGAGTAACTAGTTTTGAGTCGGAGCCAAACAAACTAGCAATTGAATTAGGTGAAGCGTAAAATGATGCGGGATGCAAAGCAATTTGATGTTATTCGTTGATTGTTTGTTTGGAGCCGACTCAAAATTAGTTACTCACATTAGTTCAGGAGCTCAATTATCATTAAGACTGAAAAGGTTTATTTCATTTTTTGCTTTTCAGTTAATTTTTTCGTCGGTTGAATTTTTGTTAAAAAAAAATATTTTTAACTTTTTTGTAGCTTAAATCATTTAATAACCATCTACTCAATTGACTCCAGGGATCCATCATATTGTAGTGTCATCAGAACTACCTATATGTGGGCACAGTTCCAACAGAATCGATTCACAGATGAAAAATTGATAATTCCCCATTTTTCTACCCTTAGGGGTGGATTATTCCCTTTTCAAAATCCGAAAATGACCAACTCTGAAATATATCTTGTTTATTGAAAAAATAATTATCTAAAACGAATAACCCAGTACAAAGTTATGAGTGGTAGAATCGGTTAACGGGTGAAAATTCAGTGGATGAACGATAAATATCCCCTATTTTCCTACCCTCAAGGGTGAAACAATTTTTCGAATTCATATGGGACCAATTTTGAAGTATATTTCATCCAATAAAAAAAGAATCATCGAAATCGAACTGTTCAGTGGAAAGTTATGCGTGATCATACATAAAAAAATATATGCGTCGACTAGAGAACCTCCTCCTTTTTGATTTTGTCAGTTAAAAACTGAATAAAAGAAGGTCAGTTGTGTAACGTTGAAATACACGAATGCCTTGGTCTGCATCTAGGACTTGAATTTTGTTGACTGTGTTGAATTTATTTAGGTTTTTGATGTCTTTGCTTTGGATCTGCGCGCCATTTCCCTGTCTTGTATAGTCACGTGACAACCACTCACATAGCTCAACGGGGTGTTCGAACGATCGAGTATACCTGACAAGACCTGGTTGACTATATTACGTGTTGAGAAGAGACGAACACTGTTTACCTTTGGTTGTTTTTGGTTGCTTCTGATTAAAGAACGGAAACATGTATCTGCGAACTAATCTTCCCCCGTATTTCGTACCAAGCTGACCGCCTACTCGGAAATAAAATTGGGAAAAAATCATACTTTAATTTTATAGTTTTTAATGTTCATAATTTGTAGGGAAATTTGTGTATCTAGTGGCGTCAGAGCAAACATTAGACTTTGCCTACTCAACGTTGAGATGGCACAGCAACTTCTTCATTTTATGGCAAAGTACTGAATCATATATTTATATATATATATATATATTTTTTGTCACTTATTTATTCCCTCATCAGCGTATTGATTGCTTACGTCATTATAAAAGAAGAAGAGTTTTTGTTATCTGAGCATTCAACCGGCAAGTCATCTTCGTTATTTCATGGCAAAATCTCAAATTGTATATTCTATGCTCAAGTGATTTTCTGTTCTGTACCTCTGTTATGGCCAGAGAATAAACATATGACGAATTTATATATGAAAAAGTGGCCACTTCAAATATGAAAAAAATTTAAATAACCCTTAAAATTAAAAATGCATAGAACTAATCGCTACTAAAAGCGGTCAATAATTACCGAGGCGGACAGAATGCACTCTAAAACACCCCAGCTGAGTAGAATTAATGATTGCCATGTGTGCTACCCCTATGACCACCTGATCAAAACATATGCAGAGGAATAAATTAAGGGGATAAGTACAGTTGTGTGCATAGAAAATTCGTACAAGGTTTGTATGGTGTGAACATGCCTATGATGTTCCAGATTTCATAAAGAAGTAGTACACGTACACATTTGGAACTTTTGACAGTTTGAATTTTGACACTAGTTGTCAACATCGATAAGAAGTTTGATTAAGATTGACAAGCCTGACACACAATAGCCTATAACTGCTGTACGACTTTTTTATGTACACATTTGTAAGTCACGAACAGAGAACTATTTATCATTCATTTTTCATCCAGGGAATCGAGCATCGTAAATTGACAACCTAAAACTGGCCCGATATGTTACTAAAATTATAGTCACCATTTGAAATCGTGGGAAATCGGGAAGATGTATAAAAGTCAAAAAACAATAATAACTCAATCTCATTCACTCAGCTCAAGTAACTCAGTACACAGTTCTTGCGTAATAATATTCAATGTAGTCGATTAGAAAATCAAGTCTTAACGGTCAAATAGAAATAATTGAAATTTATATTTAACAGTTGATTTGTTTGGAAATATAAACAGGATTTTTATAAAATCAGATGAGGAATCATCTGCGAGTGAAAGATAAACTCAAGTCACTATCTTCCATCGTTCAAGATAACCCCTTGTGAGATATTCACAAAAAAATATTTCATTTCAATATTCAATTGAGAATATTTCCCTTTTCAAACATTCGAAAGTCTCATAAGAATATCAAACCTAGAATCAGTGCGCGTCAAGTAGAATCCGGAAATGAATTGCTAAAAATATAACTGCGAAAATAGTAAAGAAATTGAAAATAAATAATCAGAATTTAGGAGTCGTTTGATAAATATATTGTGTGTGAAATCCAGGATCTATAACAGAGGCAACAGGGTCAGCTTTAATTCTTATTAATTCAGATCCTCTCCAACTATTATTAAATTGAAGAGCTCTTTCGATTTTATACGAAACTATATATTTGGGTATGATCATTTGTTGTTTTTTCAATCATAAATGAAATTACTTTGAACTTTGAACTACTCTATAGAATCTCCAGTTATTTGTTCAATTGACAAAAACAAGAGTTACATCACTGTAAAATATATTTTGACTTATTTTTGTTAATTGAATCTATACCTAGAATTATTCACAGTTTTTTCACAGATCAAATCAATTTTATATCCAGTATAACAAATTTTCATGAATCAGTCATACAGTTTCGTCGAATGATACGTGCTCATTCAAGAAATATAATTTTTTCCATTATTGTTTTATCTAATCATTCAGTACAGTTTCAGATATCCTGTACAAGAGTATGTATAAGCATTTGACTTATAAATTATAAAGCTTTCTAACAATTGATTTGGAATGATATTTGTTCATCCACCCTAGTTTCATTATTTTTCTTAGATTGTTAAATTGATAATTATTATGAACAGTGTGGTTGGAAAAAGCCTGAATTCATTTTAAATTGGTTTAGACAGATTATTTTATATGACAAAATTGTTGTTCATCATTAAGTCATTTTTGTAATTGTTAGATTCTTGAAGCCTCAGTGCCTCTATTCAGGGACTTCTGAAAATTGATACAACCTACTGTCAGTTGTAAAACCATCATTCTCCGAATAGTATTACATTATGTGGAACTGGTATCCAATACTATGGAAGTACTGAAGTTGTACGGATTGGAATATCATACTATACGTTTTGTTTATTTTTTTTATTATTGAAATTTGTTGTTTTATAAGTCCTCGAATTATTCTCATAGTATCCTCGATTAGATTGGCGAAGTACACAATTTGAACGATTTCATCTCTCTAAAAATATATAAAATCTATATATTGGGAGGACGATTCTCACTGCCGCTCGAGAAGAATCGCCGGTGAGTTTTCAATAATTATTCACACCTAGTATAGTCTTTCATAAACCTGCTAACAACATCTCAAGGTATCCGTCAAAATTTCAGGTGCTCTTGGCTTTTGGAGAAGAAAAAATACCTCAACGTTAAGCGTTTTTATTGTACGGCAATATTTCGAATCTATCATTCACTAATCTAAAAACAAAATAACTTTCATCGCACATAGATGAAGTACTAAATAATATTTGCGAACAATTTTTGATTTAGCGATCAAACAAGAAGGTGGTTGTGCAGGATCAACGTTGAGCTGATAAATAATATGTTTTTGTCCTCTAGTTAGAAATGGATGACTGTTCATGAAGCAGTTTCATCATTTGATATCGATAAACAAATGGCTAAACATATTTCTTTTACAAGCTTTTATTAAGTTTCACCTGTCCCGATGTTTGTCACCAAATCTTGCAAATTAAATTTGATCCACTTCCAGTTGCCCAATTAACGGAAAATTTGGCAGGTGTTCATAGTTCCCGTGACAATACATTATGAAATTTTTGAGAAAAACAAAAACAAAGTGGCGACTCTAAGATGGCGGACGAGATTTTTTGGTCCGATTCGACTCAAATTAGTATTTTGGCGTCGGAAATAATGAATTTTCTTTCAAAATTTACAAATTCAAGATAGCGGCTCTAAGATGGCGGACGAGATTTGTGTTTATGGTCCGATTCGACTCAGAATTAGTATGTGGGGCTTTCGTGGTCGGAGATTATGATTTTTTTTTCAGAATTCTCAAATTCAAGATGGCGGCTCTAAGATGGCGAACAAGTTTCGTAATTATGGTCCGATTCTATTAAAAATTGGTATGTGGAGGTTTTCGGGGTCAAAGACTATGAATTTATTCTCAAAATTCATAAATTCATGAGATGACAGCCCCACATGGTTGTGATAATGGAACGTTTCTATTCAAAATTGGTATGTCAGGGTTTTTGGGGTCAGAGATTATGAATTTAGTCGAAGATTATTGTTTTTTTGTCAGAATTCATAAATTGAAGATGACGTAGGAGTTATTCTTCAGATGGTCTCCTCATTGAAGAACTAGATAGCAAAAGCTTGTCGCGCAAAGTTTTCAGTTCGAATACAGAAGCGACAAGCTTTTGAATCTATAACTTACGGAATAACCTACGTCGCACATCCACAGCTATTATTTTTCACTTTTTAGCGCATTTGATTAAAAGCTTTTCTTTAAAAAGGTTATTTTATTAATTATTTTATTTTCACCGCGGCTTACGTACGTAATGAATACCATTCAAATTCTAAACAAGATTCAAATTCTGAAAGAATACACGAGTCGAAAATAATCACTGAACAAAAATCACAGAACAAAAAAATATCATGAGCTCTGATTAGCTAGAGACAAAAGCAACAGAAATACTGATGGAACAAATCAGCTACAAAAAAAAACATTAATATATGATATTTGATTTTGCCATGAAATAGTGGAGATGCTGTGGTAGTTTACTTCATAATGGTCACACCACGATGTATGTCCGGTTGACTGTAATAGCCTTTTATAAGGTGGTGAGTTCGAAACCATTTTTGTGAGTTGAAAATAATGATATTTTGTTATGAATGTGGACTCCATGTGGGCAGATTAGGCCATCATGATAATATTTTGTGATCCCTACTTGTGGCTTTATTCAATTGGAGCTGGTGATATGTTCAAACATTCACATAGAGGGTTTTCAAATTTGAGTATTTTTACAACATTAATATTCAGTAATGTAAAACTCGTCAACGATTTATAACTCTCCTTTCTCAATTCAAACCATGGTATGTACATTCTCGTATATGTTTTTTTTTTTAAATACCTCATGTTACATCTTCGAGCTGAATCTGCGATGCTGGAGTATTTCTCAACGAACATATTTCGTCGTTTAATTGAGATGCTGCTGCTGCAATTGAAAGCATGTCTACACGTTCACTATTTCTGACATCGGGTGCTATGATACCTCTTTTGTTTGAAAATTGCACACAACAGAAAATAAGAACTAAGAGAAACACTATTTGTTCTCAAACGCCAGCAGACTGAATCCGCTACATATTGGTGGCAATAAGAAATAAGACATCTATGCATTCAATCTGTCAAAATTATGCCATTCCATAACACATTATGCTCAAGAAAGGAAAATACAATCTGAATATCGACCATCTATGATGGGATCTTTACAGAGACAAATTTATTTATGAATTGACACCCAACAGAGCTGTGAAAAGTAACCGAGTACCTTATTATTAGTGATGAAATAATTTCAATTGTGAGTAAAACTTCACATTAAATGGTTAAGGTCGCCTTATGTGAATGTACTAATATTCTCTGATATATTGACAGAATAATTCTACTCTGTGGGGATTTCAACTTGAATTCCTATAAAAATCTTGTCCATAATAAATGATGTAAATACTAAAAAGTTTTAATCTTAGACCTACCTTTAGCTGGATGGCTTACTAGAGTAACAAACTATACTTGTACAATGATATACCATATTTCCATTAATTTCAGTAACAATTAGATAATTGTATAGCTGATCGCCGTTCAATTCATCTGGAATTAGAATCGAATGAATATAGCTTTATAAATAACAGATCAAAATTTCGCAGAAGTTATAATAATATCGAACATTTTGAAAAAACATTATAAGAGGAGAACTGGGAGCCTCTACAGGGTGATCCAAAAGTTCTTTGACAAACTTCCGGAGGTGATTCCTCACAATATTCTAATATGAATTGATCAAATGAATATATGTCCGGAAATGCTTCGTTTCCAAGATACATGGTGTTGAAGTTTTATTTTTATTTTCGTTTTTTTCAAGTAACTTTTGAAATACTGACCTCAATTGGAAGAAAATTGGTATTAGAGGTTTTTTGACGTGCCAAATTCGAACCTGATGTTATTATTGCTCTTACTCGTAGGGGGCGCCACCTACACGTTTTTCTCTTTTTTGAAGATTTATAACTTTTTGGAGCGTACTTCTAGCACATTTTTTGGTGAGAAAAGCAATTTCTCTATCATATCTCTGTAAAAAAGCTACTTCTGTAACAAATCGATATAGGCAACAGTTTTCTAGATATTTGGACTTGCAAATTTCGATTATTTGATGCGTGTTGAAGTTACTACCATTATTTTGCATTTTTCACAAGAATGCTTAGGAAATGAATTTGACGTTTAAGTAAGTAGTTTTGGTTTTTTGTAGGGGGCGCCACCTATTCTATTTATTTTTAGTCGTTTGGAATAGTTATTTTTGTATCAAGGGTGCAAAATCTGTATTTGTTTTGATGAAATTTGCAAGAAATATCAACATTTTATTTCAAGAAATTTTGAATATGTAGATTAAGATAAAATAAAGGAAACTAAATTGTATTCGAATAAATTGTTTAAAGGGTCCACCTTCAGCGAAGATACAGGCATTCAGTCTTTCAGTCATTGAATCTTGTACCCGCTCAAAAATTATTGGTGTGTTTCTTATTGTTTCACAGGCGTCTACTATTCGGTTTCTCAGATCTTCCTCGTTCGCTACTGGAGTTTTATAAACTTGTGACTTCAAATGTCCCCAAAAGTAAAAATCTAGCGGGTTTAGATCTGGGGACCTTGGTGCCCACGCCTGGTTAGGTTCTTCTACACCCCTACCGATCCATCGATTTGGATAGACAGTGTTGAGAAATTCCCTGGCTACAACGCTAAAATGAGCCGGAGCCTCATCATGCATAAACCACATGCGGATACGAATTTCTAATGGTACATTCTGAAGTAGTCCCGGCGATTCATTTTCTAAAAAGTCTCTGTAAGTTGCGCCATTCAGTCGGAACGGAAGGAAGAAAGGACCTATCAAGAAATTATCAATTATTGCCGCCCATACATTTACAGAAAATTGATACTGATAATGTCTTTCACTAACTGCGTGCGGATTTTCCTGAGCCCAAACATGGTTGTTATGGTAGTTTGTGATAGCATTTCGGAAGAAGTTTGCCTCGTCCGTGAAGAGAACATATCTTAAAAATTGAGGATTTCCAGCCAATTTTCTCAAAAAATATGTTTAGAATCCAACGAGGATTCCATGTACCAATTTTGAACCAGCTTGAAGAAAAAATCAAAAATACCATTTTATTTCTCTACCCTTACTGAGAAACATTATACATTCTTGTTTTATCTGGAAACAGCTTCAATAACCTAAGGCCCAGTATTTTCACCTCCGGTTGAACTAGGAATAAATGAAGCAAGGGTTATAATGTGCTTTTGCTTTCTCAATAAACATTGAACAAAAGCATATTCTAACCATTGGTTAATTTATTCCTAGTATAACTGAAGGTGGAGATACGGGCCTAAATCACATAAATTTGGGTCAAAACTAATCAAATATTTGTGGAATAGACATTTTGTAGGAGACTAATTATAAAAACACGATTTGGTCTTGTCACTAGGTGTAGTCATGCCCTGTATATTGATGCACATGAGCTTATTCAATATTCTCAGGCCGTAAATAAAATTTAAACCAACTAATATTTGAAATTAAAACTTAATAATACATTATTTATCCCAATTAAATTCAATTAGGTATTATTTTGGTGGATATGGAAAAATAAAAAAAAATCAATAAACAAACAATATACAAATTTTCAATATTCTACGTGCCCACCTTCGCGCTCCATACATAGAATTGTTCTGGAAAACATTTCGCGGCGAACATTTTTCAACATAGTTGATCAGATAAAACAAGAATGTATAATGTTTGTTAGCAAGGGTAAAGGAATAAAATGATATTTTTGTTTTTTTTTCAATCTGGTTCAAAATTGGTACATGGGGTCCTCGATGGACTCCAAACACATTTTCCCATTATAATTTTTTGATATCTCGTCAATTTGACCCATTTTTCGGCACCACAGACAACTTTTTTAAAATTCCCGCCAAATCTGAGGTCACGTTATATAAGTCGCAACGGATTTTTTTGTTGTCAGACATGCAGAAACGAACCGCCTACAGAGTTTTTCAGAAATTTCAATAACAATTGTTTTCATATATGTAGCCATCTTTATGATGGACACTATATAAGAGAGAAGAAGCAAAGCTGTTTGTCACCGCATGATACGTGAGCTGTCACCTGATGTAAAAGTACAGAACATGGGTAAGATGAGAATGTCAGATGATGGAACATGTGGTAGTTCCACTTTGAAACAGAAGAGTAGACAAAATATAAGAAAAAGATTTGGGTGACACATGAGAAGAAGAAAAGAAATTGGGTGGTATGTCATCTTTCAACTGTTATGGATAACCAAACCCCGAACAATCAAATAAAAAATTGGATGTTTACATATCAAGACAAGGAGTATAGTTTGGAGTTGTTCGATCAACTTCACTATTTTTTTTTTTTTTTTTTTTTTATTTAAATATGAGCGCATCAACCGCTAGGGTTATTAGCGCTACGTTCAATTTACATTTCATTATAGGTATAGTCATATAGATTGTAACATATTGATTCTTGTTAAAAAAGACATGAGGTTCCTAACATTGCAATTTTCACTAAGAGTTTCGTGTAGTTCTTTTGGTAGTTGAAGTTTTGTTCTTGCTTCTTGGAACTTGGGGCAGATTTGAAGTACATGTTTTACTGTTACTGTTGTGTTACACATATCACAAATTGTTTGGTTCTCATGTGCTAGAAGGTAGTCATGTGAAAACTTGGTATGGCCTATACGTAGTCGACAAAGGATAACCTGATGTTTTCTGCTTTTTGGAAGGTATGTCCAGGGTTTTACCGATGTTTTTATTTCGGCTAGTTTCGAACTTGATTGCATCCATTCTCTCTGCCACTCGTTAGTGATCCTACTCTTAATGAAGGTTTTCATATCTGATGGAGTTGTTTTGGTGATTGTTCTTGACCCATGTTGTATTGCTTCTTTAGCTGCGACATCTGCTTTTTCATTGCCAACGATTCCGATATGAGACGGGATCCATATCATTATCACTTTTTTTCCTAACTCTTCTATCCAATAGAGTTCGTTTTTCATTAATAGTATGATGGGATTGTCTGTATATAACTGCTGTAAACCCTTGAGCGCGCTCAATGAGTCAGTTATAATAAGAAATTTATTAGCAGGATGGTTCTTCAGGTAGATTAATGCTTGTAGTATTGCTACGAGTTCTGCTGTGTAAATGCATGTTGCTTGTGATAGTTTGTATCTTAGTATTTCTTCTGGTGTTACTACAGCTGAGCCTACTCCTTGATCTGTTTTTGAGCCGTCTGATTTTTTGTGATATTTGTATCTTAGTATTTCTTCTGGTGTTGGTGCTGCGGTTCTTTTTTGTGAGAGAGGCTATAGAGGTGTCACAAATAGGGGGTTTGATCAGCCAAGGAGGAGTACTCATTGAATTTGTGAATAGTGGAGGAAGTGTGACCTCTAATTGTTCTGAGTATTTGTTTATTCTTTCATAGAAAGGAGGGGCTGTTCTAGGATGTCCTGTGAAATTTCGTTTGAACCGGGTTGAGAAGACGTTGTTATATGTAGGATGTGTTGGTTTGGTTGCAATGGAAATGGCATAAGAGAGGCTTAGAAATTGCCTACGGTATCTAAGAGGAGTTTCGTTTGCTTCGCAATGCAGGCTTTCTGTTGGGCTTGTATAATGGGCTCCTAATGCTATTCGGAGCGCTGTATTTTGGATAACTTCTAGTTTTTTTATTAAGGATTCACTTGCCGAGGCATATGCTATCGATCCGTAGTCGATTTTGGACCTAATCAGGGATCTGTAGATTCGAATAAGTGTTGTTGTGTCAGCACCCCATGTTGTGTGGGACCACTTCCTCAGTAAGTTTATACCTCCCTGGCACATTCTAATGAGGTTGTGGATGTGTGTTTTCCAATTCATTTTTCGATCGAAACACATCCCGAGAAATTTTATTTCGTCAACATATTTCAGATTTTTTCCGTGGAGTTTTAGCGTTGGTTGATCTCTGATATCTGTTTTCGAGAAGAGTACCACCTTGGTTTTTTCTGAAGAGAAAGTGAAACCTGTTGATTTAGACCAGATCTCTAACTGTTGTAGATGATGTTGGAGTATAGATTTCATCGTTTCAATATTTTTCCCTTTGATAAATAGAATGAGGTCGTCAGCATAAAGTCGTGCTTTTACTGGTAGTTCGACATGTTCTATTATCTGGTTGATTGCAGTGAGGAATAATGTTGCACTAATAATTGAGCCTTGTGGTGTACCGTTTTCTTGGATTTTTGAATTTGATATTTCTCCATTTACTCTTACTCGAAAACACCTATTTTCAAGGAAATTTTTAATAAATGCCAGTGTATTGCCTTGAATATTCCATTGAAGTAAGGTTTTTATGATGTTATATCTCCATGCCGTGTCATAGGCTTTCTCTAAGTCGAAGAATATACATATACATTGTTGTTTGTTTGAGAATGCTTCATGTATTTCTGACTCTAGGTCTATGATATTGTCTATGGTAGATCTGTGCTTTCTGAAGCCGCTTTGTTCTTGTCGTAGTAGATTATGGGTTTCTAAGTGCCAAACCAGTCTTCTATTAACAATTTTTTCCATTAATTTACAGAGACTATTTGTTAAAGATATCGGTCTGTATGAATCTGGGTTTTGTTTGGGTTTATTTGGTTTTAAAATTGGTATCACAGAAGCTTCTTGCCACTGGCAGGGAAACTTCTGTTGGGTCCATATATCATTTATGAATTCATAGAGATATCTTTTAGCCGTCTCAGGGAGGTTTTGTAGAAAAATAGATGGTATTTCATCCGGTCCAGGGGAGGTATTTTTTAATTCAATCAATGCGTCTTCAAATTCATTTTCAGATATTTTGATATTTAAGGGTGATGCATCGTTTTTGTCTATGACAATGGGGTTGTTTTTCTCTTCCTTGTCTTTCATCAGGTTGAAGTCTGGGTCATAGTTCCTTCTGCTCGAATGATTTTCGAAGTTATTTGCCAGTGTCTCGGATATATCTTTGTTGTTTTCTATTGTATTTCCTTCATGTATAAGTGAATTTATGCCTATATATGATTTTTTCCCATTAATTTTATTAACTTTTTTCCATACTTCTGCCATCGGTGTTGATGAATTTTATGATTTTTTCCCATTAATTTTATTAACTTTTTTCCATATTCTGCCATCGGGTGCTCTTAGACACTTGAATATAATCTGTAGTTGTTGGGTCTTATGTCGTTTAAATCTGTTAAAAGCATTCTTACTTTCTTTAATAGCTTTGTGGCATTCGTTGTTCCACCATGGTACCGGAGGGTGTTTTGTGAGGTGTTTAGTTTTTCCTATAGTTTTTTCTGCAGCTTCTGTTATTACGTTGGAAAAGTGATTTAATTTTTGTTCTAAGTCATCACCTGCTTCGGTGTAAGTTTCTATGTTGGCTTCAATGTATGTTGAAAAGGAGTTCCAGTTAGCGTTCTTTAAGTTCCATCTCTGGAACGGTGTTGTTGTTGTAGTATTGTATCCGTCGAGAGTGAGTTTGATGGGAAAATGATCGCTCCCATATAAAAATGGTAGTACTTCCCAAGATGTTGTGGTCAGGAGAGTCGGATCGCATATGCTCAGGTCGATAGCTGTAGTACTTCCGTCGAAGGAGTTAAATCTCGTATGATCACCATTATTTAGTATCGATAGATCGTAATGTTGAATTGAATTTGCTATTGTTCGTCCTCTGCGGTTCGAATTGTTACTTCCCCAGATAATATTATGGCCATTGAAATCCCCAACTATAATTCTAGGCGACGGTATTTGTTCTAAGAGGTTGTTCAGTTCTACCTGAGTGACATCTCGGTTTGGGGGAATATAGACATTGCATATATTTAGGGTGTGGTGGGCTCGGATTGTGACAGCTACTGCTTCTAACGTTGTATTGATGGCTAGTGGTTCCACATCGACTTCTAGTTTTGTGTAAATAGCTACGCCTCCGCTTGCTCTTTCTTGGAATTCTCTGTTGCGGATAAAGCTGTTGAAATTTTTTGGTTTGTGTTCTCTGTCGTTTTTGAAATTGGTTTCCTGTAAACATATTATGTCTGGGTTTTGTTCCGAGATGAGGACTTGTAGCATTTCTAAGTGGCAGAAATAACCGTTGATATTCCATTATAGAATACTTTTGGAAGCCATTGGAAAGAAGTATTGAAAGATAATAAGAGGATACTAATATGTAGTATCTTGAGATGAGTCGCTCTCTCCTTCTGTTAGGGTGCTGTCGATGTACTTCAGGATTTTTTTGCGGAGCTTGGTACATCGTGTTTTTATACTTCTTTCCGTAAGATAAGGGTATATTTTCTCTAGCATATTGCATAAAGGCAGTAGTTCTTTGGTGTAACCCAATGCTATTTGTTCTGGTTCGGACGAACCGACAGTGTTTTCAAATAGATCAGCAACTTGTTGATAATTTAGAATGAACGGTGGGGAGTGTGATTCGATGAACTCCTTTGCTGGTGTTATCATTTCTAATATTGGTCTTTGAGATTTTTCATCGATTGTTATATGTTTAGCCTTTTTGAATTTTCGATTATCTGGTTTGGGGAATATGTTATCTATAGTTTTTTCTTGGTTAGGTGTACTTTCAACTGGAGGTGTTAGAATTTCTTTTAGGTTCCTTTTAGATGCTATTTGTTTATCGTTTTGTTTTTTTGTGGTTGGAGCTTTTATTGTTTCTATGTTTTGATCGACTTCAGGGGGTGTGGTCTGAGGGGTATCGTTTTCCAACAGATGTACTGGTATTAGTCTGGGTATTTCTATATTCGAAGTCCTCTGAATATTTGTTGATTGGACTGATGGGGGTTGTGAGGTTATGTTTGTGCATTGAGATGCAACATGGCCGGCTTGTTTACAGTTGAAGCAAGTCATGTTATCTTGTGAGATATATATGCGATATGATGTATTTTCATGGGATATGAAGAGTGATTCGGGGAGTGGTATAACAGTGGGACTAATGTATACTTGACGACGAAAACTCAAGATGTGGCTGTATTCTGGGTCGGACACACCAATCCTCAAAAATGAAGTTGGTGATACTAGGTTCAGTCCTAATTTTCTCAGTTCAATTTCTATAATGTTATGTGGTATCGAGGGACTAATGTTTGATAGAACCAACCGTACTGCTGGGGTGATTAAACGTCGAGCTTGGATTTGTTGGTTGTTTATTGTGATGGCGCCATGTTGGGTCATGAAGATTTCGACTAAATCTTTGTTGGATAGATATATACATATTCTATTGTTGGATATTCTAGAGGAAAAAATAATATTTCTTGGATGTACAATCGTTCCTAACCCGATAATATATTCTTGTAATTTAATTCCTTCAATGGAAGTGAAAATTATTGCTTGCTCTCTGGATGGAAATTGTTGTTGGGTGACTGCTGCAGAATAAGTTCTGTTTTGTGAGCTGATGGTGTGTATTTCATTAGTGGGTACAGTTCTTGGAGGATCCCTGTAGTCAGGAATCTCCATTTCGTTATTTTTCATGGCGTTTGTATCTGTTTCAGTATCATTAGAAATAATTTAGAGACGGCCCTGTCTCCGCACTACAACTGAATGATAAGTAGATATATCCCGCAGTGTTTTTATTGCTACTCTCTGTGCCGATGTATGGCTATGATCGTTGAAATACTTCAAATCAAAGATGATTATGGTACTCACAGTTGAATGTAGTTAAAAACACTTGCTTGTGTGGCACTAGATAGTTTTTTATTTTATTTGCTTTCAGTATAACTCACTATATTCAGTAAAATTCAGGATCTAACTATGGATACGTTTCGCTGTATCTCCGATCAGGTCCGGACTCAAAACTTCACTATTGGTAGTTACAATATTTGGGTTTATGTGGATATAAAGTGACTTAGCAACCTGTCCCTTATATTTAATTTCAACTCCGTGTAGAATTTGGGCATTTCCAAAGTCGAAAGAATAGTTGTTCTCAATGAACTCATTAGTAAGTCCAGAGTAGAGTGGATTCTTATTTTTAACCGACGAAACCAAGAAGGAGGAGGTTCTCTAGTCGACGCGTAAATATTTTTTTTATGTATGACCACGCATAACTTTTTACTGAGACATCCGATTCTGATAATTCTTTTTCAACCGACGAAACCAAAAAGGAGGAGGTTCTTCAGTCGACCCGTATTTTTTTTTCCATCATTTTTTCTATGTATGATCACGCATACAGAGTGTGCCAAGACATAAAAAAATTGAAGAACTGGTGTGACTCATATCTTTTATCATTGAATACCAGCAAAACAAATATATTAGCATTCAAGTGTAATATACCTGATGTCCCCTCGACAATAACATAATAAAAAATAACTCCACTTTGAAATTCTTGGGAGTCTATTTAGACGAAAATTTAAAATTCTCTCAGCATATTGCACACATCAACAAAAAATTGGCATCAGGCTGTTACGCAATGAGAAACGTCTCTAAGGAACTGGGGTTTGCTGCAGCGAAGGTGGTGTACTATGCCTTAATAGACTCTCATCTAAGGTATGGTATACCCTTTTGGGGTGTTTGCAGTAAACAACTTATGCAGTCGGTTTTTGTCTTGCAGAAAAGGGCTATTAGGTACTTATGTAAAGCGAAATGGCGAGATTCATGTAAACCCCTTTTTCGAGAACATAGAATCCTTACGGTTATTTCAATATTCATATTGGAAACCGTATCGATTATACATAAAAATAGGGAGAACTATGAATCCACAGCCACGTACCACACAAGGCGGTCAAATGAATTGAAACTACCAATTCCAAAAACATGTTTTGTTCAAAACTCGTTGATATATAATGGAATCAGGATGTACAATAAACTTCCCAATGAAATCAAAGAGACTTCTTTTATCATATTCAGAAATAAATGTAAAAAACTATTAAGTGATAAAGCCTCTTATGACCTACAAGAATATTTTGACGATGCCCTGTAATTTATAATGTGTAGTATTAGCGATTGTACTGTGTAAAAATCAAAATTCTAATCGTTAGTCTAGTTTTTTAATTCAATTATTGTCATATTTTATATTTCATGTTTATATTATTAATATTTTTTATGACATTGTGTACTTCGAAGGTGGTCCCATTTGAATTTGAGAGATCAAATCCACCCCTAAGGGTAGCAACATGAAGGATATTGATCACTCACCCTCTGAATTCTGGTCCGTTAACCGATTCTATCGGGCATTACTTTTTTTTTTTTATATGTTCTGGTTCCCACGAAAAGGGATATCCTGTAATGTTCAGAGAACATCGTGGGAACCAAGGGAAAGAAGGTAGGAGTTGGTGTTCTTCTTAAATTTCTGGAGGTTGTATGCCTCGGGGAACACCTCCCTAGACAATGAGTTCCAAAGCCACGCAGTTCGTTGGATGGATGAGTCTTTGGAAAGTGATGTTCTGCAGGTCTCCAAAGTGACCACGAAGGGGTGTGAAGACTGAACTTGACGGGTTAATCTCGAAGAGACTGCCAAAGGAGGAACGATTGTTGATATTTCAGAAGAGCATCGCCCATGAAAATATCTATAAAATAGAGACAAATCGCCAACTTTTCTACGGTGTTCCAGACAAGTGAGCGAGTTTGTAAGCGAGGCATCACCGACGAGACGAATTGCCCTTTTTTGGACAGAATCCAATAGCTTCAGGATATGTTTAGGTGCCGCACTCCAAATATGGGAACAGTATTCCAGGACAGGTCGGATCTGTGCCTTATAGATCATAAGCAGCTGACTGGAGGTGAAATAGCTCTTGGCACGAAACAAAAAACCAAGTTTTTGGGATGCACTTTTGGCAATGGACGTCACGTGATTTTCCCAGGAAAGGTTATTGCTGATAGTAATACCGAGCATCGATATGGATGACTTCAGTGGTATGGTTACTCCTGACAAAGTTATGTTAGGCACAGTGAGATCGGCTTTTCTAGAGAAAAGACATGCTTGTGTTTTGTTTGCATTGAATTCTACCAAGTTATTGGATCTCCATTCGAGAATTGTTGCTAAGTCCATATTTATATTGTTAACATTTCTTCCTCGTTCATTTCTGGTTTCACGGGCTGATATAGGGGCCCTGGAAGAGAAAGCGGTATGGAGGGTACTATCATCGGCAAAGCTGTGTACGGGACATGAAGTTGCTTTCAACAGGTCGTTGATGTGAAGTAAAAATAGTGTTGGTGCTAGAATGGATCCTTGCGGAACACCAGCATTTATGAGTAGAGTGTCAGATGAAACTCCATCGACCACTACATGGAGAGACCTGTTTGAGAGAAAACTAGCAAGCAGAGAACACAGCTGAGGGGGCAAGCCATAAGATGGAAGCTTGGCGAGGAGTCCCTGGTGCCAAACTCGATCGAACGCCTTGGAGATATCTAATGCCACAGCTAAAGTTTCTCCATACTTTTCAATAGATAGCTGCCATATATGTGAGACGTATGCGAGCAGGTCACCAGTTGATCTCTGATGGCGGAAGCCATATTGCCTATCATTGATAATTCCTGAGTCTTCCAGATATTTCATGAGCTCGATGTTGATGGCTTCTTCCATGACCTTTGAAATAATAGATAGCAGTGCGATAGGTCTGTAGTTGCTAGGGAGGTCTTTTTGCCTTTTTAGGGACTGGCTGTACTCTTGCAATTTTCCAATTGGACGAAAATACTCCCAAATTGTAAGAGTGGTTGAACAACTTGCAAAGAACAGGTGTTAGTTCGGGGCACATTTCTTGAGAACAATCGGCGGATTCCGTCAGATCCACAGGCTTTGTTGGTGTTGAGACCCAGCAAAATCTTTCTGATAGTACGTTGGCGAAAGGTGATCTCGGGCATGTGACTGTCAATAGGTGTAATGTTCGGGGTTGTTTTCCCGAAGAATCCAGAGTGGAATTTCCAGCAAATAGGTGCGCAAAGATATTGGCTTTTCCTGGGCAGTCGTTGCTAGTGTTCCATCTTCTTTGGTTAGGGGAGGAAAAGAGCTGGAAGTGAAGTTTCTTCCCACAGCTTTAGCGAAAGACCAAAATGAACGGGATCCGTTGGGACATTCAACAAGTTTTGATCTTATTTTGGCATTATGAGCATCTTTTGAACATTCTATTGTCTCTTTGCATATGCCTCTAGCCTCAACGTATGCTGCTCTGGTCTCAGGTCCCGGATTTTTTTGCCATCGATGGTATGCTGCCTGTTTGGAAGCCACAGCTCTAGAGCAGTTTCTGTTAAACCAGGTCTTATCGGATGATGTTCTTCTTTCGGTATTCGGTATGTAAGTTTGCATCCCCAACATGATGATTTCAGAAATTGTCTCAGCACATCGTGTTGGATCTACTGAAGAGAAACAAACTCTCTTCCATGGAAACGCTGAGAAAAACATACGAAGACCTTCCCAGTCGGCCGAATTGTAATGCCACATGAGACGGGGTGGTATTGTGCTGCTCGATGGTAAATGGAAAGAGCATGTTGTGGAGATGAGGGTGTGATCAGAGTTTCCAAGTGGGGCACAAACTTCTATTCTATACGGGTCAGGATTGGTGGTGAGGAAAAGATCTAGTGTATTGGCAGACTGGTTGTTGACATCAGGGATGCGGGTTGGTAGCTCGACCAGTTGTTCTAGACCATGAGTGATGGCGAAGGCCTCAGCTTGACGACCTGCATCATCTGTTTTGTTAGAGAATTTGAGCCAGGCAGCATTATGTACATTAAAGTCCCCCATGATTATGGTTTCAGCTGTTGGATGGTTTTCCTGAATGTAGATTTGGAAGATTCTTTTTTTAATAGATAGGGTATATCTTATATTTAGATTTCAAATGGAATTATATACCTTTACGGGTAGAAAAATAGGGGATAATTGATTTTTCACTTATGAACATTGGCACACACATACGTAGTTGACAATGACAGATCCCTACTGACATGATTTCTGTTCCACATCCGTCAAAACCATTATATTCTATGAGGGGATGGAATGATATACAAAGTAATGAAATAAACTAACCAGAACAACAAAAATAATTTATATTACAACAAATAGTAAAAGTAGATAATCATATTATTTAACTGGTAATAGTTGAAGTAAGATGGGCCCAACTCGATGCCATCATTTTACGCCTCACCTAATTCATTTGCTTGTTTGTTTGGTGCCGACTCAAAATTAGTTACATTAGTTTAGGAGCTGAGTTATTGAGACTAAGAAGGTTTATTTGATTTTTCACTTTTCAGTTCCGTATTTCGTCGGTTTAATTCTTTGTTAAAAAGTTTTATCGATGTGGTAACTGTGTTGATGGAACCGTTTTTTATGTGTAATGGCAGGTTTCACCGATGTAACATGTGTGGATATAATCTTTACAAAATATCTTATAGATGTCATTACTTCGTTTATCAATAATTTCGTGTTGTATACTATGATGTGAAGGAATTTTGACGTATTTATTCTCAGTAAGTACTGAATTTATTTCATTGATGTTTGTTCGTTGTAACAGTTCTTTCTTCCGTTGTTCAATGACTTTATCAATGAAATAATTGGAGTAATTGTTCTCGTTGAGTTTCAGAAATGAGTGTTATATGTCTGATCATAGAATAGCTCTTTCAATTGAACTCACAAATACTGACTTTTTGTATTTAGTTGGTTGATAGGACAAAAAACTGAGATATCTACCAGACCAAGATGGTTTGTTGTACCAATTTTTGATAATCTTATTGTCTGTAACTTCAATAGTTGAATCAAAACATGGGCATGGTAAGAATGTCAGATCATGGAACATGTGGAAGTTTCACTTTGAAACAGAATAGTAGACACAATATAAGAAGAAGATTTGGGCGACACATGAGAAGAATAAAACAGGATATGTGGTATGTCATCTTCCAACTATTATGGATAACAAAACCCCGAACAACTGAATGAAAAATTTGATGTTCACATATCAAGACAAAAAGAGTGTAGTTGGAAGTTATTCCATCGCTTTCACTAATGATATTTACATTATTTAGGTTCTTGTGGATATGAAGTGACTCAGCTTCCCGTCTCTCATATTTTTTCCTCAAATCTGTGTAGAATTTGGGCATTTTCGAAGTAGAAAGAATGGTTGTTTTCAATGGAGTGATTAGTAAGTCCAAAGTGAAGTGCATTATTATTCTTGATGTGGTTACTGTGTTGATAGAACCGTTTTTTTGTGTAATGGAAAGTTTCACCGATGTAACATGTGTTGATACAATCTTTACAACTCATCTTTCACATGATATTACTTCGTTTATCTAGGGAATCTCGATCTTTCAGGGGAGTAAAAATGGATGTTGTGGACTAGGCAGGTCTTAGCATCAAGGGTTTGAGAAGTTCATCAATTGCGTGTTGTATACGATGATGGAAAGGAAGTTTGACGTATTCATTCTAAGTAGGTACTGACCTCATGTCATTGGTGTTTTTTCTTTGTGACAGTTCTCTCTTCCGTTGGTGAATGACTCTATCAATGGAAGAGTTGGGGTAGTTATTGTCGTTCAGAGTTTTAGAAATAAGTGTTATATTTTGTTTCTGATATTTGTTGTCTGATAATAGAATAGCTCTATCAATTAATCAGTCAACTACTGACTTTTTGTATCGAGTTGGTTTTCTAAAAAAAAAATTGAGATATCTTCCAGACCAAGATAGTTTGTGGTACCAATTTGTGATTATTTTATAATCCGTTACTTCAATAATTAAAAAAATAAAATTCATCTCCTTTTTCTCTTCCGGTATTTTAACAGTGGAATAAATTCTATCGTGAAAGCTATTGAATGCGTTAAGTGTGTGTTGTATGGAGTTATTTGGTGAAAGTAGTAATATGTCGTCAACATATCTATAGTAAATGGGTATTTTGAAATGTAAGCTATTGATAGTTTGTTGTTCAAGTTTATGCATTATAATATCAGCTATGATGGGACTTGAAGGGCTACCCATAGGACATCCAGGTCTGTCGATAGAAACAATTTTTTGAAAAAAAAAAATGACGTTTAGAAGATTAATTGAATGACTGAATAATAATAAATATAGAGAAAATTCAATGTCCATTTCGAACAAACAAACCCATATTGCCCCAACTCACTTCTCTACTTGTGACGTGGTTCTGGGAATTTGGTAATGGATATTTCGTGTAAGAGATGAAATTATCGATAATTACCGAATATTTAGAATAATCACTACGGATAGGTAATGATAGATTGCTCAGATTGCTACATATTCACTATCCAAGATATTCGTCTGGAAGGATTGGTAAGGATCATTAGTCCCCACCTGAAATGGAATATCCCAATCTTGCTTTCCATTTCCCGGTTTCCAGTAATCGACAAGCATAGCGGCGAAGTAAGAAATTGGATAATCCCGTGGTTAATACAAATCAGATAACGGTTAGACGGTGTAGGATGAACCAAATTACTAGCTTTGATTCACAACACAACGTTCTTTCATACAGTCGCGGTGATTAGAAACTGAATGGAAATTAAATTTTCTTGCATGTTGAGCGTTTCCAATGGCTTATGATGAACTATTCAGGTCATAATGAGACTTGTGAAATAGGACTATAATCTGTCTAGGTTGGCAATTTAATTAAATTATTGATTTGTGTAAATCATTAAAATGGAAATTCATGCTTTTTCTGTAAGTTGTCAACTGATGAAATGCTGTGAAAAACTCGAAAAAAATCTCAACTTGGAAGTTGGCAGGGCTTTCCTCGATGCGAAAAATATTATGAACAACGATACGGAAATTAAAATCAGTATATTTAGGTATAAAGAGGAGGATGGATTACTGATGTCATAGTACGGTGCATTAACAATAGGGATATATAATTCAAGAATTACAGAAATGTTTATACAGTTACTAAAGAGAAAAAATCGAAAACAACAAAAATAATAGTAAAGCATTGTGGGACACAATGAAAGCGCTGAATAAAAACCAAAATAATAAAGGAATCGCACAAATTATCAATGGAAATAATCAACGCACAGAGAATATAGAGGCAATTGCTGATATTTTCAATGAATTTTCAATAAATGTCGGTGAAATTCATGCGAGGCAGGTAATACTTCCGAAAAATCCTCCCCTGAATAGATTTCCTTCACGTCATACTATATTTTTTCAGCCAACAGATGATAGAGAAGTTATAATTCTTATAAGTTCTCTCAAATCCAACAAAGTACCGGGAATTAATGGAAACAAATCTGAAACACTGGAAGAAATTAGAAATGTAATCGCAAGTCCACTGACACATCTAATGTAATGATAGAAGGCCATTTTCCATCAATTTTCAAGAAGGGTATTGTCCAACCTCTATTCGAAAAGAGTTGTGAAAAGAACACAAGTAACTATCGCCCAATTTCTCTCAATAGCAACTGGAAAAAGTTATAAAAATTCGAATGGTAAAGTATATGGAAAAATATAATTTGATTTCAAGTGGACAATTCGGTTTTCGGGATGGAAAATCTACGGACGATGCGATTCACTTACAACTAAAATTTATGGGAATTTGGATAGAGGCTGTCCATCATTATGTGTTTTTCCAGATCAATTACAATTTTATTTATATTATATTATTTTAGCATATTTATTACAATTTTATGAATATTATATTATTCTAGTGAATTCGGCATTATATTATTGTATATTTTTCTCACATAAAAAAAAATCAATAGAACTTGATTTCAAAATGTGTTGTACTAACAACTATCAATATTTTAGAATAAGTAACTCGCCCTTGCACAAGCTCTGCCTCAGTGGATACCTGTTCATTCGAAAATATCTCATCCAGCTACACTCCAGAAATGTTCACTAGAAATTGTTCAAATTGTATGTCTATCTGAAATTTTTGGAATAAACTTATTATTATTATCAAATCAGCATATCTAGTTAACCCCGAAGCAAAAGACAAGTGGAAAATACTTGAGAATACCTTGACAATGGCAATGAACGAAGGAGTAGAAGAAACCGCCGAGCCATATGTAAAACAAACCCACTCTATGAAAATTCCTTTCCCCCTCCTATGGAGCCGACAAAACTAAAAAATTGTTGAGAGGAGCCCCCATTATCAGACTTTATTTGCAGTTAATACAAACATTCCAAAAGCAAACCAGCTAAACCAGTAATAGGCAGATACAGTAAACTAGAATCGAGAATAAAAAGAAAACTGAGGGAGAACCAGTAATTTTTTTTTAACAATCATCGATTAAAGGTATCGAAGAAAATGTTTTCCATACCTACTTTTGAAATTATGCAATTCGAGCATTCTCATACTACTCATTGTAAGTGTCAAATTTCAGAAACTACATAAACTCGATGAAAGACCCAAATCGCTGGCCCAAAAATGCATACGTTTGAAATTTTTTACAGTAGTGACAGATGGAAGAACCAGTCTTGAAATCGAATACACAAGGGGAACATATTTTTGGAAATTCTTCACCCAAATGCCAAAAATATCATGAATAAGATGAATGAAATCGGTATTATTGGGTATGTGATTGTTTTCCCCATAGATTAATGTTCGTGGAAGTTTTCCACAAGTGCCGTCAATATTTATATTGGTCGTAAACAATATTGTTAACTTATTGAAACTGTGTTAGTATCATACGCAGATGTGAAGATCTTATTTTAACCACCAAACAAATAATGTTACATCTCAATTGTTGGTGCAAGCAACATTATTTGATTTCTAACATTTCCAAAACCTATATATGTATATATATATATATATAATAATAATATTTAGTAGAAAGGATATTCCTTGAGGTTGCAGTCAGATTTAATGGCCAGTGAAAAAAGAAAAACTCTTTCTTATTTAGTCAAGCTTTCGAAAATGTTTATTTTCATTATCAAGACAGTGAGGTGGGGTTAAGTGAAGACAGCGATCTAATCACCATTTTGTGATTGAGGAACTTTTCAAAATCTTGTCATCCACCATTTTCCTTTTTCAGTCATGCTTTAACCATGTGGTAATTTTTGTACTGTCAAATTTTAAATCGTTTAAATTAAGTTTCTTAAACAATATGTGCGTTTCAATTGTTTAATTTTTATATATATTTCTAGTAGTGTTTCATAGTGATATGATTTTGAAAAGTTCCTCAATCACAAAATGGTGATTAGATCGCTGTCTTCACTTAACCTCACCTTACTGTCTTGATAATGAAAATAAACATTTTCGAAAGCTTGACTAAATAAGAAAGAGTTTTTCTTTTTTCACTGGCCATTAAATCTGACTACAACCTCAAGGAATATCCTTTCTACTAAGTTTATTTCAAATTCATGGTTTTTTTCAACTAGTCCAGTCACGAGACTATCCTTCTTCTATATATATATATATATATATATATATATATATATATATATATTTTCTTCAATTTTTCGGAATAAAGGTCTGATTCAGTCAGTTCATATAATTTCTTATAACGACGTTTCAACATGGTATTTGTCATCCTCAGGTAAAAATTGAAAATATGAAGTTTGAGACATATTCAACTTAACACAATATTGAAATGTATGCACCAAAATGATTCTTTAAAAACATATGGTTCGAAATATAACACGTTATTCAATACAATATGAATATATCTGTAATATATATGAGTATCGCATCGTACGAACGTTATTGTAGGTGTATGACTTCGAAGTCGAAGTTATCGGGATTGGTTTGTTTATCTTTCATGCATTTTTCCCCTCTTCACAAGTACACCGGATTGTTTATATCAAGTTCTAGTATATGAGCCGGACTGTATTTTTTGGCAGCATGTGAAATTCAGTATTCATTATTATTACTATAAACAAAGGTGAAAATGGTTGAATAAATGGTTTTGTTCGTACAAACAAAACCATTTATTCAAATTTTAACCAGAAATACCAAAAAACAAACAAACTCATAAAGTATATAGAATACCGTGTAAATACTGTCAAAGTTCCCATATAGGTCAAACAAAACAATATTTGCAGAAACGAGTACAAGCCCACAATTACCCAGAGACCGACATTTCGTTGAAATTTTTATCAAAGAAAGGAATCCAAGAGTAAGAACATTCCTTGAAATGATACATATTACAAAAGACCCCAATAGCATTAACAATAGAAATAATATCAAAAACCTAAGCCAGATTTATACTTTGTTTATAGTAATAATAATGAAAACTGCTGCCTGAAAAATACAGTCCAGCTCATATACTAGACCTCAATATGAACAATACGGTGTACTTATGAAGAGGGTAAAAATGCATGAAAGATAAACAAACCATTCCCGATAACTTCGACTTCACACACCTACAATAATAACGTTCGTACGATGCGAACGCAGAAATTTGAATGAAATGATTTGCAAGTTAATACTCATATATATTACAGATATTTTTATATTGTGTTAAATAACGTGTTATATTTCGAACCATATGTTTTTAAAGAATTATTTTAGTAGATACATTTTAATATGGTGTTAAGTTTAATATGTCTCAAACTCCATATTTTTTGTTTTGGTGTTTTGACCTGATGATGACAAATACCATGACAAAACGCCGTCGTAAGAAATTACATGAATTGACTGAATCAGACCTTCATTCCGAGAAATAGAAGAAAATAAATATGTGGTCAAGGAACTGAAGAAAATATGTATATATATATATATATATATATATATATATATATATATATATATATATATATATATGTACTGCTCCAAATAGCCTTACACAATATTGTTTTCACCAATCATATACAATTTTCAGGGATACATTTAGATATATAGCTACGCTCCACCTACCTTATTGATATATTGTCTGACCTTAATGCAAATTCAGTCTTCGTTGACAGTGTACTTTGAGTCTTCTATACAGCACAAAAAGGAATCAATCGCACTATGTTCAACTCACCTACGAGAGAATCGTTCTCCTTTGATAAATTCTAATCAAATAAAAGATACTTCATTGTAGAAGATGTGAAAACCTCATGGACAAACCAATACAGCAACAGGCACAATGACTACGCATAAACTTTATAGTGTCGAACGCTCAATATTCCATTTTTTTTTTCGATGATATGATGATGCAGGAAGAAGTATACGATGATACTCAATCGGTAGGTGCTATCTGAGCTCAAAAATCCTTGTTTGGATACATCATTTACAGCGTTTTGTAAGAGCATTCACTGAAAAATCGTGATGCCCCTTGAAGTCCAACATCACCTTCACGTGGTATGGAGTGAATGGGCTGCGGCCGTGCGGCGACTAAAGCAGTTTGCGGACATTTGCATGGTCACGTGGTCAGCCGCGACTTGACCAAAACAAACCGTACACGAACCACATGTTGCGGTCGGACTGACCACACAATTGTTGTCGTTTTCCAGCGAACTCAAGCTGCCTATAAGAAATACTGTACCAAACGTACATGGGCGCTCACGAGAGTGGAAACGGGCATCTGCAGTCAACTTGCTGCCAATCTCCGCCGGGTGGTCGTCGCGGCCTCCGCCGTACATCAACCACAGACTCGCGGTCGTACTCAACCGCGTCGCGCCATCGCGCCCGAATGGCTTTACCTCCACGATCGCAGCGAAAGGACGTCTACAATATAAACAATGCCAAATACGCGCAACCAGAAGTGGATGTATCCAAAGCGATCGTACCGTCCTACGTCTTCTTCTCCTCCTCCTCAAAACAAGGAATACTAGTGCTTCTTCCATATTGAATTTGGCACTACAATCTGACACCATAAAATATAGGACAAAACAACGTTCCTATTTTATGTGATGGGGTCAGGTTGTAGTCGCCTCAACCACAAGTGCGGTTCATATGACCGCAAGCCGACCACAAAAATGTTATTGGATCAAACGAGAGGTGCAGTCGACGTGACCACAATTTTGTGGTTGACTCAACTGCAAATATATGGTCCAAGTAGGTACAGCCGTCCCAACGAGCCTCTGGCAAACAGACCTAAATCCAAGCTAGCAGCGCCGTGGTGACGAATGTATTGCACCAAGGTCACGAAAGCAACGGTGCCGCAACGGAGCCCCCAAAAAACAGGATGTGATTTCGGAGTGATCAGCCTTAGCCTAATACACAGGGCTGTACCAAGCCCTTTTCCCTCACTCACTCGTGAAAACAAATGACCAACGAGCCGAAATACTGGAAGAGAACGCAGATTACTCTTGGCCTCCTTGGTTTCTTTCAAGGCACTGGAGATGATGAGGTTCCGGAAGATAACTCTTTAAGGTACTGAACAAACGATGAGAGCTATTCTGATAAACCTCCAACAGTGCAAGTTAGAAATTGCAGTACTCGCAGTTGCTAGGAGGGACTTCGAAGTGGCCCTCTATCGGGAACCATGGATACGACATAGTGAAACAAAAAGTTTGGGAGGAACAAGTGGAGCAGATTAACTGAGATCTCCTGTACCTGTATTTTTATAGAGTAAGATGCAATGGGCCAAAGGATTCAAGTGTCATTGGAGGCCACGGCCAGGCGTGTGTACAGCTGGATGTTTCAGTGGGTGAATCTGAGTCACTACCGCAAGGTGTCCATGATCAGGTACACTGCGGATATATGATATTGACTATTCAAAATATGAGCGACCAAACAGCTTAAGTGTATTTTGAGAATATCATAGAAAATGTTGAAACTCATATCATTTGATGAACACCCACTACTCAAGAAGTAAACAGTCGTGCACTTAACTCATCCAGGTATCTTCAGAAACATCAGTCGAAACGATGAAGAATAAAGCTGGTAATCATCCATGAGAGGATTACCCTGTCGCAATGATGAATATAATGAGTGTGAACACCATGCTGTGTCATCGAAAATATCTACGCATCGTGTTTCGTCTTATCTTCGTGAATTGAAACAAAATATTCAGAATATTCAGGGCGGTTTCCAAAATGTAGAGGTCCAAGAGTTAGTTCAGTTCAGTTGGATAATCAATTTAAATCATTCAGCGTTGATATATTGAGTTCTATGTCAATTAATCGAGTTGAAATGATTCAACTCGATGTAACGAAGCGGTGCGGTTCAAATCAGTTCGAGATGTAATAATCAATCAGACAATTTCAAATGAGATTAATACAGTTCCGGAAATCAGTTCGGTCAGTCATTTGAAATTGAAAGTCAGTGTAATCAAAGTTTTATTTCATGTAGGTCATTCCTAATCAAGTCAATCAATCAATCAATAATTAATTACAACCCGAGTTCAACTGAAATATAAATAAATAAATAAGCATACAAAAAAAACGCGGGATAAATAGAATACTGAAGGAATATAAATATCAAGCTCAAATCGAAATGAACTGGAAGTAGAATATTCACAAACCCGTGGAAACAGAGGAAACAGAATGGAAATTATTCCAACAACAAGTAAGAGTATTTTTGTGATCGTATTTGTCAGTTAACTATGTAATTATTCATGACGAATTGTTTTAGTGACATATTATCTCCTATGATGAATTTAAAGTTGAAAAAGCAATCCTTTCAAAGCAGCACGAGAGTAAGCATTTATAAACCCAACAATCGATAGAAGAGTGTGGAAGTTGATCTAGCTGCTCAAGTTGTGGAACTTCCTACAATTTGTATATTCTACTCAGGACATCTTCATATCTACTTTATACAAAGGACAAGTCAGGTCTAAATAGTGTGCAATTTTTTTCCTGCAAAACTCGCAGGCCTCATTGTCATCATTCAATTAAAAATGATGACTTATATCTCCTGAAAATAGCAGGAGTTCAGGTTAGAAATGTTAGTTTCGGTAACATGCTTATTATTTGTGGTTTGTTCACTGGTTTTGATATTTCAAGTTACTTGCGTCAACTCCCAATTTGCAATTTGTTACTAATGGTCTGATATATAGAGATATTGAGTTTTGCCATTATTCAGAGGATTTTTTGTCACTATATAATCAATTGCTGATCTTCAGTTGTTGATTTCCTTGGTTCAGACCGTGGAGCCGATTTTAATTCAATTCAAATCTCCAGATAGTTCATATTGAAAACTCCACAGACAATGAGATATTTATGGTTTCGGGATACACTATTTAAGATCCACGTACATTGGCCTAAGTGGAAAAAAATCATCACCAGAGTGAAAGAACATAAGAAACAAACATTTGGTAAAATATCAAAATACTTAGAGATCAATTCTAACAACTCCTTCGCTAATCATATTGTTAATTCCAATCAATATTTCAACATTGAAAAGCTACGCAAATACTCCACCGGTCTAACAAAGGTCATTTATTAAACACTCTTGAAATTTTCGAAAATAATTCCAACATAGAAATCCCCTCATAACATCATTGATTTATACTTTTTTTCAATTCTTCACAATTTCCATAAAAATAATTTTTATTGTGTACACCTCTTAATTTATATTCTACCTTCAATTTATTGTAAAAATTTTTTTTTTTCCTCTTTGTCTGTTTATAACTATTACATTAGATGGCGACACAATACCCATTTCATCTTGAATAGCTTCATTGTTCCCACACTTGGCAGCGCTACTGTAGAAGTTCATCTGATCAAAATGGTGGTTAATTTTCACATCACTTTTGTTGAATTAATAATTATTCGACATGATTATTCACCATAATTCTAGTTGTTGGTACTTCCAACAACACTTCATCTTGGTAACTCCAAACTTTTTATCAACCTATTTCAACATGTAATTCTTTCAAGTATAACACTCACAGCCCCTCTTGTTTGGGAATATGTTCTTCATGTGACTATTGTGGTTTCTATTGTACTGTTGCTCCTTCCACGACTGAGTATGAACCTTTGAAGATTTGAAACATGTATCATCAACACTTTTTGGAATTACCCTCTGGGCCACATTGAACTTGTGGGATGACTTCGTACTTTTCTTCCGGATATTCACACCCACTCCACTTCGGAAATTCGAACGTTTACAGAATTTAAGATTCAGTTGAGATTATTCAGAAAAAAGAATCCGTCTGCGCTTGGTGAATGGTAGAACGCCAGTAAGGTAACCATCGTGATGCAAATCATCACACATTCGCATGTGAATCCGTTCATGAGATCAGCATCGATATTCAGCGGTTTTCTGCGATTTCACTGCTATATGTAATTCTTTATTGAATTTGTAAAATAAAAAAAAACTGTCAAACACTGTGTTGATCTGCAGTAAGAATTCACTTGACTCTAAACGGATATGAACGGAACTTCATTGTGTGACAAAATCTCCTTCCGTACGATGAAGACATTGCGACTCTGATCCAGGCATTCAATTCCATCAAACAGCACAACACTCGAATCATATCTACGAACTATAACTCATCGAAATTGTCTCAAACAAAATTGATTGTTCGGGCAATATGCTAAATCGAGAAGGAATCCATTGATTTAATTGCCTCAATGAACAATTATGCCGATAAAAGACATACTTTCATTTAATTGTCTTAATGAACAAGTATGCCAATAAAATACACACAAAAAGTAGTTTTCATCGATATTGAGAGTGATATTAGATTCATATTTGTGGTGTGGAATTGAAAACTTTCCTTCAATCTGGTACCCCATGTTGAACAACGGAGATCAGTTCAAAAAAGCCTCATGAAGTACATGACATGGAAGATGATGGATAGAACAAATGCCATTCATTTCATCTGGATAATGTAGATATCCCTAAGAATCTTTCTGTTATACATGTTGTTTCCTTCTCTGTAGATTATAATTGATTTGGGTCAAGTTAGACATGGTCACTTAGTGACATTATGTATTGACGTTGATGAATATGAAAATACTCCACATGATTTGCAATTACTTTCATAAATAGAACAGTACAAAACCCACATTTCAACACTTTGTCATACAAAAAGTAAGGAAAATGAGCAGTTCTTTGGGATTGTTTGATCCAAAACTTTCCGACTTTGCCGTATTCTCAGAGAGATTGGACCAGTTCTTCCTGGCAAACAACATCACAGAAGAAGCACAGACAAGAGCTATCCTCATGAATGATTTGAATGAAGAATGTTATGTTCTCCTGGAAAACTTATGTATACCTGAAGCACCCAAAGAGAAGAGTTTCACAGAATTGATTACATTTTAATGAGGTGAAGTCAATGTTTGCCGAACGTCTCAAGTTCTACAACGCCAGGAAATAAACTAACGGACAGGTTTCCGATGAGCAGCTAAGGTTCAAAGTTTGGCGGTCAACTGCAAGTTCAGTCTGGCAATGTTAGACATATTCATGAGAGGCATTTTCGTTATTGGAATGGAAGAAAATAAAATAATGGATAAGTTATTCGATGAATATGCCAGTAAGGATAGTTTATCAATGTCTATAAGGTTATAAGTATTGCTTTGGTGAGAGAGTCAGCACTGGCTGAACAATCACGGAGAATAACTGCAAATAAAACAATTCAATCAGCTCGAACAATACCGGCTCGGGTAAATTCAAGACGATCCCATCAATATGCAGCAGGACCTTTTTGAGGACAATCGAGGGGCCGTAATTCGAATAACTGCTGTTCTGTTTGTGGTCGTGGAAATCACAAATCGTCGGATTGTTATTCTCGTAATTTCATATGCCATAAATTTATCAATGTCGAAAGCTGAGGTTATAAGTATTGCTTTGGTGGAAGAGACAGCACTAGCTGAACAATCACGGAGAACAACTGTAAATAAAACATCGTCTTCATTGGGGGAAGTTGAGAAACTTCATTTCAACAAGCTTGAACGATCTTTGGCTCGGGTAAATTCAAGAGGATCCCATCAATATGCAGCAGGACCGTTTCGAGGACAATCGAGGGGCCGTAATTATGACAAACGAGATTCTGCTTCGAATAACTGCTGTTCTGTTTGTGGTCGAGGGAATCACAAATCGACGGAATGTTATTCTCGTAATTTTCCATGCCATAGGTGTGCTGTGCAAACATTTTAATGCACAACATTTTTTTGCTGATAATGAGGTGGAGTCTGACGATCCAATTGGAAATATTTTCAGTCTTAGTGAAATTGAAATCTTTGACGAGAAAGGCAATGTCAAACCCATTCATGTCAATCTGACAGTGGAAAATATTCCGATAAATTTGAGACTCAGGCTTTGCTCATGCAGCCATTTCGGAAAAACTCTATACAAAGTATTTCCGAAATAAATCACTTTTTCAAAATTATTTATTTTCACACGATTATGTTGGTATCACTTTCAAACCAATTAGATTTGTTGATTTGAATATTGTTTTTTGATAAAATCAAAACAAATTATGTCATTCAAAACGGAGGCGCTCCTTCAATAGGCCGTAATGGTTTGAAAACAGTGAATCTGGGATTTTGTAAGGTAGATAATTTTCAAAATAATTTTCTTATGGATCCTTCTACTAAACTTGATGAGATGGTGAAACAAAATGCAGACATTTTTCATGGCAAAATGTGTCCTTTCAATAAATTCAAGGTTAAATTGAAGGTTGATTATGTTCCAAAAATTTTCAAAGCACCCTGGTACCATTTGCTGTTAAATCTAAAATAGAACAAGAAATTGCACATTGGGTCAAAAATGATGTTTCCGTTCCAGTAGAGTTCTCAGAATGGACAACGCCGATTATTCCTATTTTGTAAAAGAATGGTAGTCTTAGAAGGTGATTTCAAAATTACTCTCAATCCACAGTTGGAGATACAACAATATCCATTACCCAGAATAAAATATCTATTCAGTCAATTACAAGGTGGCAAATTTCTTTCCAAAATTGATTCATCCGAAGCTTATCAATGAATAAATCTTACTGATGAATCCACTAAATTAGTTACCATTTTCACTCAAAGGATTATGTTCTTATGAAAGGCTGCCGAATTCATTGAGCGCCATTTCTCTACCAGAATTTATTAGAACAAATACTTGTTATACCGGGAGTCGTCTTATTCATATATGACATTCTGATAACTGGTAGGAACGATGGAGAACACATTAGAAGATTGGAGAAGGTTTTAACAAGACTTGTGGGCTTAAAGTTTAGAAAGTGAAGTTTCATATACTCAGATTGAAATAGAGGCAGCTGCTAAAATATTTGGTGTTAAGTTTTTCAAAATCAATACGGTCGGAAATTTCTACTTTCCACCGATCACAAACCACTTCTCACTATTCTTGCAGAGAAAAAAGGTTTGCCTCTCTTTGCAGCAAATCGACTACAGCGTTGGACACATTCTGTCTGCATGCAATTATGAAATAAAATATATCAGTTCTGATAAGAACTACTGATTTTTTGTGTCGGTCGTCCATACCCATCAATACAGATGAATATGGTAATTCATTCTACTTTTGTGGAAATGAAGACAGCGGTAACATATCATATTTGAATCTGACTTTAGATTAATAAAAAATGAAACTTCTAAATATGTGATTTTGGGAAAGGTATCACACTATGTTCGTACAGGATGGCCAACAAATTATTCTTCTGATGAATTAAAACCATATTTCAAAAGACGATCCCAATTAACAGGAGAACAGGGTTGTTGAATGTGGGGATATTGATTGATTGTACCATTGGGTTTTCATCGTACAAGAACTTCATTCTAGTCATATGGGCATAACAAAAATGAGGTCCTTAGCCAGGTCTTATTTTTGGAGGCCAAATATCGACAATCAAATTGAAAACCTGGCAAATTCTTGCGACACGTAGGCAGTTTATGCCAGTAATTCGCCCAAAGCCCCACTGATTTCTTGAGATTGGTCTGAAAGATTCCATGTAGATTTTTTTGGGCCATGTTTGAATAGGTATTTGTTAGTAGGTGAAGATGCAAGTGGATTGACTGTTTTGAGGTTTAAAACATAACAACTAATACCACAATTGAAATCATTCCTAAGTTGTTTGCACGATTTTGATTACCTGAAGAATTATGTTCTGATAACACGCAAACATTTTGTTCAAGGGGAATTTGAGTCCTTTTTAGATCAGTTAAGAATCAAACATTCAACAGGCGGAACTTGTCACCCAGAGACAAATGGTTTAGCCGAGTTTGGTGTGAAAATAATGGAAAGAGCTCTTTTGGAAGCACATAGTGATATAGATCTCATTTTCGATACTTGTCTATTGCATTACCGCAACTCTGAACACACAACCTCAAGAAGGACCCCCCAGTGCAGCTACTTTCTGGACGTAATTCACGAACTAAATTTGATTTATTATTGCCATCAACTGAGGATGTAGTGAGAGAAAAATAAATTCGTATGGAAGAATTTTCATTGAATAGAAGGGATACAATTTTTTCTCATGGTGAGAAGGTGTGAGTCAAAGATTTCCGTAAAAATGAACAAAATTGAGTAGGGGAAAGATTCATCAAGTAATTGGTGGAAGGACCTATATTGTAGAAATTGATGGCGGTATCACATGGAAAAGACATACTGATCAATTGAAAAAAGATGGAAGTGCCTCGAGGCAGAATGTTGCACAAAATGTATCTGTAATACCGCGGTCTTCATTAATAGACACTCTTTCTTCACTCACTTCAGTGTTCACTATTGACAAAGATAGTAAAACCAATAGAGATGAGACTGTCCGTATTTTGAGAAGACCAGACAGGTTACATTTTCAGTATTAAATGATTGATATTGAAGAGGGAGGTGTTATATATGTTGTTTTCCTCTCTGTATATTATAATTGATTGGGATCAAGTTAGACAAGGACACTTAGTGACATTATGGATTGACGTTGATGAATATAAAAATACTCCACATAATTTGCAATTACTTCCATAAATATAACACTCATTATAAAAGTTTAACTGGAAATTTTTTTTTTCGTCAAATAGCTCAAGTTGTTTGATTTCTTTCATTACTATTGAAATCTCCTTCATGAAAAAACTAAGAATACATTCTTTATTTGAAGTGATAGTACTCTCAGATCCCAGTTTTTCCGGGTGAGTTGTTCCAGTAACAAACGAAGTTGAAGTAGTTTGATATTATCTGCCAAAGTCTTCCCTCTGCATTGAGAAACCATGTATATTATAAATTCTCAGAGTGGACAATATAAATTAGCAACTCCTCGATTAAGATCAGATACAATTGATTATGACAAAACAGGTGGTCAAAAGTAATTTCATTCGAATGAATAATTTTTTGTAATTATTAAGACCGCTGGCAACATAACGGCTTTGAATTCGAAGGATTGGCATGTGACGTTAGATCAGTCACAGAATAATTGTTTGATTTTCAGTGCCTGATTTTGAAGCTGCTAATAATTTCTTCAGTGGAATTCATAAACCCATCCAAATCCAGGATTCTGTATGAAATAATCAGATTGACTTTCTTGAAGCTCCGAATTGAAGAGATTAATTTGTTTTTCAATAAAATTGACTACCAAATCGAAAATATTATATTCAATAGAAATGATTAGTCATCATTTCACTAGGACTGTTCTCGTCGAATATTAGACGGAAGTGATTCTAATACTGACTTGGTTTCTTCACCATCAAATTATTTTATAGACTTTTATATCCATTTTAGTATTAATAAAAATCCGTTTGAATTCAATGTGACTTTTTCTGAAGTCCCATCAAAAGCAATATCTGTAATGGATATACTGGTATCTTATTATAGAACTAGTAGACAATGAATTTCATGAAGTGGAGCAACAAGAGACAACATCGTATGTCCCAATTATGATATTATATTGCACCAAGAAGCTTTCGTTGTTGAGCCATCTATAAAATAGCATTTTCCTTAATACTCCCTTCAAACGACTCCACTGCACTTTCACTCATTCTGTCTGCTGGCACCCCTAATCCATATTACATCTCAACTCAAATGAAATGTCAGTCTCATTGAATTTCCCGAGGAAAAATCCGGTCGACGAGGTCATATAACGTTTTCCACAAATAGGCAGAAAGGGTTTTCAACTTTCTGAACTTTGATTCATTTCCATTCACCCGACTAATTCTCATTCATCAGGAGAGATATAGAACGAAAAGTTTTCCATCGAATTGGAATCTCTTCTTTACATTGAATGTCAATTTCAATATTCGATGGAGCATTTTTGAGAAAGCATGTTTTTCCATTTCCTGATCAAATGAACGGTATCGGATTCCACATACTATCTTACTCTTCCTCCGATTATTGTAGATTGATGGAATTGCTGTTCATATTCTGAAATCAATCTGATTGCTGTTTATAATCTGATACAATCAGGCCGATGGACAGTCTACTGTGCTTGAAAATAGCGTTGTGCATTCTGAAGATGGGCATATAGAACAATGAGATGATAAGAAAGGAATTTAGCTTTTTCCAAGTTATATTGAATAGCAATATGAGAATAAATTGAATTCAATTCTTGAGAACAAGCTGATGTCCAAATTTTTGTTTTTAGACACGATACTGACTTCATTGTAGTTTCTCAGTTAGATTAGATTTATAATTCTCGTTCCAGTTTTGATTTAGAAATGGGCACAAGTTTCATCTTCACGTTTTTCTCTTCAGACTACCTGGTACACGCGACTTCGTCCGCATACAATTCGTATTTTTTCCATGCTTTCCTCTATGTTTTTTCATCTAGCTTATGCCTGTCACTTTGTCCGCCTGCCGTTTTCCCTTTACCCCGTTTCCCATTATCCATTATCACGTTATCCGATTTCCCAGTATCCCGATATCTCGTTTGGGTGGCATAATTGATTTGACAGTGAAAGTAATGCTTCTTGACGACTTTTACGAATCCACTGACCTCCTTTCAACTCCTCAGGGACGGAATTTTCAGAAAAGTTTCAACACGATTTATTCATTTGTAACCGAAAGACAGAACATCGATTTTCATTTCTCTAACTTGAAAACTAACAAACAACTTTTCACTCCCCATTTCACCCCTTTGGGGTTTCAGTTTCTAAAAACACTCGACCACGTATTTTTGAAAGAAAGACCAAAATCACCAATTTTCATGACCCTAACTCAAAAACTAACGGAACTCCAACTTTCACCTCCATTTCACCACTTTGGAGATTACATTTGTAAAGACACTGAAACACATTTTCCTTTATTTGTAAAAAATATATAATTACCAATTTTAACAACCTCAACTTGAAAACCAATGGAACCCCGACAAAAATTTTCACTTCCCTTTTCACCCCTTTGGGGGTTGAATTTCTAAATATAGTGGAACGAACTCAGATATCAATTTGTATGACCCTAACTTAAAAACCAACGGAATACCCATACACAATTTATCTTCCTCTTTGAAGGTTGACTTCCCAAAAACACTTGAACACGTATTCCTTTATTCGTAATAAAGACCTCATATTCCAATTCCACTCAAAAAGAAACGGAACCCCCATACACACTTTCATTCCCCATTTCACCTCTTTGGGGGTTGAATTTCTGAAATCACTGAAACAAGTGTTCCTTTATTCGCAACAGAGACCTCAAATACAAATTTTTTATTACTCTAATTCAAAAACGAAAATTTTCGCCCCCCATATTATTTGAGAATACAAGCCCAAGTACCAATTTTCATAACTTCAAAACTAACGGTTCTTCCAACTTTCACCCCCTTCTCACCTGATTTTCACCTCTCCAAGGAGGGAATATCTTTTTTGGTGGTTACATATGTCATCATAGGTAAACGATGTCAAAATTTCAGCTTCTCAGGCCCAGCAGTTTGGTCTGGGAGATGATCATATGTGGATCAATACAACAGAGACTTTTTCGTGACAAAAATACGACCAGGAAACCGACTGTGCCATCATACTTCATCCTTAGTTATATCCTGTTATGTTTCTAACTCGCAACTGCCATTGCATGATTTGATATAAATATTTATATGCAAAGAAAAAACTTTGTTTGTTTTTTGCTTGAAACATGAGAACTAATGAAGCAATCCAGAGAACAAATTGTAGAGAATCAAAATGCAAAGAAAATGAGCCCAAGCACGATTCGATCGGATTATAAGTAACGGAGAAAAACAGGAAATAATTTTGCGTTTTCTTCAATCATAACACCGCCATTTTTCGAGCAGACTCTCCACGACATAGTAGTGATTGATATGTTCTTTATGTGTGAAAAACTCAGGCACTGTTGGATTATAAGTTTTGGCATAATTGCAGTTTGATTTTTAATGCACTTTTTTGCAGGAAATCTGGATGCGTCATAGGTGGTCCGATTTTAATTTTTCTGAAAAATTCTGAGAGTTGAAGTATAGTACTACAAAACAAATATTCTCATTTTGCGTTGAAATGCTGCAAAATAGGTGAGAAATACTTGCAAACATGACCAAAAACGGGCGAGTACATCAAAGCGGCTGAGGAGTGGAGGTAGAGCAGCAGATTCATAACGGGCGCAGCGCGCTTGTATTACTATACGTACCCTTCCCCGCCTCTGCTGCTCTACCCCCACTACTCAGCCGCTTTCACGCACTCGTCCATGTTTGCAAGTATTTTTCACCTACTTTGCAGCATTTCAACGCAAAATGAGAATATACGTTTCGTAGTACTATACTTCTACTCTCGAAAACTTTTTGGAAAATTGAAATCAGACCACCTATGACACGCATCCAGGTCCGTTGCAATAAAGTGCATTCAAAAATGCAGATTGCAATTATGTCAAATTTAATGATCCGACAGCGCCTGAGTTTTTCACAAATAAAGAACATTGTGATCACACTAATGTCGTGGGAAGCCTGCACTACAACTTCAACGGTGGCGGAGTTATTAATTTGAAACAAACGCTGATTTTTTCCGGTTTTTCTGTTTTTTCCGGTTTTTCTAATAATCCAATCGAGTAGCGCCGATGCTCAAATTTTTGCATTCTGGTTCTCTGAATTTCGTCAATTGCGAATATTCATTCATTAGTTTTCAAATTAAGAGTCAAAAACAATTAAAAAATTGAAAAAATTGCTTTTAAATGTTTATAACAAATTAAGCAATGACAGGTGCGAGTAGAAGACATAACAGGACATAACTACGAAGCGTCTTTCGTATGATGGCACAGTAGATTTCCTGGTAGAATTTTTGTCACATAATCAATAAAGCAGAAAATCTCTATTGATTGTCAGTCAGTCGGGATATGTAATTATACAGGGAGATTCAAAAATACTTTTACAAACTTCAGGAGGTACAAATAAATATATGTCCGGAAACGCTTTTTTTCCAAGATACAGGATGTTGAAGTTTAATTTTAATTTTCGATTTTTTCAAATCACTTTCGAAATACTGATTTAAATTAAACAAAAATTGGTATTGAGAGGTTTTTTGAGGAGTCGAATTCGAACCTGATGTTATTATTTCTCTTACTCGTAGGGGGCGCCACCTACACGTCTTTTTCTTTTTTGAAGATTCATAACTTTTTTTAGCGTACTTTCAGCACAATTCTCAGTAAAAAAAAATTCGCTATAAGCAATCGTTTTCTAGATATTTCGACTTGAAAATTTCAAGTCGATTATTTGATAATCGATGCCTGTTGAAGTTATTACCATTATTTTGCATTTTTCACAAGAATGCGTCACCTATTCTATTTATTTTTACTCGTTTGAAATAGTTATTTTTGTATCAAGAAATTTTGAATATGTAGAATAAAATAAAATAAAGAAAACTAAATTGTATTCGAATAAATTGTTCAAAATGTCCACTTTCAGCAAAGAAACAGGCATTCAGTCTTCTAGTCATTGAATCTCGTACCCACTCAAAAATTATTGGTGTGTTTCTTATTCTTTCACAGGTGTCCACTATTCGGTTTCTTAGATCTTCCTCGTTCGCTACTGGAGTTTTATAAACTAGTGACTTCAAATGTCCCCGTAAATAAAAATCTAGCGGGCATAGATCTGGGGACCTTGGTACCCACGCCTGGTTAGGTTCTTCTACACCCCTACCGATCCATCGATGGATGGACAGTGTTGAGGAATTCCCTGGCTACAACGCTAAAATGGGCTGGAGCCCAATCATGCATAAACCACATGCGGATACGAATTTCTAATGGTACATTCTGGAGTAGTGCCAGCAATTCATTTTCTAAAAAGTCTCTGTAAGTTGCGCCATTCAGTCGGAACAGAAGAAAGGAAGGACCTATCAAGTAATTATCAATTATTGCCGACCATACATTTACAGAAAATTGATACCGATAATGTCTTTCACTAATCGCGTGCGGATTTTCTAGAGCCCAAACATGGTTGTTATGAAAGTTTGTGATAGCATTCTGGGAGAAGTTTGCCTCGTCCGTGAAGACTACATATCTTAAAAATTGGGGATTTCCAGGCAATTTTCTCAAAAACCACTGAAACATTGTTATGCGTTGGGGAAAGTTTCGTGGCAAAAGAGGTTGTATACTTTGGATATGGTATGGATAAAATTGTTGATCGTGGATAATTCTCCAAATGGTGGACTGGGTAGAATTGAGAGCTTCAGCAATTTTTCTTGTACTTGTTTCTGGATTCTCCTCGAGAGCGTTCAAAACACCTTCTTCCAATTCTGGGGTTCGGACTGCTCGTGATCTTCCAATAATATCAGCTGCCCCCTTGAAGCTACCTGTTTCTGCCAAACGACGGTGGAGACTGGTGAATGTTGGAGCTGAAGGCAGTACCTCTTGCTTCGCGCGCATTGTCATCCGCAAGGACATAAACGAAGAGCAGTTTGGTTGAATGAGCATTATTGTTTAAATAATCCATTTTTTCAGAATTAGTGTTTTAAAACTTACAGAAACTTCAACAAAACAACAAAACATTTGAATGTAATTACCAAAACTACTTACTTAAACGTCAAATTCATTTCCTGAGCATTCTTGTGAAAAATGCAAAATAATGGTAATAACTTCAACACGCATCGATTATCAAATAATCGACATGAATTTCTCAAGTCCAAATATCCAGAAAACGGTTGCTTATAGCGACTTGTAACAAGGGTAGCTTTTGGGGGGAATTGATATTTTTACTGAAAAATGTGCTAGAAGTACGCTCCAAAAAGATATAAATCTTCAAAAAAGCGCCCCCTACGAGTGAGAGCAATAATAACATCAGGTTCGAATTCGACACCCCAAAAAATTTCTCAATACCAATTTTCGTTTAAATGAGGTCAGTATTTCGAAAGTTATTGAAAAAAAACGAACATAAAAATTAAACTTCAACACCCTGTGTTTCGGAAACGAAGCGTTTTCGGACATATATTTATTCTGACAATTCATATCAGATTATTGTGAGGAATCACCTCCTGAAGTTTGTCAAAGTACTTTTGAATCACCCTGTATATGTTTAGATGTGCAGGCTTATAACTTAGAATTAGCTCGCCCAAATCTGTCGTCGCAGTAGCAATTTCTAAAACGGTTTGCAGCACAGTGTTTATAACGATTCGGTCCCATTTTTGATATTTCACAGTGTGTCGAATTCCAAAGTTGCAAGTGAACATATTTCGGAAATGAAAGAAATATATAAGAAACGCCCAAACCCATTCCGAGGCAAGGCCGGGGAAACCACGACAGCATATGAGCGATGCTCAATACGTTCACCCCCTCTGCCCCATCAACCACTATTTCAAACGTTTGAATGGCAACCCCTATGTGTGATACATTATTAGAAAGCTCTTTGAATATGCTTTCCAGTTGTACCCCATTCTGGGGGTGTTATTGTCAAAAATACTAAAAAAATATCCCAATCAACAGACTTGGTGATTTAGAACCGTGCGGCGAACACATAATGAACTCACATTTTTGAAATTTCGAGTATTGAATTCATTCGATAGTTTTGCAAGTGTATTGCTGTTGGAGTTTTCTTTCATTTTGTCAAGTTATTTTTTGAGATACGAACTTCTAACTTTTGGAAATTTTCCATTGATTTCAATTGCTTCAGTATTGTTGGAGTTTTCTGGGTTTATTCTATGAATGGAATAATAGAAATGATTGACCCATTTGCGAAAAAAAATTGTTTCAGGAGAACTGCAACCATTTCAAATGAAAGTCATCCAGAAAAAATGTTAACCGCGAATACATACGTGAGTTGGTGACAAAATTGGAGAAACGGGGCTCCGTAAGGAACGAATGACAATTTTTTTTCATGATTTTTCTATATAAAATAAAAAATTTCGGACTAGGTGATGATGACCATGATACTTAGTTGATGCTGCGCCTGGGACCATGAGTAACATTTGCTTTAGTGATGAATTTACTTTCTCTCTGAATGGAAGGGTCGATGAGCGAAACTATCGTTTATGGATGTCACCTCTTTGAGAAAAGGTACAGTCAGCATCTTCAAAAAGTAATTGGATGAGCTGGAATTTATGAAGATAAAGCTATAGGACGTTCAATCATCGATGGCGGTTTGAATGGAGAATTGTATCTCAATATGTTGGAAACTACGATTGAGCCATCAATTGTGGAAATGTGGAAATCAAATTGATCTAGACAGCAACCGAATCTCAAACAAATGAAGATCAGCTTCATTACTAACAAGTTGGCCTCCACCGCACTATTACGGCCCTGTTAGACAATGCTTGGATAACCATCATAACAACCGTTGGCTTGGAAGACAAGGACCCACAGTGTGGCCACCAACATCTTCAGATTTGACCCCCTTAGATTTTTTTTTATGGAGTCATCTGGAATCCGAAGTTTATAAAACTCAACCAGAATGTCAGAACTTTCGCGAATGTGAGACAGGAATTTGAAAACAGGCTCTATTTTTGATTGAAGAATAATGGAAATCATTGAGAGCCTTCATGATACTCGACTAACCAGATGAGAAATGTAGCATAATTTTGTAGTCTGGTTATTTAATTGATTGTCTGATTGGCAACTTTGATTGTCTCTTTTGAAATGATCAGTTTCATTTCCTGACCAAAAATCCCCCTTATAAGGAAGATGTTGAAAATTCATGGAGGCTTTGTCAAAGATATCAGTATTTATGATTTTGAAAGGATATAATTTCAAAAAATATCCACCAGCATAAAAGATTTCAGTATTGGTTCAATTATTTCGACAGTCACCTCAGGCTGGTCTGAATTTGACGTTATTTTAGCAAATACGGTCTGAAAAAAGGAACATTATTATAATTTATATTTTGATTATTTCTACTCCTTATGCATATTCAGGCCAATCAAAAGACATTTTCTGATCTATTGATTCTGTGACAAAAATGCTACCAGGAAAACGACGCAAGACGGTCCGGTCCGTAGTTATATCCTGTTATGTTCCCTACTTCCAACTGTCATAGCTAAATTTGTTATAAACATTTAAAAGCATTTTTCTATATTTTTAATAATTTTTAATTCGTAACTTGAAAACTAATGAAGCAATCTCGATACTTTCAATAGATAAATTGTAGAGAATCTATATGCAAAGAAAATCCGTAAAAAAAACAGTTTAAAAAAAAATCATAACTCCGCCATTTTTCAAGTTGTAGTGCAAACCTTCCACGACATAGTATTGATTAATATGTACTTTATGTGTGAAGAGCTCAGGCGCTGTCGTATCATTAGCTTTGGCATAATTGCAATCTGAATTTTGTGATGCACTTTATTGCAGCAGACCTGGATGGGCCATTGGTGGTCTGATTCCAATTTTCTAAGGAAACTTCGAAATTCAAAGTATAGTACTACAAAACGTATATTCCATTTTACGTTAAAATTCTGCAAAACAGGTGAAAAATACATGATCGAAAATGGACGAGTGCTGTGAAAGAGGCTGAGTAGTGCGGGTAGAGCAGCAGACGCGGGGAAGCATATAATAATAATAATAATTATAAACTTTATTGGCAATATAAATACAATTTAAGATGGTTACAATGAATTAAGTAATCATAACGATAAGTGTAGAACACTTGTTTCGCAAAAAAAATAGGGAGTTTTAAGAAAATATATGATTAAATAAATGTACAAAAATAACTAGTTGAAAAGTTTATAATAACACAATGTTAAATAAAACAACATGCCTAAATATAATTGAAATCTAGTATTGTAATAAAACAATGTAGTTCGTATTCCCCACGATACAATAAATAAAATAACTCATAAATAACTAAATAAGAGCACAGGATCAAAAGTTAATGAAACACATATGACTGATGATTACAATAGTATACTATGACTAAAGGTATTAAAAATAAATTCAAAATGAGATCAAAATGTGGACATAAAGGAGTAAGAGAAGAATGAATCAAATAAATACACACATAGATACATTCAAATATAGAGCTGGACTAAACAAGACATATTAGAACGTTACTAATGTTTCGGAGTATAGGGTTTTAAAATTAAAAATCACATTACTAGCTCGGCAACTTTTCCCCTAGGTTGGCTGTGAATGAAGATCTCCAACTCTTTCTTATATAGAATCAAGTTATCAATTTTTTGTATATGGAGAGGTATGGAGTTATACATTTTCGGAGCCATATATTGGTATGACCGCTGGCCAATAGATTTTTGCATTTGTGGGATTTTGTGATGGTGTTTTTTTCGAGTTTGGTGATTATGATTGGGTAGGTTTGAATTAATAGGTTTTTCTCGGTGGTATTTTATATTGATATTATTAAAAAAAATCTGACGAATATCGAATACATGTGCTTCATGAAATAGTTCTTCAGATGGATATTAATAGTCTTTGGACAAAATCAGCTTGAGGAACCTTTTTTGCAGTATTTCCAGAGGATGAACATGTGTTTTCAATGCCCCTCCCCATCCGACTATACAATATCGCAAGTGGCTCTCAACTTATGCATGGTACAGTACTTTGAGCTGATGGAAAGGTTATATGTCTTTCAGATATTTGAACTTGTAGAGAATCATACGTAACTTATTACAGACATAGTTAATATGAGAATCCCATTTGAAATTCTTGTCTATTATTACTCCCAGATATTTAAAAAAAAATTTAGGCAGGATTATACAGTGCTAGTCAAAAGTCCGCTCCCCCCCTCGTATCTTTTGAACGGGTATACTTTTAACAATGAATTTGGAGGGTGGAAATAAACGGATGTAGGCTTCTCAACTGGTCATAACAGGTGACGCAATAGTCATAAATGACGTCACAAGGCCACTGTGACCAATAATTTTAAATGGGACCCTATGGCAAGTGACAGCTCGTTTGAAAGGTATTGACAATACCTATTCAGTCATACCAATTTTGTTTGGGTTTCGGCTGATTTTGATTGATAAATTGAAGAAATACGAAAATTATAGTTTCGCATTTAATTAATAAAGATTTTAAAGTACGCCTCTGGTTAATTGTCAAAAAGGTTGACGTTTTGAATCTCTACTTGTCAAAAGTGTTTATACCTTGAAAATTTACCAAGCTATTGTTTAACGAGACGTTTAAGTGTTTACATAGGCAAAATGGTACGTACTGTAGTCGACAAAGTAGCAGCTATCTTAATAATTGGTGAATGTAGAAACAATTTCCATGCAGCGGAACGACTGTTTAATGAGAGGTACCCCGATCGCCCTATATCGAGGGTTTATTTGAGGGAGCTTCTTCGGAAGTTTGAAGCATCAGGTAGTGTTCAAGATGCCAAACGATCTGGTCGACCAACAATTAGTGATGACAAAAAAATTGACATAATTGGAGAAATGGTAGTAAACCCTACTTCTTCCACAGCCCAAGTTGCGTCTATCTGTGAAGTCAGTCAAAGGACAGTACATAGGGTGTTGGCTAAAAACAAATTTCATCCATACAAATTAAAAATGGTGCACCAACTTTCAGATGATGACCCCGACCGAAGACTAGAATTCTGTGAAACTATGTCCAATAAAATGAACCAACAACCAGGCTACATACAGACAATTTGTTTTAGTGACGAAAGTACTTTCTTTCTCAATGGAAATGTTAACACTCAAAATGTGAGGTATTGGAATGACACAAATCCTCACATCTTTCGTGAAAAACATACTCAATTTCCAGAAAAAGTAAATGTTTGGGCAGGTATTTTGGGAAACCACATAGTTGGGCCTCTTTTTCTCAATGCTAACTTAACCGGTGAATTGTATCTGGAGATGTTACAAAATGATATTGAGTCGTTAATTCTTGAAATTCTAGAAGATAATCCAGATGAATTCGACAACTTGGAAATAACGTTTCAACAAGATGGTGCTCCTGCACACTATTACGGTGCAGTAAGACGTTACCTAGATGAAGAATATCGTGGTAGATGGATTGGACGACGAGGTTCGATCGAATGGCCAGCTCGGTCACCGGACCTTACACCATTAGATTTTTTTCTATGGGGGTACTTGAAATCTAAGGTTTACGCTACAGCACCTGACAGTATTGCCATTCTGAAACAACGAATTGTTGAAGAATGTAGGGCAATTTCCGCTGACACACTGGGACGAGTACGACAAGAGTTTAGCAATGGGATGCATCACTGCCAGGAAGTAGATGGAGCACATTTTGAACACTTATTATGAGAACTGGTTCTTAAATCTTTATTAATTAAATGCGAAACTATAATTTTCGTATTTCTTCAATTTATCAATCAAAATCAGCCGAAACCCAAACAAAATTGGTATGACTGAATAGGTATTTTCAATACCTTTCAAACGAGTTGTCACTTGCCATAGGGTTCCATTTAAAATTATTGGTCACAGTGGCCTTGTGACGTCATTTATGACTATTGCGTCACCTGTTATGACCAGTTGAGAAGCCTACATCCGTTTATTTCCACCCTCCAAATTTCATTATCATAAGTATACCCGTTCAAAAGATACGAGGGGGGAGGGGACTTTTGACTAGCACTGTATACTGTTGAGTCATTGTGTTAACCATGAGACTATCGAATGATGGCGTGTTGGACCGATTACAGCTAAAAGGTAGGTTGTAGGTTTTTTGCAGGTTGACAGTGAGTAATTTGTTTTCTAACCATTTTTTTATTGAAGGAAAGTCTGTCTCTACTGTGTTTTTCAATTCTTGCCAGGTGTCTGCTTTATGAAATATTGCGGTGTCATCAGCAAAACCTAGTATTTCTCCACTGCTCCTGATAGAGAACATGCCATTGATGTAAATATTGAAAAGGATTGGGCCCAAAACAGTCCCTTGAGGAACTCCACACTCAATTTGCATTTGATCGCTTTGCACATCATCCACTCTGACAGACTGGAATCTATTGGCAAGATAACTTTCGAAAAGTATTAAACAATTATTTCTGATGCCAATATCTTTCAATGTCTGTATGAGGAGACTATGGCTTACAGTGTCGAAAGCTTTAGACAAATCAATAAATACACATAGACTTGGCATGTTCCCATCCAGAGCAGAAGAAATCTTCGTAGCTAGTGCCAACAACGCGTCTTGGGTTGGGATATTCCCTCTAAAACCATACTGCATACTCGATATCAGATTATATTTGGATATATGAGAAAGAAGCTAACCGTTTTTTTTTCAAATTTTCGAAAATTTTTGATAGATACGTTATTAGAGATATCGGTCTATAATTAGTGATCGCTGTCTCATCTCCTTTTTTGTAAACTGGTACTACTATTGATTATGTATATCATGTATTGATATGTATAGTAATGCAAGCGCGCTGCGCCCGCTATGAATCTGCTGCCCTACCTCCACTTCCGAGCCGCTTTCATGCACTCGCCGGTTTTCGGTCATGTTTGCAAGTATTTCTCACCTATTTTGTAGCATTTTAACGCAAAATGAGAATGGTCATTTTGTTGTACTAGACCCCAACTCTCAAAATCTTTGAGACAAATTGAAATCTATCCAGTCTGCTGCAATAAAGAGGATTAAAAAAATCAAATTGCAACTATGCCAAAACCAATAATCCAACAGTACCTCAGTTTTCCACACATGAAGTACATTTAATCACTACTATATCATAGAGGGCCTGTTTCAAAACATGAAAAATGATGTTGTTATGAATAATTTTTTTCGGTTTTTCTCAATTACTAAGAATCCGATCAATTTGTGCTAGGGCTCATTTTCTTTGCATATTGATTCTCTACAATTCGTCCAGTAAGAGTAACGATATTTCTCCATTAGTTTTCAAGTTACAAGTCAAAAACGATAAAAAGATGCTTTTGAATGTTTATAACAAATTTAGGAATGATACTTGCGAGTAGGAAGCATAACAGGATATAACAACGGACCCGTCTTCCGTATGATGGTAGTATTTTTGTCACGAAAAAATCTCTATTGATTGGTCTATTTCCCAATCCTAAGTTTCAAATCCGGCAATATTCTAAGAGGATGCTGGCTCATTTTTGTTCCTTCTGATGGATTGAAGTGTTTCAATTCCAGAGACCAAGATTCTATTTCCTTCATATCACATCCAGAATATTACCTTTGAAGATACAAGGAAAGCCGCGAGCAAAAACAAGTTGAACGTGGATGCAAAGTCAATTATGTGATTGCCTTCTCATATTCCTTCCAGTATTTATTATCCCTGATGTAACTCTTCGAGTAATATATCATCCATCAAAATAAACTCTACTCATCTGGTAGATACTCAGATGCAAATTGCATTCAAGATAATAATTTGTCAGACTTTATTACCTGAACGTTCAAGATAATGGAAACATAATTCTGAAAAATGGAGTCCGGTCCAGATATAAAAGGTGGATTCAATTATACTAAAAGCATGTTCGTCCGAATATAATCATCCAAGTGAAAGGTGAAAGAAATCACGCAAAGAGCAAAGATTGAGATGGAAATAATAGCAATGATCTTTTTTTTCTATCGATAATAGAAAAAACGATGAGGCAGCTAGTTATGAAGCTAGAATTGACAATTCATCAATTGATTCTGAAATTGTCATCAGTCAATGTGTCATATTATATCTTCGTCAGGAAATAAACGGACATAATAATAGTATGGAAATATTCTATTTATGAGATTATTGTGTTGTTTTTTATTTTTGGACTAGTTTTTCAAATGGGTATTTTCATTAAAATTTTTGGAAGCGGCTTTAGTCTCCAGTTCAATATATTCACTTAGAAAAAGAGAGCACTATAAATAAGAAAGAGAAAAGACAAAATAATGATAAGGCAAAAAGCTATAGGTGTTTTTCAACATAAAAAGAACTGAATTTGGGGATCTCAATTAATTACATACACAAAGGGAAAAAGAAGTTTCAAATAAAAAAAAAGAAGAATATATGCATACAATTTCAATAAATATTGATTTCATATGGAAAACTTCTGAACGCTAGCATTATTATTATCATGCCATACATGCATATGTCATCAATATACAACCTGAATTCAATGGGCAATTGGTTATAGAATTTGGCGGCATTATGTGAAAAGCTTCTTGTAAAAATTGCACCAGAATGAGGATGAATAACAAGAACGGTCTGTTAAGATCGATCAGAGTTACAAACGTCTTCAATTTTCAAAGATATATTTCGGTGTATTCGTTTTCAGATAGTAGATGAAGATTTCGCAGAAAGTTCAACCTCACCCAACCAGAGTCTTCAAATTTTTCACTCATGTGATCTTCGGATGCCGAAGAAAAAGCAAATTCAAGAGTTTTGTATTTTCTGAAGTCGAATCTAGTCAATCTTCAGTAGAACAGAACAGAAATGACATCGCAGTCAGATAACTTGGACGTTATTAATATTCAACAAGAAGTGAGCTCCAGGTTTTCAGACATTATGTGTCTATTATGATAGAGTTGTCTAAGAACGTTGAAAGAGGATTGACAAAAATGACATGTTTGATGAATATCGGTTCGGAATCAAACCACAAACCTGAGCTTTTGCTTTCATTCATTGAAGGCAGTGCATGTTTCCCTATTTTTACAAGCTTTTTTTCACAAGCTTTTATCTAACTTGCTTCGTTCGTATGTCATTCGTTCGTTCTGTCATTCGTTCGTTCTGTCATTCTTTCCGGTTCAAAATTTGTAATCCATTTTTGAAGCACTTGCCGGCATCCTATTGAGCTGAAATTTGACAGGTTTTCCTAATTACGGCTCCAAAATGGCGGACGGTATTTGTAATTATGGTCCGATTTGATTCAAAATTGCTATATCGGGGTTTTTGGGATCGGAGATTATGAATGATTTATCAAAATTCATAAATTCAAGATGGCGGACGAGTTTTGTGTTTATGGTCCAATTCGATTCAAAATTGATGTGGAGGTTTTTGGAGTCGGAGATTATGAATTATATGTCAAAATTCATAAATTGAATTTGGAAGCTCCAAGATGGCGGCCAAGTTTTGTAATTATGATCCGATTCGATTCAAAATTGGGGTCGGATACTATAAATTTCTTGGAAAAATTTATAAAATCAAAATGGCGGCTCCAAGATGGCCGATAATCTCTCTGTTTATGGTCCGATTCTATCCAAAATTGGAATGTGGGGGTTTTCGGGGTCGGAGGTTATGAATTTAATAGATAGATAGATAGAAGATAATAGATTTTAGTTAAAATTCATGAATTGAAGATGGTAACTGCAAGATGGCGGATGAATTAATCTTTAGATGGTCTCCTCATTGAAGGACTAGTTACCTCAGAAAAAAAGGTCTCATAATAACGATTTTCCAACAGAAATGCATAGATTAAGACATACTTAAGTACTGAATACTACAAAATAAAATAATCAATGAAAAAAGGTTTCAAATACAAGCCTTCATTCAAATGCACTTGAATGTTAAAAATGATTGCTTTGGATGTATGACGTAGGTTATTCCATGAGTTATAGATTCAAAAACTTGCTTTTGTATTCGAACTGAAAGCTTTGCGTGACAAGGTTTTGAATCTATAACTCATGGAATAACCTACGTCACACATCCAAAGCTAGGTTTTCCGACTTTTCAGTGTATTTGAATAAAAACTTGTGTTCAAAAAGTTCAATTAATTATTTTTTATTCGCATGTTCTTGCGAACATCCTCAACTTTTTTTTCAACCGAATAACATGACCTGGGACTTTTCTTAATTCAGTCGGGAATTATGAGCAGTCGAAAACTCGCTACATTGAAGTGGAGACAATTGAAAATACTATAGAACTGGGTTTCATCAGCATAGTGATGTATTCTTGCATGTGCTATGGTCTCATGAAAGTCAGATATATATATATATATATATATATATATATATATATAGATGAAGAGAAATTCGTTACGAATCCAAGAGAGTCCACCATCCGCCAACAGCTGTTTCAAGGTTTCCCAATCATCAGGACGGCTTGTGGTCTCTTTCAAATTCATAGCAATTCTCTCGCAGTGCTACCACCAAGTACGAGAATGTGAAAAGCATCAAATTATAGATAGTGACACCTATCATCTGTGCGGCGAAGCTTAGACCTTATATCGTGGAATTTTAAGGGCACGAAATTTCGTGCACATTAATAGGTCACCGACAGATGCCATCATAGGCCAACCCACGATACCAATAGTCGTACTCCTAGTGCGTTCAGAGTACCGCAATACAAATAACTAGATGAAGAGAAATTCGTTACGAATCCAAGAGAGTCCACCATCCGCCAACAGCTGTTTCATGGTTTCCCAATCATCAGGACGGCTTGTGGTCTCTTTCAAATTCATAGCAATTCTCTCGCAGTGCTACCACCAAGTACGAGAATGTGAAAAGCATCAAATTATAGATAGTGACACCTATCATCTGTGCGGCGAAGCTTAGACCTTATATCGTGGATTTTAAGGGCACGAAATTTCGTGCACATTAATAGGTCACCGACAGATGCCATCATAGGCCAACCCACGATACCAATAGTCGTACTCCTAGTGCGTTCAGAGTACCGCAATACAAATAACTAGATGAAGAGAAATTCGTTACGAATCCAAGAGAGTCCACCATCCGCCAACAGCTGTTTCATGGTTTCCCAATCATCAGGACGGCTTGTGGTCTCTTTCAAATTCGTTTCAAATCTCTCGCAGTGTTAATACCTACCGGCAAGTACGAAAATGTGTGAAGCATCAAATTATAGATAGTAACACCTATAATCTGTGCAGCGAAGCTTGGACCTAATATCGTGGAATTTTTATGGCACGAAATTTCGTGCCCATTAATAGGTCACCGACTGATGCCAACATAGGCCAACCCACGATACCAATAGTCGTACTAATATTAATGTGCACGAAATTTCGTGCCATTAAAATTCCACGAAATCAGGTCTATGCTTCGCCGCACAGATTATAGGTGTCACCATCTATAATTTGATGCTTTTCATATTTTCGTACTTGCCGGTAGGTATTAACACTGCGATATATTTGATACGAATTTGAAAGAGACCACAAGCCGTCCTGATGATTGAGAAACCATGAAACAGCTGTTGGCGGATGGTGGACTCTCTTGGATTCGTAACAAATTTCTCTTTATCTAGTTATTCGTATTGCGTTACTCTGAACGCACTAGGAGTACGACTATTGATATCGTGGGTTGGCCTATGCTGGCATCTGTCGGTGACCTATCAATGTGCACGAAATTTCGTGCCATTGAAATTCCACGATATCAGGTCTAAGCTTCGCCGCACAGATTAAAGGTGTCACTATCTATGATTTGATGCTTTTCATATGAATATATATATATATATATATATATATATTATTTTTTTTTTTCTTTTTTGGAGGTTTTCGGGATGTAGATTCAATAAGAGAAATGAGAGTTTTCAGATAGACGTTCCGCCTCTGGCCAGAGGCATCATCAGTATTGGCTTTTTTTATTCATTATAAGTAGGTAATATTATGTTTAACAACATTGCTGAAAGAAACAATCATTATCAGGGGGACAATAGAGATACCGTTGGGGTGGTAATGTGAGTTTGTTTTGATTATGTTTTTTTTTTGCTACGGTATATACCTTGGCATAACATCAAGGTTATTAAACCATTTTCTGGTTGTTTACACATTTTAGCTTATTGCTTTATGTTTAGATATCATATCTGTATTTCGGTGAGAGTGGAACTTCAACTTCTTATAATTAGTTTTCGGTTTGTTTTGTGTATTTTGTTGTTTTGATTTGACGATTGACAGACTTATTAGGAATCTTTGATTTTGAGGCTGGCAACGTTGGTGTACCTGTTCTTCGTTCATTTGTCCGACACTTCGGAATGTTGGGGTTGACTGGGGTGAAGTTTAGTTCATTTCTGTTTTGGTTTCTTTAGAGGAGATTATTATTCTTGGGTTTTCGAACTTCAATTTGTTTATATCATGGAATGGTATATTCGACTTAAATTGTTAATGTCCGTTCTATTGTTGATGGCATGTTTGCTTTTTTTTTAAATATAATTTCCTTGATAGTTCTTTTGTCTTCGTTGGCTTCGTAGGCTAGAATTTTTGTATTGGTAAAGTCAGGGTTGTGGTTGTCTGTGATGATGTGTTTATTCAAGGCAGTGTTTGATTTCTTCATGTATTTATGGCCGTTTATTCTATTTTCTAAAAGCTTCGATGTCACGCCGATGTATTCTTGGTTGCAATCTTTACAAGGGATGCTATATATGAGATTGGATTTTTTCATCATCTTTACTTTTAAGAGGGGTGTAGAGTTGTTTAAGAAGGTTGTTTGGTTTGTAACTTGTTTTTATGGTGTGTTTTGGAGTATATTACTTATGTTTTCCGATAGATTTGGTATGTAAGGTATTGTGGTGATTTTCTCCGGTGGAGTTATATTTTGTTTATCTGAAGAGTTGTATAGTTTGTATGTGCATTGTTTTATTAGGTTTATGGGGTAGTTGTTATTGATTAAGGTATTTCTGACTTCTTCTAATGTGTTGTGTCTAAAAGGGGAGCTAGTAAGTTGGAGGGCTCTATCAGTTAGGCCAATTATTACACTCCTTCTTTGGGACATTAGATGGTTTGAGTTATAATCAAGGTATCCACCTGACCACGTTGGTTTGGTGTACCATTCTGTCATTATACGGTTGTTATTTTTTATGAGTGACATGTCTAGAAAATTAATTTTATTCTGTATTTCTTTTTCTATTGTTTATTGTAACTTGGGGTGGTAATTATTAAACGCATTGATTAGTTCATTTATACGATTTTCAGGTACTGCCATTATAAAATCATCGACATATCGTTTGAAAAACGGTAATTTGCAGGTAAGATTGTTGATTACTGTTTCTTTCAGGAGTTCCATTACTATTTGGGCCATTGTGCTTGAGATGGGAGATCCCATGGCACATCCATCAATTTGTTGGTAAAATTCATTGTTCATTTGGAAGTAATTTGTAGATAATGTTTGTTCTATTGCTTTGATGAATTCTTTTTTTGGGAGGGGGGAGTATTCTTCTAATAAATTCCATTTGTTTTCTATTGTTGTTTTGACAAGTTTGTTTGGGATGTTAGTATATAGTGATGTGACATCAAGTGAGATGAGGAGATGGTTGTCTGGGATAGTTATATTGTTAATGAATTTTTTAAACTCAAATAAAATATGGCACTAATTTTTACCTGTTATATTTGATATGATATTTGCAAGGAATTTTGATAGTTTATAGAAAGGGGATTGAATGCATGATACTATTGGTCTGAGGGGGTGGTTTTCTTTATGCAGTTTGGGTAGTCCATATATTTTTGGAGGGATTGCATTATGGATTTTCAGTTGTTTTTCCTGTGTGTCTGATATAAAATTCTTTTGGTGCCATTTTTTCATTATATTGTTTTTGATGTTGTTCTGTGTTTGGAATTTGTTAGTAGGGTTCGATTTTAATTTTTTGTACGTATTAGTATCTTGGAGTAGATGGTTGACTTTTCTTTCATATTCGGTTTCTCCATAATCACTGTTTTATTGCTTTTATCAGGTTTAAGAATGATAATTTGTGGGTTGTCTTTGAGAAATTTTTTTGTTTTTTTAAATTCTTTATGATGTTATTTTGGGTGTTGTTGTTACAAATTTTTTTGTTTTTCATTTTTATTTTATGTTGGTTTATGGCGTTGACTACTTTATTTCTGATTTCATCACTTTACTTGTTGGTATGGTTTCAATATTAGCTATATAGTCTGTTGTTGGAATATTATCTTCGTTTGTTAGGGGGATTGAGAAATTTTCACCATACGCAAGAAAAGTTTCAACTTCTTTTGGAATATGTGTTTGTGATAGGTTTGTAATATATTTATATATATAAATATATATATATATATATATATATATATATATATATATATATATATATATATATATATATGTATATAAGTAGGGGTCCCAAGATGGATCCCTGAGGGACACCGTAATCAACTAGAAGATAATTCGACTCATTAACATCTAATACTACCTGTTGGGTACGATTGGATGGATAATTGCGTAGGAAATTCACAGCACCATTGAGAAACCAAAGTAGCTGAGTTATAGACAAAGTATGGCCTGATCCAGGGTGTAAAATGCCTTACTGTAGTCCAATAAAACCAATCAGTAACATCACTTTCATCCGCAGCGCTGAAAATATCATATGTGATTAATATAAGAGCAGTAGTTGTGCTTTGCTCTGTCCGAAAACCAGACTGTACAGATGTGATTATCTCTTGTATTTATGCAATCCGCCATTTGATCTTGCATGCGCATTTCTCATCTGAATGGGATGCTCATATCAATTATGTATGCAAAAAGCTAGGAATGATCATTTATATATTAAATTCTCAACAACTAAAAGTATTATACCACGCATTAAACGAAAGTCATCTACGATATGATATAAATGGCTGGGGAGGAGCCTTGAAGACTCATATTTATCCCCTAGAACTTCTACAAAAAAGATTCCTCAAGCTGATTATGTCTAAAGAATCTAAATATCCATCTGATGCACTATTTTCCGCAGCTCGATTATTTGATATTCTTTTTTATTACAACATTAGTATCAGATACCATAAAAATAAACATAACTTCAACCTACCGAGTCATCCTTACCATACAAGACAAAAGAATCAGCACATAGTTCCGAACAGACACAAATCTATCGGCCAACGGTCCGATAACTATATGTCTCCAAAATTGTATAACACTGTCCCAACCCATATACAAATAACAACTATCTGGTATCATATAAGAAAGAATTGAAGTCATTCGTATACAGTCAATAACGAAAAAAAATTGCTGATTTGGTGAAAATAAAAAATGTTTGGAAATGTGTATGTATGTGTGTATGTTAATCTCAATTGTCTAGTTTTAAGTTGATATTTTATAAATTTCACACCGAGCTTTTAATATTTCAATATTTTGATATTTTTGTATTCATCTTCCTCAAATAAACTGTGACAGATTCATATTGTACTGAGTGAATTGAAAAAAAAATATTTTCTCGTTAGTCTAATTGTATTTATTCTGTTCATACTTTTTTTATTTATATTGATTTCCCCTGTTATGTAACTCAATTATATTGCATTGAGATTACCGTACTCTCAAATGTATTGTTTCTACGACCTACACGTTCATAAACTCTATTGAATTCTATTGAATTTTCTGCGAAACAAGTGCTACAGCACTTATCGCTAAACAACTTTATTCACATTTATCTATACATTTTATTGTAAACCCATTATCTCTGAATAAAGTTATTATTATTATTATCATTTCAAGTGCTTTAGAAAAAGTGTGCAAGATACTAATAGGCCTCAAATCGGACAACTACATGCGAGGATAACATTTAGCCAAAGAATCAATGCATGTTTCCATTCCGTGGGAAAAGTATCCATGTTCATTGCAGTGTTAAAGATAAAAGTGAAGTGAATAATTGAATGGGATGGTACCAATTGGATCATCCTCATAGAGATCCCATTTGTTCCAATTGCATTGCTTTTTATTTTGTTCAGATATAACAGTTTCAGGAGATATACTGGTAAAGGAGAAATTACTGGTATTTTGATTTTTTATATTTATGAAGCAAGGATTTGTGTAGTTCAGTTTTATCTGGATGAGTGATAGAGTTGAAGTGATGATTAATTCGAATAACATTTTTCAATTGCTCAGGCAGCTGTGGAGTGGATTTTTGTCGTAGGATATCGAGCGACCTGAGGGTGTTGTATAGATTTTTTTTGCGCAAGACTTATAGTTCCTCAACTTCTCCAATATGCGATGGTTTTCAGTTTTTGTACCTACTGAATGCTCTATTCCTACTTTCAATCATTTGTCCCATATTAGGGGTACGCCACGGAGCAGGAGGTTTAGTCACTCTAATAGTTCGGAAAGGTACGTGAAGATTGAAGAGGTCAATGAGACCTTGATGGAGAAAAACTAGCATGTCATCTATAGTTTCTAATTTAGATATAGCATTCCCGGTATGATATATCAGATCTTCATTAAAAAGGTTCAGGTCAAAATTTGAATAGTCTCTATACGAAATACGCTTATGTTCTCTTTTCAATCTCGAATATCCAACCTCACAACTAACTGCCAAATGATTCGAAGTTCCAAAAGTGTCTAGGATTTTAACACTCGATATAATATCTGGATTTGAGAATATTAACACGTCAATCAAGGTTTGAGGGTGTGACCCAAGTGGGTTCATTCACCAATTGAGTGAAGTTGCATGTCGCGATAAAATTGAGTAGGAATACATCTTAGCCAGTTGACAAAGACCTTACATTCAAGAGGAGGTATCTGAGACAAAAAAAAAAAGAAATTGGAACAATTAATTGAAAGAGAAAATAATACTAAATAATGTATGTCTACGGGTTTTTGTGGGACGAAGATGTACTATCCGGTCGGGTTTTCCTGTCGATGGTACCCGCTGTGTTAAGTATAAGTTTGACTTCTTGGTAAGCAGTTTTATGGACTGGTCCAGAAGGTCACCACCAATGTCTTCTACGGGCTGTTCGAGTGGGAAAAAAGGAGGATCTTCCAATACGGATGGGGTCGTTGGAACGCTTATTGAGTTTCTTCCTCGCTCCTCAGTTTTATTGGGCTCTTAAGATTCAGAAGATTCTTGAAATTCAGCTTCCTCTCTATTGAGATTCTCGACTATATAAGTATCACCGTTGATAGTCAGTTTGTTGTTTTTTATCTTTGCAGATGAATTCTCAGCTCTGGCTTCCTTCAGATGTTCAACCAATATTTCATTATCTAAACGATCTTCATAGCACATATCTTGAAAAATTGAAATGTTTGTGCCTTTCAATTTGTGTACATTCTGGAAAAGTGAGTTCTTCGTCGAGAGCGACAGAAATTAAACTGTATTGGCTTGTTTCTCATTTATTTTAATGGTATATATACATTGAATAGATCTCTCGAGCATTGGTCCAATCCCAGCAGATAATTCAGTTTGAGAACAGGTGCAGATGCCGAGTTTTTCCCGACGTCTACATCAAGGCCTAGGATGATTACGTTTGTTTTCCTATTTTTCCTATCGAAACTAATGAATTTCTTCTCGTATTTGTCGCACTTCATCTCTAGTCTGCGATTTATTTTTTGTAACTTAACGTTTAGTAATTTATGGTTTTGAGCTCCGATATGTTCTATGATTTCGCGTTTAGTAACTTCGTTTCCATTGTTTATGGCACCAAACAATTTCGAGTATAGATCACAATCGATTGGAATCGTTCATTACCGTGAGCGACCTACCCTGGATGTAATAGAAATCTGGTCTTTCGTGCCAAGGTTATCTGACGAGTATTATCAATGGTGTTCTGTCCTCTAGGTATGAACATGCAAGAAAATTGGTGAATTTGGTGACTTACAGCATGGATAATACGTATATAATAATAATCTAATAATAATTTATCAACTTCAGGTACAATATATAAACATAGGCAGAAGTAGGGAATAAGTTAATAAACGAGAGAAGTCACATAAACTGTTTCCAGTTTGTGTGTGACTGTGAAAATTACAAACAGAAATTAAAAATTTATCTGGTAGTAAAATAATAAAATACAAGATTGATATTCAACACTAGGTGTTTGCGAAACATATATATACAATTTTATATACTTACATTGATATAAACATATATATGAACTGTTTGTTCTTCAAGATAAAATTACATTTACGATATAATAAAATGACAAATTTTTGGGAAGGTTGTTATGTCATAGAGGATATTTATATAAAAAACGGAAAAATGTTTCTGTTGGGATGATTAGGAATATAATAAATTATGTATCTCTGTACGAGGCAAGCTAGTGATGTAGTCATTTAATCTTCTTTTGATTTCATTTTGATTTTTTGAAATTTTCATTTGATTTGGTAGAGTATTGAATAGTTTAAGTCTCAAGTAGCTGTGGCTTAACCTAACCGTGTCGAAAGCTTTTGACAGGTCTATGAAAATGCATAGTGATGCCTTATTGTTATCCATAGCAGAGTACATTTCAGCCGTTAGATCTAGGATAGCATCTCGTGTCGACACACCTTCTCGAGAATCATATTGTCTACAGGAGAGGATGTTATATTTTTTGAGGTAGGATGATAGTCGGATTTTTATAATTTTTTCAAAGATTTTGGCAACAGCAGTGATCAAAGGAATTGGTCGATAGTTTATAACTCCATTTTTATCGCCATTTTTGTATATTGAGATTACTTGTGTCAGTTCCAGCATGGATGGGAAAATATATATATATATATTATTAACAATTTTGAGGTAATTTCCATTCGAAATCACAAACGGCAATTCTATCAAACTCTACGATCAAAAGGAATCCTGGGGAGACTCTGACCTACCGTAGAATTAAAAAAAACAACAATTAACTGCCACTGCTACTCTTTGGTCCTAATACTGTTTCTTGGAAGACTCCACACTGAATTCTCCTGTAATCACTGTAGGTTTCTTCAATTCTAACGCATAGTTGGTGTTTCTCGAAGTAGCTTTTGAATAACTGAAGGCAATGCCAATTTTTTTGAGTATTGATAACAATTCCATATGACTCATGGTATCGAATGGTTTCACAAGATCTACGGTAGACAGCAAGGCAGGGCTTATTCTTATAACTTCGTAGATACTGTCTGTCAGCTCTAATGTTGCAGATCAGATAGTGGTCCATATTTGTTTAGGTAGTTAGATAATCTATTTTTCAGTATTTTCCCGATTATTTTAATGAAATTTGTGATGAGCGATATAGGTCGACAATTTCCTGGTTTTGTGGTGTAACCTTTTTAAGAATAGGTTTGTATCCGCCAGGAAATGTTCCCAATTTCATACATTTATTGTGAGTGGACTGACTATGTGATATGCAATTTATTCTATTGTCTCCACGTTTATGTCATCGATATGAGTATGTTTTCCTATTTTCAGTTCATATACGAACAACAACCTCGTTTCAGTGTTAATTGCTATTATAATTCCACTTTCATCTCAGTCTTATTATGTTAATATAATTATTATCATGAAACTTTGTTAAGTACACATCATCAATTATTTTATTAAAACAATGCCATTGCCTGGGAAACAAATAATATTCGTTTTTGAAAATGGACAACCGATTGTGTACCTACTTCCGTCCTTCCTGTAACTGAAAGGAGTATTATGATAACCTGATATTTCTCCTGAAGGATAACTCAGCAAGGAACACAGCACTCGTGTATATCTGAAAATTTTATTTGATGGTATATGACGGCTGACGGTAAAGCCAAAGGATATAAAAAGCGGCGACGCTCTTGGCTTCAAGCGTCGCCGTATGACTCTATTAAAAATCATATGGGTCTTTGCCATGTTATTTTCCATTGGAATAATTCGGGTGCTTGTAATTTGCATTTGAATAAAATAAAAGTTGACAACTGCTTGTCCATTCTTATGCCTGTTTATTGATGTAAGGACTGGTTCACCTGAAATTTATCTACTTCATTTCCAGAGGAAACAACTGTGGAAAGCTCTGGGGAGCCATAATTCGTTTTCAAATTCATATATTTTTATGAACCACGATCATTCATTCTACTTCATAATGGAGACATTAAATCGGAATTTGCATATATGCCGACCCAGTTCTGCAAATTAGCTCCATATGCGAATGTCGAGTTTCCAGAGAACAATAGAACGTTAGTACGCCTATCCAATTAAAAATACAGAACATATGTTCAAAGTTTTCATAGGATAGAAAGGGGCCTTGTACTATGTCTAAATACTGAAACTAGACTAATGGCCTAGGGTGTGGTTCAAAATAACATATTACAAAGCACAAATTCACGTCGTCACTATGTGAATATATTAATGGATTGATTAGGGTTAGGCAAAAATAATATATTTATATTTTCAGTTATTTGACAATGTAATGAATTTTCACGTGACCATTATTCTGATTGAATTAAAATATTGAATATTCTTCCCATAAGTTGATAGAAAGTGGCATTAATCATGTTAACTTTGCGTTGCAAGAAGTACACTCTGAAGTAGGCTTCGGAATGCATGTCTCAATGCGAATTCAGATTCGTTTACATGTGAATTCCGAACTGTTTTTTCAGCAAACATAAATAATTTGCTCCTGAAATATATTCTTTCAGTTAATTATGGATTTCGAATGTTCAACTAGAGCACTTGATAGGGTTTGCTAAGTGATGGAGAAGAATCTCGATCTGGTTGATACCAAGAATTCGAAAAAATGAATATAGGCCCAAGCTGAAAGACTGCGTGGTGTCCAAGAAGCCCAAAGACGCAGGACAGCCCAACCCACCTCTTTTCGACAATGATATAAGTGCAGGAGATCGGAAATAATCGTCGAACTGACGTACAAGAAACAAACCTTTCCTTTACCCTTCCATCTATTTTTATCGATTGATTCTTCATTTTTATTTTCTCTTGGGATATAAAACGGTTATCTAATTTTTTTTCCAGTAATTGATGATAACCAATCGATTGTCTGAAATAACATGGTAATACAATTCAAAGTTTCAATATGAATCAACTCTGAGTATCCTCATGAAAAATTGTGAAAGTTTGATCTCTGAACTTTTCCATTTCACGTGTACTCATCAAAAAATTTAGCTCTGATTGGTTCAAGAAACAAAAGCTGGTGATCAGATAAATATCGATTACTTGATGTAAGGCCATCATTTTGCTTCAAAAAATCAAAACCGCCCATAATTCTCGTACCTCTCAAGTGTCAAGGAGTCAAACTGCAAAGAAAAGACACATTATTCTATGATTTTTACTGAATTGAAAAAAAACAATCTAATTTCACACATGGCATACCAAATTGAAAACCTTTTGTAAAATTAAGGATAACATTTTTTCACATAACTGGCAGGGATTTTTGTTCGTTCCCAATTTGCAGAGTCATGGAACATCTCAAGATAATCGATTTTACATGCTCCAAGCCAACGCAAAAAGTTCATTTGCCAATCACATAATTTCATATCGATAAAGATCTAAAAACCTCACACGTTTGTGAAAATAGTAACAAATAATCCTCTGGAAAGAAAAAATAACTTTTAATTGTCCATTTATTAATAATGGTACTGTTTTTCCGTTGAATGAGTAGATCAACTTCGATTGCATTTGTTTCTCCATATCCCTTGTTTTCTTAATCCCAAATTGGTTTCATCTACTTTACGTTATGCCACTTGTTGCATCTAGATTTCATTCCTGTTATTAAACAATCTAGAATATATTTTTTTATAATATCCAACAGAAAACAACTACTACCCCGTCCAAAGCCACTCTGGACATTGAACTTCATCTAATAGATATTGTGAAAAGATTTATTTGTTTGAAAATATAAACTGGGTGTTCATAAAATCAGATGTGGAATCATCTGCGACTTCAAGATAATCTTTAGTCACTATCTTCTCGTTCAAGAAAACCTCTTGTGGTGGGGTATAGATGTTGAAAAGGGTAAACATTTTGAATTGAATATTGAATATACATATTTTTCTATGAATTGAAGAATCCACGATGAAAACAGGTACTTTTCCGGCTAAAGTTACGCTGGACATTGACTTATATCTGATAGATATTTTGAAATTAGCCTAACTCAAAACAAAAAATGTGAAAGTGAAAATTTGCATTTTCTATTCCAGTCTCAATTAAGAACCCATATAGATGAATGAGATGAAGAAAAAACGTTTCTCAAGAAGGAGCACTCACCAGAAATAATTTGTATCATTGATGCAAGACTGGCATCGCATTCACTAGGTCTTCAATTCATTTTTGTCGACAAAAATCTATTTCACGCTTCCACTTCATTTTTATCGTGAATTTTTCAATACACAGAAAAATCCTTCTATTCAATATTCAATTGAGAATGTTTTCGATTTCATTGTGAAAAGATCCTAACCCAAAAGAAAAAATCTGGAAGTGACAATTTGCATTTTCATTCAGTAGCAGATAATTCTACATTATATTTTATGAACACCCTGTTTATTTTTTTAAAACAAATCAAATCGATGTCTATTTCGTTCTATATCCTTCCTTGAAATCCATATTTGAATGTCAGATGTGTAAATAATCATGACAAATCATCCTGTCAACATTTATCAGGCGTTTCTTTCCATCTATCGTACAGTTGATCAGTAGGATTGTTTATTGATTACACGCTATCTGATATGTCTTCGTGTTTCTGTTTTCACTTTGTGTTGATATCAATGTGATCCTCGCCACAAAAGATATAAAGGGCGTGTAACGTTTTGTATTTTCTTCAATTCTCATCTTTTATACCCTATATCAGTAACAAACTTATATTTGGCCAAATTTAAATGGTTTCATCCAATAAATCAGAACATTGATGTAATCTTTTCAGAATACTAGTCTCTTTATTTTTGGCTGATGATGAAACTATATAGGCCCGAAACATGTACCACCCCTGTTTGAAAGGCTCATAATCATTGTATATAACTTAGAGATTTCTTAAATATCCCAATCCACACGAAATACGATGGACTTTTTCACAAATCTGTAAGTTTGTTTGGAAAGATATTGCTGGGTGCATTTTATCAAAAATACTCGATTGATTCAAAGTCCGTTCATTATTTCCGACCTTACTTTCATTCATGAACTTATACACAATGAAATCGATTCATCAACATTACTATCTTTATTGAACTTCAATATTCCTCGTTTAGCCTCTAGAACGAATCTTACCTTTCGTATTGATTTACCAAATTCCCAACATCATTTCTATAATTGTCTGAATCATATGTGTAGATGTCTAAACAATCTTCCCTCAGTGGATATATTATTTTCAAATGCATCCCAATTCAAACAAATATCATATAGGCTCATCTCGAATTGAAATGTAATTTCAGAGAGTATTGTTACTTTATCATTTATTGTTAACAAATAAACCTAGAATAAGTATACTGTGTTACACAAATTTTACGTTATATACTCCTATAATTGGACTCTTTTGTCTGTTGGAAGTATTACTACTATAAATGAATAAATAACTTACACTTTGACTAGGTTGATGCAATTTGACAATAAAATATTGAATCACAGCTTACTACTAAAATGTACCGCTTACCGCACTGTACTAAATCACTATTCACCATGAACTCGGTAATATGAATAACTGAAATGACTACAATGTATTAACTGAAACTCAGAGGTTAGGCTCATTCTGATAAAGGCTCGTCGTACTTTCTTGAGGTCGCCGGATTGGTCCCGATCATTGGGGACTGTTTTCTTTGAATCTGCGTCATTTGAGTTGGGTAATCCAGGGGCGTACCTATATTATTTTCATAAAAAATTTACCTGATTTTGTTACGAAAACTATGATGGCTGAGCCATGGTAGCCTATAATAATTTGATGCAACGCATAACTACGTTCATTCAAATGTCGGTAGAAGTGAAAGAAAGCATCAGCTGAATGTTTTTCATTCCATACAACAATCACATGATTTGTTTGAAACAGGGTGTTTATGAAACTGGATGTGGAATCCTGTGCGACACAAAGATAAACTAGGTTCCATCGTTCAAGGTAACCTCTTGGGGTATTCATATTGAAAAGGGAAACATTCTCAATTGAATATTCAATGGAAATATTTTTGAAAAATCCACCATGAAAATTTCTTTTTTGTGAATATCTAACAGGAAGCAACTATTCTCCTGGCTATAGCCACTTTGGATATTTTTCAATTTTCAGAAAAATCTTTGATTCAATATTCAATTAGGAATGTTTCCTTTTCAAGAATCACGTGATTAATTATCAATCAAATTTCATGATCTTTTTTCCCAATAGCATAAAACCATATAACATTTCAAGCTGTGCATGCATGTAGGATCAACTTCCGTTATACCACTTATACTAAGGAACTCTAGAAACTCTTGGTTGAGTTCATATGTCAGAGACGAATTTAACTTCGAATCAAGATATATTTCACACTATGCTGTCGCCATGCATCATAAGAAGTCGAGTTCCAAGGTGATAGACGTTTTCCGCTGAATAAGTGATTATATGATGGAACATTCTCTGAATTCCACGCTTGCCTGCACAAACGAAAAACTGAATTTGTTTGAATCGATGGAATATGGAAGAAAGTCAGGAAAACCAAAAACACGCAAGGAATTATTGATTGACTCAATTGATTCAACTTATAATTTGAACGCAATGCTAACGTCAATCGTTTAATGGATTTGAAGGTTTATCATGACGTTCAGATTGCTTGTATTTGCAATCGTCTTGAGGTGCTACCTACCCTTTTATGAATCTGTCGATGCATCAGTGTGTTTAATTCTGCCAGATGCAGTCATGCGACTGATTCAGCGCGGTCTGGTAATACCAGTAGTTTTGCGCCTCCTCAGTCCGCTAGAAAGTCCTGTCAGGATTAATAGAAACACGCAAAGAATCATTGAATGACTCAAATGATTCAACTTAAAATTTGAACGCGTTTGATGGATTTGAAGGTTTATCACGACGTTTAGATTGCTTGTATTTAAAATATAATAAAAATTAGTCATCTCAATAAATTCCACCCATTTTCAAACATAGAATTATTCAACTATTTTCGTTTTGGAAGGAGAAACATTCTCAATTGAAAATTGAATAGAAAAAATTACTACATTATTGTCGTAGATTTTTCAATTTTCATAAAAATATTTCTATTCAATTTTCAATTGAGAATGTTTCCTTTTTCAACAGAATCCACGAATGGGTCTTTGGAACAGCTTGATGAATTCTTGGAAAACTTCAATAGATCAGTAGCTATAGTAGTTTCATTTTGATTTGAGAAATATAATTTTTTTCCATGATCAAGCTACCTCAAGAGTTACCTTTCTCTTTCTCTCTCTCTCTCTCTCTCTCTCTTTCTCTCCTTTGAGGGCCTCGTGTGGTTATACCTCACTTCACCCCTTTCGTAGTGCACCTTGGATGTCTCACTCGTAATGATACCACGAGTGCCCGAGTAACATAAAATAATTATTTAATCGACAATATGACTTATACAAAAATTGTTTCCTTTGTTAATGATCCCCTTGTTCGAACGAATCCATAGAAATCCGGCCTGGTTACCGGCGTAGAGAACAAAGGGCTTGGTAATTTCACATACACTTATTGAACTTCACAGACATTGAATTATTTTTGCGACCGAAAATTTGTGTGAGTGAATGATAAACCTCCGCGCTCGAATCCATCATCACTTGCAGCTGGTGTTGACTCAACTCCTACTCTTCAACATTGATAATATGGTATCCCCAATGGAAAATGTACTGTATGTTATCAGGAGTAGAAGAGGATGTGACAATTCGTGTTGAGTGTTTCGAAACGAGCACGCAAGCAATTTCATTTCAAATAGCACATGCTCTCTTCGCTCTAATTCGAGTTGATATGGCGGAGAATCTTTATAGTTGACTTGCCGTCATCTTTCAGTCCCATCTTCCTAATTTTCATCATTTACTCGTTTTGGCGGGGTAAACTCACTGGATATTTTTGAGAAATCTCAATTCTCAGTGAAATTTGACGAATAATTTTGAAAAACATTGCTCGCCTGGCCACACGTTATAAGTAGATCACAAGAAAATACCACGATGCAAAATTCAACGTTCCACACTCTGCTTTCACTCACATCAAAGGTGAATAGAATAGTTATAAAAAAACATTTTAAAAACCAACCTCCGATCTAATGCGCTAAAGAGTAAAAAATTATTGCTTTGGATGTGCGACGTAGGTTATTCCGTGAGTTATGGATTCGAAAGCTTGTCGCTTTTGTATTCAAACTGAAAACTTTGCGCGACAAGCTTTTGAGTCTATAACTTACGGAATAACCTACGTCGCATATCCAAAGCATTCTTTTTTTCACTTTTCAGCGCATTTGAATGAAAGCTTGTCTTCAATTTTTTTTTCATTTTGTGCTTTTCAGTAAGTACGCTTCTATCTATGCATTTTTGTTAATGCATCGTCATCATGGGGCCGTTTTCCTGTAAGTTATGACCTATCTAGTTCTTCAATGAGGAGACCATCTATATAATAAATCGCCCACCATCCTGGTGCTCCCATCTTCAATTCATGAATTCTGACAAAAAATCAATAATCTTCGACTGAATTCATAATCTCCGACCTCAAACACCCCGGCATACCAATTTTGAATAGAAACGGTCCGTTGTAACAAAACTTGTTCACCATCTTGGAGATGCTATCTTGAATTTATGAATTTTGACAATGAACCGACCCCCAAAACCTCCACATACAAATTTTGACTGGAACCGGACCATTAGCACAGATATCGTATGTCATCTTGTAGCCGCCATTTTTATTTTATGAATTTTGACCAAAAAAATTATAATCTTCAACCCCGAAAATCCGCACATACCAATTTTGAAAAGAATCAAACCATAATTACAAAACTCATCCGTCATCTTGAATTTTTCGATTTTGACAAAAGGATCATAATCTCCGACCACAAAAACCCTAGGATACCAATTTTGAATAGAATCGGACTATAATCACAGAGATCGTCCGCCATCTTGGAGCCGCCATTTTGATTTGATAAATTATGACAAAAAATTCATAATCTTTGACTCCGAAAACCCCTACATGCCAATTTTGAATCGAATCGGACCATAATTACAAAACTCATCCGCCATCTTAAAGCCGCCATCTTGAATTTCTTATTTTCAAAAAATTTTCATAATCTCCGACCCGAAAACACCCTACATATCAATTTTGAATAGAATCGGACCATAATCACATATATCGTCGGCCATCGTGGAGCCGCCATGTTCATTTTGTGAGTTTTAACGAGAAATTCATAATTTTCGACCCCGAGTCGAATCGGATCATAAACACATATCTCGTCCGCCATCCTAGAGCTGCTATTTTGTTTTTTTCTCTAACAAAAATTCCATAATGCTCAATCACGGAAACTATGAACACCTGCCAAATTTCACGTTAATCGGGCAACTAGAAAGGTGTCAAATTTCACTTGCAAGATTTGATCACAGACACACAGATACCGGGACGGGTGGAACTAGATAAAAGCTTGTGAATAAAATAAATCATAGTTTAAAAAAACTAAAAAACACGCTTTTATAGAAAACCCGACTAAAAAAATAGAAGAAAAATATATATTTCATTTAAAAAAAAGCGTGGGGTACATGGTATCGCCTCGGTGTGTAATGTACTATATAATTATTGATACCATGCACCCCACGCTTTTTTTTAAATAAAATACATATTTTTTTCAATTTTTTTAGTCTGGTTTTCTATAAAAGCGTGTTTTTTAGTTTTTTTAAACTATTATTTATTTCCTACTTTTAAGTGTGGTTTATTCATAAAAGCGTGTTTTTTAAGTTTTTTTAAAGCTATTATTTTTATAATTTTTCTGCAAAGAAAAAAATGGAATAATCTTATCAAATTAGGTTATCATAATCTCCGACCCCAAAAACCCCCACATACGAATTTTGAATGGGATCAGACCATAATCACAATTACGGCCGCCATTTTAAAGCCGCCATCTTGAATTTTTCAATTTTTACAAGAGAATCATGATATTCGACCCCAAAAACCCCCACATACCAATTTTGAATAGAATCAGATCATAATCACAAAACTCGGCCGCCATTTAGGAGCCGCCATCTTGAATTTTTCAATTTTCACAAAAGAATCATAATATTCGACCCCTAAAATTCCCACATATCAATTTTGAATAGAATCATACCATAATCACAAAACACGGCCGACATTTTAGAGCCGCCATCTTGAATACTCCAATTTTTACATAAAAATTATAATATTCGACCTCAAAAACCCCCACATACCAATTTTGAATAGAATCAGACCATAATCACAAAACTCGGCCGCCATCTTGAATTTTCCAATTTTTACAAAATAATTATAATATTCGACCTCAAAAACCCACACATACCAATTTTGAATAGAATCAGACTATAATCACACACGGCCGCCATTTTGAAGCCGCCATCTTAAATTTTCCAATTTTCACAAAAGAATCATAATATTCGACCCCAAAACCCCACATACCAATTTTGAATAGAATCAGACCATAATCACAAAACTCGGCCGCCATCTTGAATTCTTCCAATTTTTACAAGAAAATTATAATATTCGACCTCAAAAACCCCCACATACCAATTTTGAATAGAATCAGACCATAATCACAAAACTCGGCCGCCATCCTGAATTTTCTGATTTTTACAAAAGAATCATGATATTTGACTCCAAAAACCCTCACATACCAATTTTGAATGAAATCAGACCATAATCACAAAACTCGTCCACCATTTTGGAGCCGCCATCTTGAATTTTTTGATTTTGACAAGAGAATCATAATCTCCAAGCACAAAAACCCTCGGATACCAATTTTGAAGCGAATCGGACCATAATCACAAAACTCGTACGCCATATTGGAGCCACCATTTTGTTTTTTCTCCACACAAAAATTTCTTAATGCATTGTCACCGGAATTATGTACACCTGCCAAATTTCAAATCATTCGGACGTCTGGAAGTGGGTCAAAATCGCGCCCAAAGGAGTCGGTTACAAACAAACAAACAAACATACAAGTGAAGCTAATATAAAGCGTGTGAAAAGGCAACGGCTGTGCGAAGTTGTGATGGGTCCAGAATTCTAGGTTGATCTACGGTTGGTCTGAAATTTATAAAAATCCACTTTGTTGCTTGAATATGCATTGAAATATGTGTAGTTTATTGTTCGAGTAATGTAGAAACACATAAAAAATTACATTGTCATTATCTTGTCATTATGCAGATGGTAATTCTGACAAAACAGTGCTGGTTCCGTTCACAAAAAGGCGAAAGTATGAACTGAACTTCGAATGGAACTCAGCTAACTTTTTTCAAGGAAGTGATTTACCCGGGGTGCTATAATTGACCGAAGACTAATATGGAACATATCAACAACATTATTTCCAAGGCTATATCAAAACGATTATCAAACCCCATGATCATCTACGCCTCATTGGTATGGTGGCTGAAAACTCAACAGTACTCGGCACAAATCAAGCTACAGAAAGTGCAGCGGTTAGCCTGTCTTGAAATCACATGTTGAATATTCACATATCCCACTGCAGCATTAGAGGTAAAGCTAAACCTTTCGCCACTGTAATTGTGTCTAATGAAGCAAGCGACAAAGTGTATCAAACGTGAAAGCTGGAAATCTGATTGGTTATCTGAAGATTCTGAGAAATATTCACCTAGAACAAGCCATCAGATGTAATGCCAGCTGGGCACTACCATATATTCATAACGAACGGGTCTTAACAACACATACTCAAGCGAACATACTCAGAACGCCTCAGGGCAGTGTTCTGGGACCGCTGATGTTCTTGGTATATATAAACGACTGGCCGGAATTTTTTGAGGAGAGCAGGCCATTCATATATGTTGATGACACGGCGGTGATAGTCTCAGGAAACTCATATGAGGAGGTTACCCACAGAGTTGGAATAGCAGTCAGCCAGTTTTTGTTATGGTGCAAAATTAACCACCTTGTTGTTAACAAGAAAAAAACCAGCTATATGGAATTCACAGGCAAATACAAATCACCTACCATTGATCCAAGTATACCATTTGGCAACACGAATATACAGGCTGTCAACTCTATCAACTTTCTGGGAACTCTTGTTGATTCGAAATTATCTTGGAATGACCAAATAAATGAACTTTGTAATAAGCTCCATAAAACGTATTTTGCCATATTCTCTCTCAAAAAATATCTCGATGTCCAAGGTATGATTGACGTCTACCATGCACTAGCATTCTCAACGATAAGTTATAATATAATTTCCTGTGGCCAAGCCACAGAGATAACTAGACTATCCACCCTACAGAAGCCCATTATTCGTCTCATTTTCACTTTAAAGTATCAAGACTCCTGTAGAAACCACTTCAAGAAACATCGGATATTGACAGTGGTCAGTATCTACATATTGAAAATATTGTGTCACATCCACAAAAGCAAACACCACCTAAAAAAGTGCTCGAAAATCCACAAATACAATACTAGAAATCAAAATAATATTTACATGGAAAAGTTTCATCATATTGAGTACAAAAAATCTCCGAAATTTAGCGGGAGTCATCTCTACAACTTACTGCCTGAATCCCTCAGAAATCAATCTCTGAAAAGATTCAAGACTGATCTTAAAAAAATTCTTACCTCAAATAGTTTCTACGACGTTTCCGAATTTCAAATAAACTTAACATCCATAAAATGATTACCATTCAACTGTTCACTTTCAATTTCAACTGTATCATGGCTATAGTATTTTTAACTAACTGTACATTATATTGCATCTGTCTCTAACCAGCCAAAAATTAAAAAACTAATAAGTTTCTAAAAAAAAACTTCAGAAAACCAGATATATTTATTTATTATCAAATTATGAATTGTATTTTTTTTTTATTCAGATGACGAACCTACATGTAACATGGCAGAAAGGTAATAATTAATCTATCTATTTATCTAGACAGGAATGAATCTCTATGGTATACTGATGGTTCCAAGATGGACGGAGATTTTGGGCTCCCGAAACCCTGGGCGAAGCCTCAATAATTTTCCAAGGAAACCTATGCTATATGAATGTGTGCCCACGAATGCCTTAAAAGATGCTCCAGGGAGGGCGAAGCTCTATAATCTATCAGACAGCCAATCACCACTGAGAGCTCTGAAACTGGCTACGAACAATCAGATCACTCTGATGTGGGTGCCAGATGGCAGGCAAATGACAGGCAATGGGGAAGCACACAGCCTTGTCAAAGAAGAAGCAACACAAAATTATCTGCCCCACAACCCTTATGTGCTCTATCCAAATCCACATGGAGGAAGGGTTTTGGAGCTGGGAAGCTGACCAAATTAAAACCCACTGGAATTAGGTTCCGGGGAAAGATAAGCGGAAAGACTTCTGTGGCCATCGCCAAAGAACACTAAAAAGCTTTTCGAATTGGAACGAAAAAAACTTGAAACTGCTAACGGTACTGCTCACCGGACATTGTCTTCTGAGGTATCACCTAAAAAATGGATAAATCAGACAGTGAACTGTGCCTCTACTGCGAGAACTCTGAAACTGCAGAAATCCTGCTTTGCGACTGCCAAGCGCTGTTTTGCAGAAGGCTTAAGTTCCTTGGAAGGGTTTCATCAACGCCCCCACACATCAAGAACTCAGCTCCCAGGAAACTGATCCCGGAATTCGAATAGATGAAGGTTGATATACAAAAGGCCTCATAGGTCGAGGTACGCAGAGGCTGAAGAGCCATATGGACCCCCCTACAATCTACAATCTAGTAATTCAACATTCAACAAAGGAGAGCTAATCAAATGTGGACATGGTTTATATATAGAAGTTGCAGTGCAGCAATAACCAGACTCTAAGATGAATTTGAGAAACCGCAAGAAACTGGTTCAGGATAACTTTGTGTCTATAAGTTTTAAGGAAAAACTAGGTTAAAAAACAATTATTGTGGAACAAAGGAAAATAAAAAATGAAATGGAAGATCAAGTTATAATCATCACAGCAGTTGATGAGTCAAAAAACGGGTGTGGCTCATTTTGTATCACTGGGTAAAAAATGTGAAGATGTGCCAAGCTGATTTTTTCCAGAAATTATAACTTTATTTTTATTTTTCAAAGTAATAAAAATGAGCCTTCCTAAAAATGTGTGAGTGGCTAGCTCTTATTGCGGAGGCAATGGCCGTGGTTCAATTAGTAGAGTGATTAGATTTAAAAAAAAAAAATTTTTCTGGGAAATGAAGTTGGATTCATAAAGTTGAGAGTTGGACGCCATCTTTAGTTGAAAATACTTCACCCAACTTATTCTCTCAATTCCTGTAGATAAACTCACTGTATAAGAAACATTCTCCAAATCACACAATGAAGCTCTGAACCTTTGAAATTATACTTTAATTCCTAGATCATAATACAAATATATTTATAGGATTCATATGTACAAAGTAATTTTGCCACTTTCAAAATCAGTGCAGAATACTAAAAGAAATGGGTACCCAAAAAATTTCAATAGCAAATATGGTTTTCATGTTCAAACACTGGATTGAATGCATTCAACCTTATATGTTACCGTTGTTACGGGTCCGCTCACAAAGTTCTTGTTTGAGATCTTCCTTGGCATCCCAATCCCAATAACTAATATTTGGTTAGATCCAATAGTTGATGATCCAGGCTTCGAAAATCTCCTTCGATTCTCTGCCACCTGTGAGATACTCAATTACGCCATTTTATCTTGTGTACAAAGAGTTAACTAGTGATGTTCATTAATAAGAAATCTGATCACTGAAATCTGATCGATAGAATCCGACCAACAATCGGTGATTAACAATCTGTGATTAACAATATGTGATTTACGATCTGTGATCAACTAACTGTGATTAACGAGCTGGAATTAACGACCTGGTAGCATCAAACAAAAAGAAAATATATTTGTGAAACATGTCTGACGAACCTACTTTCAATTTCAATCATTTTTGGTTCTAAGTTTACTAAAACACAAATTTCTTAAATTATTTTAGAAATTAAAAAAAGTTTTTACCCGCTTTCTCAGCTGTTTGACCCTCAGAAGTTTATGGAAACTTGTACCAGTTGAGATCACGGGGACCTTACCCTTTAAAGTGGGTTCCAAAACCACTCTTGGAGCATTGAAAAATTTTTCGCCAGCTGCGGGATTCGAACCCGAACTGGGTGGAAACAGTGGACACAGGACTAATGCTCGTACCACTGAGCCACAAGCCCAAATTTCTTGAATTTTTTCAGAAAATAGTTATATACACCTCCAAGCAAAGCAGTCTTTCTGCTTTGTATAGGGATGGCTCAACTAATAGGATATCACCACCCACGAGTTCTTTCAGTGAAGCCAAGAACAAAAATGGAAGAATTCCAACTCCCTTCCTGCCCAAATAAAATATCAATACTTCACTTTTGAACTAATTATAATTTCCTCTTGATTCAGCTAAGTTCAAGAAACTGATCCACAGAACTCATCCTTATCATGGAACAATACATATCTTTGCTGAACGCGTTTATTCTCAATTGTCACTTCTGTTTTGCTATTCTGTAACATGGTTAGATTAGACAGAAAGTGTCTGTTATATTTGAGGTTATTCTGTAACGTGGACAGATTACACATATGACATTTCGTAATTAAAGATGTATAAAAACCCTGGTGCTTGAACTGTTGCGATATTGTTTAGATTTTCGATGCTTCAATAGAGCTTCAATATATGTGGTAGTTGGCGTCGTCCAAAAATGTTTATATCCTCGATTAATGTCAAAACTAATTTTTATTGACATCTGCAGCATCTTAGATAAAATGATTTTCTATTTGTCGGTTTTTCCTTCTCGTAGATTTGAAATCTTGCCTATCTCATTCTTCAGTTAGTTCTTTGAAAAATCACATCGTTCATTAATGCGTAAGAAAGTATTGAATTTCGAGCAGTGTAGTGTTTGAGGGAACTTTTTGTAAAATACGCCCTTCTTGCATTTTGTGTGGACAGTCTAAAGCCGCAGATTCAAATATACACCTTCTTCGGTACTAAGGCAAGTACAAATCTTGTCGAATTAACTAATGATTATATTTTCACAGTCCATCATATTATATGCATTGAAATTCAAATTCTCTGACAATTTCATTTTCAATTATCTGCCTGTCAGAAAAAAACATATTTTCTGGTGAAATGATTTCAAAATATTCTAGTTGCACCACAATAATATGATTGCGGTTGAACATTCAAATGAACCCAAATGAGTATTCACATAAATACAAACATAAGCATTCAGTTAACCTCAAACTCAAAGGGTACAAAATACGAAAAACAACAACAAGATTGCTTTCTTTGTGCAATATTTGGGGGCTTCCAATTCTTGCTATGTTAATGGTCAAATTTGGCAGATGTTACTTTTCAACCAATAGCAAAGCTAAAATTAGAACCCGCGATCAGTTGGCCTCAAAAAGAAAGCTGTCAATCTCTATTATCAAGTAGGCCAAGTGTCGCCAAGTTGATCCCAAACTTTCACAGGTAAGTGCAAGCACCAGGGTTTTTAGACATCTTATCTGAATTGTTAATGAAATCGAAATTGGTTTGTTTTGGACAGTTTTATTTTCCGAAATGTGCCCTAATATCAAAATATATTTAAATAATATCCTGAGGTGGAGAATCAGAGCAACCGTCGAACTGTGGAAATAAATGGATTATTCATGGCAGACATAAGCTGTAACCTTACCAGTGAAATGTTACCAGTTTCAAAAGTGATCTTTCTGATGTTATATTTCATATTACTGTGCATAGTCTTGAAATTAACGTTTTGCAAAAAGCAAACGTTACAAAATATGCACAAGAAAGGTGTCCATAATTTTATCAAGCAACAGGAATAGTTATGAAAACATGTATACAATCTAGCTCAATCTATATCTCAATGTATATTCGTATACTTTGTACTGCTACGGAAAACTTCCTCTCGAGTTCTGCATTCAGGTTGTTGCAAGTTGAACCTAACGATGATTCCTATTCAATTTTCGAAAATGAACGAAGCCGACTGTTTCGAAATACGATAATATACTCGTCCTCGGGCATTCTATATGCACAGTTATGATTGAATTTCGTTCATTTCCATATCAATCTGTCATGATGTGTGCGTTTTCCATTCATGAAACATTTCCACGACTCACAGACTATGAGAGCGTAATGAATAAAAAATTCACGAAAGACCAGCCACGAATACGGTATTCACTTCCCGACAAGATAAACTTTCCAGGGAATGGTTCATTCCAATTGAAAAGTTTACCGGAAAATTATAATAATGAATGGAACGGCAAAAGTTTTTTCATGACCTCTTCCCGCAGTATATTTCCAACGAATTGAATTAAGCACAGTGGAAGTGAATTAAAAAATTCATAGGATTAGCGACTGAAAATATGCGCTATCGATAAACAAATATAATAACCAACTTGATTGGGAAATAGAATATATCATTTGAAATGTAGGTAGGATATGGATGTTATTATCGAAATTGTAATCGGCTTCCAGTATTGATGGGAGACTCAAGTTGGTAATTGCACAAACTACGACTATCGACTGTAAATTAATGTTCCGCCTGAAGGAAAAAGCTCTCTTGCTTTTGCGTGTGCTACAAAATGGAACATCTCTCATAATTTCGAACGATGTAATAGCATACAGGCACTGTGCCAAGTAACTCGCTACAAAGATTTATTATGATGAAACTTGTTGTTCTTTCAACAGGTCTGCGGAGAATATGTCTTTGCAATCGGTTTAATTTTCCATAAATGAAAGTAGATTCGGAATAACAGGGTGCCAAAAAAAATTGTGTTGCTGGCACTATCGGAAAAAGTAGAAGTGAAGTGAATTATATCTTGAGTAAAGTGATATAAGAGTAAACAAAATGTAGACTTTACCGCAGAGCTGCTTTGTTGGCAGCAGTTTACAGATAGTTAAAGGTATAGTTATTGTATACCGGGTGTGGTATTCTTTATGTTCATGTTTCCCAGAGTTCTGAGGGTATGGGCTCCACACTTGGCAAGACTGTTGAATTCGAGAATCTTTTCAATATTTCACATTCTCCCATCACTTTCGGTTCAACCGAAAACGACCCCAACTTGGATATTCCAAATCGAACACCGTGTATTTTTTTCCTTTTTTGGGTTCCACGGACGATTCTGAGTACGATCAAATAGTTTTGAGAAGAAAACTTGGTACATTCGATTTTCCAGAAGCATTTTTATTTCCGCATCTAGAGGACATTTCAACCAATTTGATTCATCAAAGACCCAACTGAATAATACAAATAAAAATACTTCATTTCCTTGGACTATTACAAGCATGGAAATCGTTAGTTATGAACATAAAAAACACAGTACACTTAAAATTAAAGTTATTTAAGAAGAAGTGATAAAAAGTCACACTTATATACATAAATCACAAACATTTAGTTATAATATTGAACTATTCATAATATCATGTTCCTAGTTCCGCTTGGAAATATTTATCTAGAGAATAGAATGTCGTTTCGAGAACCACTTTTTCATTATTTTTTTTTAAGATTCCGAACTGGTTATATTTTTAAATTGATATTGGGAGCATGATATGAGGCCAGTTGGAAAGCTTCAGAAATATCGGAAACTTCATTGATTGTTTTGAGTTTCAAAATGCTTTGGTGAATATTCTGCAATATTATTTGATGGCGTATTTTGTTCAATTATATCTCAGGAGACTCTCGAATTATTTTCTGCATTGATTCCTTTGCTGAGGTATATTTTCTTCGCCTGGTCAATTTTTGTTCTTTGGTTACTCAAAAAAAACTTGTATTGTTATATTATTATATATAATATTATAAATATCATGAATAAATATGCCTTCGTTGATGATTCAGTTTATTATTAAGGTTTTTTATTGTTCGCTACGTATTTTTTGAGACTGCACTGGAAAATATTATTCAACTGATTCAAGGAATATATCATAGAATTTGGAAAATTTTGTATAACAGTCATCATTCCCGAAGTATCAAAATTCCCAAGATTGCTTACCAAGTAGGTTGTTGAAATAATGAATATTTTGATCACATAATGTTTTTGTAAATGTGCAACGAGGCTCGTTACTCGAGATTTCATTTAGTGCCACCGAGATATATTGGAGTGCATGATCATGTGAATGTGCAACGAGGCTCGTTACTCGAGATTTCATTCAGTGCCTCCGAGATATATTAGAGTGCATGATCAGAAAAATCCAGATGTATGATAGTCGCAGGAGTTTGGTTGGATGTATAGGCAAAAATATTATCAACGGTAGATTAACTATTTCCTTGTGTTCTGGTGTGATCAAAAACACATTGGTTCAATCCATAACATAACAGTAAATCACGAAAAAACTTGCATTTCTGTCTGTAGAATTTTTGTAGAAATTGAAATTACCACGAATGAATTCGACAGAATTACAGAATTACTACTTTTTGCAAGGAACAATTCTAAGAATGATTCCTTTTTTGACCAGAATATAATAAATTTAATGAGGAACTGAAAACCAAGAGCGGTGACTTCAACTGCTGCATATTCAAAGATTTCTTGAAATTTATCAATTTTGATATGGTTAATTTTGAAATCATGATTGCATTCAACAAATATTGTTAGTCTTCAATTCTACAGATGAAATACCGCAATCTTCACACCAGGTCTCAGTTGAGCAGACTATGTCAGGAAACTCAAGCGATTAGTTAAAAATCAAGTTTACCAATTTTATGTCGGATACTATGAATATTCAGATCAAGAACTTTGAAATTATTGAAGATTTGACCATGATTATGGAATGTCTCGAAGTCATTATGGAAAAAACACAAACTCTTCAATTACCATATTTTGAGGCCATTGGTCACTTTCCAGTAGTAACTGCTTAACATTCTTTGGTACTCCGAATTCGAACGAACTGTTCCTTCCCTTCGTATTCAATTTGAGATACTTAATATTTCGGTTTGGGAAAGATTCTTTGAGGAAGATCCAAAGATTTGGACTTCGGACACTTGTCCAAAGATTTGGAAAAGAAAAGAGATGAACTTCCTGAAAAATCGAAAGAAGTTTAGATATTTTCATTGTGCAATAAATTATCGAACCTTCGAATTACTGACAAACTGAAAGTCTTTCGGATTGCTCCATATCCTCCATTCTGGAATGGCATAACGGATCGGGGCGAATTTATCAATTTTCCCTTCGAGAGCAGATGACTAATATATTTTGAGTTCCAAGGAAAGTGAAAACCCATAATATAGAGAGAAATGTATTCATACCTTTTAAAAAAACATCAAAGCAAGTCAGACTTCATCAATGAAATAACGGAATCGTAAAGCCCGAAAGATAAACACTCTGACGGGCGTGCAATTCTACCAAACGCCAATTTGGGCGAGTAATATGGCTGAATAATATGTTGAGCAAAATAAAATTTCAGTTTTATCAAAAATATATCGAATTGTGCTATTCAATTGATTTCTAAAACAATTTCCAAGTTCATAAGTGTACCTGGATGGATAAAAAGCCATTACAGGAATATCTAAGTTATGTAGTAACGTGACCGATTCTAACAGTCTATAGAACGTCCCAAAAAAATAAGCAATTGAAATTATTTCGCGAAAACTATTGGAAACAGCCTTCTGTTTAAAATTTACTTATCTTGTCTTGAATTTCGAATACACAAATTAGGCTCGATAGTTCACAGGGAGAGATTATGAAAATCCAGAAAAAGCTTGAAATGATAAAATCCATGGGATCGACAGAAGATGCATTATGTCAAATATCAAATATTGTTTTGAAAGCAATGTTTTCAATTCGATGTTTCATCTCCGTTCTAGGATAAAATCAGATTCTCTGAATTTCCTGATTTTCCAGTTCCTTTGCTTGTGTTTAATTTTTCACCCTACAAAGTGATTACCATTGGATTTGGAAATGTGTTTGTCCGATGTTCATTTTAACACCCTTTCAATGGTCCTGAAGTTGCTCCTATGTAATTCCAGCTACATGCAAAGAGTAATACTTTTTTTTGAATTATTTTCTGGAAGTTTTTGGTTTTGTTTGCTTCATTATATTTCTCACAGTTTCAATTGATCTGAATATAATAATAATAATAATAATAAAAAACTTTATTCATGGTAAGTATAAATTTCAATTGCATACAGAACGATAAGAACAAGTTGAGGTGCGATAAGTACTGTTGTACTTGTTTCGCAATAAAAATAACAGAGGTTGAGAATAATTACTCAATCTAAATAGACAATAAAATTTCCTAAATTACCTAAATAATCAATACATTTTCCTATCTGTGACATTGTGTAAAAAGAAGAAAAATTAATGTATAAGCCATTTAACAAATTCATAATAATATAGATAAAAATTGTTTAAAAACAGGGATAGAAGATTCATAAACATATAGATACATCAAATGGAACGATTATAGAAAATACATAAGATTGGTATAAAAACAGGGATAGAAAATTCATAAACATATAGATACATCTAATGGAACGATTATAGAAAATACATAAGATTGGTATCAGCTTGCCATAGGATATTCATTCAAGTAGATTCATTACAAATTGTCGTTCTTTTTCAAAGAGGAATAGTTTCAATTTATTCTTGAACATAGGTCTCGAAGTTATGTTTTTCATGTTGTCTGGTAGTGTATTATAAAACTTAACTTCAGAGTAGGAGTATGCCCTTTGAGATATAGATTTTTTTAGTATAGTTGGAAAAGTAAGTTGCGTATGGTGACGTGTGTTGTATTGATGGTTCCTAGATTTTGTTTTATTTCCACTGAAATGGTATTTCACGTTAGTACAATAATAATATAGTTGTCTAAGGTCCATAATTCGACATTCTTTATAAAGTCTATCTGAGGAGAACCGCGAACTTTTAGACAGAATTAGTTTGAGAAATCTTCTTTGTAATACTCCTATTGCATTAAGATGTGTTCGTAAAGCTGCTCCCAGGCAGTGATGCCATATCTCAGATGGCTTTCAACTAGGGCGAAATATAAAAGTTTGAGGTCTCGGAGTAGTAGGCACTTTTTCAGACAACGGAATCTGTAGAAGACCATTTGGAGCTTTTTTATAGTGTAACATATGTGAGAATCCCATTTCATATTAATGTCTAAATATATACCTAGGTATTTTATTTCTTTCACAGAATGAATAGTCAAAGTATTTCCTTGCATGTCGATATCAAGTTCTCTGAACGGGCAGACACCGGATATATTACAACTGAATGGTAGGAAGTTTGTTTTTGATAAATTAACTGTTAAAAGCCTGTAGTCAAACCATTGCTTGACTAGTTGGAAATCTTACTTTGTTTTTAAGAGCGGTCCAAGTTTCCGCCTCGTGAAATATTGCAGTATCGTCTGCAAATCCAATTATCTTACCAACACTGTTCAGTTTGAATAAATCATTAATATACATATTGAATAATAAGGGACCTAATACTGTGCCTTGAGGCACACCACACTCAATTTGCCTTTGGTCACTTTTGACATTAGCTACCCTTACTATTTGCTGTTTATTTTGTAGTAAGCTTTCAAAAATTTTCAAGCAATTTCCTCTGATGCCATTTATTTCTAAGGTTTTCAAGAGTAGCTGATGATCGACCGTATCAAAAGCCTTCGTCAGATCTATAAAGAGGCATAATGAGGATCTGCCTTTTTCCAGGGATTCATGAATCTCTTCTGTTAGTTCCAAAATAGCGTCTTCGGTGAAGTTTTCTCTTTAAATCCAAACTGTTTTCGTGAAATGAGCTCATATTTATTTACAAATGATATTAGTCTATTTTTCAGTAATTTTTCGAAAACTTTTGAGAGATGAGAGATGAGTGATATCCTGACATCAAGACTATTGTAACCAGTCCGGTCCTTTCTATGATATGAGGACATATGATACTTGTGGTTTTTTTGCGTTTCATTTCAATCGACTAGGTGATTTTCTTCCAGACTGAATTTGAAATATCGATATAATTATCATAACAAACCAAATATTTCTCCCCGGTGATATTGTGAAAAGCAACTTCTTTGTTGATTTTTCACATTTCCTGCTTTCTAAAAATATAACCAACTTCCTGTGAATTAATTCAATGAATTGTTAATATAAAAGATCGAGAATCATGTTGGATAATCATTGAATAAAACATCCAACAAAACCTCTCGATCTCAGTTCTGACCCTGCCTTTCATCGATATTCGAGAAAAGTCATGAATTCCCAGAGCTTATCCAGTTGAAATATTTGAGCAGTAAATTCGTTGAAAATGATATATATATATATATATATTATATATATATATATATATATATATATATATATATATATATATATATATATTTGGCGGAGGTTATTGGATTCTGGGTAGGATATATCTAATATTTCAAATCATTTATGGCAACGTTTCGTCCCTGATCGGGGAATTCTTCAGGCTTTATTTAGTTTTAACATGTTCTGAAAAGTTAGTTATAATAGTATTAGGACGTTTATTCATCATAATGTAAGTTTTTTTTTCCTTTATATTATTTAAGACGTTAATATAACCAAATGGTGCAAAGAAATCAATATAACCAAATGGTACATACCTTGGCAGCATTGAATGCATTCTTCAACATGAGAGTTTCCTTTTTCTGTTTTGGTTTATGCTTTGGGGACATTTCGTTTCTGAACTCTTTATGTGGCGGTGTGTAGATGAGAATTGTCGAGTTGAAGTTATGTAGGTTGTTGGGTAGGAGATGTCAAATAAATCTGTTCGAAGTTGATTCCTTCTTTGCATACCTCTGGGATAGGGGTGATGGGAGTTTGTTTTGTGAGTGATGAAGTTTGGTGATTTTGTATTATTTTTGTTTTGTTTTGTGTTTTTTTTTAAGAGGGTATAATATGTTTGGTTGAAATTGCTGATATCTGTTCTGTTGTTTAGGGCGTTTGGACATTTTTTTATATATATCATTTCTCTTCTCGAAGGCCAGAATTTTCGTGTCTCAAACTTTGGGTTGTGATCATCTTGGATTATGTGTTTATTTAAGGCTGTATTTGATGTTTTCATGAATTTGTGGCCGTTAAGTCGGTTGTTCAATAGTTGTGATGTCATGCCTATATATTCTTTGTTACAGTCATTACATGGAATGCTGCCGATAAGATTGGAATTTTTCATTTTTGGAATAAAATGATATATATAAAAAAATGTCCAAACGCCTTAAACAACAGAACAGATATCAGCAAATTGAATCAAACCTATTATACCCTCTTGTGATTACATCAAACTGCCACAACACAAAACAAAACAAAAATAATACAAAATCACCAAACTTCATCACTCACAAAACAAACTCCCATCACCCCTATCCCAGAGGTATGCAAAGAAGGAATCAACTACGAACACATTGATTTGACGCATGCTCCTACCAACAACCTACATCACTTCAACTCGACAATTCTCATCTACACACCGCCACATAAAGAGTTCAGAAACAAAATGTCCCCAAAGCATAAATCAAAACAGAAAAAGGAAACTCTCATGTTGAAGAATGCATTCAATGCTGCCAAGGTATGTACCATTTGGTTATAATAATTTCTTTGCACCATTTGGTTATATTAACGTCTTAAATAAAATGATGGAAAAAAAATTACATTATGATGATTAAACGTCCTAATACTATTATAACTAACTTTTCAAAACATGTAAAAACTAAATAAAGCCTGAAGAAGTCCCCGATCAGGGACGAAACGTTGCCATAAATGATTTGAAATATTAGATATATCCTACCCAGAATCCAATAACCTGAGAAAGCCCCCATAATATATATATATATATATATATATATATATATATATATATATATATATATATATATATATATATATATATATATATAGGTAGGGAAAAAATTTTGGCATTGCAGAAAAAAAAAACATCTTTGAGCAGAAAAAACGTTATCGCAAAACGCAGATGTGATTTTTTTCGATAGCTCAGTTGGTATAGCATGATACTAGCAATCTAGAGGTCATCGGTTCGATTTCTGCTCGAATACGGTTTTTTCTGGAATTAAAAAATTTGTCTGCCATGCCACAATTTTCTTCCTACTTCTATATATCTTCACAGACAATAAAAAAATTCCCTAATATATATATATATATATATATACCTATATATTTATATATATATATATATATATATATATATATATATATATATATATATATATGTATAAATGTTTGGCTAGAAACAACATTCCAATACTTGCGCGAATTCAGCCAAGGTGAATTACGCGTATATTCACCAATATTAATAATAGTTTGAAAAAAACTAAAAAACCACGCTTTTATAAATAAACCAAGCTAAAAAGTAAGAAATAAATAATAGTTTCGAAAAACTAAAAAACACGCTTTTATAGAAAACCAAACTAAAAAAATTGAAAATAGGAAAAAAATTATTTTATTTAAAAAGAAGCGTGGGGTGCATGGTATCAATAATTATATATTACATTACACACCTAAGGCAGTAAAGTAAGAAATGTCTCAGATCACAGGTAATTGTTGACCGAAGCGATACCATGCACCCCACGCTTTTTTTTAAATAAAATGAATTTTTTCATTATTTTCTATTTTTTCAGTTTGGTTTTCTATGAAACCGTGTTCTTTAGTTTTCAAACTATTATTTATTTCCTACTTTCTAGTTTGGTTCATTTATAAAAGCTTGTTTTTTAGTTTTTTTCAACTATTATTTTCATAATTTTTTTGCGAATTAAAAAATGGAATAATCTCATCAAATTAGTGTATTGTCATCGGTTCTCGATGAATCTACAAAGTTTGAATGAAATCTGACCGTTTAATGTGGGTCAAAATCGCGCCCAAATAAGTCGGTTACAAACAAACAAACAAACATACAAGTGAAGCTAATATAAAGCGTGTAAAAAAAAGGATTATTTGATAGTCGAAAATTGGGATAACAAGAGATTTTCCTCAATAGGTCTGAAGTATAAATTAGTTGAATTGCCCTATTAGTGGTCAGTACCCATGCGACCGAGCTTTGCTTGATGTTTTTTTGTTGTAAAATCGTGATTTTTGGAGATACTTATTTGGATGAACTTGAAATATTCGGATAATGTGAAAGTGGAAAATTATTGTCTGAGAGAAATCATGGAGAAGGAATTTGTGGCATAATGGACAGTATATTAAATTAAAGAAAAAAAGCATCCTCAAGCGGGACTCGAACCCAACATAAGGTTGTGGGTTCGAGTCCCGCTTGAGGATGCTTTTTTTTCTTTAATTTAATAATATGTCCATTATGCCACAAATTCATTCTTCATATTCGGATAATGTTATAACGCCATCTCATATAGGTTTATTTCCTGAAAAAACGCGTTTCACCACAAAAATTTTTTTTTTTTATAATCTAACCTAACTACGACGTCTAGAATACTCCAGACGTCGTAGTTGAATCTGGTGAATTCGTCAGTTGTACCAGACTGGTCTAACCTAACCCCCCATATTTGTTTCCGGTGTAAAATCGCGTTTTTTTCAGGAAGGACACCTATAGAAATAATTTTGAAAAGCAAAACCCTATCTAAATACAAAATTTCATCGAAATCGTTGGAGCCGTTTCCGAGACAGCCGAAATATATATATACAAGACTTTCTCGTTTAAAGATTTCAACCGATTCATCAATAGTGCGCAAGTATGCTATTGGTGTACTGTTTCAACTTCATGACTACTAACGTAACTGAATATTTGACTATTTTTTTATATTTCAATCAAGTTGAACTTCCAAAGTATAAGTTGCAAAAAATAATGTATGATACTCGTGGACAAAGAAGCGAGTATGACAATCGTGATCACAATTTTCATTGTAATGTTTATGTAGTGTCTACACAAACTAACATTGAAACATGAATAACCCCAAAACACAAGAGTCAATTGGAAAATCATGCACGTGTAATCAGGAGAGAGAGAAACGTTGAAAAATATATAAAGTTTGCAATCTTCCACCAGGTGGAGTAAAAAGATAAAATATAGATTTTTTCATTTGAGAATGCAAAAATGCCTATATGTTTGTATATAGTATTTTTGCTTATTCAGACATTCTTATTTATTCAAAATTTCCGAAAATAGTTAGTTCAATTTTTTTTAACAATATGAATATTTAAATGCCCCACCAAGAATGTTTCTGATTTTGAATAAGCTGTTTTGGTGGCTTAAGAACAGAAAATCTCCACTGACTCCACTTTTTACCATTCTTATCGCCACTATTAATAATAATATTGAGAGTTTATTGATTCTGACAGCAACAAGTGAATGGTTTTGCTCTCAGTTTCCTTTTGAATGTGGATTTTGAGAATTCAAGGAGATCTTTGATAACCGTATTGTGGTGAAATACAGCTGAGTAGGAGAAGGATTTTCTAAAAATGGCTGACGAATGACGAGAGATGTGATTAGTTCGAAGGTTAAAAAAATGGAGTTCTAATCTCTTTGTCATTTCATTGAATAGAGGAACATGTTTTTTCGATTTCAATACTGTGTAGGTTACAATAGTTATATTCCCTAAGAACAGGCATTGGTACCCAGCCAAGACCGGCACGAGCTTGGGAAATGTGTTTTCGTATCCCGAAGATGAAGCGAACACAAGAGTTTTGTACGCATTGTATTTCGGATTGGTTTGCCAAATTCAAGACGGGTCCATACACAGGGTCTCCATAATTGAGAATTGATAGTATAAGTGATTGGGAAAGAAGCTTTTTCGATTTAGGGGACAAGCTTTGTCTATATGGATAGAGAACTTTGAGAGTGGCATAGGACTTTATCAAAAGCTGTTTTATATGTGAATTTAATTTCCAATCTACATAAAAATGAAGTTTTTTGCAGAGTCAACCGATTTGAGTATTTGGTCTTCCATATTGAGATGTGATCTTTGACATATAGCATTTGGTTTTTGTTTCCGAAGAACATGACATGGCATTTGCCAGAGCTCAGCTTAAAATTGTGTTTGTCAGATAGAGTGTTTATAATTTGAAGGTCGTCATTTATTTGTGTTAGGGATACTATGATATTATTGGTTGCAATACTATGATATAACTGAGTGTCGTCAGCAAATGCTTGTATCTGGCAATGTTTAACATGAGAAAAATTATCGGCAGTGAATAACAAAAACAGGAGATGACCAAGAATTGAGCTTTGGAGTACTCTTGATTTTGGACTTTCAAGAGATGAAGGTTTGACGTCAACATGCACCTTCTGATATCGGTCGCCCAAGTAGGAATTAAAAAGATTGATGATGTTTGCTGAACATCCATAATATTTGAGTTTGGAAAGGAGGAGTTTATGGCTAATGGTGTCGAACGCCTTAGAAAAATCCAATGGTACTAGAGCGGTGACGTTTTTTTTATCCATATTGGAAACCATACTATCGCTAACATTTAGTAAAGCCGTAGTTGTACTGTATTCCTTCCGAAACCCTGCCTGGTAGTCCGAAAAAATATTTCCAGATATAATGAAGGCTGTAAGTTGATTGTGAATCGCTCTTTGAAGAATTTAAGAAAAGGCTGGTAAAAGACTTATTGGACGTAAATCTGAGAAGGTAAGTGCGTTTTTCAATTTGTGTAGGGGTTCCACAATGGCTTTCTTCCATAGGTTGGGAAAATGGGTTTTTCTAGTAAGTAATTGATGGTATGCGTCAAGTAACAGTCAATAAAGGGGCTACAGTACTTGAGCATGCATAAAGTGATGAAGTCTGATCTACATGCATTCGATTTCAGGCTAGTTAGAGAATCATTTACTTCAGGAATAGTAAAAAATTCAAAATTGAAATTGTTTTTGATTTAATTGAAGAGATTATTTCTATAGAAATCAAGTAGGTCGCCATCGTGTACCTCATCGACAAAGACAGAGCAGAAGTAATCGTTGATTCCGTCAGGGTTCTGGAGGTGACTAGGGATAACGACTGGTGTTTTATTCGAAATGTGACGGTTGAGTTCTATACAAATGTGTTTGGAATTATTTGTACTGAGGACTCGATAATGGAATGCTTTTTTTTTTCTCGTGACGAATTGAGGCTAAAGTAAAATTTCTGTGTTCTTTATTAGGCGAATAGCTTTCGAGGATATTAATAAATCAAATAATTTCATCACCAGTATGTTGTGGTTAATAGAGTCAAAGGTTTTTTTTTAAAGCACCAAAAATAGCGAAAAGCTCACGCGTTCTATGCCTAACACCAAACATGAACATCAAATACAATTCGTTCAAATGAATTTTTTTGTAACTACCATGGACAAACGAATGTCAGTGCTGGTCTCCATGTAATATCACAATCAAATGATTCCGATATACGTTTGAGATTCAATCATATCGAATTAATTTTTTTAATGAAAATAATGACGAAGAGATTCAATTTGAATATCAGGAAATTCAATGATGGAGATCTTTCAGGTTCCATATCAATAACAGAAAAAAAAATGGATGAAATGGTGTGGAACAAATGCATGTGCAAATATTTCATACTTTCTATGCTATCACGGAAATGGTTGGTTGCATTTGTTAGGAGTTTGAAGGCCTATGAGTCATGTCCACTCAATTGATGGCCAACTCCCAGGATGTGACAATATTTTTCGCAAAAAGTATTTGATATTGATTGCATATCTTGATACTTTCTTTATATATGCAGAAATCCAAATAATTGGGATTTATTTGGCAGACGAAACATAAACAGTGTGTTAGTGAATAAGTACGGCGATTCTGCATGAAAAAATAATGACAGTTTGCTATATAACTTTTGTCCGCAAATGCTTCGTTTTTCGAGATACGGGGTGGTAAAAACTGACTATTCATTTATTGCTCTGAAACCGGTTGAGATATGCAAATGAAATTTGGTTAGTTTCAAGAGGTACATATTGCGCATTTTTTGACATACAATTGAGAATTTTGTGTTTATCATTGGCGCGCATATGGGTAATGATCTCAATTTTTGAATTCCTCGTTTAATTTGTGACAAAAAATCCCTCCTGTCTTTTTTAAATAAAACATCTCAACGCGTTTTTGTCATTACTTGATTACATTATCTAGTAGCAATCCTAGTAGGCTACTGTCAACATTCTGTTAAATACGAATATTTCAACGAAATGTCAAATTAGCGTTTCTTAATTTTTAAGCTTTTAGTTTGGTATAACAATAATGATAATAAGTAATTAATTTTTCTTTTGTCGAAAAGAATGGAAATTTATGCAAATGCGGAATTGTCAGACATGCATTTTGTCTATGGTCGAAGTAATGGAAATGGTCGGCAAGCTCGACGATTGTATGCTGAGTTATATCCAGGACGTAGAGAACCCCATCACACAATATTTGCTCGTCTTCACCAACGTTTGAGCAAAAATGGTACAGTCAAGAAAGAAACGGCTGACTGCGGGCGCCCTCGAGAAGTACGAACTGTGCAACCAGAAGAAGCAGTTTTCGAGTTAATTGCGAAGTCACCTGAAACAAGTACTCGAAAAATTGTCAACATACTGAATGTCAGCAACTTCACTGTATTTACAATTCTCAAAGAACAGCAATTGTATCCGTTCCATAATCAACGTGTACAAGCTCTATTACCTAGAGACTTTTTTCCGCCTAGTTTTTTGCCGTTGGATTCCTTATCAAATCGCTTAAATTCCTAATTTTTTGAATGGCGTTTTGTTTAATGACGAGCCTAATTTTGGACGACAGTGTATACGATATTTCCATAACAATCACTTCTGGGCTGAGGAAAATCCACATGGAATATTTGAAGCTCATTTAAAGCAACAGTTTTCAGTGAATGTATGGCTTGGGGTCCTTGTTGATCATTTAATCGGTCCATATTTTCTCCCACAGCGAGTAACAGCCGACTGTTACCTTAATGTAATACAGGAAGAGTTGCCTGTTCTTCTTGAAAAAATTCCTCCACAGCTGAGACAACACTTCTGGTTCATGCATGATGGCGCACCAGTCCATTTTAGCATTATTGTACGTAATCACTCAGATACAGTATATCCAAATCATTGGATAGGTAGGGGAGGTACGGAACATTGGTCTGCTCGATCTCCGGATTCAAATCCTCTAGATTTTTGCATTTGGCGTTTTCCCAAGTTAATAGTTCATTCCAGTCCCGTCGAAAATGTTGAAGACCTGAGGAATCAAATTAGAACCGGCTGTGAGACAAAAAGAAATACACCAGGAATATTTGCGCGAATACGACAATCAATGAGGCGAAGAGTTGAATCTTGTATTACGTCTGAGAGGGGTCATTTTGAAAATTTATTGTAGCTTTGCGCCTATTCATTCATTAGTGTTATCATCATTTATTGTTCTGGTTTAACGTTATTGTATTAGATAGTTCTTGATAATGTATTAATGAAATGAAAAATACGCGTTAAGATGTTTTATTATTTGCATAAAAACGGCGCTCCATACGAAAAAATGGCATGGAAAATTTTGTGTCAAAAATTGAACGAGGAATTCAAAAATAATTTTTTATTTGAAATATCTCAGTGGCGTACCATTTTTTGGCTTTGAAAAAATTGAGATCATTACCCGTATGCGCGCCAATGATAAACATAAAATTCTTAATTGCATGTCAAAAAATGTGCAATAACTACCACTTGAAACCCATCAAATTTCATTCGCATATCTCAACCGGTTTCAGAGCAATAAATAAATAGTCAGTTTTTAAGAAAAACTTCAACACCCCGTATCTCGGAAAACGAGGCATTTGCGGACAAAATTTATATAGCAAACTGTCATAATTTTTTCATGCAGAATCACATCCTGAAGTTTGTCGCACTTATTCACTAACACCCTGTATAACTGAGGTATTTCAACAATAGTTGCTGACATGGCAATAAATAATTCATGAACTGTATGTCTCTTCAAATTTAAGAATGCAATTTTTTTAAGGATCCTTGTGATTCTTGCGATATAAATATAAGAATATTTCGAATTAGTTGGAATACAAGATAGTTGCCACTCCTATATAGTGAATTAAACACCACTGCATATTTTCTCTTTTTCTCGAACGTGATCCGATTCCAAATACCTTATTGTGAAATATTGTTTAGAAAAATATTCTGGTGACGTGCATACTGAGCCTACATTTCATAGAGAAATAAGGAAATAGAAAACTAATCCTCTAGTTGAGTTTGGCGTTCCATAAAATGGTTTAAGGCCGTCACCCTTGAATTCGGCTGAAAAATATTTCAATTCCCGGATCAGAACGACACACACACGACTTTGACCCCATTCGTGTCTTTGTACTCTATCAGTTCCTCCGCATATTCGCTACTATGGCGTTTACATGGATTCTGAAAGGAGAGATACAATATCACATGGATTTCACATAGATTATCACGTGGATGATGTAGAACTGAGTAACAAAAAGAGTATGTGGCAGAACATGACAGTATACACTCTTTCATCTGATGATCTATACTATTATAAAACTGTAATTGTCTGTTTTTTTGTTGGTTTGATCGAGCATCACGCAAAAACTACTGAAACGATTTTGATTAAACTTTTTGTGTCTGAAATCTCATTTGGATGTTATCTCGCTACGATGACGGGAACCGCAAATGAAACAATAAAACCACATTTTTTCATAACTAAGTGCAACCAATATGAGGTGGGCTCCCATTTCAAGAATATCTTCCCGTTGTATTTAAATGGGATAACGTGAAACGGAATAACGGGATAACAAGATAACGGAACAACGGGATAACCGGGTAACGGAATAACGGGATAACGGGATAACGGATAGCGAGCAGAGCCACAAACATGAGCTAGATGATACACAGAAAAACATGGAAAAAGTAGAGAATCCAGGCGAACTAAGTCGCGGGTACCTGCTAGTAACTTATTTTTTCGAAATTACGTATATTTGAAAAATCAATTTGGTTGTATTAACTAAGAATGATCAACTGTCACCAAATCCGTTATTGAAATAAGGCGTATGGACATTTGTTGAGGAGAGACAAATTATTTGTTTACACCCTGATGAATAAAGACTCATTCAAGGTTATCTTATATTTATTCCATCATAATATTTATTTATTGATAAATATTATGTAATAAATGTATCATATCTATCAATATATTTTTTTTCTTGAATACTAACAAACACTAAACAGTTTTTATCACTACAAAATTACTCTTTATAGTTATAATGTAGCGGAGGTATATTTGTTCATTGTTATTCCAGATTTCATTATTGTACGTATATGCTTGTTTACACGTACAACATGAAAAAATACTAACTATTAGTAATGAATGAATATTTTGTTGGCAGGAATAACTAGATTATTATCATTAGGATTTGTTTTTTTTTCTGTGAGAAAAAATTTGTTAGGATTATTTGGGAATTAATTCTCTATTAATAAATGTTTTTTTCAGTGAAATAAACATGTTTGTAATAGAGATAAATTCTATTGATTTTAGTTTTGAATATGTATTTTTAATTAACCGAATCTCATCATGAAGGTTGCGTTGCAACAAAAATATGCTATGAATCTTCCCACGTATCTACCACGGCATTTTGTGATGCGAATCTTTGGTGAGGATATAGTTCCATCATATAATAAAGTTCTCTGTAGATTATTAGGTTATTTTAGACTATCGCGACAATAAAAAAAAAAGATTTATTTCTGAATCACATGAATATGATATCCTTGACGGCAAACATATAGAAAAAAATATTGCAGGATAATAAATTGCCTACTTTTATTTATGATTGCCTGGGCAGACACAAAATGAAACAATATATCTTTTATTCATCTATTTTTTAAACTAATAACTTGCTCAATACTATACATCAACTGAAAATTGGCCTCATAAATATATAAAATATATCAAACGAAACAAAACTACAAACAAAAACCACTATTTTGTGGTCTTCAACTAATACATTTAATTATAAATGAACGTATGATTTTTGGTATAAGTTCAATAGATTAATCTGAACTGAAATATGAAATCGTTAAAACTTTCACAACATAGTTGTGGTATGTGCTGAAATAACAACCAAAAGTATAATTCTTATAAATAATCACAAAGAAAAAAAAATCACATGGGAAGGTTGCAATAAATTGAAGAAAATATCTGTTAACTTAATAAACAATAAAATTTTCAATAATTTTTTCAATTTTCTGTTATTGTATTGAGAAATGCCAATAATAATTTTAAATAAATCTTAACTTATTATTTAAATAATGGAAATAAACAAAAATTATAAACAATAAGAAAATTTGTTTATGATTTTTTTTCTGTAAAATAATTATATTCTCTAGACGAAAAAAGGGCAGAATAAAGATTTTTCAGAAATATTATGTTGATCAATTTGTTTATTAATAATTTATAAACAAATGTCCTCTTTTTTTGTCGAAGAAGGGCTCCAAGGAGCGAAACATTTTTATAATGCCATTTATGCCGTTTTCTATAAACACCGAAAAATAAGGGCTAATTAACAAATGCCTAGCTAGTTGAAAGTTAACTTATTTTTCTTTCTAACAGAACCTTGTTCTTTCAAGTGTTAAAAACATACCATAATTCATTGAATTTTCGAATTGATATCTAATACTATAAAAACATTATTTTATGTGGTAGCGGTATTTTTCATTGGAAATTTCCTCCTCTTTGATGATCTTTTTTCCGATTTTCGCTATAGCTTAAAGTTTTTGAGTCATTCCAAAAAAAAACGGAACCTTTTTTTTGTTTTCGTTTTTTGTTAATAACAATTGTAATTTTTGTCAGCAGAAAAAACAAACTAATGTTCTTCTCAGAATTGCAGCCCGAATCGAATGAGCTATTGCTTATATTTTTTGGAGACTTAAATCGAAGGTTTACGCCACTGAACCCGACAATATTGACGTTTTAAAACAACGTATTGTTGCAGAATGTGAGGCTGTTTCCGCAGACACATTTGCAAAAGTACGAGAAGAGTTTCAAAATAGGATATTTTACTGTCAGGAAGTGAATGGAGGTCACTTCGAGCAATTTCTCCAAGTAGATACTGATTCTTAATGTAATGGATATCATATTGAATGGAATTTAAATTTTAATGTTTACTAATGAGCCATTAAAACCGCCATAAACACAAACAAAATTAGTTCATTGAATAGGTTTTTTCGATACCTTTCAAAAGAGGTGTCGCTTGCCGTAGGGTTCCATTTAGAATTATTGGTCACAATGGCCTTGTGACGTCATCTTTGACGATTTCGTCGGGAAGTTTAACCTTTATATTCATTTCCAAATTTCACTTTTTTGTATAATCGTTCCAAAAAAAGGGGGGGGGGGGAGGACTTTTGAGAAGCACTGTATTCTTCAACGAGGGTATAATGAGGATAAAAATCTCGAGGATAAAAATTTCGAAACGAGCTGTAGGCGAGTTTCTAAATTATCCGAGAGAATAATAGCGGTAAATATCTAGGTACATCACACATGCACTCTGAATATTGGGAAAATACTTTTCTTACGTGTTTTTGCCTCCTGAACACGAATCCGGCGGTCTCATACCGTTTCCGAGTTACAGCACTTAAAAAAAAAACTAACCTTATTTTCAAGCACCATTCCTCGCACAAAAATCACTCAAACTGCCTCCTTCTTTTTGCCAGCATAAACAATACACCTAAATCACTTATTTTCGGCAGAACTTTGCACAAAATATCGTAGTTTTTATCGAAAAAAATCCTCCTCCTTACACAGTTGCAAATGAACAATTTTCGTTCCTTTCTAAATGTCTTCTGTCAAAGGAACGAACATTGTTCATTTGCAACTGTGTAAGAAGGAGGACTTTTTCGATAAAAACGACGATATTTTGTGCAAAGTTGTGCCGAAAATGAGTGATTCAGGGTGTATTGTTTATGCTGCAGAAAAAAGGAGGCATTTTGAGTGATTTTTGTGCGAGAAAACGGTGCTTGAAAGAGGTTAGTTTTTTTTTTAAGTGCTGTAACTCAGAAACGGTATGAGACCGCCGCATTTTTCTTCCGGATTCGTGTTCAGGAGGCAAAAACACGTGAGAAAAGTATTTTTCCCATATTCAGAGTGCATGTGTGATGTAACTAGATATTTAACATAATAGCTAACATTATACGCGAGTGGAAGACTATACTTTTCCTATGACTATACGATAGTCAGAGTTTTAATGCAATCTAAATATCATTTATGAAAATAATAGATTCTTCATTCACTCATTCATTTTGAATTTCAGATTTATTTGATGGAATGATATATCTTCCACAACGATATGACTTATATTTCTCAGAGAGTTTTGTAAAATAAGCGAGGACATTTTCCGAGAATGAATGTGCCCGGTTCAAGTTTCGCCAATCCATGAACTCTGCGTATGCCTTCGAATATTACTTTTTTTATTTTTCCGGCAATGAGTTCCGAGTTGCTATTTTCGCCGTTTCCAATAAATCCGATGGTGTACAGATCTTATCATTCTCACTATTACTTCTCCCTAATTACAATTATTCATTTTATATTTTGATCGTGACATATAAAAGTAAAAACTAAGAAAACAGTCAATCTGTCATTCGCGGAAGCCAAGCCGTGACACGCCGAATGAAGCAAAGCCTACTTGAGAAATTTGTTCGGTGGATTTGCTGTTTTGTCATTAGTCTAAACCTCTCAGTTCCCGTGAATCCTGAATCTGAGATTGGTCGAGTGCCGTTGAATAATGAGTTAGGATCCACGGTGTCTTGGAATCATTATCATTCATCAATTAATAACCAATATGTAAGCAATGAAGAATACGATAGTCGTAGAGAAAAGCGATTTACAACTTGCAGTCTAACGCCCGGTTAAAATTGCGCGGGAACGAAAAATGACCCCAATTATTTACAAGCTTTTATTCAACTTGCTTCGTTCGTATGCCATTCGTTGCCATATTCCGTTAGGCAGGTGTTCACAATTCAGGTGACAATGAATTATAAGATTTTTGTTAGGGAAAAAACAGAATGGCGGCTCCACGATGGCGGACGAGTTTTGTGATTATGGTAAGATTCAATTCAAAATTGGTATGTGGGAGTTTTCGGGGACGGAGTTTGTGGATGTTTTGTCAAAATTTGAAAATTCAAGATGGCGGCTCCAAGATGGCAGACAAGTTTTGTGATTATGGTCCAATTCGATTCAAAATTGATATGTGGGGGTTTCCGGAGTCGGAGATTATGAATTTTTTGTCAAAATTTATAAATTCAATATGGCGGCTCCGAAATGGCGAAGGAGATTTGTGATTATGGTCCGATTCCATTATGAATTTGTATGAGGGTGGTTTCGGAAACGGAGATTATGAATATTTTGTCAAAATTATGAAATTGAAATCGCGGCTCATGGAATTAAAAAAAAAAAGAATGCGCTCCAAGATGGCGGACGAGATTTAGGTTTATGGTTTGATTCGATTCAAAATTGGTATGTGGGGGTTTTCAGGGTCGGGAACTATGAATTTTCTCCAAGAATTGGGAGAGAAGAAGATTATGAATTTAGTCGAAGATTATTGATTTTTAGTTAAACTTCATGAATTGAAGATGGGAACTCCAAGATGGCGTATGAGTTAATCTTCAGATGGTCTCTTCATTGGAGGGCTAGATAGCTCAGAACTTACAGAAAAAAAAGGACTCAATAACGATGATTCAACAAAAATGCATAGATTAAGGCGTACTCAAGCACAAAATAGCACAAAATAAAATAATTAATAAAAACACTTTTTAAAGACGAGCTTTTATTTAAATGCACTCAAATGTTAAAAATAATTGCTTTGGATGTGTGACGTGGGTTATTCCGTGAGTTATAGATTCAAAAGCTTGTCGCTCTTGTATTCGAACTGACAACTTTGCGCGACAAGCTTTTGAATCTATAACTCACGGAATAACCTACGTCACACATCCAAAACATTATTTTTTACATTTAAGTGCACTTGAATAAAAGTTTTTTCATTAATTATTTTTTATATAAGCAGACTAGACAGTTGATGTTTCTCGCTACTGAGAGCTGCTCCAAAAAAGCCAGAGCACATGAAATGTAGAATAAACTTTCATCTTTCACATGAGACTAGTTCCGTAGTTCATACAAAATCCAGTCATAATACAAAGAGTGTTCGAAGATTTACAATTGAATATGTGTGAGTAAGTACACATTTCAGTAAATAAATTCGCAAGGAATTGCCACGTTAATTCCTTGAGGCTTTGTGCTGTTCGAAGTGGATATATCAGCCCTGTTGAAACTGATAACTCTCGATTTTGTTGGAAGAAAGTATTTTGATATATAATTCGGGCTGATTTTTCTTGATAAAGAGTAACCTTGAATTTTGTTGTTCATTTGATGATTTAATTAATAACTCCCCTCATAGAAGAATGATCGGCTGGCGTTTGCATTTCTGAATACGTATTATACTTTTCGAATGATTTCAAATTCCCGGCGATATGTACAGAATCCGACTTTTATCAAGAAACATACCTCTGAATTACACGTCAAAATACTTTCTTTCAACAAAACCGAGAGTTATCCGGTTGAACAGGGCTAATTTATCTACTTCGAACAGCATAAAGCCCCAAGGAATTATCGTGGCAATAATTCGTTACGAATTTATTAACCAAAATGTGTACTCACAGATATTTAATCGGAATTTTTTTAACACTCTTTGAATTATGATTGGATTCTGTATGAACTTCGAAACTAGTCTCATGTGAAATATGTGAGTTTTTTTTACATTTCATGTCTTTTGCTTCATTTGGGCAGCTCTTAGTAGCGAGGAACAGCGACTGACTTGTCAGTTATATAACAGTTGAGGCCATTTTTCGTTCTGGCGCAATTTCAACCGGGAGTTCAACTACAAGTGGAAAATCTTGTTTATTTCCCTAACGACCTGATTTATCGCAATATTTATGGGAGACATTTCTGTAGAAAAAATAACGAGCTACAACTATTATGCAAGACATTTTTCCATATTTTCAGTACTTCTGGAGATGGAGTTCAAAATATTAAAATTTGGAGAAGTTTTTTCTTTATTTTTTGGCCGTGGCACGGTAAAGAATTGCTTAATCGACCCTTCAGATATTCAACTACCCGAATACAGAATTTCAGCTGTTTTGTGAATTCGGTTAGGTCAATATCTCCATTGATTGGTTTATCAGTACAAAAAAAATTGTTGTGAGTAAATGTTTCATCCTAACCCCTATTGGAGTCAACAATCTGAAACAATTTCGAAGCAAATGTCGCATTCAGTCTGCGGCTGACTTCAGTGAGTATACCTGATATTGGAATATACATCTAAAAACCAAACGCAGTGATAAAATTCGAAAAGAGGCTTACCATGGAGAAGTAGTTTGGGTTGGCCAAAATATGGACTTACCTGCAACAAAAAATTATTTATTATTACCAGAGAAGCAATGCCCTTCTTACAAAAGAGTCAATAGAATCATCATTACATTCATCCATTCTCTAGTAAAACGGATTCAAAATTTGTCTCATGATTTTGCTATCTGGGATGTATGGTTGAAGTGTAATGCCATTCCATGTTTTTTACTTGCATTGGCATGCAAGTGTCGTGTCTGTCTTTTGATGAAATCGTTCATCAATTTATACATTCTACAGAATGAGTATTGGTTAAAGAAAACTGTTCAAAAGTGTTTCTAACTGCTTTCTCACTTCCACGAGTCGAAATCACAGGGACCTTACCTGTTATAATGGGACCCGATATGACTCTTGATGTTGTATATGAACATACTCAAAATAAATGTTGAATCTGCTGAGGAGACTGTCAGTGAACAATGGTTCAACAATGATGTATATAATGAAAATACAAGAAGATACAGAAGCTGTATGTGACCAAGAATTGTTAGGTACCTGATAAATCAGGAAAGTGAGAAGCCTTCAAAAAACAAAGGATTGAAGTTGTAATCTGATGGTAAAAGAAGACCAATATCATTTTGACAAGCTAACCAGGCACAGAAATAATCCACAGCTCAGCAGTGAGAAACTAAAATGAAATCAATTGATGTGAATTGAAATAATTCACCAGACAGTGTTGAATTGAATACTTGGGTCAAAAAATACTAATGCAAGAAGATGGTGACAATTGAATTTGAACAGCCAAATAGAAGAAGGTTGATTGAATTGAAATAAATATACTTGATAATAAAATAAGTGTCTTTGGAACAATGAATTCAGAACTGTGAAAAATATCTGTGGAACTGTGCGCCACGTATTCTCAAACTAACAATACCTCTCTATTTTATGATTTTTTTTTAATTTATCAAAAATAATTACTCAAAGTGAAAAATACAATCAGTGCTAGTGAACAATACAAATGATATATTTAATAGCAACCAGTCAGAATTCCACTAGAAGTATTCATGTGGCTGCATTACAACACCCCCATGTTTATTCAATACTGAAGAAAACGAATGTTCTAGTTGTTCTCAATTTGAAGATGGCATTCCAATCTATTGATAGAAATCCATTTGAATTGAAAAGGAACACAATGAACCGCAATGTGTACAATTGTTCAGTTGATTACTAATGGAGATGTTAAATGAAAATAAGAGTAATGAATTAAGTATAATGTGAACAAGAAATCATAGTTGGTGTGCTACAGGGAAGTGTTCTTATTGTATTTGAATGATATTGACCTATTTGTTGACTGTGAGTCCGTAAATTGAATTGCACATGATACTCTACTTGTATGTAGTGGAACAAACTCGAATATATATATATATATATATATATATATATATATATATATATTAATATATTTATATATATATATTTATATATATATAATATATATATATATATATATATATATATATATATATATATATAAAAATTTTGGGGAAACTATGTTTTAAAAATAGAGTTTGATTGAAACATATATTCACATTTTGAATAGTATTCAGCTACACACAAGAGTCGTTATATATCTATATATATATACAAAACTAGGGGTAAGCAGCAAACTCTTTAAGGTTTATCCAAGGTTTCGGGAATGTTTATTTCCATCATCAGGGAGACTACAATAGATGAAAAAAAACAATAGTAATACATATTCAAGTGCGAAACAATATGCTACTTACAACTTTGTTGAGGTTGGTTTCAATGATGTTGAACATATTCACATAACATAGTGATACAAAAGAAAACAAAACGAAGATCGAGGAATAAAACGAAGTTCAAAGTTACTACAACCACATTAGCGTTGTTTGAAATTATATTAATATAACTGTGTACTCTATATGGTGTGACAAGTGAAACTGACAGGTTAGGAATTGATCTCGCAATTATATTCAAGCCAACGACACCTGTCACTTGGAAATAGTTACGTTGTTGCCAACTGTTGGATTAGTACCAACCGATGTTACCAGGTGGCGGTAATGTTAAAAAGAACTATTATTTTATATTACATAGTTGTCAATTTTGATTGATATCTAAGGACAATAAATAAGAGATTTCGCTAGAATGGTTAATTTTATATATATATATATATATATATATATATATATATATATATATATTTATATATATATATATATATATATATTTTAACCTATTATAGTACATTGTTGTCAATTTTGATTGATATCTAATAAATAAGAGTAGGTCTCACTCAAGTGGTTAATATCTGTTTTTTCATTTATACAATTCTTTTCTTGGGAAATGAAAGCCATTTCTGAGAATGTTCTCTCAGATGTATGTGACTCTGTGCACTGAATCGTAATTCGTCTGGTGGTCAAATTTATTCACATGTTCTGCCAAAGCACATCTTTCAAGATGCAATCGGCAGTCACTTTTATAAGAAATTATTCTGTTCGATAATGATCTTTGCGTTTGACCCATATATTGTTTATCACAACCATGACAAGGAATACTATAAATTACATTTGACATTGAAAGTAATGGAGTTTTATCTTTAACTTTAAATTAAACAAACCTAAACAAAGTTTTAAGTAGATATTGTTTCGCACTTGAATATGTATTACTATTGGCTTTTTCATCTATTGTAGTCTCCCTGATGATAAAAATGAACATTTCCGAAAGCTTGGATAAACCTTGAAGAATTAACTTTTTCATTGCTGCTCACCCCAATATCCCTAGTCAGCACACACACATATATATATATATATATATATATATATATATATATATATATATATATATATATATATATAAAATGTAAATATTTTGTGGGAATGCAGCTATGTTTTAAAAATAGAGTTTGATTAAAACATATCTGCATCCCCACAAAATATTTACATTTTAAATAGTGTTCAGCTACAAACAAGAGTCGTTATATATATTGTTATGTTATGTTATGTTATGCCAGTTAAATATTTCAAAAAGAAATAACCCACAAAAAAGAATAATTATTGATTAGTTATTAGTTCCAAGAGATTTTTTTTTGAATAACTTTTGAAGTTCTATTTATTTATAAGCCTTCGTATAATATGGATAGATAAAAATGTCAAAATGATATAACACAATCAATTTCATACACTGTCATAATGATCATGAACCATAATTGGAAAAAAGCCAAGAAAAAGTCTAAATTTACAAAATTTACATGAATAAAAGGTGATCAACACATTTGTAAATTTGAAACATACAGTATATGAAATTGGAGATAACTAAAAGTAACCAATGGTAGAACAGCAAACGTCTTCATGATAATAGCCAATCAGAGAATAGATGGTCATAGGTAAAAATTGGAAATTGTGAAGGAATCGCAATTGGTTGATATCATAAGCAATTATTATTAGAATTTGTAAATAGTAATGAGTATGGAAAAATAGTTGGATATATAAATTGAGTAAGATAAACCTAAACAGTGAAATGTGACAATTTAGTGCACGATTTCAAAAATTCAAATGGGAAAACAGGAAGGGAAACTTGTATCGAGGCAACAACAAACGAAGCCAACGAGGAGATTGAAAATAAAATCAGAAGGGAATGGACGCAACATTTTAAGAGAACAAAAATTGAAAGAATTCCAACATTTGAAGAGCAAAACCAGTATTACCTTAATTATATATCATTTCCACGTCTCCAAAGCTGATTTCCGCATCTGTATGGTTCCTGATTTATGGTATTGGAGTTCCTGATAGCGCTTGTAGTGACAAGGTATCCAGTTTCAGGGCATATCTTGAAACACCGACATCTTCAGCAGGTATAAAAACTTTAATAGTGCATTTTCGGTCCTGAACTATTTCAACAATAACGTATTTCACATCTGAAGAACTTTATTTCACCTTATTTTGAACAATAACAGAAAACGTCACTCTCACGGAAAGAGTGAGGTTCTGTTTATCTATCCATGATTTCAATTTTATGATTATCCGTGAATATTTGTATATTCCCACTAGTATAAGTTATTTCTCGTAGGCCAGGTATTTTAAGTCTTCCTGAATAAAGGAGATAATTGCTTTTTGATATTTTGTTGTTTGTTCTTTCACAATGATCAACAAACATACCTACGACCATTGAATAACTTGAGTTTGACATATCAAGTAAGGTCTAAATTGCTTTGAACCGGCTATCTGAGATGAGGGCGAACCAACTGTGCTAGCTGTGGTGAGAAAAGGAATAACAATTGTCCGCTACGTGACGAGAGAACAGTGACGTCCGTTGGCAATTATTATTACCACATACAAATTATTATACAGGGCAAAAATATCTATCTATATCATATCAATTTGGTTCACAAAGAATAGCAGAAATTATTAGCTATCATTCATTATATAAAATTAATTTAGATCTTTCAATTTATCAAAACATAACAAAAGGCACCCAAAACGTGGGGCACAAATATTACAATATTATATTTGAAAAATTCATCTTTATATGTCCATTAAATTCCTTTTACTTTGTTTCTAACAGTCCCCTCACTATTACTCTCTTTCATATATATATATATATATATATATATATATATATATATTATTTCAGATATCCCAAACGCACAGGCGATAAGTAGAACTGGAAATATATATTTTTTCATTGTTCAAAAATAATATTTCAAATATCCGCTGCATTTTCGTGACATGATTTTTGTTCCTTCATAGAATGTAGAAGTTGATCATCTCACTCAATGACACGAATGAATCAAAATGTTTAACGTTTCAAATTTACCATTTCGAAAAATAAAATTTCAGTACCTACAATGTACTCGTCGTTGTATAATGAAGGCAAAACATTAACTTTCAAAATCACCTAGAAACAGAATTGTAATGAAAGAATGCTCGTGCTGCGATAGAAACAATGGTCTGTTTTTTCCACATAAAAAGTAACAGGAAACGCATCCTTTGTTTTGTTCACTGGGATATGGACTGAATAGGGATTTGGGGATCTGTGTTTCCATGTTTGAAATGTTTGTCTGGCTGTATCAACTATATTTGGAGAGTATGGTTGCGAGAAAAAGAAGATTACAAAGTGGTCATTAAATTGGTATGTATAAATATAAATATATAATTATATATATATATATATACGTATATATTTTCTCCAGATTCTCATAATGAAGGTCATTATCAGTCAATAGCTTTATTTAAAACGACTTTCTTATTTGTCATGTTCAGGTTAAAACTAAAACAATTTGGGACATTTATAATAACAACATATAGTGTACATAATTGCAATTATAAATAGAGTATTGATAAATAATTGATGATTCACTATGAAACTGAAAGTCCGTTAGCAACTTTAAAATCATCACAGCTTGCGCTTGGGCAATATTTCGCTAGATGGCAACACACGTTTCACATAAAATAAATGGTATCCCGTTTCAGCTTTCTGTTCCATTTTCAAGGAAACTTCCCCTATAACACTCACAGCCCCCATCTTCTTTGGGAATTGTGGTTTTTCTCATATTGTAGCTCTATCCATGACTGAGAATGAACCTCTAAAGGTTTGAAACATATATCATTAGAATAATAGACTTCTTGCTTTCCTTTCGAATATTCACACCCACTCCACTCGAGAATTCGGACATTTACAGAAATTTTTAAATTATATTTGCTTAGTGAAGAAATTATCGGTAGAATTGAAGTATATCTATAAGGGTGATTTGGGATTTTTTATGCCGACATCGAAAATGTCTGTAGGATAACGGAAACCATTAGAAATGCTGGTAAAGGAGATTACATCGCCTTGAGAATACACATTTAATGCGAGTAACTTCGGTCCGACAAAACTCGTCCATTTTTCAACTAGTAATCGTAGAAATATCGGCCAAATTGCGGACCTGTTAAATGAACCGTAAGAGTAAATTGCGACTGGCCACGGTGCAGTCAATAGAGCCAGAACTCAACTGATGGAATCTTCTGGGGCGTGATAATGAAATTTATGGTTACATTCCAGACACATTCGATTTATCATTTACCTAATGGGGGATGGAGTTCTATTTTGGTTTTTATTCGCGGGAGAGGATAATTAATGGTTTGAAATGTTCGGTTGATATAACCAGACCAATCTAGAGCGAACTTCATATGATATATTAGATATTGCCTCGCTTCGTTCATTTATTCTGCATTTTCAAATTCAGGGATATAATTAATTCATGTTGGGATAGGTTCGGGTAATATATAACTCTACGATGAGTTGGTGCGCATGGTAGTGATTTATAGTACCAGTGTGAAAGTGGGTGAATAAATTAGGGTGTTGTAATGAAATGCGTATCATAGTGGACGAATAATTTGAAAAAAATCTACCAAGAATTATTAATGTTAGTGCCGTTATGTTCAGTTTTGTAGGCGCCCGAAGATACCATCTTGCTGAATGCATTGCCAATTTCTTTCAATGGAAATAAACGCCTTCCATTCTTTCTGTTCAGTTTTATATTTATAGTTGAAATCATAATTTTGATTTTAGTTGAGTAATGTTGAATAATTTATCACTTCAATGAATTATAATTATGATTAATTTTTTTTTAGATTAATTGCTTTGATTAGCAAACAGAGAGTCGGACGGAATTGAGAAAGGTAAAAGTCCCAATTACATTAGTTGAAAATCTACGTGACACATAGTAATGGACATATTGAAGACCTGATTTATTCCGGGGATAGCATAATAATTGTTTTCTCCTAGGAGGCCGTTTTGATGAAACAGATAGGAGTTTGCTTTTAGCTTTGATCGTATGGAGAGTAGAATGTGGCATTCGTGGCATAATGACAGCCAAGAAGGCGATAATAAAAAAAGGAACAATCACAGATCCACCTTGGAATGGGCGAGGACAAGAAATTTTCAAAATATTTCTAATGGATTTCACAGCTTGTACAAACTCTGTTGGTTAATTTTTTTCTTCATTTTCTAAAACTCAAAAACAAATTTAAAGTGGGCAAAATTCAAACGGCTTCTTTCTCGCGCTATTGCAAAATTTTGTGACGTAATCACCCGATCAACCAATCCCATAGTTGACAATTTCAATCAATTTTGCAACGTTGCCATATTTTCAAATCTTGACATTGCGATGTGTTCTAGTTCTGACATTTATAGTTTAAGAAACTTGGCAACATTGCCGTTCAATGTCACCATCAACCCAATTACGCCTATTGGCTGCTCGGTCGTTTACGTCACAAAGAGCGCCAATATTAGTAGCTTCAAAATTTGCTGATTTTCAAAAACGAATCAGAACTGTTGTGGTGGAAATTTGCCTCAAAAAGTTTTTTCTGGGTACATTTATATATGCGTTATGTATTTTAAAGCATACTTAAAGCGATAATAATTTCTTGTGTCCTCACCTTTAATGTGGTCTCATTGAACCGTATGTAGATCATTCAATCTTATTTGCATCATATTAATGATATATTCTGAGCTTTTAGACAGATCTGTGTTTAAAACGATCTGGCTTCATGTCAGAGTTTCGACTTGAAATCACTCATGGATAAATTAGAAAATACAAAAAATATGTTTATTCGCATAGTCCATTGGTTATTCCTAGTTGCCTTAAAAACAGATCTTTGGCAGTCTACGGTCTTCTATATCATTGATGAGCCAATTTATTATGTATTTACAAATTGTGATTCTGAGTTGTTGATAGAAAAAAAAATTCAATCACTTCAAAGAATCAATTTGTACTGGTTTCAGGATATCATATATTTTGTTCCCCTTACTGGTATACAATTGAATACAATGTTGAGGACTAGTGAGCCAAGTAGTTGCATATGCGAATTCCAGCAGTCTATTTTGTTTTCACTCATCATAACTAGTAGCAACCTCCACTTTTTCCACAATTGTTCGTGATATTTCATTGAAAAGAGAGGAGGAAAAAAAATTGACATCAAGATGGACGAATTGTTCAACAATATCAATTGGATTTGTCTCAAACAAAAATCAGCTTGTGCTCAATCCCGGTCCCCTTGAAAATAAGACCTACGGAGTGGAATACTGATTCCCCTGTGTTATGAGGCTTGGGGTTGTGACTACACATAATGATTTTGAAAATACTTTGTGACTCTCAAAATGATAGAACATGAATCCAAAATGTATGTTCATTCGAACACTGTGATGAAATGATATGGTGACGTAGGGTCGATGAGATAGAAAGTTGTTTAAGTGGGGTGGCAAAAGTTTTACTCCAATCTAATTATTTCCAGTACAAAAATGGCTAATAATATGGAACCCTTTTATTAATAATCATAATATCGTTAATTTCCCGAGTATTGCATTGCCTCTGCACAATCCCAAGCCTCATAGGTGACAATCTCATTGAAATTGGTGAAGGCTCTGAAAATCATCAATCAATCTCAGCAATATAGACAGTGGCGTAAACAATATATAGGCACAAGTATTGATCACCTTCTAGATGTTACGACAGATGAGGGCAATTTTCCATTGATTGGGATGACTCTTATGGATGGCGAGTAATGGAATGTTGATTGCAAGTGGCAGCCATCTTTAAAATTCACTGCTTCAGCCGGGGAAGTAGTTGTTTTCTGTTAGACATTCACAAAAAATTACTTCATTTCTATCGTGGATTTTTCAATTCACAGAAAATTACTTTCATTCAATATTCAATTGAGAATGTTTCCCTTTTCAACATGAATACCCAACAAGAGGTTATCTTGAGCGATAGAAGATGGTGACTAAAGTTCATCTTTCAGTCGCAGATGATTCCACATCTGATTTCATCAACATCCTGTCAATATTTCCAAATGAATCAGATTTTCACTATTTTGCGCCCCCGTGAAAGTTGTATGGCAAAAAACCGGGAAATATTTCCTTTGTTTATATTCTAAAGGAAGGGATGTCCTGGAACTAATCTAAACATATATGTATTTCTATATGTCTAGGTTTTTGTTTTCCCAGAAGTACCGTTGTATCAAAATATATTGTAACAACATAAATATTATATTAACACTAACGAGTGAAATATACGATTTATTTCATTATATTCTAGCTTTGGTGATAATATGGATTTTGTTTTATTTAACAAATGTGCCCATTACCGACTGAATTTTGATGATATGTTTGCTGTTTTTTTCATATTATTGTCAACTCGAGGGAAAAAAGCATTGTTAGAAGTTGCAAGATATGTAAAATGAAATGAAAAAAAAACTATTTTCTCTGATTCGAAGATTCTTCATAGGCGTATCATGAAGCCTACTTTGGGAAAGGAAAAGTATGAATGATAAATGGAAATCGACAATTATTGACGGGTTTCGGAGTTACAATCTATAATATAAAAAAGCTTGTCCTGACTGATTTGTTATCGCCGAGCTAAAAACGCAGAAGTGAGAAACGTGACATTTGAGAAACCTTGTCAAGAAACATGGGGGAATTATTTTTCCTGACAAAAAATCACATTCAATCAATATAGAGAATTTCTCGACTTATAACCTTCCACAATCCAAATTTGAAAAATAAATAAAAGTGTACAAGGCAAACTTTTTTGTTCCTTGATTTTTTCTCAAATTTTTATTTGATTTCACTTGTTTGTCAGTTTGGGTCAAACCTCTCATTTGAAATTTCACCTACTTCCAATTATCCAATCATTGGAGATTTGGCAGGCGTTCATATATGGGTGACAATGCATTATGACATTTTCATAAGGAAAAAATAAGATGGTTTATGGTCCGATTCTATTTGGGATCAGTATCGAACAATTCAAGATGGCGGCGAGAGTTGCGATTTATGGTCCTATTCTATTGAAAATTGGAACCCATATGTAGAAGTTTTTGGGGTCGGATATTCTGATTTTTTGGTCAAAATAAAAAAAAACAATTTGGCGAGCCGGCTTTATGGACCAATTCCATCCATAACTGGTATATAGATGTTTCTAGGGTCATAGATTATGGATTTTTCGTCAAAGTTGAACAATTCAAGATGGTGGACAAGTTTTTTTATTTATGCTTCGATTCCACTCAAAATTGGTATCTTAGGGTTTTTGGAGAGAGAAATTATGAATTGTTAGTCAAAATTACAAAATTCAAGATAGCGGACGAGTTTTGTGATATGGTCAGATTCTATCGAAAATTGGTATCTAGCGGTTATTTGAGTCATAGTTTTGTGATTATTGGTCCGATTCCATTTGAATAGATATCTAGGTATTTCTGGGGTCGAAGATTACGAATTCTTCGTCAAAGTTCAACTATTCAAAATAACTGACGAGTTTTATGATTGATGGTCCGATTTCATTCAAAATTAGTATATGGGGGTTTTAGCAGTCGGACATTATGCAATTTTTGTCGCAAATGAAAAACTCAAGATGATGTACGAGTTTCATGATTTATGGTCGATTCTATTCAAAATAATTATCTACGGGTTTCAGAGGTTGGGGATTATGAATTTTCTGGGAAAATTGAAAAATTCAAGATGGTGGATGAGCTTAATGATTTATGGTTTGATTCTATTCGAAATAGGTATCTGAAGATTTTTGAGATCGTTGATTATGAATATAAAGGGTCAAAATTGAAAAATTTAATATAGCGGACAAGTTTTATGAATTATGGTCCTTTCACACAGACAGACGGGATATTTGAATCAATACTTGATTTTCTTCTATGACAGCGCATCCATGCAGAAGCTTGTTTGATATAGATTAGGATTTTTTTTTATAAAAAACTATTTCCAGCACTAAATTCCCAGGGAGATTTCAGTAATTTTAATTTCTACAGGACGCCCTCTTTTTTTCCAAAAATGTCGGTGCCTACGACATCTAGTGGTTCAGAAACAAAATAATCGCGGGTATACTGAAGCCTCAATGAAGGAAACATCAGTGAATCTTGATCGATATCACATTGCACCAAACACTGGAAGAGACGCTTAGTCTCAGACCACTGAACAGTGAAAATCGGTATTGAATATACACGTTAAACCGAATATTACAATGGTAAAGCAGGTTATATCTATCCTCTATCTATCTAATATATCTATATATCTATCTATCTATGAATCACGCTACATTTTCTTGTACTCGTACCGCGTATTCGGTAACATGAAAAACTGTCTACACTGATCTGGAACTATACAAGTGTCCTGGAATCATACATTAAACTCAAGAAAATGTCCCAGAACTAACCAATTTACAAATATATATCTGGCATGTATTGCGAGATTGTTATTTTCTGTTCTATAATGACTAAGTATTTCTTATTTTCACCGATAGTTAATGATTATTTCATATAGCTGTGACTCTATACTATTGGGATTATAGTAACTGTCCAAGCATTTTTACAATCATGTGTGAAAAAATGCAGCTCACAAGTGAAACGGTAAAAAAAACAACTATTTCAATGGATTCTTAGAGCAATTCCACTTGTTGGTCTTGTATTTCAAATACTCACCATTGTCCCTCCGTATGTCAGTTTATCAATCAGAAGTGTGTTTTCAGTTTTTCGAAAAACTATTTGGAAATTGAAATTATACACGTTCGTTTTTCAAATATGTATACAATCTGTGAGTATTTATCAAAAACTGATAAGTATACATACCAGATAACTTTTCCCATGAATAATGAGTTTATGAGTGTTCAAATCAGAATGAAGTATACTATTTTCGATTAATGGTTCAGATATGAATAAAAATTGTTCAATATTTTCTAAAGGTAGGTTTTCATTAAAATGCATTTGAAAGAAAAACAGACCATCAGAGCCCATGACACCTTGCGGTTCAGAAACGAAATAATCGCGGGTATACTGGAACCTTAATGAACTAGACATCAGCGGATATTAATAGATATCACATTGTAACATACGGAAAGAGACAGTCAGTCTTAGACGACTAAACGGTAAAGATCGGTAATGAATATACACGTAAAGCAAAATATGACAAAGGTAAAACAGATAATATCTATCATCTATCTATCTTATCTATCTATCTAATCTTTCTATCTGATCTATCTATCTATCTACAAATTACGCTACATTTTCTCGTACTGGTACTGCGTATTCAGTAACATGAAAAACAGTCTACACTGATCTGGAACTATACAATTGTCCCGAGATGATACATTAAACCCAAGAAAATGTCCCAGAACTAACCAATTTACAAATATATATCTGGCATGTATTGCGAAATTGTTATTTTCTGTTCTATAATGAATAAGCATTTCTCTTTGTCACCGATAGTTAATGATGATTTCATATAGCTGTAACTCTATACTAGTGGGGTAACAGTAACTGTCCAAGCATTTTTACAATCATGTGTGAAAAAATGCTACCTCACAAGTGAAATGGTAAACACGTTATTTACTCAACTATTTCAATAGATTTTTGGAGAAATTCCACTTGTTGGTCTTGTATTTCAAATACTCACCATACCTTCGTATACAGTATACATACCAGATAACTTTTCCCATAAGTATCAATTTTATGAGTGTTCAAATCAAAATGAAGTATATTATTTTTCGCTGAATGGTTTAGATATGAATACAAATGAATTCAACATATTCAATTTCCACAGGACGGTCATTTGTATTCAAGACCGTCAACGCCTCGCGGTTCAGAAACAGAATGATCGCGGGTATTCTGATACCTTAATGAATGAGACTTCAGTAAATCTTGATAGATATCACATTGTACCGTCCAATGAAGTGGAAAGAGACAATTTGTCTTGAACGATTGAACAGTAAAGATCGGTATTGAATATATACGTGAAACATAGATTATTACAATGGCAAAACCATTAATATCTATCATCTATATATCCAAATACGCTACATTTTCTGGTACCGTACCGCGTATTCACTAACATAAAAATATGTCTACACTGATCTGGAACTATACAATTGTCCTGGAATCACACATTAAACCCAAGATAATGTCCCAGAACTAATCAATTTACAAATATATATCTGGTATGTGTTGAGACATTGTTATTTTCTGTTCTATAATGATTAAGTATTTTCCTTATTCACCGATTGTAAATGATGATTTCATATAGCTGTAGCTCTATACTATTGAGATGACAGTAGCTGTCCAAGCATTTTCAGAAGCATGTTTGAAAAAATGCTACCTCACAAGTGAAATGGTAAAATAGTTATTTCATCAACTAGTTTATATGGTGACGATTAATGATCGAGATATTTCAACGCGAGAGCGAATCGAGCGCGTTAATGTTCGAGATTATTAATCGCCGTTTCAATATGCGAGTTGATTACAATTTTTTTTCATCGACATTTGAATAATATTAAAATTCGAGTATGTTCAGTTGCCCATAACACAATTATACATTAATGGACCAAATCGATCATTTACAGATTATAAGTGGTCGATTTTGGAGTTTGGTTGCATATATCACAATTCTGCATTAAAAGATACTTCGAAGGAGTCATTAACGATCGATTTCGTGTAGATTAAACAGACTCGTTGATAAGAGGTCGCCGGAAAACGTTATTTACTCAACTATTTCAATGAATTCCTGGAGAAATTTCACTTGTTGGTCTTGTATTTCAAATACTCACTATTGCCCCTTCGTATGTCAGTTTGTCAATCAGAAGTGTGTTTTCAGTTTTTCGAAAAACCATTCGAAAATTAAAATTATACATGTTCGTTTTTTACCAAAAACTGATGAGTATACATACCCAATAACGTTTCTCTTAAGTATCAAGTTTGTGAGTGTTCAAATCAAAACGAAGTATACTATTTTTCGCTAAATGGTTTAGATAGGAATAAAAATGAATTCAACATCTCCAAAAGGTAAGCTTTCATTAAAATGCATTTAATAGGAAAAAATACTTTGATTTAGGACGGCCATTTGTATCCAATACCGTCAACGCCTTGCGGTTCAGAAACAGAATAATCGCAGGTATACTGAAACCTTAATGAATGAGACTTCAGTGAATCTTGATAGATATCGCATATTGTACCATTCACTAAAGTGGAAAGAGACAGTTTGTCTTGGACTATTGAACAGAAAAGATCGGTATTGAATATACATGTAATACATAGATTATTACAATGGCAAAACAACTAATACCCTATCATCTATATATCTACCAAATACGCTACATTTTCTGGTACCGTACCGCGTATTCACTAACTTAAAAATATATCTACACTGATCTGGAACTATACAATTGTCCCGGAATCATACATTAAACCCAAGAAAATGTCCCAGAACTAATCAATTTACAAATATATATTTGGTATGTGTTGCGACATTGTTATTTTCTGTTCTATAATGAATAAGTATTTCTCTTTTTCAGCGATTGTAAATGATGATTTCATATAGCTCTAACTCTATACTATTGAGATGACAGTAGCTGTCCAAGCATTTTTAGAAGCATGTTTGGAAAAATGCTACCTTATAAGTGAAACGGTAAAATAGTTATTTAATCAATTAGTGTATTAATTGTGGCGATTAATGATCGAGATATTTTAACGTGACAGCGAAGAGAGCGAGTTAATGTTCCAGATCATTAATCGCCATTTTGATATACGAGTTGATTACAAAAATTTTCCGTCCTGGGGTCATCGTGAAATTTTCGATATTAATTTCCTTCAACTAGGAGGAAACTTACAATATTTGGATTTTAAAATACATAAATTTGACATCGCGAAGGTAATATTATTTGACATTTGAATAATATTCGAATTGGTGTATGTTTGGTTTCCTATATCAGAATTATACATTAATGGACCAAATCGACCATTTAAAGGTTTTCAATGGTCGATTTCGGTGTATGTTTAATTGCATATATCACAATTTTGCATTAAAAGAAAAATTGAAGGTTAATAGGAGTCATTAATGATCGATTCCATGAAGATTAAACAGACTCTTCAATACGAGGTCGCAGGTTATTTACTCAACCAGAAGAGAAACGGTAAAAACTTTATTTACTCAACTATTTCAATGAAATCATGGAGCAATTCCACTTGCTGGTCTTGTATTTCAAATCCTCACCATTGTCCCTTCGTGTGTCAGTTTGTCAGTCAGAAGTGTGTTTGTTCTCAGTTCTCCGAAAAACTATTTGGATACCTATTGAAATTTTAGACGTTTGTGTTTCCAATATGTATACAATCTGTCAGTTTTTTACCAAAAACTGACAATTATTCATACCAAATAACACGTTTCCTATAAATATCAAGTTTATGAGTTTTCAAATCAAAATGAAGTATACCTACTATTTTTTGCTAAATGGTTCAGATATGAATAAAAATTAATTAAGCATTTTCTAAAGGTGAGCTTTCATTAAAATGCATTAAAAAGAAAAAAAAAAACTGTAGACATATCAGGAGCAGATTAAAAAACTTGCCGCGTTTTTAGTTTGGAACTCAAAATAGGTATTCTTGCGTTTTTGGATCTGTTGTACGCGACACATTTGGAAAAACAAAATTCCTCTTCAATGCATTTCAATGAAAGCATTTCCAAATTTTTTTTCATTCATTTTTGTTTAATTCTCCCCAGAGTCATTTATGAAATACGTCATCTTGAATTATCGGGTTTTAACAACAAATTCATGTCGAATTATTACGGAATCGAATCATAATCACAAAACTCGTTCATCATTTTGGAGCCGTTACCTTGAATCCCTAAAAACCAATTTCAAATAGAATCACCAAACTCGTCCGCTATATTGAGCTGCCATCTAGAATTTTTCAACGTCGCCATTTTGTTTTTTCTCTAACAAATACTTTGTTTTGCATATTATGAACCTCTGTCAAATTTCAAGTTAATCGGACGACTAGAAGTGGGTCAAAATTCAATTGCAAGATTTGATTCAGATGAATAAACAGTATGGGTTCAATAAAAGCGCGTAACAAGGCAAGTAAAACGAAAGATTGTAAAAAATGGCACTTTTCTCAGAAATAATTTTCTACTCACATTCTCGTATGGTATTGCGCCAACTTTTGAAATAATCTGTAGGTATTTTAGTTATACAACATGAGTTCTCAATTCATGTCCTGGAAGTATTCAGTAAACATAAAAAACTTCCGGGACGTCCCGGAACTATGCGAATTATGTAAAAAACTTCCAGGACTGTCCCGGAACTATCAGTTGTCCCTGAATTATACTTTAAACCAAAAAAATGTCCCAGAACTCGTCAATCCACATACATATATATATATATATATATATATATATATATATATATATATATATATATATATATATATATATATATATAAATAAATTACGCGTCACGTTGTTTGTCCGCGATGGACTCCCAAACTACTTAACCGATTTCAATCAAATTTGCACACTGTGTGCAGTTTGATCTAACTTGAGAAATAGGATAGCTCACATCTCAATTTATAGCCGCAATATTATTTTATTGAAAATTATTTGTTTATTGAAGTGAAACTTCTTTAGAATCGTTGTGATTTCAAACTCGATACACGTTCTCGGTCTCCTCTTTGTGCGATGCTTCGTAGCGTCCCCACTATCATCTACTAAGCATTGTCCATTTGTATGCTCCTGTGTAGTGGGATAGTCAGTATATCTATATCTTGCTCCAGTTCCGAGCGTTCTACGTGTTTATGTTAGTATGTGTTATTTAGCCTGAAGTATAAATCAATCATGGAGGTCGCCATGTTTTTTTACAAAGGGCATCTGTGTAAAAAGCATGGTGGTCCCCATGACTGGTGTTCTCCTACCGTTTACCTTGAATAATAGTTTAGGAGTGTTATCGCGGACAAACTACGTGACGCGTAATTCATATATATATATATATATATATATATATATATATATTATTATATAATGATAAATTGAATAACAATAGTTGTTGTTATATAATGAAGATTGCTAATAGTTTTCATGCTATTCCTTGTGAGCCAAATTGATATTATATAGATAGATATTTTCGCCCTGTATATGTATTGTATGCTGTAATAATAATTGCTAGCGAACGTCACTGTTCTCTCGTCACGCTGCTGCCAATTGTTATCAAGTTTCTCACCACGGCTAAGCAACAGTTGGTACGCCTCTCTTACCTCAGATAGCCGGTTCAGGCAATGGAGCCACTAGTCACTGCTGTCTAATTTCAGTTTATTCAATGATCATTGTTATGATTGTTGATCATTGTAAGAAAATAAACAACAAAGTATCAAAAAGCAATTATTTCCTTTATTCAGGAAGACTTAATTTTACCTGGCCTACGAGAAATAACTTATACTAATGTGAATCTACAAATATTCACGGTTAATCATTAAAATCAAATCATGGATAGATAGACAGAACCTCACTTTTTCCTTGAGAGTGAAGTTTTCTGTTATAGTTCAAAATAAAGTGAAATAAAATTCTTCAGATGTGAAATACGTTATTTGTGAAATTGTTCAGGACCGGATGTGCACTATTAAAGTTTTTATACCTGGCTGGAAATGTCGGTGTTCAAGATATGTCCTGAAACTGGATCCTTTCTCACTCCAAGCTCTATCAGGAACTCCAATACCATGAATCAGGAACCATACATATGCAGAAATCAGCTTTGGACACTTGGATATGTTGTATAATTAAGGTAATATTGATTTTTTTCTTCTAAGGTTGGAATTATTTCATTTTTCTTTCTCCCAAAATGTTGCGTGGCATTCCCTTGTAAATTTATTTTCGATCTCCCTCTCGCTTTGTTTGTTGCTCCCTTGAATACCAATTTTTCCTTCTTCTTTTTCATTTGAATTTTTGAATTCGCGCACCAAATTGTCAAATTTCACTGTTTGGGTTCATCTTATAAAATTTATATATACAACAATTTTTCCATACTCATTACTATGTACAAATTTCAATAATAATTGCTTATGACACCAACCCGTTGTTATTCTCTCACAATTTTCAATTTTCCATATGACCATCTATTCCCTGATTGGCTATTGTCATCAAGAAGTTTGCTGTTCTACCATTGGCTACCTTTAGTTATCTACAATTTCATATACTGTATGTTTCAAATTTATTAATGTGTTGATCACTTTTTATTCATGAAAATTTTGTAAATCTAGACCTTTTGTTGTCTTTTTACCAATTATGGGTTATAATCATTATGACAGTTTATGAAATTGATTGTGTTATAGTATTTTGACATTTTTATCTATCCATATTATACATAGGCTTATAAATATATATATTATAGTATTATCATTTTTATGGATTCTCTTTTTTTAAACTTATAACTGGCATAACATAACATAACAATATATATATATATTTATATATATATATATATATATATATATATATATATATATATATATATATATATATATATATATATATATATATATTAAAGTGTGCAGTTTGATCTAACTTGAAAGATAGGATAGTCACATCTTAATTTATAGCCGCGATATTATTTTATTGCAAATTATTTGTTCATTAATTATTTGTTAGCTCCAAACGATTCTTACAGATGGCGGTATCTGTTAACTGAATTGAGTAAGAACGGGATAACGGGAATAACGGGATAACGAAAAAACGGGATAACGGGATGACAGGATAAGGGGATAACGGGAAAACGGGATAACAGGATGAAGAAAAGAAGGGGTTACTGGGAAATGGGATAATGGGATAACGGGATTATTGAGATCTCGAAAAAACGGGGAAACGGGATGACAGGATAAGGGGATAAGGGAAAATAGAGATAACAGGATAAAGAAAAAATGGGATAACAGAAAAACGGGATAACGGGTTAACGGGATAACAGGAATAACGGGAAAACGGGATATCAGGGTAAAGAAAAAAAGGGGTAATAGGAAAATGGGATAACGGGATAACGGGAAAACGAGATAACGGGACAACAGGAAGCGGAAGGAGTTAAAAGCATAATCTAGATGGAACAACATAAAGGAAAACATAGAAAAAAAGAAATTCTACGCGGACGAGAGTTTTCGGGAAAAACATTTTAGGAAACATAGAAATTTGGACAGGACAACGTCTGTCGGGTTTTAGTTTTAGTTATAACAAAAACCTCAACCACAGCAACGCGTGGCCGGGTCTGCTAGTATATATATATATATATATATATATATATATATATATATAAAAAAAACTATGAATCTGAAATAAACTTTGTAGAAAGGATATTCCTTGAGGTTGCAGTCAAAATAATGGCCTATGAGAAAAAGTAAAACTCTTTCTTATTTAGTCAAGCTTTCGAAAATGTTTATTTTCATTATCAAGACAAGCTGTGGATAAAAAAGAAAACACAATTGTGAAATACGATTGTGTTTTCTTTTTATCCACACTCTTATAATGAAATAAACATTTTCGAAAGCTTAAAAAGAAAGAGTTTCTCATAGCAATTACTCAACTCAAGTTATTCAAATTCAATATTTTTTTCAACTAGTCAGTCTAGACTACCCTTTCTTCATATATATATATATATATATATATATATATATATATATATATATATATATATATATATATATATATATATATATATATATATATATATATATATATATAGAAGAAGGTACTGGACTAGTTGCAGTCAACATTGACTGCAACCTCGAAGGAAAACATAAAATTGGTTTTTGTGTTTCCTAAACTCAGTTTTATTTATATATATATATATATATATATATATATATATATATATATATATATATATATATATATATATATATATATATATATGTATATGAGTATATCTGCTGACTTGATTGCTATTGCTTCTCTGAGTGAATTGATTCTTCACTTCTGCCGAAGTCAGCATTTGCATTATACAAACTCACCATTGAAAATGCTTCAGAGGACTCTTCCTCAGGAAACTTCACTCTGAATATCAAAAATCTAGATTTAAAAAAAACCTGCCATGAGGGTATTGCATAGGAGTCTCTGGAGGCAGATCCCATGCAGATGAATGGAAGATATTTCGTAAGAGTCTGTTCTTTGAAGACAGAGCCCGTAGGTACAGATGAATGGAATTGGTATGTTGGAAATACCATGAAATCTCAATCCCCCACGTATTGAATCAGGATATCCTTGGTTTTGCTCTCAAGATTTAATAATTATGATACAGTACGTCGATAGAGCCTACTAGCAATTAATAACTAATAACTATGTACGAATATATGAGAAACTTTATTCACATAGCATCTAGGAACATCTGAATATATTATATTACAGTATACTATCTTCTGTACTTATTGAATGAATGTGGTTTTTTGTGGAGGAACAACGTTTCTTGACATGTTTTTTGGGTAACCTCCCACAGTCTGAAAATGAAAATATAATCAGGAAAATCTATACAAGTGTAGAAAGGGCAAACTGATTAGTTCACCCCGATAAGTTATTGCGTTCACCAAATTATATTTCCTATAGAAAAATGATTCAATTTGTCAATAACTTGCCGTTTTCTGTACGTCTTCATTCCACCATTCTGTCACTTTTTAGGTCAATTATTCAAACAATTTTCATTGCCTCCAATCAACACGGAGGTCTTAGAAAATTTTGTTAATTAACAATCGCCTAACTTGTTGATACATTGAGTAAGATCGATTTTTCCAATGATGCCTCATCTCTTCAAGTGTAGAAAACACACCATAATTTATTTGAATTTTTTAATTGATATTTAATACTTAAAAAAAATTATGTGGCGTACTCGCTTTAGAGGCCTTGCGCGCATCCCGAAATAGTTACGTGGAGGCCTATTTTCAGCGTTAATTTGAAATTATTAGCAATAGAGATAGAAGTCCAAGATTTTTTTGATGGTTATTTCCTCTTTTTCAAGAATGTTATTTCAGATTTTGATTATCTTCCATAGTTTTTGAGTTATTCGCGAAAATCTTAATGCTTTTTTTATCTCCATTTGTTTATAACTTTCGCAATTTTATCTGCTAATAAAACTTTTTGAAACATTTTTCTAGACGTCATTCCGAATCCAATGAGCTATTACTCATGTTTTTAGGATCTATTACAAGAATTAACATGTTTTTGAACTATATATCAAAATTTCGACAGGTCTATAGACGAGAAGACCGCAATAAGAAGTATTTTCATTGAATTTCAGTAATAGCCACGAGTTTGACAAAATTCATAATTAAATTTCTATTTCCATAGAAAGTAAATACTAGGCAAGATGTATTCATTGTAAATTTGGGTGCCGACGAGTGTATTGTTTCGAACAATCTTTTCAATATTTGATTTTGAAACTTAATTGAAATAGTAATTTTATAAAAAATACATGAAATAGCCTTGAGTGAATCCGATATCTGATATAGTGTTGTTGCTGTCTATAGATTTAACACTTCACACACAGTTGATACGCAGATAGAAATGTAGGGAGTACCTATTTAATGGAAATATGTTCATGGAATTCATGAAATCGCTTGTAGGCTACTTTTCATATGTGTGCTGTGTAAATATGTTGCACGGTGAGGAAATCATTTTTGCATATTTCTCATTGGAATATAAAAACTTTTTAACAAAAAATTGAAACGACGAAATACGGAAGTGAAAAGTAAAAAATAAAATAAACCTTCTCAGTCTCAATAACTAAGCTTCTGAACTAATGTGAGTAACTAATTTTGAGTCAGCGCCAATCAAACAAGCAAATGAATTAGGTGAGGTGTAAAATGATGGCATCGAGTTGGGCGGTACATTCTGATAATTTTTTTGAAGTAATTTAGTGATCTTCGTTGATTGTTCGTTTGGCGCCGACTCAAAATTAGTTACTTACATCAGTTTAGGAGCTTAGTTATTGAGACTAGGAAGGTTTATTTTATTTTTTACTTTTCAGTTCCGTATTTCGTCGGTTTAATTTTTTGTTAAAAATTCTTTATTTTTCAATTTTTTGTGGCTGAAATTCACTTATTTCTAACTGCCTGTTTTTTTATTACTTCTAAAATACTTACTTACACACCTTACTTCAACTATTACCAGTAAAATAATATGAATATCTACCTTCACTATTCGTTGTAATATAAATTATTTTTGTTGTTCTGGTTAGTTTATTTCATTACTATGTATATCATTCCATCCTCTTAGAATATAATGATTGTGGCGGATGTAGGAGAACAACATTATTGACACTAGCGATGTGTCATTGTCAACTACATATGTGTGCCAATGTTTACAAGTAAAACATCTATTATCCCCTATTTTTCTACCCGTAAGGGTGGATAATTCCATTCGAAATCCAAATATGATCAACTATGAGGTATACCCTGTCTGATAAAAAAAGAATTGTCCAAATCGAAGATCCCAGTACAAAGTTATGCCTGATAGAATAGAATCGGTTAACGGACCAGAATTCAGAAGGTGAGTGATCAATATCCTTCATTTTGCTACCCTTAGGAGTGGATTTCATCTCTTGAATTCAAATGGGACCAACTTTAAAGTACACCCTATCCAGTGAAGAGATAATTTTTGGAATCGGAAGTCTCAGTGAAAAGTTATGCGTGATAATACATAAAAAGTAAAAAATATACGCGTCTACTAGAAAACCTCCTCCTTTTTGGTTTCGTCGGTTGAAAAAACACATTTAATCTCGAAACAAATTCGATACATCATACATACATAACAAATTATTCATATCGATTTTCAATGAGCGTCTGTTCAGGCAAGTAGTGAACGAGTTGTTATGTCAACATATCAAAATATCAGTTGAATATACGGAAGGAAGTTGCAGGATTTGGAACCGGAATATTCAACATTACCAGAATGTTACATTACATGACCAAGGTGGCAGAGGATATCAGGCCCGTCTGGCAGTTCCTTTAGTTATCCAATGAGCGACTGTCATCAAATTAAGCAGCATTATAAAGAGGGAATTGGGGGTAACCAAATACTTCATTTTCCATTTCCAGAAACATCTTCATTTTCCCATTGTATATTATCAGATTTTTATCAAATACTATTTTCCAAATAATTATTGCCTAGGGTCATTCGAAAATAGCCTAGCATGTTTTGAACAGCTAATTCATTTCCAATACACAAATTGAATGGTCGAATTATACCAAATTTCACTTTATGTCGAGCTCAACAGAAAATCAATCACTAACAGAAATGCAACTCGATGTCGACTGGAAAGCAATGAACTTGTATACATGCATCCATGAGATATATTGGTAATTACTATTGATTGAAACGGTATAGTGATGCTAATGCTGATAAATTCGGTATATAGGAGAATAGAACATAACCTTTGTCACTAATTCATGGAACACTTCGAAAAGTATTCGTGGTGTTTTCATAACTTGGAATTACTTTTTGTAGAGGAACTATTTCCCTTTTTTTTTCAATAATATAAAAAGGCGAAGAACCCATTTGCTTCGATGATTTACTGGGCAACATAATAGTTATTTATACAAGAATATAAAGCGATTGGTGAGGTTTCATAACTCGCCTACAGCTCGTTATGAAAACTTCTCGCCCGTGCAAAAAAGAGGCTTCATATTCGAGTTGTATACCGGGTGGCCCACTTACGACTATCCACCCTCGGTAACTTCCAGAATAATTATTTTACGAAAAATTGCCGGGACACATCGATTTTTGTTAAGGGGGGGACATCATTTGACGAGAAGGAGATATTTTATACTTCAATCCCCTACTCCCCAGAGCAACCCCCTCTATAATTTTAATAGAGAATGAGGGTCGTCTCATACATTATTGTGAAGGTATTTCAATTCTGATACCAGCAGTGCGAAATTTTCTGAATTTGAAAAAGGCGTGCTCGAAATATTCGAGTTCAAATGGTACATTGGTGAAATGTGAGTAAATAAATCATACGAAATAGATTATAAAACAGTTATTCACAAAAAATGTTCAAAATGACTGCCATCAACTCCCAGACAGTAGTAGAATCTATTTTCAAATGCCTCCTGCACCTTTGAAACTGTTTCTCTGGTAATTGCCTGGCATTCAGTTATAATTCTTTTTTCCAAATCGTTCAGGTCAGTGGGTTGAGTTTTATAAATAACGAATTTCAAATGACCCCAAAGGAAAAAATCATTGGGTGTCAAGTCCGGCGAGCGTGCTGGTCATTATATTGGACCTCGACGTCCTATCCATCTGTTTGGAAAAGTTTGGAATGGCCATTCTCTCACCTGTAATAGAAAATGAGGTGGTGCCCCATCTTGCTGGAAATGAATGTTATCTGTCAATAGATTTTGGATTACCATCATCATCAAGGTCCGTGTTAACAGCGTCCAAAATAAGTGGTTCAATCAGATTCCGCAGCATATCCAAAAAAATGCACCATTGAAATCACCTTGGATAAACATTGGCCAATGATTTTATTACCCAGAATGCCTGCCCACACATCAACTTTTGAGGCCATTGTGTGGGCTCTTCTCTAAGTAGGTGGGGGTTGTTCTGACTCCAATAGCGAGAGTTGAGTCTGTTCACAAACCCATTCAAAAAAATGAACACTCATCACTGAAGCAAATATGCTCAATGAATCCGTGGTTCCTCTGTATCATTCTTGTTACATTTTCGCAAAATTCAGATCGTCTGTCGTAGTCATTCTCATCCAGTTCATGGTGGAGATGCAACTTATACGGATGAAATTTGTGCAATTTCAGCACCCTCATTATGGAAGTTCTCGATATGCCTGTTATGCTACTGAGTTGCCGTCTAGACAAGTTGGGTCAACTGCAACTTGTCCTAAAACTTCTATTTGATTGATCTCGTTTGTAACATACGCCATCCTATTTTTTTTTTCCATTGGCGTCTGATCCAGTCTCACGGAATTTCACCACAAGATCCAAGATATATCTAGAATGATAAAAAATACCAAAACCTTTTTTTATGACCATTTTTCCTAATTTGTGAGTTACTTTTCTGTTTTTGTGTCTCTCATTCAAGATCCGAGCTGTTGCTCGTGCACACTCATTTTGAGCAGCAAAAATAAAAATAATTCCAACTTTCTCGTCTTTTGTGTAAACCATCGCGATTCAAGTTGAATTGTTGAAATACGTGGTCACTTTTCGATTCTACACTATCACTATTTCACAAGAAATGGTTCTCAGAGATCAGTATTTGTTCTTTGACAATCATGTTGACAACAAAAAACTGAAACGTGTACTCGGTGAGCAAATAAAATAAGATAATCGGTGGATAAATACGACTGAACTGTACTACTATCTGGGAGACAATAATGGAGATCATTTTGAACATTTGAACTCGAATATCTCGAGAACGCCTCATTCAAATTCATAAAATTTTGCACTGCTAGTATCAGAATAGAATTACCTTCACAATGATGTATGACACGACCCTCATTCCCTATTAATTATAGAGGGGGTTGCTCTGGGGAGTAGGGGGTTGAAGTATAACATATCTTCTTCTCGACAAATGGTGTCCTCCTCCAAACAAAAATCGACATGTCTCAGCGAATTTTTGTAAAATAATTTTTCTGGGAGTTATTGAGGGTGGATAGTCGTAAGTGGACCACCCAGTATATGATTTTTTCCAATACTTTGTTTTTTTGATATAAAAATAAGAAATTCACGCAATCGTCAAAAACCCAATGAAATTGCTCCTAACGATAAAACACATCCAATGAGGTTGATTATTCTCTCCTGCAGCGAATAAATATACGATAATTCCACGAGCTCGATATCCATGGTAACTGAAATTCTGACGCATAACTGACGTTTGAATATCGTTTCGCTTTCGAAATATTAGTCGGTGATTCCAACAAGAAATGGAGTCCAATAGAGGGGAATTCGAAAATAGTATTTCAGAACTGTTCATTCAATGTTCAAAATTTCAATTATGAATTCTAATTTTCTATGTATCAAAATGAGTTGAAATAAATAATTCTAGTTCCAATTATTGGTACGGAAAAAAAGCAAAAATTGTATAATTCTCATACAAAATACAACTCGTGTCGATAAAATTGTCCTGAATATTCTTTTCCTCCACAATTACTCGTCATCATGGAATTTTAGGCAATACAACTCGGGCTACGCACAAATTTTATGATAACTCGTCAAGTGAAGTCGAAGAATAATCGGGAATTTTATCGGCACTTGTTATAATATACATGAAAATTCCCTTTAATATCAACGTTCTGGGAGCAAACTTTCAATTTTTATTGTTTTGGCAGTGGCAGTCACATTAAGCAAAATTATTTCAGTTAATCGCAATACATACCTACCACGAAAAATTAGAACACATATCAGGTTGCCAGGGTGCATAGTAACAATTCCAATGATTGAAGTCGCCATTACTGTAAAACCGTAATCAGATAATTTTCGTGAATTTATGAAATATCGCTTGAATTATGGATGAGGAAAGTGATTTTAGTGATACATCTGATAGTCCTGTCGATGTGATGGAGTCAGCGGAAGCAGTTGGCTCAGAACTTCTACCAGTGAAGTCCATACTACTATACAAAAAAGAATATGATGCATTCGATAGTTGGTGTTCTCAGAAAAAAATATCTAAGTTATCAGAACCCGTGATTCTTGCGTATTTGGGAGAAAAATCTGGAACTATGAAGTCGTCAACCCTGTGGTCGAAGTTTTTTATGTTAAAATCAACTTTAGCTGTTGGCAAGGAAGTTGAGGCATTTCTCAAATGAAAAAGTGACGGGTATAAGCCAAAGAAGGCAAATGTTTTCACGAGAGAAGAGGTAACTGAATTTTTGCTTGGTGCTGCGGATGATTTTTTTTTATTGATGAAAGTACTTATGAATATGGCATTGTCAGGCGCCTGTTGAAGGGACGAACTTTCTAAAATGACAATACATGATATTGAGGACAAGGATTCTTACGTAATTGTTGAAATTCCTCAGTCAAGAACTAAAATACAACGACCATTTGTAGTTCCAAATAACAATAAACACAAATTCAATTCAGCTGAAATTTGCCGTGAGTACATGTCACTGCGTCCTAAGATAGCAGAAAACCCTATACTTCTCATTCAATATGGGAATGAAAAATATACAGGTCAAGTAGTCGGAATAAATACTCTCGCAATTTCTTGGATTACCTAATACTGCAAGTCATACTGGCCATAGTTTCAGAAGGTCCGCTGCGTCGCTTTCAGTTGGCTCAGGGGCTGATATTTTGAGAGTTGAACATCATGGTGAATGGCGATCGTCGGTAAAGGTTAAGAATATGAGATCACCCAGTATCTTCACGAAATTTCCACAGGAGCTTAAGAAGACGATAAAAACAGTATAGCAATCGGAAATTTTGCGCGGAAAAGATAATTTTAGGAGATATGGGCCCCAGAAGGTCCATAAATAGCGGTTATGGAATATCGCTTTTGGAAACTGCAAACTGATATAAAGAATAGTTTTGTGCACTATTCTATTAACTGTACACTCATTTAACGTGTAAGTTATATTAAAATCACTTAATGATCAATAAAGACCCGAAAAAACTCCGATTATGTTTCATTAAATTTTTCACATGAACTGTTAGAAATCAAATATTGGTGGTTGCATTGTGCATTGATCTTGGCGTTTTATGGATATGCCACATTCAAGTGAATTTGGCCAATCCGGATTTTCGCAATTAATTGGATCGAAATTTTCGCGAGGGGAGCGAAGCGTCGCCTTGTAAGGTTGATTATCTTGCATTCAACTTGGGTAACAAGGTTAGCCAAGTTAGGTTAGGTTATAGTCCTTCTTTTTACGTAAGAAATCATTTGGATGTTTTCTTGTATGCCTGGCCGAAACACGCCGAAGGCCAGACATACAAGAAAACATCCAATCCAAATGCGTTTCTTGGTCCAGTTTAAAATTACTTGAAACAAAATAATCTGAAGTCACATTATTATATATGCTTAATCTTCAAAATTATAATCACTATCAAGAAGCGTGGTGAAATATACTTTGCATTTTAAACGCAGATATCAGATCGTTATTTCATGCTGTAATACTTATCATTTATATGCTCAATATGTATGACGCATTGAATTTCAGTATTTTCTTTTTCCCTTTTGGAGACATAGGCAACGTCGCATATCAATAAGCTGCAAGATTCGGTTAATCATAACATTTGATATGATATGAGAAGTAATCGGAGTTTTTTCATGTCTTTATCGAAAATTAAGTGATTTTAATATTACTAAAAGGTAGAACGTGTGTGCAGTTACTATTATAGTGTAAATAGAAATTGTTTATATTAGTTTATAATTTCCAAAACCGATATCCTATAACCTCTCTTTATGGACCTTCGGGGGCCCATATCTCCTAATATTATCTTTTCCGCGCAAAATGTTCGATTGCTATACTGTTTTTACCATGTTTTGGAGCACCTGTAAAAATTCCGTGAAGATACTGGGTGATCTCATATTCTTTACCTTTTCCTGTGGAGCAATCCATGGGAGAAAAAGTGAAAATTGGTCAAGGGAAATATAGGTCAACAGAGTTTTGGCCGCCATCTTGAATACCGGACTGCCGGTCCAAATTTCGCTTTGGCAACAGGCAGATTCATATTCAGCGGGATCTAAATACCTTTGAAACATCATTACTCCAATTGTTACATAAAATGCTTCTTGTACTTTATAGGGATGGATTTCCTACTTATGGGCTTAGTCTATGTATTCCAAAAATGATTACATTAAATTCCAATTAATCTTCCGTCACCCACAAACCAATTATTCCAATAAAACTAAAATATTAAATCTGACGCGAACCTTCTTCCAGAAGGAAGTTTCTGATCAGTATAAACATAAATAAAATAAGAGTTTTGTTAGTCAATATCACGATAATATACTGAAAAAAATGATAGTATTGAAGTATTAAAGAGTCCTCAATAAATACCATCCATGAGGTACGTTATATTAGAATTGAAAAGCCGAAAAAAGTATACTTTTTTTGGGAAACTCACAGCATAATTCCGATATTTGCAAACTTTACATTCTTCTGATGATGAAATTAAAGTTACAAATTTCTTGAATTTTTCATATATTTTGATAGCCGCGGCTTTCCACTGGAAGATGGATTCAGCGAATAAATGAAAATTGTTTGTATTGGCAGAAGTTGTTTGATGAAATGATGTTCCCTTTATTTATTTAAGAGATATCCCAAATTCTTGGAGATCTTTCAGATGTTAATTGAAGATGTTCAGAAGTTAATTGAAGTGACATTATTTCAGAGTCAGTGGAATTATTTTTTTTCCCGAAAATAGAATCGAATGGAAAAATCGGATCCCACCTAAGTTCGTTTTATTGAGAAATAAAAATTATAAAAAAAACATTTATAATACAAATGCACTAAGAAGGAAAAAATAATTCCTTTAATTGTTTGATCTAGGTTATTCTGTGAGTAACAGATTCAAAATCTTGCCCAATTTAAATTTGCGGCAAACTTTTGAATCTCCTACTCACAAAATAACCTAGATCAAACAATGAAAAAAAAATGTTTTTTCTTTTTAGTGCATCTGTATAATAAAAGCTTGTCTTCAAAAATGTAGTTTTTTTATAATTTTCATTTTTAACTTTTTAGTACTGTTTTTATTACAACTAATAAGAGCTTGTTTAAAAAAACATTATATTCATTTTTTATTTTTGAGTATTTATGATGCTGAATAACTAGTTGAGTGATCTCAATCTACTCTATTTTTGAATTTTGACAAAAAAATCATAAATTCATCATTCATTCATCATCATCAAAAATTGTAAGCCATATTGGAACCGCCATTTCGTTTTTTTTTCCTCAACAAATATTTCATTATGCATTTTTACCGGAACTATGTACACCTGCCAAATTTCAAATCAATCGGACGATTAGCAGTGGGTTAAATTTAACTTGCAAGATTTTATTACAGACAGACAGACACCAGGACAGGTGAAACAGAAAATGAAAGCTTTTTATAAGCTTGTGAAAAAAATCATCGACTCCAAAAACCCCCACATACCAATTTTGAATAGAATCAGACCATAATTACAAAACTCTTCCGCCATTTTGGAGCCGTCATCTTGAATTTTTTATTTTTACGAAAAATAATAATCCCCGATCCCGAACACCCCTAGATACGAATTTTGAATAGAATCGGACCATAATCACAAAAATTGTCCACTATATTGGAGCCACAATTTTTTTTTTTTCTTTACGAAAATTTCATAATGCATTGTCGTCGGAATTATGGACACCTGCCAAATTTTCAATCAATCAGACGATTAGAATTGGGTCAAATTTTATTTGTAAGATTTGTTTACAGACAGACACACAGACAGACACAGGGACTTGTGAAACTAAATAAAAGCTTGTAAAAAAAATGTATGAGAATAAGTGAATTAGCATGACAGCTCCGTTCAGTTTGATAAATGAAATAGATGGTATAGAATTATTCACGTTGGAACAGAAGAGAACTCACGAATTAATATTTCGATGTCAAGTTCGACCGAAATACCATCTTGTCATAGAAGGGTTTTCTCAGAATTTTGATTAATTATTACTGTTATTTCAATTTGTATAATCCCATGCTTTTGTGAGTTTGAGTAAGGAGATTCTTCGAAGCATTTCGGTAGAAATGAATTCCAGAGGAAAATTTTCAAAACAATGCAATAATATACCTTTATCGTTTCCAAATCTGGCACATTCGCGGTGAATTCCAAACGTTGTTGCGAGAATGAGAAGGGTTTCAGTGGTTCATTTCCAGAAAACCCTCTCCAGGATCCCATATGTATTCGTTGTAACAAGTTCAAGAATGTAGCTTATCACTGTGTACTCTAGAAATATCGCAATATTCATTTAGTCTCCGAAAACATGATATGATGTTTTTACCATACTTACGAGGGCTTAGGTACCGGGTTATTTACTATAAATTACCAACCCTTTATCATCGTTATTATTGTCTATGGAAAAAAAAAGTTAAATGTAAAAGTTGTGTGGTTATGACTGAATTTCGATGAAATGCTATCAAAAATACAGTATCGTACGGGGATATTTTTTTTTTCAGATGGGATATCCCGTATATCATTGAATTTTTGCAATGTTTTTTTTTCCTGATTTCAAAAATATACTATATGTTACCCCTATCTTATACCGTTTTTAGGAGTTATTGAACGTCGATTAACTTGGACTAGTTGTGAATAAAAATACATATCCTATGAAAGTTGACATTTTTTAAGTGAGCTATGAAAATGACAACTGTATTATATTTGTTTAGGGACATGGAATAATCCAAATGGTTTTCAGTGAGAAAGAAAAAGTTCAAATATCAAATTAAATGATAACTCATAAAAGTTGTTCCATGTGTCCACCATTATTGTCGATGCATAATTCATAACGGCTTCTTATATTGGAAATTGCTTCATTATTGACATTCAGATTCTCCATTTCGAGTCGAATCGTGTCTTCAATGAGTTGAATATTATTAGTATTAACGATGTCTTTTAGATAGCCCAAGAAAAACTATCCCATAGGGGTCAAGTCCGGACTGTTAGGTGGCCATTTAATACTTCAATTATTTCCTATCCATATAGGGAATACATCATTCAAATGTTCTTGAACGGGTAGAACACTATGCGGGGTTGCCCCATCTTGCTCTACTTCCAAAAAATTCTGTAGATTATTTTTTTTTACTCCTGGGAGGAGTATTTTTCGGGAATAACTCCTGTTGATATATAATAATAAAATATAGAGTCAAAAATGTTATTTCTGAAAATTCCGCACCAAACGCTTACAGTTTTTCTTCCTGTTCTCTTTATTTGTTTTATCAATCCTTTTCTGTTGTCTTTTTTTTCCCACGACCTCCGATTTTTCCTATTAAAAAATCATGATGTAGAAAAGGATGAGTCATCAAACCATGATATTTCAGTTGAATAATCGGGATCTTCCTTTAAATTTTGAATCATTTGTTGGCAAAATTACAGCCTTTTCCTCTTATGAGTCTCTGGTAAAACTTGACCGGGTAAAATTTCATAAGGTTTGTAGTTGTTCTTTCTCAACGTAAAGTTGTGTGCATAAAAGGTTTGTATGGTGTGAACCTGCCTATGATGTTTCAGATTTCATGAAAAAGTAGTACACGTACACATTTGACGAAAAAAAGTTTCAATTTCGACATTACTTGTCAAAGACTCATCAAAGTCGATAAGAAGTTCAATTAAGATTGACAAGCCTGACTCACATAGCCTATAACTGCTGTACGACTTTTTTATGCAACGGTACGTTGGATTTTGGAAAAACTTCCACCTAATTCATCGGCTACATTTCCCAAAGTACATTCAGAATTTTCAAAAAAATAATACAATGTTTCAAAAAAGTCTATTCGCCAATCAATATGGATAGGCATGCCTTCGAAATGAAGCAGTATATCTAGCTGTTCTTCCTGGATTTCCTGAACTAGACCCTACATGCACTTTTTGCTGAACATGTTTATTTTTGCTGTTTTGTATATAACAAGTATACAGAGTGGCCACTTTTTTAATGGGATTGTATTGGCAACTTTTAAATCATAAGAGTTAGAAGGTCGGTCAAATGGAAAAAAGTTGCATTCATAGAAGCATTGTCAAGCACTTCAAACAAATCGAGATTATCAGGGCCGGTTATTGAGATAGCATAAAAAAAGTAAATTCTGTCATTTTGATTTTTCTTTTTTTCCCACTTTATTTCGAATATTATCAAAAAATGTCACGAGTGTTTTTTATTCGACAGTGAATTATCCTCAATTTGGCATAATCGGATTTCGTATCCAATGTTTCGTACGCTCTGGGCCACCCTCAACCTCATTTTTTTCAATACGGACCTGCATATTTCATGACATTTTTCGAAATAACTTTTGACGCTGAATTCAACGATATATCATACAATGTCATTCAAAGTTGATTTTCAGGTGATTTTGACCCTTATCCAAATTTCTTTGGGTCGGATCTGTATTACATTTAGGTACCTTCAGTTTAATTAACAACATGCAATACATTTCGATAAGAAAATCAACTTACTCATCTTCAACTGAATGGAACGTAACAGAATCAAAGCAAGAAACAAGTAATAATTATTTACAAATTTCAAGAGGTGAAAAACCTAATTCATAATAATTAAACGAAACTATCATTTAATGAAAGATAAATCAAATGATTATTCGGAAGTAAATGATGAACATTAATGAAGTAAGTGTTCGAAATGTCCACCATTTTGTAAAATGCACTTTGCGGTTCTGGAACCCATACTTCTTATACATTTGCTTATTTCGTCTCCTTGAATACCTTGCAATACATTCTCAATCTTCTCGCGAAGAGTCTCTATTGTCGGGTTCGTAGTATCATAAATTTTATTTTTGAGATATCCCCACATTCAAATCCGGAGATCTGGCAGGCCGTGCTACTGGACCTCTTGTTGCAATCCATGAATCGGGAAAAGTTCGATTTAGATAGTCTGTGACTATTCTTCAGTTGTGTGGACCACATCCGTCTTGTTGAAACCATGGACTATTACGCCGATACCGTATAGGAAGATCATCCAACATTTCTTCTATAATTTCTACATATTTTGCTCCGGTTAGGTTGCCAATAAAATAGGGTCCCAGTGATTTATTATTCAACAAACCGCACCATATGTTCAAATGAAAACGATATTGATGTCTAACTTCATGAATTAAGTGAGGATTTTCTGTGGCATAAAAATGTTTGTTCCTTCGATTGAACATGCCAGAAGTTGTGAATGTCGTTTCGTCTCCCCAAATGATATTGTGCGCAAAATTGTTGTTATTCCGCACCTTCCGTTGAAACCAATTACAGAACTGCAACCTCCTCTCAGAATCATTGCGATATAGTTTTTGCACGGCTTGGTATTCATAGTCATGGTATCCGTGTCTCTTGAGTATTTTATTAACAGCACTTTTTGATAAATTGCATTCACTGGCCATAGTTCTCGATCCTATTCCTGGTATCATTCGAATTTGGGCCAGAACATTGATGTCATTGATAGGCTCGTTTCGTCGTACATAAGGACCCCTAGGTTTGATGAATGAATTATGTGCAAGTAACGTTGTAGATAAACGCCGAAACATTTTAATATTTGGTGTTATTCTTTCAGGATATAATTCACCATACCTTTGTTGTGCTTTGAACGAATTTCTATCTAGTTTTATGTACACTTCGTAAATATCTCTCTTCTCTTCATTTGTGTATCTTACCATATCGAATAAGGTGAATTGAAATTACTCAGAAAAGTATTCAATGACAAGTTCTTGTGACACAATAATAAACGAAGTGACAAATAATATGACATTTCTTGTTATGTTCTTTTTTATTCACGGCCTACTACTTGAAAATAATACATTCAATAAATCTAGATAGAGTTGTGTGTATGTAAGAAAAAACAAGTCTATCAACGATATCAATGTTCTGACCCAAATTCAATTGAACCCAGAAAAAAAATCGAGAACTGTGGCCAGTGAATGCAATTTATCAAAAACAGCTGTTGATAAAATAGTCAAGAGACGCGAATACAATGATTTTAAATTTGAATACCAAGCCTTGCAAAAATTATATCGTAATGATCTCAAAATGAAGTTCGATTCTGTAATTTGTTCCAACGGAACAAATGACAAATCCAACAATAATGATTCCTCGCGAGAAGATCGAGAATGTTTCGGAAGGTATTCAAGGAGACGAAAAAAGCAAATGTATAAGAAGTATGGGTTCCAGAACCGCAAAGTGCATCTTACAAATTGGTGGACATTTGGAACACTTACTTCATTAATGTTCATCATTTACTTTTGAATAATCATTCGATTTTTCTTTCATTAAATGATAGTTTCGTTTAATTATTATGAATTAGGTTTTTCACCTCTTGAAATTGGTAAATAATTATTACTTGTTTCTTGCTTTGATTCTTTTACGTTCCATTCAGTTAAAGATGAGTAAGTTGATTTTCGTATCGAAATGTATTGCATGTTGTTAATTAAACTAAAGGTACCTAAGTGTAATACATATCCGACCCAAATAAATTTGGATAAGGGTCGAAATCACCTGAAAATCAACTTTGAATGACATTGCATGATACATCGTTGAATTGGGCGTTAAAAGTTATTTCGAAAAGTGTCATAAAATATGCAGGTCCGTATTGAAAAAAATGAGGTTGAGGGTGGCCCAGAGCGTACGAAACGTTGGATACAAAATCTGATTATGTCAAAATTACGATAATTCACTGTCGAATAAAAAGCTCCTGTGACATTTTTTGATAATATTTGAAATGAAGTGGGAAAAAAAGAAAAATCAAAATGACAGAATTTACTTTCCTTATGATATCTCAATAATCGGTACTGATAATCTTGATTTGTTTGAACTGCTTGACAATGCTTCTATGAATGCAACTTTTTCTCCATTTGACCGACCTTTTAACTCTTATGGTTTAAAAGTTACCAATACAATCCCATTAAAAAAGTGGCCACTCTGTATATTTGAACTTTTTCTTCCTCACTGTGAACCATTTTGATTATTCCATTGAAGAAATGAATTTATAGTGAATAACCCGGTACTATTGGTTATCGAAAAGTTCTAGAGATATACACATTATTTATATTTGCCTGACAAACTGATGCATATGGAAGACTATAATGATATTATTTATTGATATTTTCCAAACATGAGGGAAGTACAGAAAAGTTATTTCCAAAGCAGAATCATAAAAATAAATAAAATGTCGTTGAGTGACTGAAAAAAGTGTTTCGAAGGGTGAGTTTTATTTCAATAAAAATGCCTCATTCCACTTTCGAAGTATTTTACACAGGGTTCGAACTCACTTGTTGAAAATATAATACCATTTCATAACGAAGTACAGTTATGAAGAATAAAAACAATTAAAATTGAAAAAAGTTAAATCTAACCATATTTTTGATAACACAATAGTCGGAGTAATGAGAAAACATTGGAAATTGCTGGATGAAAGATATACATTTGAATATATGAAATGCTCGAATAAATGTTTGGGGAATGTGAACGAAATAAGATAATCCTTATCAATATTCATCGCAGGCTAACAGCCATACATATTCAAACTGCGCCTATGCAATAACAAAAATTTTTCACCAGTTAAAACAATCTATTTCATTCGATAAAATTAATTAAGTCACAACTAGTAATGATATTCAACAACAAAAAATATAAAAAGGCATATAAAATTAACTAACTGATAAATAATAAAAGTTGTGAATGAAGTTATTGGACGATAAGTGCTGATGCACTTGTTTCGTGTATAATCAATGAGATGAAATGAGTATACAATGTTATAATTATAACAATACATTACAAATTGACCACGACATGAATGATTAGAATATAAATAAAAATGGAATGAAATGAAATGAAATGAAAAGACAAAAAAATATCTCCAAGAATAATTGCGAGTGGAACACAAGTTAATGTTCATTCTACCTAGTTGCTTCTAAAAATATATCTTATGATGTACGTGTAAGGAGTGATTTCAACACTTGGATCATACATATTTTGGCTTGAGTTGGGCGGAACGTTTTACAGAATAATAATTATAGTAATAATAAAAATAATAATAATGGAGTTCATTCCCAAATAATACACATGAGAATCACAGAAATTGACAAATTCAGATTTTTATTGTTGTGGGAGTTGATATTCCATTGAGAATTGTTAACGGTGAGTTGTAGTAAAAATACAAAAATCAACTGAAATATAATTTAAAAGAAAGGAAAGAACTTATTCATGAAAAAACCAGGTAAAATCAGGAAAATGAACAAAAATAATGAAAGGATCAGAATAAAGAAGATGGCGAGATGTTAAAGGATTATTGGAAAGCATTAAAATATCTAAGATAGTTATATCAGAATACCAGTGTATAAGAAGTGTTGAAATACAGGAGTTTGTGGAAATGGCAGCTTTGACAAGCAACCCCATTCTTCCCGAAGTAAGCTAACCTGGAAAGTATCGCGGTGGTTATTTCAATTTTTATTGTTGGTTATGTGATTTTTTTTTGTAATAACAATGTTTATTTACTTGCTTTTATATTTAGTGGTAACACATTATAGAGAATGCTACTGAATTAGTTGAAATATCGTTGACTAGTTGTATTTCATTCCCATTCTTTCTGTCTTGTTTCATATCTATGGGACTTATTTTATTTCCAAAATACAAACTGATATATATTAAAGCTGTAAGGCTCTCTGATGTCATTTACTTGTGTTTCATTGGAAAAATCGTAGGTGGAATATTTCCTTGGCCTTCCGAAAATAATTTTCAAATTATGTCTGTACTATATTGAGATTGAGATTAATGATGACATGATGAAGATCACTTACTTCCCCGATACCAGAATGCCACAAGAAACAAGAGGCTGTACTGAGGAACAGTATATTTTCATATGTGGTATGTTGGACACAGCAAACAATATGAGTATAAATAGGCGAAGGTAATTCTCAGTTGTAATTACTTCAAATTTACCAATATAGGGGAAAATGGAAGTAATTCAGAAGTCGAAAATTGGGCAATCAATTGCCTTCAGACTAGTCGACTGTCGTTAGCCATTTCTACTCATTTCAGGTTATAAACACTATTATAAAACAAACAATCGAAGTTTCTTGACATGTTTTTTGGGTAACCTTCCACAGTCTGAGAATGAAAATATAATCAGGAAAATCTATACAAGTGTAGAAAGGGCAAACTGATTAGTTCACCCCGATAAGTTATTGCGTTCACCAAATTATATTTCTTATAGAAAAATGATTCAATTTGTCAATTACTTGCCGTTTTCTGAATTTGCCTATCAATTTTTTATTTTTTTTTCTATGATGGCACTGACATCCAGTTTTGTTCTTGTCTTCATTGATGTGTCATTTTCTAATCTTTCTTTCACTATTTCTAGAGTTTTATCAATAGGGACATTAGTAAACGAACTTTCGACATCAAAACTTACTAGAAGATCTCCATCTTGAATTTGTAATTCATTCAATTTCTCCAGAAAGTGAGGGTTATAAAACTATTTCCATTTCCAGATAGTGGTTTCAGAATGTTGAGTAGGTATCTAGCGAGTTTTTGTGAAGGAGATCCAATGGAACTAACAATAGGGCGTAGAGGATGAGATGGTTTGTGTATTTTTGGTAACCCATAAAAATGTGGGGGTTTGCTGTGGTGTGATATTAGGTCTCTACGTTCTGTTTTCGTGAGTATGTTTTTGTGTTTAGCTAAAGTTCGATATATTTTGCTTTCTATTGATGGAGTTGGATTTTTGTTCAGTTTTTTGTATACTTTGTTTACTGATATGGTAGTGTCTTGATTTAGTGTGTGATATGTGGTGTTTGAGATCATTTGTGTTAGTTTGTTCTCATAATCAGTAGTGTTCATGATGACTGTTGCGTTACCTTCATCAGCTGGAAGTATTTTGATCTGATTGTCTGATCGAAGAGATCTCAATGCATCTCTTTCGTATTTGTTCAAATTACTTCTAGGATGATAAGGTTGTGTTAGTGCGTTTTTGCAGTCAGATCTGTAATCACCTGCTACTTCAGGTGGTAAACGTTGGGCTGTTGCCTCGATGGCAGTGATCATTTCTACCGTTGGAACCATTTTGGGTGCAACTGCGAAGTTCAGCCCCTTTGCCAACACAAGTTTTTCGTGTATGTCTAAGTTTTTTGATGACAAATTGATTACAGTTTATTCAGAAGTTTTGTTGTTGTTTGATATGTGTTGTGGGTGTATTTGTTTCTCTTCCAATAATTTGTGAAATTTGTTTATATGTATTGTGTTTCTCTTCCGATTGTATGAGTTGTAGGAATTGTGAATACAGTGGTGTAAGTATTCATAGTCATTTCGAATCAGATTTTGTTTCATGAACTGTTCCAGGTTATTGATAAAAATTTCTAAATTTACCTTGTTTTTCCTGTGAAACTGTATTCGTTCTCTTACCATTGCGTGGCCCGCTCTCTCAATTATTCTTTTGCATTGTTGGCTATGATATGGCATTTTCAATCTCAAACCCTTCGGGATGATCCTATTATCTCGACATCTGCATAGAAAAGTAAGAATACTGTGGGAACTTGGAAATTTCTTGTAAAGATTTTCCATATGGTGTGTAGTGATTGGCTCAAAAATTGTAGTTTGACATTTGCGCGTTCTGCATAGTCTGAAAGCACTCTTAGAATGCCAACTTTGCAGAATGCGGTGCCCGAAAATATCCAATTCAATTTGTTTGCAAATTGTGACTACCTCCCAAAAAATCGAGATATTATGATTTGCTTGAGAACTGCAATATTTAGTGTTGAGATTTTCGAAGTCATCGTTTCAACACATCAATCTTCCATTCAGCTGGACCAACTCCATTGGATTTCATTTTGTCACATCATTGGAAACGTCACGGCAGTAGTTTACCGCTGGCCACAGACGAAGCTTGAATGCATTCTGTACATTATGTCATTCCATCCATTACCGGCATTTTCTAACATAACCATGTTTTGTATTGCCTCCGTCGATGGTAAACACTTATTTGCTTCCATATTTTCTTTTATAATAATGGATGATGAGTGTTTCAAAATAGTTTTCATCATAAAAAGACTTGGAGCCCATAGTAGAATATTCCTATGTACCACATATGTGGGAACAGATGGCTGTGATCTTTGGACTTTGGGGAAGTGTAGGTTCGGATTCTATTCTCAATCTCTAATCTAATCTAACGTAGTTGGTGGTATACCTGTATGGTCGATCCTATCGATTTTTCACTTGGCTTTTATAGGTTTCTGAAATTCAGCATCACAAAAAATATTTGAAGAGAGTAAATTGTATCATGTCATACTCATCGTAATAGATTCGGGCTTCAATATATGATAACAGACCATGCCCAGACAACTTATTTGGTGCCAAAATAGGAAATGTAGAGTTTATAGTAGACACGTTCACCTTCTTGTTCATTCCTTGACTATATGAACATTACCTGGGCGACCGAGCTTTGCTCGGTGTTTTTTTTTTGTAAAATCGTGTATTTTCGGAGATTCTTATTTAGATCAACTTGAAATATTCGGATAATGTTATAACACCATCTTGTATAGGTGTCTCTCCTGAAAAAAAATGCGATTTTACACAAAACAACATTTTTTTATAAGCTAACTTACCGGTATTCCAAACGTGGTAGTTGAATCTGGTGAATTCGACCATTCTAACCTGACCTACCATAAAAAATGTTTTTTGTGTGAAACTCTTTTTTTCAGGAAAGACAACTATATAGAAAAACTTAAAAAACAAAACTCTATCTAAATACAAAATTCCATCAAAATCGTTTGAGCCGTTTCCGACATAGCCAAAATATACAAGAATTGCTAATTTAAAGTAACCTACCGGTATCCCAGACGTCGTAGTTGAATCTGGTGAATTCGCCAGTTCTAACCTAACCTACCATAAACAATGTTTTTTGTGTTATATCGCGTTTTTTCAGGAAAGACACCTATATAGATAAAATTAAAAAGCCAAACTCTATCTGAATACAAAATGTCATTCAAATCGTTAGAGCCCTTTCCGAGATAGCCGAAATATACATACAAGGTTTACTCGTTTAAAGATATGAGATACATAAGGTAATAATTAGGTTGATATTCACTAGAAAGTTTTCCCTAAAAGTTCAAGTATTTTGAACACATTTTGCTGGTTACCTTTAGGTAGACTTCAACCAAATAAATAACTCCAACGACTCATGAGGCTGTGAAGGTATATTTGAAGTTCATAACAAGTAATTCTATATTATGCACTACGCCTTCTGAGTTAATGGGTTTTGAAGGAGATTCGGTGGCCTCAATTACGGTTTTCATAAACTCGAATTATAACTCTGGAGTTCGTTAGTAGTTGACGGTGGAATATTTCGTCAGAAATAGGTGAATTTAGACTTCTCGGAGCCATTGTACCCTTCTGCTTAATATAATTCTCCCATAATGTTAGTAAGGCAGATTCTTTTTCGAATATCGAAATCGTGATAATATCCCCCACGATATATTTCATTTGAAGTTTTCTTCGGACGTTTCTGTCCACTACTATTACCACTTGTTTCAAGGCCTCATCTACTTCGATGTTCCTCATGTTTGGAAGAGTATTTGTATATGATACAAAGCGTAGGTACTCATTATTTTCCATATACAGGTGTTTGTTGAACTGGAACAATGTTCCATCGTTCTCTTGTTTCTTTCAGCTTTGATTTTTGATTCATTCCATCCTTCAGTTCTGTGGATTATAGCAAAACTGATGATTGTTCCTTCACTTATCAAAGTGGGTGAACTTCTTTTATATAACTCGTGAATAGCAGGACACCCAACACCGTCTCGTAGTGATAGTTCGTGTTTCCCTGACACCTATACTCACCTAGTGCGGGCGGCCAGATAGGTAATTTTTCGTAAGACTGAGTACATTGTCTGTCACGCCATATGCTTCGAACTCTCTCAATAAACTTCCATGACAAATGGTATCGAATGCTTCGCTTTGAAAAGTCGACAAAGATGCAAATTGTAGATATTTTTTCATCCGGTGCTTCAAATATTTAAGTTGCGGAAGTCTGGATTGCATCTTCAGTCTCCCTCCCTACCCTTGAGGCCAAATTGGTCATCTGCGAAAATTATCGATAAAACAATATACATAAGTAACATGAATCAACATTCATTTCTCTCTGAAATCACCCTTCGAGTATAATTGTTTCGGATACATGACAAATTTCTGCAATACGAGTCGAGGACTCGTGTAATGACCCCTATTTCAATTCAGTTAATGTAATTCGGATCGGTCGGGATCACAGGTTTTCCAATTTCACACAATTGGTCCATGTTGTAGGCTTTGGCCCATTTCCAATAACTGGAAAATATATATCTGATAGCACAACGATTTATTCATTCTTGATGGAGAGTTTCGCGCGAGATTATAGGGTTGGAAGTGTGCCCTTAGAGAGATTAGATATCATGGAGAATTCCTGATGATTGGAGTCCTGAAGAATACATTGAACATTACAGTATATCCATTCCCAGTTGGATGGAATGATAACGGGATGTGAACCTGATAGGATTCGCCGCTTCATCGAACAAGTCGACCATAGGCGGAGAATTATTCTTTTACTTCAACTTTGCCTATGTTTGTTTGAATATATTTTGTCAAAGTCAGTTGATTGTGCCGAAAATATCATGATGGAACTGAATTTCCACCCACTCTCAATCCTCTTACGCTATTATACATGAGAAATGAATTCAAATCACTTTCCTAATGATTAAAAATTTTAATATTTCTGGAAATAATTATATTTTCGGTAATTACCCTCCCAAAAATGGGATCGTCTGTGATGGGGATTATGAAAACAAATTTCAGTAAACTATCCAGAAAAGAAGATAACTATAGGATTTAGAAGTTATTTTCCCAAAAACATTTTTTGATAGGTCTATTGGGTGATAATAAGTAACGGTCCGACAGTTAATTATTATTTTTTTTTGTATGTGTGCAAAATATTATGTCTGTTTTTTGATATCACCCTGGGCTTCTGGGAATTCTGTAAAATAATAATAATGTGATTAGCATTAATGCTACATGAAAATTGCGAAAGTTGGCGATCAGGATTTTTACAAACATTAATTTATACAGTGATGCTTTTAATAATCCCCCCTGTTAACTCTTGGACGGTTCGACCTAGAACAATGAAGAAAAAAACGTATTGAACGATATCACCGATACTACTTTACTTGAAATGAAAGACATTGCGATTGCCCGATAGATGGTACATCAACTTGAGAATTTCGAATAGCATGGGTGGTCAAGTGACATAATGTTGAAAAAATAATTCAATTCTCTTGACAACCATTCTATTTTTTTTTATTTCGTTTAAACGGTTTTTGAACCGACCAAACCAAAAAGGAGGAGGTTCTCTGGTCGACGCGTATATATTTTTTTTTTCTATGTATGATTACGCATAACTTTTTACTGAGACGTCCGATTCCGATAATTTTTTTCAGTGGATAGTGTGCTTCGAAGTTGGTCCCATTTGAATTAAGAAGATGAAATCCACCCCTAAGGGTAGCGAAATGAAGGATATTGATCACTCACCCTCTGAATTCTGGTCCGGTAACCGATTCTATCAGGCATAACTTTGTACTGGGATCTTCGATTTGGATGATTCTTTCTCAGATGGGGTATACCTCACATTCGGATTTCGAATAGAATTATCCACCCTCACGGGTAGAAAAATTGGGGATAATTGATTTTTCACTTGTGAACATTGGCACACATATGTAGTTTACAATGACAGATCGCTAGTGTCATTATTTTTGTTCTCCTACGTCCATCACAATCATTATATTCTATGAGAAAATGGAATGATGTACAGAGTAATGAAATAAACTAACCAACCAGAACAACAAAAATAATTTATATTACAACAAATAGTAAAAGTAGATATTCATATTATTCAACTGGTAATAGTTGAAGTGAGGTGGGTAAGTAAGTATTTTGGAAGTAATCAAAAAACAAGTAGTTAGTAATGAGTAGATTTCACCCACAAAAATTTTAAAAATAAAAACTTTTTAACAAAAAATTGAACTGACGAAATACGGAACTGAAAATGAAAAAATAAAATAAATCTTCTCAGTCTCAATAACTAAGCTCCTAAACTAATATAAGTAACTAATTTTGAGTCGGCGCCAAACAAACAAGCACATGAATCAGGTAAGTCGTAAAATGATGTCATCGAGTTGCGCGGTGACATTCTGATAATTTTTTTGAAGTAATTTAATGATCTCCGTTGATTGTTTGTTTGGCGCCGACTCAAAATTATTTACTCACATTAGTTTAGGAGCTCAGTTATTGAGACTAAGAAGGTTTATTTTATTTTTTACTTTTCAGTTCGGTATTTCGTCGATTAATTTTTTTTTTTTTTAATCACAATATGCATTTGAAATGTCAAATATAAGTGCGGATCTGAATGGTACTGTTACCTCAATAACTTCTGAATGGTTTGATGTGAAACAATGAGACATGGAATTTATTGAATGGTATTGCCGGTCCCACTTTTTGAGAGAAGATACATTACAATTACTCGACAAAGGGCGCTGGGGGCACATCAACTTGAAAATTTCGAAAGGCCTAGAGATCGATTCGCACATCGTTGACAAGATAATTCAATATCTCTTTCAACTATGGTTGTTGTGCGGAATCACAATTGCGAGTGCGGCTTTGTCTAGCCTCTCCCCTTCACCCATCACTGTCAACATAAAACAACGGGACCAAAACTATTTTGAATGATATAACCGATACAACTCTTCAAAATAGAAGACATTGTGATCGCTCGATAGATGGCGCGGGGGGGGCACATTATCTTGAAAATATCAAATAGCATAGAGGGTCGAATAGCACACCGTTGAAAAGATGATTGATTCTTTTTTCAACAATACAATTTTTTTTTGAATTTCTTCCAATAGTTTCTTTACAATATGCATTTGAAATTTCGTTATACTTGACATTTCAGATGCATATTGTGAAAAAACGTATTAACAAAATTGGAAAAAAAAACTAGATTGTTGAAATGTGAATTGAGTTATCTTTTCAAAGATGTGCCACCTAACCCCCCATGCTATTTGAGATTTTCATGTGCCCCCCGCGCCATCTATCGGACAATCACAATTTCTTTCATTTCAAAAAGTAGTATCGGTGTTATCATGCAATACCTTTTTTTTAATTGCTCTTCGTCGAACCGTTCGAAAGTTAACAGAGGGGGGGCTATTAAAAGCTGCACTGTATAGAAAAACTAAACCTAATTGAATAAAATTCAAATTAGGTAAAAATTATAGAAATAAAATAAAAGATGACAAACACGATAACAGTTTTAGCATTTGATAGAGAGAGAGAGAGAGAGAGAGAGAGAGAGAGAGAGAAACAAAACAAGAAAATCCAATATGCCTGAAAAATTGAACGCATTTCTATACTCATTCGAATCAGACGGATCATTTGTTTAAACTCTAGTTGGTTTCTTGACATGTTTTTTGGGTAACCTTCCACAGTCTGAAAATGAAAATGTAATCAGGAAAATCTATACAAGTGTAGAAAGGGCTAATTAGAAAGGAACGGCCTGTATTCTTCTTTCCAATAACAACTGATTTTCAATAAATTCTGTTGAAATGGATCATACATGGTTACCTCTACTCAGAGAGGAAGTGAGATATGGTAGAATGCTAATAAACTGATCTGAACAACACCCCATATATCAAATGAGCAATACGTTACTCTCAAACTTTTTCGGCAGATCTCAATTGACATCCGTCAGTTAACAAAGCGAAGAATAAATCCAAATTATTGAAACAATTAAAGGAGATTTGAAAGATTTTGAGAACGGGGGCAGATATAGTCTCCGAAACGTCAAGCAAAAACTATAGTGAGAAGTATCTTTTGAATTAAAAAAAAAAAAATTTTGATAGGCAAATTCAGAAAACGACTAATTGAATCATTTTTCTATAGGAAATATAATTTGGTGAACGCAATAACTTATCGGGGTGAACTAATTAGTTTGCCCTTTCTACACTTGTATAGATTTTCCTGATTATATTTTCATTTTCAGACTGTGGAAGGTTACCCAAAAAACATGTCAAGAAACGTTGTTCCTCCACAAAAAAACACATTCATTCAATACTTTCTAGTTGGTAATTACAAAATGTAGGCCTCATATAGGACTATGATTGTGCCAAAGCTGAAATCGGACTCCGCAGAATCACGATAATATCCGGGCGCCCCCAATTTGAATGATAAACACTACACTTACGAGCAAAAAATTGACACATGTAAGTTATAATAATAGGAAAATCACATTTTGCAATAGGGTAATATTCCTGGAAAACCCATTTATGAGACATTCAAAAATGTTTTATTGTTCCGAAGACAATGTCTTGGAAAAACAGTATTTCTCTTCGATGACATAAGAACGCACCATTCTCAAAAAATACATCTATAAATTTTTGCTACTTCGACACATTTTGAGAATTGTTTCAGTTCTAATATTCACTCCCAAATTAGTTCAGTTACCACTGAAAAAACTTCTCACGTCATGGGAATAGGTATGCTGAAAGTAACAGTGAAAAACTGAACTCTTTATCACCAGAAAATCGACGATATATATCTATACAGTGCTTTCTAGAAGTACTGTATAAATTTATTTTTAGCCAAACTATCAATTTCTGGGGAATCTCCCTATATATAATTCAATTTTTGGAATCTCCATGGAGAGCTGATTTCAAAAATATATCACACATAGGGTTTGTATACAGTGCGTCCTTTAAATTCAGTACTCTCGTAAAGTAGTGGATAAATTCGTAAAAGATTTGAAGAATTGTTTTTGGAAACACCGCTCGAAGCCGTCGAATTTTGTTTTTATTTGGGCATTCTTTCAAATTTGAATAATACATACAGAATGATTCGTGTAGGAGAAATGACATCATCGGTATTTTTCATTACGGAATGTGAAAAGGTGATTATGATTATGGGTGAAATGAAAAAAAAATAGGAAAAACGATTTTGAAATGTGAAATTACTAAACTTAATGGCAATGATAGCTTCAAACAACGATCAAATTAAATTTTCAAATTGTGCAACGTTTTCTATATGACTATTTCCATTACTTGACAGTAGCCATAGCGACCAGAATTTTATTTTTAATGCTGAATAGTTTTTGTGAAGTTATTTTTTCAAAGAATAACCTATCTTATCATTTGTCGATACATTATCGAGTAGTTACTTTGGTCATTTCATGGAAAACGATTGAATTAAATGAACAAGAAAGAATTGCAATTCTTTGCATGATAGGATTTGGAGACGAAATGCGCACCCAAAAGGAAGCAGTTGAATTGTATAATGCAACTCATCCTGATCGGCAACCTATTAACCGAAGCATGGTGAGCAAAATACCCTAAATCTGGTCGACCATCACCACCAGAAGACGATCAGCTTAATGTTGTGTTGGCAGTGCATGAAAATCATCACACAACACTCAACCAATTGGTCCACAAAATTCTGAGTCAACAAAATTCTGAGAAAAGCAAAGCAGCATCCTTATAAAGTACACCTCATCCATGACCTGAATGAGGACGAGTTTGATCGGCGAAATCAACTCTGCAAACAACCGCAACAGCTATGCAATAATATTAATAATTTTGTAAAAAATATATTTTTTTCTGACGAGGCTAAGTTGTTTTGAACGGCCACGTCAATAGGCAAAATTGCCGTTATTGGGCTACCGAAAATCCACAGAATGTAAAATGTATAGTGTGGCATAGTCGACGGAAGAATTCTGGGTCCCTATTTCTTTGACGTGAACCTGACTGGTGCAATATATTTGGATTTTTTTCGATTCGACCTCATTCCTGCACTAATAGCTTTGTATCCAGATCTAGAAAAACCTGATCTTCCGAGAACTGATTTATTCTTCCAAAAGTGCTGCATCTTCCCATTATGCAGCAGCTGTCTGCGACCATTTAGATGTTCGTCGTTGAATAGGGGGATGGATTGAGTGGCCACCTTGATCTCCAGATTTGACACCTCTTGATTACTTTTTGTGGAGGAACTCAAAGTGTAAAGTATATGTTGATAGGCCGGTGAATTTAGAAGATTTAAAAGCAAGAATTCGTCACGAGATACAATGTATACCTCCTGAGGTTATTGACAATGTTCAAAAATAATTTTTTCATCGTCAGATAGCAAACGGTGTACAATTTGAACATTTGATTTGATTGTTGTTTGAAGCTATCATTGCCATTACATTTAGTATTTTCATATTTTAAAACAGTTTTTCTTATTTTATTTTCATTTCACCCATACTCATAATCACTTTTTCACATCTCGTAATGAAAAATGAACAATGGAGTTGCCATTAAAATGATACTGATGACGTCATTCCCCATATAAATCATACTGTATGTATTAATTAAATTCGAAAGAATGTCCAAATGAAAATAAAATTCGACGGCTTCGAGCGTTCTTTCCGAAAATTATTCCTTTAATTTTTTACCAATTTATCCATTACTTTACGAGAGCACTGAATACAACGGACGCACTGTATACAAACACTATGTGTGATATATTTTTGAAATCAGCTTTCCATTGAGATTCCAAAAATTTAACAATATATCGGGTGTTCTATTTGAAAAAATTATGGCGGACGTCAATAATTAAACGTGGATCACCTGTATATTCAATTTTCCCTTATAAATGTGGCAAATTTGGATCAAAAATCGACCTGTCCCAGGAGATTATTCATAAATGGACAGTTTGGCTAAAAATTGATTCATTCAGTACTTTACGAAAGCACTGTATCCCTATATGAAATACAAAGTAACAGAAAAAATAAATTGATTTTGGACTCAATCCAAAGAACGCATGACAGTGAACTTGTGAATAGTTGAAGTTTGCTTGGTTGTGCTATTTGCTAACGGTAGTACTTTTCATTGCAAAATACGCCGGCATGGTTTCCATTTATGGAGTATTTTATGGTAACGGTAACGTTTTCTGAACTGTGTGCTGCACGATAGGAAAACTTCGGAACGCTTTTATAGCCATTTGCGAGGCCAGGGTATACGAACACCTTAGGAAGTTCCGGTAATTCCTGAAATTATAACCCATTTATGTTTAGGTGCGAAGCGCGAAAAAGAAACAATGAAGTGATCATCCGTTCGCACAACGCCTACTTTGAAATACGCCGCATTGAAAGATATAACCAAATATTCACCAATCAATGTGAGAATTGTGTCAGCTCGAGTTGTTATCTTGAAATTGGTGTTTTATAGAATTATAATGAAAAACTTTCTTTAATTTAAGGTATAGAGAGGTTTACACGATGTCTCAGAGTTTTGCACCTATACATAGAGAAAATGAATGGTTTATCGGAAAATAATATTTCCAAGGCTTCGAATAATATGACCATTAGCCCTGTTATATGCATCCCACATCCATCATCAATGCGAATCGGAGTTTTATCATTAGGCCAGTATTTCAATATTCAATTGAGAATGATTTCAGTTTCACACAATATTCAGGGTGAGTCAAGCTGAACGCATCGGACTCTCGTGGCGAAATGATATTTTTTTTCAGTCTGGGGACGTATATGTATGTCGATCTGAATTACATTTTAAAAATGATGATTTTTATACAAGGTATTCGAAAAGAGCGTGACATATCCAAGTTATATTTTTTTAAATGGAACACCCCGTATTTTGTTGCATTTTTCATTTCTTTGAGAAAAAATAAGCTGACTTTGCAAAGTATACCTATACCTAACTCTCTCCGTTTGTGGAATATTCAACTTTTTCACAGAATGTAACGTTGTCAAAGAAATTCAATATCATTGGAATTAGCCACGACAGGTGTACGAAATTTTGACCGGTCACTCAAATCCCTTTCAGCTAGTTACTGTGGCTTGGGTAGACAGTGTGTTTTTTATTATCAAACCGCATATTTGAACTCCAATAACTTTGTTATTTCGAATAGAACACCCTATATTTTTCCACGTGACAAGATTCACCTTTTCATTTCCTTTTGAACCATATAATATTTCCCTTTACCTATATATGGTGCTTCGGGAGTTATCGAAGCCTTTTCGAAATCCGATGAATAGTTTTGCACCTATACTAGAGGAAATGAATGGTTTATCGGAAAACTATATTGTCAAGGCTTCGACTAATATGACCATTAGCCTTGTTCTATGCATTTCACATCCATCATCAATGCGAATCAGGGTTTTATCATTAGGCCAGTATTTCCACATTCAATTGATACTCAGGGAGGTGGCGAGCAAAATTTCGATATAATCGGCACACGTGGCAGACGTTATTAATAGCAAGAATTATACCTTCAGAAACATCAAGGACCGCATCTGCCACCATGGTGGCGCTGCGTTGTCCATTGACAGCGTTTCAAAAATGTTTAGAAAAAAAGGTGTGCTATATTATGCGCACATGTCTGCCTCTGGGGCTGATGGCCACAATCATCCTGTAAACACAGAAAATCGAAGAGGCAGACATCCAGGGCTCTGACTGTTGTAGTATTTGATTTTTCAAATCAACTTTATGATTTAAAAAACTGTATATAAAGTGTAAACTTGGCAGACCTGAATTGTTCGATTAAAAACAAAGAGAAGGACCATGGAAAAATAGCCTGCCATTATGTTGCCTCTGCGTTTTCTATTGACAGCGCTTCAAAAATGTGCACATGCGCACATGTCTGCCTCTTGAACTGATGTTTAGATCTCTTATAAAAACCAAGAAAATCGATGAGGCAGACATCTAGGCCTGTGATATTCCAAAGGCAGACCATTTGAGTTTTTTTTTGTAACCCGACGCTCGCGCCAAGTTACGAGTACAAAATTCTATGTCTACTGAATATTATTGAGAATAATGAATATAATATGTAGGAATAATTTCAAAATCTTATTCTAGTTTTTTTTCCTTTTAAAAAAAAAAATTGCTCTCCAATAAAAGTTCCAAACGAACAAACCATTTCGTTTTGGTTGGCATTTAAAAAAAAAAAATCCATAGATTTCAGCTCCAGAATTTGAATCGTTACCGTGAGTTCAGCGAATAATATTGAACAAAATAATGATAGTAAAACTATGAAGAATTACAATAATCCAATGCAATACCCGCTTTCCCTTGATTCCGTGAAATTCAAACAATTGTACAGTTAAAAACCAGTGAGCAAAGTGTCTGCCAAATGTTTTTTCGTATCGAAGGAGTCATAATGAAACGAATGAGCGCAATGAGAACCGTGTGCGAATGACTTAATAGAGCTTTTTTTTACATTTTTACAACTCCGTCCCGTAATAATGCAGAGCCCTGAATGTCTGTCTCTTCGATTTTCGTCGTTTCCAGGCGGATTGTGACCATAATCCCCAGAGGCAGATATGTGCAAATGATTTAACACCCCCCCCCTCCCTTTTCTAAGCAACTTCAACACGCTGTAACGCGGAAACGCAGCGACATAGGACCTTAATTGACTGGACCAAATCAATTCGTAGTGATTTAAACTGCAATCCACCTCGATGTGAAGTTGTGCTAATCATATACCGAAATGCTCGCCACCTCCCTAACTATGAGAATGATTTCATTTGCACACAATATAGAAGTTACATGGTGACTCAATGTCGGAGAGTCTGTATGGGGCCGTTCATAAAATACGTTCGCATACAGGTGGAGGAAAGGGGTATTGCTTGGTGTGACAAAATGTGACAAGGGATGGTCTGAGGAAACGTGACGTTCGCAGTTCATTACACAATTCTACTTTTTTCTCGACTTTTGTTCATTTTATTTTTCTGTTACCATAGAAAGTCATTCGTTTCATATCTGCAAATATATAAATATTTTTACATATATTATGTATAGTCCTATGACGTCACGCTTCAGGTATTTCGTCGTAACGCCGCTCGTCGAGCTCGCGAGCTACTATGCATATTAGGAGATGAAAGTGCTGTGACAGAAAATGCAAAGGGAATAGATGAAGATGAAGTAAATAGTAGTTTCGAAGAAGATACTTCAATTCCAATCATAGATATTGCTGAGCATTTAAAAAATCCTTGGACTTCTGATAAATGAAAAAATTATTTATTTGTTGGTTATTTTAGGTATTTATTAATTTATTAAATGTTTTGATTGTTAAACTAAATATTTTAGGTATTGAATGAATGTGATTTTTTGTGGAGGAACAACGTTTCGTGACATGTTTTTTTGGGTAACCTTCCACAATCTCAAAATGAAAATATAATCAGGAAAATCTATACAAGTGTAGAAAGGGCAAACTAATTAGAAAGAAACGGCCTGTATTCTTCTTTCCAATAACAACTGATTTTCAAGAAATTCTGTTGAAATGGATCATACATGGTTACCTCTACTCAGAGAGAAAGAGATATATGGTGAGATATGGTAGAATGCTAATAAACTGATCTGAACAACACCCCAAAGTAATTAGTTCACCCCGATGAGTTATCAATATTTGTGTTCTGTTCAATGAATCATGTACAGGGGGAAGGGGGTCTAGCTTCTGTGACGTGATATTCATACAGGGGCCACAGAAACTGTGACGCAGCGTGACGAAGGGGGGGAGGGGTCCAAAAAGGCAAAATTTTGCGTGACGTATTTCATGAACACCCCTTATGTAAATAACATACTTTTTTATATATGCGATATACAGGGTGTAATCTAACCTCTTGCACACCCGTAAATGACGAGTGTATACTGGCATTCTATCAAGAATTACAGTGATTGAAAATTAAAAAAAAATATTGAAAAGGTAATTTTTTTTTTTTCAAATTCGACAAAATTGCAGGAGAAGCATCGGAGTTTTGGTAAGTAATACATTCTTTTAATTTTTTTTTCTGGTTCATTGAGGTCTTCCAAAGATATTTCGAAAGAAAAAAAAATTATTGGTGGACTATCAAATGTTAGCGGTTGTGCAAAAGGTTAGATGACACCCTGTATATCAGACTTGACGTTATCCAGTAGGTTGTTTTCACCATGAGGAGTGCAAACATGGAAGAAATGAATCAAATATCACCCAAAAAATCAATTTTTTTTTAAATGTGCCAGCCATGGCTGCTTCAGTTGATCTGATGGAGCTGATAATACAGTAACTTATTGTGAATTGATTGATTTGTTGAAAATATAAACAGGATGTTCATAAAATCAGATGTGGAATCATCTGCGACTGAGAGATAAACCTTAGTCACTATCTTCCATCGTCAAGATAACCTCTTGTGGGGTATTCATGTTGAAAAGGGAAACATTTTCAATTGAATATTGATAGAAAGATTCTTCTGTGAATTGAAAAATCCACGATTAAAATGAAGTTATTTTTTGTGAATGTCTAACAGAAAACAACTACTTCCCCGGCTAAGGCCACGCTGGACATTGAACTACATCTGATAGATATTCTGAAAAGGCCCTAACTCAAAAGAAAAAATCTGAAATTGAAAATTTGCATATTCATTCAGATAGTTATTTGATTTTTTATTCCAGTATTAATCAAGAACTCATAAAGATGAATGAGGCAAAGAAGAATGTTTTCCAAAAGAGAGTACTCACCAGAAATCATTCGTAACATTGACGCAGGAGAGACATCGCATTCACTAGGTCTTCAATACATTTTTGTCGACGAAAATCTATTTCACGCTTCCACGATCATCAGGAAGACCGGAAGAAATGGGAAACACATTTTCAAGAAGCAATCTCACTTTGCAAAGATGGAAAAAGTTAGAATCATTTGTTTTGGAGAGACACTTTGAAATTAGTGTTTTCTGACATTAAAACCTGTCATGGGGTATGATAGATTGATATGTTGAAAATATAAACAGGATGTTCATAAAATCAGATGTGGAATCATCTGCGACTGAAAGATGAACCTAGTCCTATCTTCCATCGTCAAGATAACCTCTTGTGGGGTATTCATGTTGAAAAGGGAAACATTTTCAATTGAATATTGATAGAAAGATTTTTCTGTGAATTGAAAAATCCACGATTAAAATGAAGTTATTTTTTGTGAATGTCTAACAGAAAACAACTACTTTCCCGGCTAAGGCCACGCTGGACATTGAACTACATCTGATAGATATTCTGAAAAGGCCCTAACTCAAAAGAAAAAATCTGAAATTGAAAATTTGCATATTCATTCAGATAGTTATTTGATTTTTTATTCCAGTATTAATTAAGAACTCATAAAGATGAATGAGGCAAAGAAGAATGTTTTCCAAAAGAGAGTACTCACCAGAAATCATTCGTAACATGACGCAGGAGAGACATCGCATTCACTAGGTCTTCAATACATTTTTGTCGACGAAAATCTATTTCACGCTTCCACGATCATCAGGAAGACCGGAAGAAATGGGAAACACATTTTCAAGAAGCAATCATACTTTGCAACGATGGAAAAAGTTAGAATCATTTGTTTTGGAGAGACATTTTGAAATTAGTATTTTCTGACATTAAAACCTGTCATGGGGTATGATAGATTGATTTGTTGAAAATATAAACAGGATGTTCATAAAATCAGATGTGGAATCATCTGCGACTGAAAGATGAACCTAAGTCACTATCTTCCATCGTCAAGATAACCTCTTGTGGGGTATTCATGTTGAAAAGGGAAACATTTTCAATTGAATATTGATAGAAAGATTTTTCTGTGAATTGAAAAATCCACGATTAAAATGAAGTTATTCTTTGTGAATGTCCAACAGAAAACAACTACTTCCCCGGCTAAAGCCACGCTGGACATTGAACTACATCTGATAGATAATCTGAAAAAGCCCTGACTCATTTAGTAGGCGCAGTACAGCTTCAACAACTGCAACAGGACGATTTACTGCATGTTTACTGTGGTCTGGCCAAAAATACACATGGTCACTGAACTACACACAAAATAGTTGTACCATTTCACCACACGTTCTGAACTAGAAATCGCTACTGCCTTGAGAACGTTCAGTTCAAGATGTATGAAAGGTATTTTCAAGTGATATTTGAATTTCTTGCCATTTTCTATTTTCAGATAGTCCCTCATAACTCTAATAGAGTTGTTGCGGGGTTAAACTTATCAAGCACATTATTGGCATGTGTTTGAGAGACAAAGTATTGCAATGAAGAGACCCAGAAACTCAGTTGTATTCAAGCTTTGTTTGAGGTTGAAAACTTTTTAACAAAAAATCAAACCGACGAAAGAAGAAACTGAAAAGCAAAAAATAAAATGAACCTTAGTCTTAATGACTAAGCTCCTAAACTAATGTTAGTAACTAATTTTGAGTCGGCACCAAACAAACAAACAAGCAATTTAATGACGTAAAGCGAAAAAAGATGCCAGCGGGGTGCGCGGCCGCGGCGCGTCCCTTCGCCGGAAATTGCCGAGCGTTCTCGAAATCAGCGAGACATCTACCCGAATGGGCTCACACGTGAGGGCACACATCGTTGCGAGTGGTCATGCGGAGAGCGCATTTTTGGAATGTTATTGTTTATAGCTGGAGATTTCACGTTGCATTTTCATGTTATTTTTTTTTAATCATTTCTTCAAAGTAATTCAATGATCTTCGTTGATTGTTTGTTTGGCGCCGACTCAAAATTAGTAACTCACACTAGTTTAGCAGATTAGTTATTAAGACTAGAAACGTTTTTTGTTTGTTAAAAAGTTTTCATTTTCAAGTTTTTCGTGTCTAAAATATACGAATTACTACCTACTCAATTTGGATAACTTTCAAAATACTTTCCCACCCACCTCAATCCAACTATCAACTGTAATATGCTATAACTAGCTGGTACCAGTGACTTCGTCCGCGTTGAAATTTGTATTTTTTGTGTAATTCACTTACCCCTTTAGGGACGGAATTTCTAAAAATACTGAAACACGTATTTCTTTATTTGTAGCAAAGATCTCAAATACCAAATGTTATGCCCCTTACTTCAAAACTAACGGAACCCTCACACAAACTATCACCCCCGAAGGGTTGAATTTAAGAAAACATGTATTTCTCTATCCCTCACAGAGACCCCAAATACCTATTTTTATGACCATAACTTGAAAAATAAAGGAACCTCCATACAAACTTTCACCCCTTTAGGGGTTGAATTTCTTAAACCACTGGAATACATATTTCTTCTATTTGTGACAAAGACTTCAAATATTCATTTTCGTGACCTCAACTTGAAAACTAACGAAATTCCTATATAAACTTCCAATCCCAATTTAACCCCAATTTCACTACTCTAGGTGTTAAATTTCCAAGAACACCGAAATACGCATCATTTTATTCGTATCGAAGACCCCCACATACCAATTTTCATGATCCTAACTTCAAAACTGACCATTCAGACTTTCAACCCCCCTTTTACCCCTTTAGGGTTGAATTGTCAAAAACCCTGAAAAACATTCATCTCTATTTGTGAATGAGAGCCCAAATACTAATTTCCATGTCTCTTATTTCAAAACCAACTGTACTTTCACTTACACCCCCCTTCTCACCCACCTTTTCACCCCTTCAGGGATGGAATATCAAAAAAATATTCTGTCAAAATTTTAGCCCTCAAGTATAGCGGTTTGATCTGTTAGTTCATCGTATATCAGTCAATCAGTGAGTTGGATAGTCAGGACATGTAATTATACATGTACATATTACCCCAAACACGAGGTAGCTGCTGTGAACCGTTGATAAGATCCCTCGACTGTCTTCCGTCTTCATCATCAGATTAATTCCGGTCCTCCATTGTGTTGTGTCATCAGAACTACATGTGTGAGCTAAGTTTCAACAGAATCGGTTTACAGGTGTAAGAATCGATAAATCATCCCCTATTTTTCTACCCTCAGAGGTGTAATTCAATTCGAATGGTACCAACTTACAAGTATAATCTATACAATAAAAAAAGAATCATCTAAATCGGATAACCCAGTACAAAGTTATGCGTGGTAGAATCGGTTTAGGAGTAAAAATTCATTGGGTGAACCAACATCATCCCCCATTTTCCCACCCTCAGCAGAGATAGATTTTTCTCCAAATCCAGATGGAACTGATCTCGCGGTATACCCCATCCAATAAAAAAAGAATCATCAAAATCGGACTACTCTTCAAAAAGTTATGCGTGGTCATACCTACTGCTTTTTTTTCGTCGGTTAAAATCCGGAATGGGTGATGGTAAACAGAACTTGTTTACTGCTGATTTACAATAAATTTGTTTCTTGCAAACTCATTTACTTTGTTGAGCCCGTAATCAGAATTGAATATCAGAATGAGAAAAAACGTATGCTTTCATCAATAAATTTGAATCATCAGCACAATTGCTCATGTTAAAAAATGTTATTCCTATTTTTTTTATATCATTCAGATAGATTATAAGAAGGAAAGAACCAGCTACACTCCCCTGTGGGATTCCCATTTCAATGGTTGCCGATTCTGGGTATTCTATGGGCATGAAGTTTATTAAACACATGTTCATGATTCAAGCAATCAAATGCTTTTGATAAGTCTAGAAATAGTCCTAAGACTTTTTTTCCTAATCACTGAGAATTTCGAGCGTAAAGCCATATAATGCTTTTGGAGTAGTTTTCCCTTTTCACAAACTTTTATTTAACTTGCTTCGTTCGTATATCATTCGTTCTGTCATTCTTTCCGGTTCAAAATTTGTAATCCATTTTTGGAGCACTTGCCGACATCCGATTGAGCTGAAATGTGGCAGGTGTTCATAATTCCGGTGACAATGCATTATGAAATTTTTGTTAGAAAATAAAATGATATCGCGGACGAGTTTTGTGATTATGGTACGATTAGATTCAAAATGGGTATGTAGGGGTTTTCGGGAACGGAAATTGTGAATTTTTTGTCGAAATAAAAAAAATTCAGAATGGCGGCTCCAAGATGGCGGACAAGTTTTGTGATTATGGTCCGATTCGATTCAAAATTGGTATGCGGGAGTTTTCGGGGCCGGAGATTATGATTTTTTCAAAATTTATAAATTTAGGATGGCGGCTTTGAAATGGCTGGAGGAATTTTATGATTATGGTCCGATTCTATTCAAAATTTTTATATGGGGGTGTTCGGAGTCGGAAATTATGAATTTGTTGTGAAAATGAGATTGAAATGACGGCTCATGGTATTTTTGTTAAAGAAAAAAACAATTATGGTTTGAATTTTTCAAATTTATTGGCTTCTCAGAGGCAAACAATTTTAAATACATCTGCTATGATATTGGAATGTCCATCTAGCCCAATACTTTCTACTCGTACCTATGTTTGCTTTGTATGTCTTTCATTGAACTCCTTACTGTTTTAGATTCATTTTTTGAATTTATAATCTATTGGTGATAGACCCGATGCTTGTTTTGAGTTCATTATCATAATTCTTTTTTGTTTATTATATTATAATTATTTGTTGCTAAAGCCACGCTGGACATTGAACTACATCTGATAGATATTTTGGAAGGACCCAAACCCCAAGAAAAAAAAACTGAAATTGAAAATTTGCATTTTTATTCAGATAGTTCTTTGATTTGCTATTCCAGTCTTAATTGAGAACTCATGTACTAACCAGAAATAATTTGTAACATTGACACAAGAGTGGCATCGCATTCACTAGGTCTTCAATACATTTTTGTTGACGAAAATCTATTTCACGCTTCCACGATCATTCACAAAAAATAATTAAATTTTTATCGTGGATCTTTCAATTTACAGAGAATTGAGAATATTTCCGATTTCAACATGAATCCCCACAAGAGGTTATTTTGAATGATGGAAGATAGTGACTAAAGTCGCAGATGATTCCATCGTGTTCATATTTTCAAACAAATCAATCTTCATCGAAGCTTCAGAAAATAAGTTTTTTGTTTTAATGCTAATCAATCACTTGAATTGTTGTCCAAGTTATATTATCCAATAAAAATTGGAAATATTCAATGTTTAAGCTGAAAAAGAATTATAGGTTGCTGAACATACTACGTTTTTTCATTTGAATGTGATTTTTTCATCTATTGTATGTTTATAATGATATCAATTTATTAGCCATACACATTTTTTTTGTTTATCAGAGTAACTACACAAATCTATATTGAAATCTCCTGCAATAATTCCTTGTATTTTATTTGTATTAGTATCTGTGTATTAGTACCTGTGCACCATGTTTTTTCCAGTGAATTTTCATTAGATTCACAGACAAAATATTCTCCAATATAATCATCTGAAAATTAATCAATTTTGACCATTGCGGAATCCCACTTTCATTACCACTTCGAGATTTAATGAAAGAGCGTCGACCATCTGTTACTGACAGAGTACGCTCCATGTGTTCGATGGCGACCATTCAATGAAATAACGTCGAGGGCCACTAACTCCTATCTAGTGTGAGGAGGACGGAGAAGGTTCAACTGTCCTTCAAATTCCATTGGATGTGCGATCGGGGACATCAATTATCCAGATACTTTCAACATCAGCTGTACTTGAAAGAACTTCTTTATATAAAACCACCTACCCGCTGGAACTATATATCAACCCTGAATGGAGTTTAGAGATATAACGCTGAATAAACTAATCGGAATGAGAAAAACTAAATGAATTGACTATTCGATTCGAAATCAAAACTTATATTCTCCAAAATTTTACAACTGTCAAAATCAATCAATTCAATACTGTTCAACTTTTTGAAATATATACAGAGGGTCCAAAATACGCCAATCCTAAAAGGTAATTCCCTACAGTACTGAATACATTCGTTATATCATTGTTCGAACAATGGTTATATTTTGCATCAAAACGTGTTGAGAATAATATTGTAACGGGAAAGAATTTTCCACAATGAGGATACCAACTCCAACTCCATTGTAATAATTTATTTTATTGAAATCCATCGACTGCGAACATATAGACCATCAGGAATAGATAAACAATTAACAATAATTACAAATGTTTTCAAATGTTTGGAAATAGTGATCAGTATCATCATCATAAATCGAATTTTGCAAAATATTCCAGGCACGACAATATGGTTAAAAATAAAGAATTATATCATTTAATTACTGTGTTGCAAACCTTTTGTCGAACAGTATCACCAATATATATATATATATATATATATATATATATATATATATCAATAAATTTAGAAATAACGGCTGAAAATTGGTGTGAACAGTGGGGAATAACGGGGATCTTCAGTCAGCACAAGTGTTGAACTATGAAAAACTCTTTAATACGTTGGACCGAGCTTTCGTTTCAATTTTGAAACTTCTTCAGGGTCCTAATATATGTAAATTACATTATTGAGAATAAAAATACTTAAAATGAAGGAAGTACTTACAGTATTCTGAGTGGTTGATTAATAAACATTAACTTAAAAAAAAAAAACGTAAAATATGTAAATATTTTCGGAATGGTGTTTCGAGTGGCATTAAGGATTTGAAATGAACCTATGATTACCCTCAGAAAAATAAAATATTAGTGGGTGTGTTAATTTTTTTATTATATTCTTTGAGAATCATCAGTTTCAATCCATTTGTGAAAGATAACTGTAGATTTTGCTAAGATTTTCGATATCTATTTTTTTGTTCATATTCTGATTGGATTTATTAATTTCAATCATTTCAAGAAATAATCTTTGAGAAATTTTTTTCTGAATGTAAAACTTGTGCTTCCTCGAATGATATTTTATGGCCTGTTTCAATAGCATGTTGAGCTAATGCACATGATCATCCCCCTAAATGTTAAGGGTGGTCCACCACTTAATTATTTTTTCAGTTTTTTTTTTATGATACAGCATTCAAAAATACATACAACCCCAAATTTTCACCCTTCTACGATCAACCCCTATTTTTTTGGCAAGATTTTTATTTTTATTTTGTCATGACTTAGAAGAATTCATATTGATCTTAATTTTCACCCTTCTACGATCAACCCCTATTTTTTATTTTATTTTATAGAAAAAACGGGATGACAGGAAAACGGGATAACGGGATGACGGGAATAACGGGATAACGAAAAAACGGGATAACGGGATGACAGGATAAGGGAATAACGGGAAAACGGAATAACGGGATGAATAAAAATTGGGATAACAGGGAAACGGGATAACAGGAATAACGGGATAACGAAAAAACGGCAAAACGGGATGACAGGATAAGGAGATAAGGGGAAAACGGGATAAAGAAAAAATGGGATAACAAGAACACGGGATAAGGGGATAACGGGATAACGGGAATAACGGGATAACGAAAAAACGGGATAACGAGATGACAGGGTAAGGGGATAACGGGATAACGGGATAGAGAAAAAAAAAGGAGTAACAGGAAAATGGGATAACGGGAAAACGAGATAACGGGACAACAGGAAGCGGAAGGAGTCAAAAGCATAATCTAGATGGAACAACATAAAGAAAAACATAGAAAAAAAAAATTCTACGCGCACGAGAGTTTTCGGGAAAAACATTTTAGGGGACATAGAAATTTGGACAGGACAACGTCTGTCGGGTCCGCTATATCAAAGTGTACACACTTTCAAAACACACCATTGATTAATAAAAAGCGAAAACAGTATCGAGATCTGTGCTTGAAAAAAAATATCCCTTCATGATAGGATACTAATAAGATTTTTGCTTTCCTCGAAAATGCCGATCATAGGCGGATATTTATTCTTTCACCTTTGCCTATTTTTGTATAAAAATAAATTTCAGTAAACCATCTGGAAAAGGAGATTATTGGAGGAATTAGAAGGGATTTTCACCAATATAATTTGTTGGTAGGTCTATTGGGTGATAATAATAAACGATCCGAAAGTAAATAATAATTATCTTTTTGTATCTAAGCAAAAATATTGTAACCGTTTTTTTATATAACCCTGGGCTTGAATTCTTGGTAATTGAGTCCAAGGTGGCTTAATCAACTTTTTAAAATTTTCGATTTTTTCTTTTTCTTTCCAGATAATGATCTACGACATATCCTTGTTTTCTCAAGATTCCTTTCGTGTTGATGAACAATTACATTTCGTCTGCCTAAATCTGTTCGAACATTTGTATGAATGTTTTTTATGGAGACTGTGTTGAATTTGAAGAAAAATTTAAGATTTCCGCTTCTCCATTTTGTAAAAAAAATAAAATGTGGAATTCGAGGAAACTCTTCCAGATGTGGGATTGATTTATTTTGTTTCTTATTGAAGTTTTCTACCGAAGCAAATATGTTACATTGGGAATTCCAACGTAAATTTGAGTTGATAAACAAAATATGATCCTTTTGCAACCCAACGCATGTGTGATATCCACATCTGAGAAACCTTTTTCTGAATTAAAATTTCATTTGTCACAGAAAATTATAGAAATATTTTTTCTCAAATCATTGAGAGTTGATTGGAATCGTTTCTCTTAATTTCAAATTTGAGAATATTATATTTTTCTATTTGCACTCATTGTTACTCATGTGAATCACTGATGTGGAATAAGTTCGGATTTATAAAAAAATGGCTTCGATAAACACTCCGCAGTCTGTTTTTCACGTAAAGAAAATTAGGTCTTTCCACTTCACCAATGTACCATTTTTTCTTCTTCGTCACAGTTGTCATTTTTGAACATTACAAAAGAGTTTTCCGAACTTTTGTTACATCTTTGAAAACGTACGAGATATCATTCGATAATCACATCGAAATAAATAGCAAGCAAAAGACATTCACTTCTTCTGTTTAATCTTCGGTGAAACAAATTCAACAAATAATAATTATTTAAATTAATCTAAGTGAGCATTCTGACTTTTTTTTAATATTGATCTCCAAACTTCCTAGAAGGTCAAGTTTACAAGCTGTTTTTTTATATATAATATTCCAAACTATGTGGCCCATTGAATTATAGATGGTCAGTATTAAACACTTTCATTGGTTGTTGTACAAATTTAAAGCAGATTTGCTTGAGCCAGAAATTTTATGTGGATGGTACTTTCGACTACTGCACAATTTTTTTTGCAGTTGTTCTCCATACATGGCTGCCTCTGCCCAGATACACACCACACCACTGTTCCACTGATAGATCATGTTATATATCCTCCAAACCCGATAAAGTATCTATTTTTGTCAAATCTGGCTTGAAATATAGGGAAATTGACTGTAAAAACTCGAGCAGTGAGATAAATTCGGAATTTTGTAGCATTGATATATTTTCCCTCAAGATTATTGTCATTACGTGTTATAGGTCTGGACTAGGAAACTATGAAATCTTCTTGCATAATTTCGAAAATCTTTAAGTAACATGCACCAGTTTAAATCACAAGATTATTATTGTTTGCGGTGATTTCAACGTTGATGTTACATCAAATTCCAGTGAACGTGACGAATTCATTTGTATGATCAATAGTTTCAATATGAACATAATCATATATGAAGATACACATGTTTCATCACACCCTTCATCCTGCATAGACAACATCTTGACAAATCTCGAAAACGATATTTTTGAAACGGGAGTGGTGGAGCCATCTTTATCTGACAATTTATTATCATAAATGCTGAATTTCGTAAGCCGTCTACCACAGTATGGCGGTGCAAATAAATGAACAAAATATATTGTAGCTGAAATCCTCATTGGATAATATTTCTTGGAATATACCCAACATAGAAAACTGTGACATAAATGTTTATGCCAACAACTTTCTAGATACACCACGGAAAAAAATGTTCCCAAGAAAAAAGTCCATGGATAAATTAAACCTCCCCAGTCAGATGGTTTAATGACTATCTGCAAGAAATCATAAAAAAACCCTTCAGTCTATTTGCGACTGTACAAGAACTGCAGAAAGTTACGCTGCCTACAGAGCTCATCGGAAACATAACAGAATTCAGTTAAATAAAGTAAAAAACAGCTTATAATAATTACATTTCGGAATCAGAAAACGAGCCAAAAAGTAGCTGGCAAATAACAAATCACGAACTCAACAAATAGATAAAAGAGCAAGATATATCAGATGTACCGATTGAAAATTTCAGCAATTTTTTTGCCAATAATGCGGAAAGTGTAATGTCGAGTATACCTCAAGCGACTTAGACTTCGGTTGACCTACTCAGTTCTAGTTCTTCGTCTTGTGACACTTTTTTTCTTGCACCCATATTGCGTCCGGAAAAAATCGAGGCCGTAAGGTCATGAAAAATATCGAAATGTTTGGATTGCTATGACTTCAAGTGGAATAATGGAAGGGATCATTGATGCAATTATCAAACCACTCACATTTCTTTTGAACTCCTGCATATCTAAAGTTTGTTTCCCTAGCTGTTTTGAATTTGCGAAAGTTTCACCATTATGGAAAAAGGTTGGACCGTTATTTTGTGATAAATAACTTTTTAGGCGATCATCAGTATGGGTTTTGGAGCAGGTATGACCACAAAAGTTGCTTTATTGAATGTTGTGACTTCCATTGTTGATGCCCTTGAGAGAGGGGATCTCGTATCAATCACACTGTGTGACCCTTCCAAGGCTTTCGATTGTGTATCTCATGTCTCTCTTCTTGATACACTGAATTACTATAGAGTGAGAGGACTTCCCCTGGAATTATTATGATCATATTTGACAGATAGAACCCAGTCGGTTTATGTGAAAGATGCATTTTCTGGTGCTGGAAATGTTTTACATGGTGTTTCTCAAGGATCTGTTCTGGGGCCATTGTTATTTATAATTTATGTAAATGACTTCAGCAATTTCATGTCACCAAATAAATGTACCCTTTTCGCAGATTATACTTCCTCAGTGTCAACTGGCACAAATTTGAAAATGATAGGAGAAAACAAAAATAAAACACTCAAACTGGCTTCTCGTTGGTTTACAGTAAATAAGTTGAAATTAAATGAAGAGAAGACCAAGGAAATTTTATTCTCTACAGTCCACACTAACAGCGAGGACAATAATGGAAAGTTACTTGGCGTAATTCTCGATGCGAACTTATCCTGGTCAACTCATATTCATGTTTTGAATAAAAAACTCTCTTAGAGCATTTTCACCCTAAGACAAATAAAAAAATCAGTGGACCTCGGCTTTAAAAAGTGAATATTCCGCCATGTTCCACTCTCTTGTAAATTACGGCCTAATTCTATGGGGTAATTCAGCATATTCCATCAAAATATTTAGGCAACAGAAAGGCTTTGAGAATAATGAGGAACGCTGAGTACAAAGCACACTGTGAACTACTTTTCAAAGACATGGGAATTCTACCATTACCTTCTCTTTTCATCTACCACACTGTTCTTGAAATCCATAAAATCATATTACATTATTTTTCTAAACATCTGGATGTTCACCATCATCATACAAGAAATGCTGAGCTGCTCATTCAACCTCGTTACAGATTGTCAAAGTCTCAAAAAAACTCCCTGAATATAAATTTTCACAATCATATACCTGAAGTTATTAAATCACTCAACCACAAATAGTTTAAACTCAAAATAAATTAATTTATGTTGAAAAACTGTTTTTATAACTTTTGAGGAATATCTTAACTCAGATTACTCATTAATGTAATTCTTGTCAACTTGCCAGGGTTGATACAATAGTAGGCATATTGTGTTACTCATACATATATAGTTATTCTAATCCCAATTGGAACGGCAATTGAAATAAGAGCATTACGAGGAGTGTTCATATGCACTGCCAGGCAAATGTAAAATTCATATGCTACCAGTGTTTTTACTTTCAGAGCGTTCCTGGTACAATCATAAAGAAGTTCTGTCGTGTGAAAGAGAATTCCTCCTCGAAACTTTTTATGTCGGTCCAATTGGGATTAGAAATACTTACTAATTTTATGCAGAGAATGTTTTCCACTTTTAAACGATATATAGTTTTAATCATTTCAATTGTATTTTTAATATTTTTGTTTGTGCGTTTTCTATTTTTTATTTTATCATTATTTTCATTAGTACCTACGCATAACTTGCAACAAATATGTAAATCTAAAGTTGTCCAATAAATCTATCTATCTATCATCTATCTATCTATCTAAAGTATAATCTGTAGTGGTTTACGGTAATCTATGCTATAAGCGGTCAGCGAAGTTATCGATTGGTTCTTCACGCGGGAATAGTTTTCACTCAATTTGGTCTACTATTTACTTTATACGTGGAATCATATTTATTTCTCTTTCCGGACTTCTTCATAATTCAACATTATAATATGTACGATTTTGAACGAACCCTATATTTTGACTTTATTCAACTGATAATGGATATACTATAGAAACACAGCAGCGGCTAATTCGAAGGTTTTATAGGCGATCGACCAATAGAGCAGCGCATCCTGCATCGATTGTAAAATATTTTCATTGTATTGCGGATTCGAATAGAGTATGGGCTATTGCATAGCATAGGGGTGTAGCCACACTGAAAAGAGTTTTTTCTCTCTGTGGACGGCTTATTCAATATCTGAGTTGAACGTTACACTGTGGTTAACTCAGTTCGGTCGCTGGTCATTTGATTAGCTATTTAATCTCTTCTCTCGCGCAACTCAACCAAGTTGAACATGTTCGCATCAATAATTAACCCAAATGGGTACCTACGTAATTTTCCCAGTAATTCCACTATATAGCAAACAGACAATTCGATTCCTGGTTCAAAGTTTGTGCCTTCCGGACTGATAACATGTACGTGTTATCAAATATCAACTAGTGATTTTGGCTTAGATATATTTTGATTTACTTCTCTCATTTGGTCCATTTTGTTCATGCTGATTTTATATTATAGATGTAATGAAATATCAATTCAACGGTAAGCTCAGTGAGCAAATCGTAGAAAAGTTAATCACATATTTACAAAGAAAAACCTATATGGAAGTTGCAAAATAGCGGAGACACCACTAATGAAAAAATCCAGAAAAGTCCTGCTGAGATCCCAGAGTGTTGTCAGATATTAGCTCATCGTTTTCTTGTTCTCCAGGAGCGGCTTTATTTTTTTTGTTCCTTGTTACTGAATTATTCTGAAGAAAGATTTCCCATTGATACTTCACACATTTTTTGGTGAAAAGATATCCAAATTCTTTTTACGAACATTTTTCCTGTGAAGATAGTTTGCTCAAAAAACTCTATATCACCAATAAATTCATTTTCTGTCTTGACTACACTTCTTTCTAGTTTTGAACTTTCATTTACTTTATAGCGTGGAATTCATTCTCTCATACCCAAAGTATCGATGAACATAGTTTCTCAAACTTCTTCGAATGTTAGATTATATTTGAATCCTATATTTTTACGACCTGAGCTCTTTCCGTCAAAATCGAGGATCTCAAAGTACTACTGATATTTTCACAATTTCCTTCTCTCCCAAGAGTTGGAACTCCAGAATAAATTGAAAATTATTTGACGATATCTATCGTTCATCAATGTTCATTTTTTGTTTTTGGATAACCCGTAGTTGTTTATCTGAGTTCATTACATTTTGTTGGAACATTTTGAATACATCCTTTCGAAAATAGATTTACTTTTTGCTTCGGGGTCCTGTCTAACAATTTTCCACCCGTATCCACTCCGTTGAATTCCTCTGCTTTTTACACGCTTTATATCAGCTTCACTTGTATGTTTGTTTGTTTGTAACCGACTCTTTTAGGCGCGATTTTGACCCACTTCCAGACGCACGAATGATTTGAAATTTGGCAAGTGTACATCATTCCGGTGACAATGCATTAACAAATTTTTGTTTGAAAAAAAAAACAAAATGGCGGCTCCAATAAGTTTTGTGATTATGGTCCGATTCGCTTCAAAATTGGTATCTGAGGGTTTTCGTGGTCAGAGATTATGATTTTGTTGTCAAAACTGAAAAATTCAAGACGACGGCTCCAGAATGGTAGACGAGTTGTGTGATTATGGTCCGATTCTATTCAAAATTGGTGTGAGGGGGTTTTTGGGGTCCAATATTATGATTCTTTTGTAAAAATTGAAAAATTCCAGATGGCGGCTCCAAAATGGCGGACGAGTTTTGTGATTATGGTCCAATTCTATTCAAAATTGGTATGTGGGGGTTTTTGGGGTCGGAGATTATGATTATTTTATCAAAATTGAAGGATTGAAGATGACGGCTCCAAAATAGCGGACGAGTTTTGGAACGTAGTTCCTCATCGCGCGTTGCGAACGGGGGCTAGACGGAATAAATTAAGACCAAAAGTTGTAACGAGACTTTCGCTATGGTTATAAGCCGCGCGGCGTGCGCGTGTTTCTCTGCTGTCTCTCTCTCTCTCTCTCTCTCTTTCGTTTCGTCTTTCTAATTCACATTGAACAGTGTGGTGTCACGACGATTATTTTTGTTGAGTGTATACAGGTTTTCTGTACAAAATAAATAATAAAAAATAATAACAATAATGAATCCTGACAGTGTTTCTGCACAAGTTCCGGATATTGTTGATGGAGTTAGGTAAGTAGAGATTTTATACAGACAATAATAAATGCTTATGTATTTTTAGCAAGTACGCATTATAACCTCTCTTTACTATTATGCTAACCAAGTCATACGCGTTATAATCTCTACATTATTGTGTGTTTAGCAAGTGTACGCGTCATAACTTCAATAAATTTAAAAGCAAATTATATTTTAATATTACAATATCAATGCGTATGTATTAAGCAAGCCGTGCGTGTTCTCACCTATACGCTGCTGTGTTTACGAAGTCGAGAGAGTATATATATATATATATATATATATATATATATATACACACTCTGTTGTGTTTACAAAGTCCCGCGCATCTATGACGTGTACGAAAGAATAGACAGACAGAGTGCATATATATATATATATATATATATATATATATATATATATATATATATAAAATATTATTATAACTTAAGAAAAATAAAATTTTATTACACTTCCTTCACTAATTAATCGAAAGGAACTACGTTCCATCTGGGTGTCCTTTGACACCTCTCAAGTTTTTGTGATTATGGTCCGATTCTATTCAAAATTATAATAGTTAAAAAAATTAAATAATAATAATAATAGTTTGAAGAACTAAAACACGCTCCAATAGAAAACAAAACTGAAAAGTTGAGAATAAATAATAGTTTAATGACTAATAAACACGCTTTAATAGAAAACTAAACTAAAAAGTAGTTTTTTTTTTTTAATGAGTTTGAAATAAGAATACAGTAATTAACAACAGATTCATTTCATCGCAAAAAGCGTGGGGTACTTTTTAAGATATTTCCATAATGATTCTACTTTTACCAATATCTGTCCATGAAATATCAACAACAATTGACATTAAGCACCCCACGCTTTTTTGCGATGGAATAAATTTGTTGTATATCACTGTATTCTTATTTTAAACTCATTTAAAATTATTTTCTACCTTTTAGTCTAGTTTTCTATTAAAGCGTGTTTTTTAGTTTTTAAACTATTATTCATTCTTCCTGATTTACCCAAGTAACACAAGTTGGAGTATAATAAATGAAAGTCGTATTGGTATAACGCTTTACCATATATCATATACCTTTTTGAAACCACGTTGTTCATTATACCCATAATGAATGTGATGAATACCGGGTGTCAACAAATCTATTAGATAAGTCATAACTTCTAGAATATTAGGTGTATCAAAATGAGATTTGGTAGAGGTAAATGGTATGTGAAGAGGAGATTTTTCTCATATTTTTCACATCACGGTCACTTCCGGTTTCACCTCGACAAGTTGTTACTTACCAACCAATCATTGTTCAATGAAATTATTTGGTACTCACTTCTATAAACACTTCGCGCGACAAGCTTTTTGAAACCCAATAATTCAACAGAAAATTATTAAATAATTGTCAGCGATAACTGAAACTCATTTTAGTTTTAGTACACGGCTCAAATAAAATCTTGTCTTTAATTTTTTTTTCTATTAGTTATTATTCACTTCGAGTATATATTAATTTGAAGAAAAATTAAAGTGAAATTTAATGAAAATTAAGAAACTTTTACTATCTGCTCATGAAGCTTATGTCACTGTCATTACCTAAGTGAGGGTTCTGTTTTCCAAAGAAGACTTGATGAAAATAACTGCAAAATATTATGCATCATGGCTATCCATGGCACATTTGATATAATTAAATAAATTATTATCCAGTATTTTCCTCATTAATATTTATGTTCCTATTTTCAATCCAATCGCGAATAAATTATCAACGGCTTGTCAAAAAATGGTCGCCATTTGAAAAATAAAAGACACGAAAATGTAATTTTGCCAACTTGTCTTATTCCTATCTCTGATACTAGTCACTATAACTTTGCGATTGTACTTTTCTGACCTGAGGTCCTCAGATTAGTTAACGTCCGATCATGGCCACCTAGATGCCATATTAGAAGTGACTCTAAAAAAATTAAGTAGGCGTTGAAACTTTTTAAAATGTCATATTCTGATCCAGAATTGTCTCAGGGTGTTCCATTTAAAAAATTCAAAACCGGAGTCATTTCCGGTGAAACCGAAAGTGACCGGAAAGTGAAGAATATGCGAAATTTCTCCTCTTCACATACCATTTACCCATACCATATCTTATTATTATACACCTAATATATAAGTTATGACTTGTCTGATAGATTCGTTGACACCCGTATAAAATATATGCATATTGTAGTGAAATAACGTATATACAGTGCTCGCCTAAAGTCCCCCCTTACTAATTTTTGAACCACCTGGTATATCGCAACGAAATTTGGAACCTACTTTTTCATGAAGAAATCACAGCTAAAAGTTTCAAAATGGCGGCTGAGCGCTATTTTCAATATTATTTTCGAAATGTGCTCATAATTCTCAACAGTTTTCTCCAATACACTTTACTCCTAAATTCAATTGTTTTCGAAATATCAACGTTTGAAAAGTGACATTCCGGTTTATAATGAAGTATGGATTCCGGTAAAACATTTTGCTAACTAAACGTTATTATTAATTTGTAGTTGAATGAATTCGACTAATAAAAGGCGTAAAAAGAGTTTATTAAGATTGAACACTACCGCTTACCGGAAAATCTCGAAGCATACGAATGTGTTCTGTAAATTCACAATCGAAACAAGTTAGTTAGCTGGAAAGTTATAATTTATTTTTAAATGACACTTTCATTTAACCCCAACAATTATTTCATCAAGTGTTCAATGTGGCCCCCTACTAAATCTTGACAATAAAGTGCCCTGTTATAAATAGCTTCTCTCACAATGATGAAAGTCTGTTCATCTATTTCTTCACATGTATCTATTATTCTGCGTTTCAACTCTTCTATTGTTTGGCATTCAGTGACGTAGATTTTTGACTTCAGATACACCGAAAGAAAAAAATCTAGAGCTGTAAGGTCCGGAGATCTTGGTGGCCATTCTGTACTTCCCCTGCGACCTATCCATCGCCCAGGAAAGTTTGTATCGAGGAACTCTCTAGCCATGCGATTGAAATGAGAAGGTGTCCCATCCTGCTGAAATTTAATTTCAAACTCTTGCTGATTGTTTAATACGATTTGTCTCATTCGAGGTTCAATTTCAGTTTCTAAAAGTTTTCTGGAAAGAACTCCTGTAAGATTGCCTCTGATGAAAATCGGTCCAACAACGCGACTGCCCAAAATGAAGTGGCGATGAAATTCAATCGGGCTGGACGGGACAAAAGACCAATTGAAAGTACAAATATCATGAAAGTGGTTAGGGGTGGGTTGAACAAATATCTAGCTGATCTCTTCCTAATAGAATATTTTTGCAGAAGCTGTGAGGTTTAGATAAAGGGGACGAGATGAGCAAGATCTCACCGACAAAATTATTGAGGAGTCTGTTAAGGATTGGTTGAAACTGGTTGAGGCCAGATACGGTTATTCTTTGAATCGAAAACATGCGATGACATACAAAATTAGTTTTCTGTTCTCTTATCCATATTTTAATATCGTTATTCTGATGGTTTTGATTTATTATAATATCTATTGAGTTTTTGTTACCGATATAGCATATGAATTGAAGGTATAAGTTTTCCGTGTTTGTATAGAATAATAAACATAAAAGAATTATGTTATATATTTTTTTCGTTCTACAGTCTTAACGAATTCAAAAGAGCTCAACATGTTGATAAATATAGTAATCGAAGTAAATTAAAGAAAACATAACTGAGGCACTGAATATTCAAGTCGAATAAAAAACGTTTGATGTAGGGGTGAAAATTGGTTCACAATATACGTTTAATAATTTAATTTGGATCACGTATTTCATTGGTATTTCATAGTTGCTTTATTGGACGCTCGTGGTGAACGTTTACATTTGTTGGTCTTATATACGTTTATTAATTGCATTTCGATTTTTATTCGTATGTAATACTTGTTTATATATTATACTTATATTCATACGTATAGTTCGCGGACATTTTTTCCTATAATAATCGTTTATGTTTACCGTATATAAACGTATGGTTTAGTGAAAAAAAAACGTATTTTAAACCAAATTGTGTTACTCGGGTAATTTCTATGTCATCCCTATGACTCAGAGTAGTTAATCTGATGGTTGATTTTCAGAATCTGAATCTTCTAACATCCCTTCAGTATGATTTCAAATTCGGTCTCCTAATCGCAAAATCCAGTAGAACCCCGATTCATATCGATATAATCGAATTTACTGTGAAATCAAAGGATAAAATCACAAAATGGCTACAAAACTAACTTTTTTTACAACTTGAATCCCTAGTGCGATGAGAAACTACATGTTCTGTAACACAGAGTTTTCTACCCCGCGATGGGTAGGTTAGGAAAGAACAAGTTCCTTCAGGGAATTTGGCGGTGTATGTAACAGGTATAAAATATTTCAATGAAATATCGTGTAAATAAACCCTGGGAATGAATTAATTCCGATATAGTCTTGCAACAATAAACATACACACATGATATTGTTTTCCCCATGAGTAAACTTAATACTATAGGTATTTGGTATCTGATATTGAAATAATACTCACAGAGATTGTGAAAGGAACCTCGACAAAGTCTTGTTGTTCTTGAGTCCGTCCAAAAACTCCATGGGCATGTCGGTTTGAACACTTCTCAGTCCACAGTCGATGATTTCGTTGAAGAACTAATAACTATAGTCAAAAGTTATTGAACTGCTCACAAACATTTAGTAACACATAATCACAGGAGTTTATAATCAATATCGTTGACATTTTCATTGCACTTGTATTTTCATCAGTCATCTGGAACTGAACAGATAAATTCAGTTTGTACCATTTTTTGGGAATACCCCTGTATGAGTTCACTTTTTTCAATTGAACGTTAGGACTTTATTTCAATATATTCCGATATGATTTCAATATTTTTGTTCAAAACCATCGTAGGAAAAACATTAAACCTGGTAAAATATTTTGGGTTAATTAATGATTTGAAGTTTTTTTTCTATATTTAACAAAGCAGTGGCGTAGTTACGATTGAATTAGTGTTTGACAACAGTTAGGCTCATCGATACTCAACCAAAATCAAAACATTTCATATGCCTGAATGTGAAGGTTCACAAGATATTTGCAAAAACCTAAAGATATGTCCTGAGGAACTATTGAGTACGAATATCATGTCCTCTGTACTATGAGTGCATAATACTTATTTCCTACAGCATATCGAAATATTTTTCAACCTCTTAATATTTTTTTATTTTGCGAGAATTGAAAACATAATACGAGTAAGACCGACAAACTCTATTTTTATTTCCCATATTATTACCCATACCGTCAAGGTATGTTTGAAAGTTAATTTCTTCTTGAACCCGCGTATATGAAACGAATTGGAATGATGGCTCATTTGAAAACTTCCTTCGAATATAATTTAAGTTCATACGTACTGTACGCAATGAACCAGTTTTCCATGATTACTTTGAAAGTAGACGTGCATACCCACACAAAAAAGTTATTTTTCATTTCTATATTTTCCTTGATTGATCAATAAAGAAAAACTTCTGTGAATTATGCTCCGACGTAAAATTCATTAGAAGAATTGAAGCGGCTTATCTTCGTCAATGGCAAATAAAACTTGAAACCTTAACTCTCATCTTATTGAAATATTATGGATTTGAGGTTGAATTTCAATTTGCCTTGATAACAGACAACATAGCGTGTCTACGACACTGACTCGTGAAAATTCAAAGTCAAAATCATGTTTTCACATTATTCAACTTCTAGTGGTCCACCAATTTTATTTTTCTGTACACGCGTTTTCACGAAAAAAAAAACAGGTTGCACATCATATGAACCGCTTTTCTTGAAATGATACTCACCCGTATGATGTTTCCAATTCTCTCAACATTCAAAAATGTTCAGGAAGCTGAAAAATATTTTGATATGCTGTAAGAAATGGGCATTACGTGATTATACAATGATCCGTGACACTATATCAAAACTTTTGCGAAATTACTATCACAAAGTACACAAGAGGTTGAAATTGATGATGCCCCCAGTGAACCACTTGAAACAACCACAGGAGTACCGCAAGGGACAGTATTGGGTCCAATATTATTCCTTAAATACATAAACGACATTAGTCATGTGAGTAACTTGAATGGTCATCTCATCTCATATGCCGATGACACTGTTATGATGTTCAAAGACGAAAATTGGAAAAAAGTCTACAAGAATGCTGAAATAGGGCTCACTAACATTCAAACTTGGTTATACCATAATAAACTCAGCCTGAATGTGAGCAAGACCAAATACATTACTTTCTCCCTCATTTCTGAAGACCAACCAAAAAACAAATTGCTTAAAATTCACAAAACTACCTGTGACCATGAAACATATTCCCTGAAATATCTTGGACCAACACATGAGATGGGACGAACAGGCTTCAATACTAACCAAAAGATTGGGACAAATGAAGAATAAATTCTACATCTTGAGTGATTTTTTGTGTGAAAAGAATATATTACTAATATACAAGGCATCAGTAGATTCGTTACTTCGTTATTGCATTGTTGTATAGTGTGGTAGTTTCAACAGTGTAATAAAAAGTCTTCAAACTTCGCAAATTATCATTTTGAAAATAATATTAAAAAAAGGTCGTCTATTTTCCACGCAACAAATTTTATGAAGTCACAAAAGTCTTTAATATTCGTAGCTTATATATTCATCAATGCCTCATAAAATGACCGACACAACTAAGTCTGAAAAATCTAGAATCACTAGAAACACTCTTAACCGAAAGTTGGATATACCACTTTCAAGAAAAGTCACACAAAAAGATACGTTTTTTATTACGGACCAAAATTCTATAATTCATTGCCACTCCAACTGAGAGAAATTTCCAATATAAAAAAATACAAAATCAAAATCAAAGAATATATCCTGAATAACCCCATGATTTTCTGCTTCTAATGCCGTTTTTCTCTGTCATATCTCTTTTTCTTTAAATATTTTTCCCAACATTCCAAATCTGTCACAAATACTCCCAGCCTAGGAATTTTCCGGAAGGATAACAAAACTTGCAAATACATTAACTTTCAGCATATATGAGTCCATCCCAACTACCAAGGGTAGCAAGGGTAGCACATTACAAGCAGATTTGCTTAGGTGAACCCTATTAGATAGGATGAAGAACATATATTTTACTGAAATTCATTTAAACATTGTTATCACCGCTGTATTACTTACTTGAATAAAATTGAAAATTGAAAATTGAAATTGAAATAGCACAGAGGAAATGATGTATGTACTCAATACTTCCTCATTATCTGATAAACCTCTTCATTAAGGCATATGGAATGTTATGACTTTTGGGTTGAGTATCGATGAGCCTAACCGATGTCAAACACTAATTGGTTCATTCACCTACCGAAAAAAAATATGAAGGAAAATATGGCCACAACGACCGTATTCACACCACTGCTTCACTAAATATAAAAACAAAAACTTCAAATCACATTAATTAACCTAATAGTTTCAATTTTCTTCCTACCGGCGGTTTGGAAGAAAAATATTGAAATCCCAATTTTTTTCGTTTTTTTGATACACTGTATCTCAGATAAGATGCATAAAAGGGAACTAGCAATTTGTGTTCTTCAGACTAGTGCATCCAGAATGAATATGGAAGCTCTTCGGATTTGTGAAACCAGTGAGTCGAGTCAGTGAGGGTTTTCAACTCCGATTTCGCCGATTTTTTGTTATATTCAATTATTGAACATCAGAAACAATTTTAGGGTAGAGCATTCAAGTAGGTAGGTATCTATTCACATTGTTTGAAAAAAAAAATCCAAATTTTCCATAGAATTTCAAGTAAATCTCACTATTTTCAGAAATTTCGTATGTGGAATAATTTATGGATGACGAAGTTTCGTTGATTAATATTAATTATTGAGTCATTCGATATATAGCCAATCAATAGAGATTCTTTCGTGACAAAAATACTACCAGGAAACCGACTGTGCCATCATAGGAAAGACGGTCCGTAGTTATATCCTGTTATGTTTTTTACTCCCAACTATCACTGCTTAATTTGTTATAAACATTTATAACAATTTTTTTTTTCAATTCTGAGAGTTGAAATATAGTACTACAAAATGACTATCCTCATTTTGCGTTGAAATGCTGCGGAACAGGTGAAAAATACTTGCAAACATGACCGAAAACCGGCGAGTGCATGAAAGCGGTTCAGGAGTGTGGGTAGAGCAGCAGATTCATAACGGGCGCTAGCACTCGTATTACTATACTTACGCTTCCCCGATTCTGCTGCTCTACCCTCAACACTCGGCGCTTTCACGAACTCGCCCATTTTCGGTCATGTTTTTCACTTGTTTTGCAGCATTTTCACGCAGAATGATAATTTACATTTTGTGGTACTATACTTCTACTGTTGAAATCTTTTTGAAAAATTGGAATCGGACCAATTATGACCATCCAGGTCCACTGCAATGAAGTACATTGAAAAATCAGATTGCAATTATACGGAAACTAATGATCTGACACTCCTCTTTTTCACTCATAAAGTACATATTAATCACTACTATATCGTGAAAAGTTTGCACTACAACTCAAAAAGTGGCGAAGTTATGAATTTTTTAAATAAAGCTGATTTTTTTGTTTTTTCTGTTTTTTCTCCGTTAATAATAACCCGATCATGTTGTGCTATAGTCTAATCAACAAGTTCAAAAACGTGAAAAATAGAGATAAAGGTCCTAAAAATATGAGCGATGGCTCATTCGATTCGGAATCACCTCTAGAAAAATGTTTTTGAAGGATTTTGGTGCAGGTTAAATATTGCAATTGTTTTTTGCACTTTATTATATATAGCTATTTTTATAATTTTTTTCTGCTTCAGAAAAAAATATACCGTTGGTCGATATTTGTTTATAACAAATTGTTAAACTAATAAACAATTAAATAATTAATAAAAGAATGTTTTTTTTTGCTAAACTATTTAAAAGTGTGAATTATGATTTTTAAAAGAAAAATTTTTTCTTAACTGATTATTTAAACAATCGAAATATAAAAAAATCGTTTTTAAACAATTGAAAATTGAAATTAGGAAAATTTTTTTTTTCAAAAATCATAATTTTTTGTAATCAACAAAATAGCAAAAAAAATTTTAAAAAATATTGAATTTCTCTATTTGTTTATAACAATTTTATAAACAAATTACGTAAAAAATTCATAACCTATGTTAATTACTGCTATTGTTCAATGTGAAAACAGGCATAGCTAAATATTAATTGAAAAAAAAATTTTTATCAACATTTTTTTGATTTTTAATTTTTCAATAGTTATAAAAAATCATAATTAACAAATTAATCAACTTCAATGAAAATTAACCGCAGGATCTCATGAAGTACATATATCAAAAGGGCTCCACAAGGTTTAAAATTTATAGGCCAATTATTTATACCTTTCATTCCATTGTTTATGCCAATGGAGATTGGGAAAAAATTTGTTAGTTAACAATTAAATAACTTTTTGAAAAATGATGATTAAACTTTTTTTTCTTCAGGGCTCGATTCTTTCAAGTGTTAAGAAGATACTAGAATTTTTTCAAATTTTTATAATCACATTTTATGTTATAAAAAAATTATTTTTATTGCTGAACTCTCTTTAGCGGCGGCGCGCGCATGCTGTAACAGCCGCGCGGAGCCCTATTTTCAACGTCAAATTAAAATTATAAATAATGGAGATAGAGTTCCGGGAGTTCAGACTTTTTTATTGGAAATTTCCTCTTCTTCAACGATCTTTTTTCAAAATTGCTTAAATGTTAATATTTTTCAAGTTATTATTAAAAAACGAAATATCATTTTTTTTTCATCTTGTTTTGTTAATAACAATTGCAATTTTCAACTTGCACCAAAATCCTTCAAAAATATTTTTCTAGAGGTGATTCCGAATCGAATGAGCCATCGCTCATATTTTTAGGACCTTTATCTCTATTTTTCACGTTTTTGAACTTGTTGATTAGACTACTAGGGCTCATTTCCTTTGTATTAAGATTCTCTACAATACTCGATAGTATCGAGATTACTTTATTGGTTGTCAAGTTACAAGTCAAAAAAGAAAAAAAGAAAAAAAAATGCTTTTGAATGTTTATAACCAATTAAGCAATGACAGTTGGGAGTAGGAAATAATAATAGGACCGTCTTTCATATGATGGGATAGTCGGTTTCCTGATAGAATTTTTGTCATAGAATCAATAGACCAGAAAATCTCTAGTGATTGATTGGTTAACTTTTGAACGATTCGACATAGGACGATGAAAAAAAACGTATTGAATGATATCACCGATACTACTTTTTGAAATGAAAGACATTGTTATTGTCCGATAGATGGCGCGGGGGCACATCTACTTAACAATTTCAAATAGCATGGGGGGTTAAGTGAAAAGACAGCTCAATTATTTTTTCATCAATCTAGTTTTTTTCAATTTTGTCAATAATTTTTTTTACAATATGCGTTTGAAATTTCAAGAATAACAAAATTTAAAATGCATATTGGGAGAAAAAGAATTGACAATATTCATGAAAATTAGATGGTTGGAAAGAAAATTGAATTTCTATTTTCAACGATGTGCCACTTGACCCCTTATGCAATTTGAAATTTTTAAGTCGCCATCTATCGAACAATCACAATGTTTCCTATTTCCGAAAGAAGTATCGATAATATCATTCAAAATAGTTTCGGTCCCGTTGTTCTATGTCGAAACGTTCAAAAGTTAACAGCAAGGGGTGAAGGGTGAAGGGAAAAGCCGCACTCGCAATTGTGACTCCGTAGAACAACCTTGAAAGAAAAATTTAATTACTTGTTCAACGATGTGCAAATAGACCTCTATGCCTTTCGAAATTTCCAAGTTAATGTGCCCACAGCGCCCTCTGTCGAGTAATCGTAGGGTATCTTCTCTCAAAAAGTAGGACCGGTAATACCATTCAATAATTTTCACATCTCATTGTTTCACACCAAACCGTTCAAAAGATATTGAAGAAACGGTTTATACTTTTTTTTGCTTTTATGCTTCACGGATTTGAAGGGTGATTCGGGAAAAAATATGTATAAGCCCTTTTCAACCCCTTATAAAATCAGGTCTGGATATGCCATTGCTTTCACCTTTGTATACATTTTTGTAATCATTATTTCCAGGTGAGAAGTTACAAACTGAACACTGGAAATAATCGTTTTGCTCGGGTACAGGGATGTTACCAAAAAGGTACATTATTAGTAAATTGTCAATATTTGCCAAACCTTTGATCTCTGAATAATAATAAAAAGGATGAACAAATATACCGAACACAATGTTTTGTGTTTAGGTCTTCGAAAAAAAAGGAGTTTGATACAAATTTGTTTGATCAGAAAAACTATGATATTATTTCCGAAACATATCGCTCCGAATAAAGGGTAGTTTCATCAGTCTCACTTTCACTGTCATTGTTGGATCCTTCACTTAAAATTGAATCGTCAACCAATATGTTGAAAGCATCATTCATAACAAAAGGAAAAAAAAGTGCTACAGAAGGTGTTTGGGAAATTTCGATATATAATTATACAGGTTCCCGGAAAAGCCTACGAAATTATATTAAAAAAAATATTTCGTTGGTGAATATATATATATATATATATATATATATATATATATATATATATATATATATATATATATATATATATATGAAGAAAATTGATCATAGGTTGTCATTTCAAATCCTTCAATGTCACTCGAAACGTCAAAGATATAACACCATTCCGACAAATATTTACATATTTTACGTTTTTACGTTCATTAATCAATTACCTGTAAGTACTTCCTTCATTTAAATTATTTTTTTCCTCAATAATGTAATTTACTTATTTTAGGACCCTGAAGAAGTTTCAAAATTGAAACGAAAGCTCGGTCCAACGTATTAAAGCGTTTTTCATAGTTCAACACTTGTGCTGACTGAAGATCCCCGTTATTCCCCACTGTTTATATATATTCACGGGTTATGAAACGTTATAGGAAGAAAAATCGCCCAATTATTCGGGGAGTCCCAAATTCCGGCTTCTTAAAGGTAACTCATGAAAATGGTTTCCACAAATGGTTCAGGATTTCATAGCAGCTAGATTTTGCAATGGTTTAATTTTTGATTTGCGAAATTGTAAGAGGTTTATTCATGAAAAAATTATCAATAACAATGTAATATAACTTGATGTATCAATTTATAAGAATAAAAGTGAACCCATTTGACATGAGACAGGCTTCGAAACGGAAACTCAGCTGTCTAGAACAAGTCACTCATATAATGTTAGGCGTGACATTATCATCAGATCGTCCAAATCAGGAGGAGGAGTGGAAAAAATTATATATTTCAAATAACCCAATGGAAAATCAAGTAGTGATGAATATGGGGCACGAACTGGCCACCGAATCGGACCTATATATTAATCCATCCATTTGGATACGTTCTATCCAGATATTCGGTGACAACCTGAGAATTATGAGAATAACCATCACCTTGTTGCCACGTGTCGTTTTGCTATTTGGATACCTTTCATCAATTGGATCAAAAGTATTTTGTGAAAAAAATGACAACCGTAAACAGGACAGCAATCAAGCCAATGTGGCTCCCAATAATAATTCAAACTGCTTCCTTTTTTATCAATTTTTGTTAAATACTTCCCCTCAAGGATAAAATACAATATAACACACGACAGTAGAAAAGCTTTACCTGTTAGTGTAATCAATCAACATTCTCCACTCACAGGTAAAGTATGTTTCTACTGTCTTATATAATACACAACTATTTTTTTGTATAGTCAAAGGTTTTCAATGATTTTTATTTCTCTAGGTAGTTTGTTGTAGAATTTGGGACAATTATAAAATTATTTCGGATATTTATAATCAATATTCCTGGTGATATATTCAATTTGAGGTTTGAAATCACCAAACAAATATTTATTCTTGAGAAAAAAACAGTAAACATTCTTGGATATAATAGATATCAAATACTGACAGAATTCTACTTTTCCAGAAAAGTCCTTCACATGAATAATTTCATAAGTTTATCAGTGACTTCGTAAATTGATGTCTACACAGTTTCCGTAAGAAACAATCTCATATGTCATCACTGATTCCATATATGCCTGATGTACGATTTTGAGATAATAGTGACATACGATTCTGGAAGAATAGTGAGAGTTGATGTGACACTGATGAAACAATCTGGGATTCAGAGTGAGATGTTTTTCAGAAATCATTTGAACGCATCAAACTTATGTATCATATATTGTTTTAAATATTGTTACCTACTCTTATTAGTTTTTCTAACTCAACAATTCTGTATTGAAATACGTTTTTTCTAAGAAATGAACACGGAATATAAAGAAAGTGCATTCTTCTTATTTCGTTGATTCTTTCACATGAATATTAGTTTATATATTTGTGCACCCAATTATACTTTCATTGGCAGCATGGACAGAACGCATATCATTCTCCTTCCGAATGAATTCTCACTTATATTGTTTACGCAGATACTGAAAATGTTACAATTTCAGCTCTGTGTGGTAAACTGTATATAACCCTTCTGTCCATATCAGAAAATATATCTTTCTGAAGCATAAAACAATATTCCCAGTCATAATTTGATTCAGTCGCTTCCTTCTGCCCAATAAATACCCAAGAGAATTAATGACTTCCATTCAACTCACGTACTCATGAAGTTATGTTTACGATGGATTCATATGCTTCCACATATACTGCTCATTGAATAATTGCATTCAACCTCATAAAAATAATAATTTCCAGAATAACCATATTTTTCAACGATTCAACATCAAGAGGGGTGATTAAATATCAACTCCAAAAGTAGCTATGGTGAATGAGGGGTTTTATTACGCTCTTTATTTTATGGCCATCAATCAATCCCGCAATTTGGATCGCCATTATAGGCCTTAACGTTTAATTATTATCGAATTTCTCATCCAGGGCAAGAGTATCAAATTTGCTTCATCATTATCGATTTGAACGGCAACCATTATGATGGGGCATCTGGAAAAAAATGGAAAAAACACGAAATCATCGTATGCGAGGGAAACTTTAGATATTCTTGAATGTGCTGGAATCTTTCATTTCTCACAATAAACCAAAATGATATGTGAGAGCTAATATACGTTTAAGTCATCCAATTTGTTTTATTCTTATATGAATTTCTGGGTGAACTTGGCTGCAAGCTACTTAACCAGGTAATTTCAAAATAAAAAATTCATGGTGTTGCATTTGGCACACATTTATGTGCCTATTAACAGATGAACATGAGTGTGAACGCTGATCAGCCCACGCAAATATTTTCGCATTCTCCTCATGCGATCTGGGCGTTGTTGAATTTCCACAAAATATTAAGAACATTTGTACCGCAAAGTTTCATATAGACGTATTTGAAGTTTCATGTAGACATATTTGTCTTGAACTTAGTTATTTTGATGATTAATGTCATCGTGTTACTATGTCTGAGGCATTGATAACGGAAGGCAAATATGTTGTTTCCATGTTATCAAACAAGCGGTATTGGAATGAATAATAGACGAAATAATAACAATAATAACATTTTCAGCAAAAGTCTTCATAATCCATGTTTCGCTATAGGAAAGAAATGGAAACACCTCACTGATCAGATGGATACATGCAATACTTAGAAGAGGAATCCTCATAGCTGCTCTCAGAGATGAAACGGTCAGAATAACAGCGGAAAAAGGTTGTCCTCAAGGCGGGGTCCTATCGCCTTTGCTGTTATCTGTGATCACTGACCGTTGATGATCTGACAGTCAAGCTACATGAATCTGGAATCACGACTCAAGGTTCCGCCACTGACCTGGTCGTCACTATTAGGAACAAACTTGACGGGATAATATCCAATCACATGCAGACAGCCCTGAATATAATCAGCTGGTGCGCAAAGGAGGTACTAAATGTAAATCCTAGCAAAACAGTGCTGGTTCCATTCACAAAGAGGCGTGAGTTTGAACTGAAAGTCCCAACCCTGAATGGAACTCGGCTAACTTTCTCCAATCAATTCAAATACCTGGGCGTCATAATCGACCAGAGACTAACATGGAACATATCAAAAATATTATTTCCAAGGCTACAGCGGCAACCTGAACGTGCCGCAGAGTTTTTGGCAAGAGATGAGGTTTGAAGCCAAAAATGATATAAATGTTATATCAAACGATTATCAGGAATATGGTCACCTATGCCCCATTAGTGTGGTGGCGAAAAACCCAACAGCATTCGGCACAAATCAAGCTGCAGAAAGTGCAGCGGTGTGCCTGTCTAGGAATCACAAGGCAATATTCAAGTGTCCCACTGCAGCACTTGAGGTTATGCTGAATCTTTCGCCACTGCACTTGTGTGTAATGAAAGAAGCGGCGAAAAGTACCTTCAGACTGCACCAGGCATCAAACTTGAAGGTTGGAAATCTGATTGGACAAAGATAAGCGAAAGTGCTTCTGAGCCCATTGCCAAAGGAAGCTGAACAGCTTCTCGATTTGGACAAGAAAGACTTGGAACCGGTAACGGGAATGCTCACCGGACTGAGGTATCCCCTCAAAAAAAATGCATAGATCATACATTGAACCGTGTCGTTACTGTGAGAACTTTGCGGACCACCTGTTTTGGGACTGCCAAGTGTTATTTTGAAAAAGGCTTGAGTTCTTCGAAGGGGTTTCACTAACGCCCTCAGACATCAGAAACTGGGCTCCCAGGAAACTGGGATTCCGAAGAGATGGGGGATAATGTACAGAAGAGCCATATCGACCCCCCTACAATCTACAATCTACTTGAATTGGGATTCATTTCATATATTTATATATATATATATATATATATATATATATATATATATATATATATATTTGGTGTTTCTCGAAATTTTTGCGCTGGCTGTGAAATGCCGAGGAAGGGCCTGAATGTCTTTCTCTTTGAGACTCATTAGCTATGGTATATTCAGGAGATCTGAGGATACCAGAGATTAGATCCGTGAAGATTGTCTCTATATCGCGTGATCTATGATTCTGCCAATTTTGTCGGTGACACATTTTATTTAGGGAAAGAATACCTTATATTATTTGGTATCTGTTAGTTTTTGGTAATTTGTGGAAAGGGTTTTGTTGATAGTAGATAGATCTGTAGATTAGTGTGGTGATTGAAACTTGTACGACTTGTTTTCCATTATAATAATTCTGTTTCGAAAGTGACTAGTAATCATCTGACAAAGCGGAAGACGATTTGGTTGGGGCGCACTACTCAAAACCAATTTTTGAAAATTTTGGGCCCCAAAATTGATCTTCGCGAAAATTATACGTTTCCTATATGCATAATTTTGTGTTCCCTCACTTTGTTATGGTCTTTACATCGAAAAAATCCGAGTGGAAGACTTTTTTAGTAGGGCCTGGCCTCAGGGTTGACCAAATAAACAAATTGAAAAACTCGCGGAAGCGAAAAATCAAAAACTGCACTTGGGTTCAATCTTAAGCTTCCAAATTTTGCATGGAGTTTCTTCAGGGGCCAAAATACCCAATTTCTAAAGGGAAGACTTTCTGACCAAATTTTCACCACTTTCCATCCCTTCGAATTTCTTCTATTTGCTCTGTTTATTCCTGGTAATCTTTTTTGTTTGAACATTTTTCTCATGGGTAATTCAGTATATAAAGTGCAATAAACTTGTTAATATAAATATAAACTATATTGGAAAAAAATATGTCGAAATCATAGAAAAAAGCCCGTCTCTTGAAATGAACACCAAGGAAGACGGGAAGCATATATTTATATTTTGTAGAAAATGATATCACTGAAAATTAAATGTTTTTGTTTCCCAAGTGTACTAATAATTACAGAAGTAAATCTTTTGTGATTTCTTTATTCGATGTGGAATCATCTGCGACTGAAAGATAAACTTCAGTCACTAGCTTCCATTGTTCAAGATAATCTCCTGGGGGTAGTCATGTTGAAAAGGGGAATATTCTCAATTGAATATTAGATAGATTTTTTTTCTGAAAATTGAAAAAACTACGACGATAATGAAGTTATATTTTGTGATATCTATAAAAAAACAACTTCTTTCCCGGCTGAAACCACAAAATTTTTATTTTCACTCCAGATTTTCTTTTGAGTTAGGGTCCTTTCACAATATTTATCAGATGTGGTTTAATGTCTAGCGTTTCTTCAACTACTTCCTGTTGTTTTCTGTTAGATATTACAAATAACTTAATTATTCTCGAAGATTTTTCAATTTTCGGAAAAATATTTCTGTTCAATATTCAATTGAGAATGTTTCTCTTCTCGAAAAGGGAAACATTCTCAATTGAATATTAAATAGAAATATTTTTCTGTGAATTGAAAAATCCATCATGAATAATTAGTATAGCTTAAAAAACAATACTAGACATATGGAAAATATGAAATTAATCAGCAAAGCATGTAATTTGTGTTTTATGTTTGAAGTGACGAATTATGTGGGTTAATTAATTCGATTTATTCAGCTTTTCTGCCACGCTGTCCCACCTTTGATCAGTTTCTGATGTATTTTCGTAAATATCATTACGTTCATCCCATGAAATGGTGTTAATTCTTCAAAATCAAAATATTAACAACTGTCGGATCAAAAACAAACCAGTTCGTTTTCGAACGATCAAGCGTTGCTATGTCCTGTTGACTGCTCGACATCGGTAACCAATCAGGATACATCCCCTTTCACTATAGGTTTGTTCTTAAAGCGACGGAGCGATGTACGCCACGCGATTTCAAAACAAACTAATGCGAGCGCCCCCTTCCATTCGAAGTTCAAATGGGACACCCAGCTTCATTATTTGAGTTTGATTTTTCCATCGCCGACGCCTGCTCGCGCGATGGATGTTTACTCAGGACACGGCCTAAGTCAGTCATAACTCACTTCTGTTGTAGTAACTTGGAGATGACTTCATAAAAGTCTAAAACGCGCCAACAGATGAATAGTGGCTCCACTTGCTTTGATCTTACCTCAACCACCCGTCGAATGATACTTTCGGGTAGATTCCGAGAGAAATACCACCTTTTGAGGACGTCACCACAAGAAGACTTTCAAACAAGTTTGATAAATCTTTGCTGGCCATGGTCCCCTGTTGAGTTTCTTGAAGCAGGTATATGCAATGGAGTTTGTTTTTCTCGGGGTTTTGGTTTTTTTGTGAGTACCAAGTCTGGAATTCGTCAACGTTTCGACCGTGAGCACGGTCTTCTTCAGTTACTAAAAATACATTTTTGGTTGAGACAATGATAGAAAAATGATGATGAAGTGGAATTACCTCAGAAGAATTAGCCAGATCATTTTTTCAGGATAAACTATTGAAAAAGCAGCAGATAATTATTTTCATGAGACATTTTACCCAATTATATTTTTTGTTTCATCCTCTTCATAGTGTTGTCGGGTATGAAACGTGATTCTTTGTTATAGTAATTTTTTCTTTTCAATAAAAACTCGAAAGCAATTCGATAAGGAGGCTGCCTGATGCACAAAAAAAACAAATTGTCGAATCAGATGAAATTTATTTGAATCAAACAAATAAAAGTGTCGTATATGCTCGACAAAATATAATTTCGAAATGGGTAAAATTATTTCTTGGTATTGAATCAAATTTGAAGATTTAATCAACTGAAACTAATTTGCATGAACCAAATATCTTATTTGACCAATTCTATCCATAACTCGTTTTGGCAGAAATGATGTTTCAACCACGTTATTATTTTGTTGAACCGAATAATCAGATCTACAGAATTTGCAAATTGCTTCAACAAAAATATCCATTTAAACAAGTATTTATTTCGAATTGATGAATCTAATAAAATGTCAATTCAACAAAATAAACTATGATCTTCACTGAAAGTATTTACTCAAATTAGTAATCATTTTGTTAATCCACTTAATTGACGAATATGGCAATCGAGCATGAGAGCCTTCACCAGACATTTAATTCCAGGTCGCAACGATGTTAGACTCAATATGAGTTGGAGTTTATTTCAATAGATGAACGGGTCAAGCCAATAAGAGCGACCAAATAAATCTGGTTGAATTAACAAATCCTTTTTTACCGTGTGTGGATGTGAGAAATATTGTTGGCTTGGTGGAGCGACTTGAATTGTTGATAGGCGGAAGTTCATGAAGGATTCTACTTCGGTTGTTTGAAATTGATGGTTTTATACTTTCCTGGGGATTTGACGTCTATCGATTCTGTTATAGATGGCGTCATGAAAGGTGCATGTGCGTCGAAGATTATACACCAGAAAGGATAGCCGAGTTCGTCGATTTCATCTGCCTTTTCTCTCGCTCTCCACCTGCAGCGTGACGTCACCGCGGCACCACTACGGTTGGTTTGCCATAAGAGCCCATGCATTTTCCACGATTTTTAAACCCTTTTATCTTGGTATTTTCAAAATGAAGCTGTTGGTTTTTGGGGTGTTTCTGCTTAGGGTGTTAATTCACTTTAGCTCCATTGAATTTCCAAGACTGTAGATGTCCACCTTTTCTGTGGATAATCCATGAATTGAACTGATGCTAAGCGCTTTTTGAACCCCATTTTATGATAGGGCACTTCGTTGTTCCGAATTATTGAGAATATTTGTGAAAAATTTGGGCCCATTATAATAAATAGGAATTAATGAGTTGTCTCTATATTTTCATGGGATAAAAATTTTGATGAGATTTTTGAGAGTTTGTTGATGGTTCTTACAAGAAACTACAGCTTCCAGGCATGATCCGAAGTGAAAACAGCTTGAACTCACTTCCTAAGGAATTTTGTCAACGGTTCAGCATTTTTTGAGAGCTATATTTACCTCAAATATTTTCAATAAGTCGAAAAACAGTTAAAAAACAAGTGTCCTATCACGAAGTCGATTCAATTCTCACTATAGATGCTTATGGCACTATAAATCCATTGAAACGAAAGTCAAATGATTCAGCCAACATAAACATTAGAAGAACGACGGAAAAATGTTACTTACAGAGTGAAAAACCGCTGTAAAAAAGTAGAAAAATACATGGGCACTTATGGCGGATGCTCCCAAGTATCCTGGTGACGTCAAATGACGATGCAAATCTGCGCATGTGCAGCTGAAATTTGGCCAATATACGAAGATATGAAATGAGTGATCCTTTCATTGAGGATAATCATCGGATGTGGGTAGTATATTTTAAATTAGATTGTGGTTGATTTTCTTCAAGTTAGTGAGGTCGGTTCTATTATTCAAGGTGTCTGTATCTTTCTTTGTATAATCATTTCGAGAAATCCACTTTTTCCAGTGTTATATTAGGTGGCAAGTATTTTCGTTTTCTCGTAGTTGAATTCGTTATTTCTACTCTTTTCATGATTGTCCACGGCAGTTGATGCGGTTTTTGCATATTCATGTGATTTCAAACAATTTTCCAGATATTTACTGAAAAGCATGGCTGATGGAGACTTTTTATTTGATGTTGGTTCATTGCATAGAACTAAGTGAGTTTTTTTTTATTTGGAGGGATTTTGGGTTTCACTTTTGGTTTGGTTATGGTCGAAACGTCGACAAATTGAATCTATTTTTCCTCCCAACAGAAGACTTGTTACCCACAACTTCCGATCGAAAAGTGTGAGGTTTACACAAAAATTGAATTGATTTTTTTGTTTCTAATGGATTTTTCCATTTTTCCTGACTTATGATTCGTTAGCTCAGAATCGATAAACATATTCTGAAATCTACCTTTCCGACTGGCCGCAATATCGTTTTTCATTACCCCAGTCGAATTTTTTTATCAAATATCGTATAAGTATTTAAAAAAAGTGAGTGTTCTCGGTGCCAGATTGATATCTACTTTTTTCGGGAATGAAAAAACTAGATCGAGCACAATCCAATCGATGGGCCTAATTGGATTGGCCAAATCCGGATTTCAAAATGATACACTATTGCCACGAGAGTGCATACTCGTGTTACGAAAATGTACATTTCATAACAATCCAATTTCGTTAGATGATTGAATGGAAAACAGCGAAATGGCAGGAATTACCAAAGTGTTGCGAAAATCTGTTGTGTGTTCACATTGGATTTACGTCGAATAACAATTGTGAATTTCATGATTTTGTTGAACAATTATAAAACCCAGGTGATTGAAGCACTCGAAAGTATGTTCCCTTTTTGTGTAGTATGAACGTTAAGAGAATTCCTGGATCAGTAAATATCTTGACATATCAATTTTCTATCTTCCAATCGTTCTTTCCATTCAGTTGCTACAAAAACTGTTACTGATTTCGAGAAAAATATTTGGATCTTCTTTCCCTATCAAGGTCAAGTGTAGCCTAATGGGCTCCAACTATAAGCCAATCAATAGAAATTTTCTGCTCTATTGATTCTGTGACAAAAATACTACCAGGAAACCGATTGTGCCATCATACGAAGGACGGTTCGTAGTTAATTAAATCCTGTTATGTTTTCTACTCCCAACTATCATTGCTTGATTTGTTATTAACATTTAAATGCACTTTTTTAATTTTTTATCGTTTTTTACTTGTGACTTGAAAACCAATGACGCAATCTCAATACTTTCAGTGGAAGAGTTGTAGAGAATCAGAATGCAAAGAAAATGAGTCTCAACGCAACTCGATCGGATTATTAGCAACGGAGAAAAACCCGTAAAACAAAACAAAAATCGGCTTTTTAGAAAAAATTCATTATTTCGCCACTTTTTAAGATGCTTTCAACGACATAGTAGTGATTAGTATGTAGTACATGTGTGAATCTCATTTTTTAATGCACTTCATTGCAGCAGACCTGGATGCGTTATAGGTGGTCCGATTCCAATTTATCGAGAAAAGAAGTATGGTACTATAAAACGTATATTCTCATTTTGCGTTGAAATGCTGAAAAATAGGTGCAAACATGGGCGAGGGCGTGAAAGCGGCTGAATAGTGGGGGTAGAGCAGCAGACGCGGGGAAGCGCATGTATATTAATACAAGCGCGCTACGCCCGTTATTATTCTGCTGCTCTTCCCCCACGCCTGAGCCACTTTTATGCATCCGCCGGTTTTCTGTCATGTTTGCAAATATTTCTCACCTATTTCGCAAAATGAGAATAGTCATTTCGTAGTACTATACTTCAGGTCTCAAAATATTTCAGAACTATTCAAGTCGGGCCCCGTACGATGCATCCAGGTCTGCTGCAATGAAGTGCATTCAAAAAATCAAATTGCAATTATGCCAAAACTAATAATCCAACAGTGCCTGAGCTTTTCACACATGAAGTACATTTCAATCACTACTAGTCGTGAAAAGCCTACTTCAGAACTTAAAGAATGTTGGTGTTATGAATTAAAAAAAAAAGTAGATTGTTCCCGGTTTTCCACCGTTACTAATAATTCGATTGAGTTGTGCTCTGGCAAATTTTCTTTGCATTTTGATTCTCTACAATTCGTCGCAGTGCTCGCTATTGCTGAAATGTGAAACATATCGGGACTGTTGCTTTGGGCATTTTGCGATCGAGGAAATTGAATTGGAGCTTTATAATGCTACATTATTGATTGCTGGTTTTGGTTTCCAGTATTCATTGTTATTTGTCATGTGAAAAATATAAAGTTCATTGAACAATTCATGAGTGACTAATGAAAATTGGTGTATTTTTTCAAAAAATAATGCTGATTAAATGTAATTACATACTCGTGGGTGAAATTGATGAATAAAGCAAAGTTCACGTTACATAACATTGAAATATGTTTTGTGGGGTGTTAATGTTTTTGAAGTCTGCCTTATAATATGGGCTCGTATTGGATAACTTTGGCCGTTAGTTCTCAGTTCCTCAACATTTCTCACATGTTAACTCATAAATATTATAAATTGCATTCAAATATCGACAATTTTACAATTTATTTTGATGGAAACTATCAAAACTTGGCTTATTATCTAACTGTGGAATAATTCACGGGTCGCAGAATGATTCGGTCGCTAGGCGCGCCACTGTCGTGCACACAGCGAATATTTTCCACTCACAACTATCATTGCTCAATTTGTTAAACACATTTAAAAGCAAAAAATCGCGTTTTTTCGTTTTTTGCTTGTAACATGGAAACCAATGGAGCAATTTTGATGGTGTGGAAGAATTGTAGGAAATCAAAAAGAATGAGCCCTAGCACAACTCGATCCGATTATTTGTAACTCAGAAAAATTAAAAAAATCTGCTATTTTTTTAATCTTAATGACCCTACCATTTTCCAAGTTGTAGCACAGGCTCTCCACGACATAGTAGTGATTGATATGTACTTCATGTGTAGAAAACTCAGGCGCTGTCGGTTCATTGGTTCTTGCATAATTGCAATTTGCATTTCTCAATGCGCGTTATTGGAGCAAGAATGGGTGCGTCATAGATCGTGCAATTTTGATTTTGCAAAAAGATATCGCAAGTAGAAGTATAGTACTACAAACAAAACGTCTATTCTCATTTTGCGTTGAAATGCTGAGAAATAAGCGAATAAACTTGCAAAAATGCCGAAAACGGGCGAGCGTTAGAAAGCTGCTGAGTAGTGGGGCAGGGCAGCAGTTGTGGGGAAGCGTATATATAGTAATACAAGCGTACGGCCCACAAATTATGAATCTGCTACTCTACCCTCACTACTCAGCTGCTTGCACGCGCTCTTGGTCTTGTTTGCAAGTATTTCTCACCTATTTCGCTTCATTTTAACGCTAAAAGAGGATAAACGTTTTGCAGTACTATACTCCTACTTGCAATATGTTTTTGAAAAGTTAAAATCGGATTTCCGATAACGCATCCAGAGTTACTACAAGAACGTGTATAAATTTTTTTCAATTTGAATCATGCAAAAACTGTTTATCTGACAGTGCCTGAACTTTTCACATATGAAGTATCAATCACTACTATGTTGCAAAGAGCGTGTGCTCCAGTTTCCCTCCGTTACTAGTGATACGATCGAAACATGCTAGGGCTCCTTTATTTGCAACCTGTGGTAGAAGTCCATTGTATCTCGAAGTGGAGTGGTATTATTTTACGAAGTAGAAAAACTCGAATTCGTCTCCACAATTTAATATTAACAATCGATTAGTTGAAAGATGGTGGAATGTTAAAAACCATCGATAAGGTATACATGTTTCGCACCTCTATAAGTTCATCATCAGCGGAGAATAAACATTTCTACAATAAAAGAATAGCAAAGAACTTAATCCATACGTAGTGTGATTCAATAAGTGCTACTTACATGGAGATGAAAAAATTATGTTATAGATCAAAGAGTAATATTATTTTAAGTCAAGAGATCATATTGGGACAAAATGAAAACTCAAAATATTTGCCTTTGAGGGTTGTGTCCCTTTTTTTAAATTTAGGAGGGCTAAAAACATTACCCGATGCAAAATACCAAGACGACATGAGGACCGTGAAAACAATGGTAGCAATGACTGGTGATTGACAGCACACAAGGAGCCGTCCATCTGGCAAACTGAATTGTCAAAAACCAAACCATGGAGCGGCGACAGGAGAACACCATGCACGAAACAATGATGAAATAGAAGCAAATCCAACCAAAGCAATCAATATTCCATGCAAAGAGCTCAGATGTCACATATACATATTTATTTATTATCCATATATATTTATTATTTATTTGCATTTTGATTCCTCACAATTCTTCCATCAAGAGCATCAAGATTGCTTCATTAGTTTTCAAGCGAAAAACGAAAACAAAACACGTTTTTGTGCTCTCTAATGATATAACAAATTGAGCAATTATAGTTGCGAGTACGAAACATAAGAGAATATAACTACGTATGATGGTACAGTTGATCCTGGTTATATTTTTTCACGAAAAAATCTCTAATGATTGGCGTATTACGGGAATAACTGGACACACGCCTATTCGCGATTGGTTTGACTTTTCAACGTCAGTTTGGTTTGAATTTTTAACGTCAGTTTGGTAAATATAAAATTGACATATTGGCGGTTCAAACATTTCATAAAATAAATACAAAATTGAATGGGAAAATATCACAGCTTTCCAAATTAGTAATAACATACAGGATGTTTAAAAAAAAAGTGTTTCAATCATTTTCATGAGTGTCCGGAAGGAACTTACTTTTGAGCCTCTCTGTATGCTGAAAGTGAGATCCGATAGGCAGAATACCTAATTATTCATACAACTATGATCGAAATTGCATTATTTTGTGAATTTGCATTGTGGCAAAATCGTTATTTGACAAAAAAAAACTATCGCGAAAATTGTCAAAGGAGTTATCAAGAAAAGTTATGAGGAATATCCTATAGGGATTCCGAAAATGAATATGAATATGAATAAACGGGGTGATCCATTTGAAATAACAAACTGGCAACTACTTTCTGATACAAGCGGCATCACTGTATTTTTCTCGATTCACTCTTCAGTGTTATTTATAGATTTACATCTTGCAGATTGCAACTTTGCTGATTTCCTCTGATATTCCTTCAATATAAATCAATATGAGATGATTCAGTGTTATTTCCAATTCTCATATTCGACTTGGCACAATTCTGTAAAATTTTATTGGAATGATGTATATGGGATATCGAGTTTGAGGTAACATGGAATTGATTTTCGTAAGATTATCTTTATGAATTCTTTCATCACTAATGGTAAGGACTCTCTGTTTCAAACATTCAATTATGGCAGTTCTCTGGTAAAAGGAGTGATGCGAAAAAGTATAGAAATATTTCCGGGTTACTAGATTCCATACCGATTACTGGACAAATTTCCATCGGGATTTTCATGTTTATCCTGTTAAAAAAAGGAATACACGATTTCCAATTATGGAAAAAATAACAAAAAAGTAATTCAATCCACTCAAGTGGAATTTTATACATGCAACCTTAATCATTGACTTGTGCTAGCAAATTATCCAAAAATAAACATTATTCTCCGAGTGCTTATCGCCCATTACCATCAAAAGTGTGTAATGCGGCATAAAAATTCAAAACCTGAGGAAGCAAACGCGGATTCTTAAACCGGAGGCTCTTGAATGAGGAATGTAATGGGGTGGATTTTAGGGAACTCCTACAAGGATGAAAATATGCTCGCAGTAACAGTAAATGAATATTTGTGCATATTTCACCTTGTTCTCAGGTAACCGTAAACTCTCAACTGAACTATAAAAATATTCAGATTTCTCTTATAAGAAATTATAAGAGTTTTTATTTTATATAAAATTCCACTCCAAAGTAGATTTTCTGCGGATGTTATGTGTTAAACTAGTTTCCCTGTTTTTTTTTCGTGTATTGTGGTATTGGTTCTCGAATGGTCAGATTTCAAAACTTTTCAACAAAATCGAGTCACGTTCGAGTCATCAACGACATATCAGCTGAAGATGACGAATGGGACTTTCTGAGGACTAATACCATAATAAATACGCTGAGAGGAATCCGAGAACTCGGTTGAATTTCCCCCTTGAAGGGTCTAATTTTCTAAAATGCTGAAAAACTATTTTTTCATTTGTAACAAAGACCTCAAATAGCCATGTTTATGACCCTAATTTAGAAAATAACTGTTCTCCCATAGAAACTTTCAACCCACATTTTACCTCCTTGAAGGTTGAATTTTTGAAAAATCCTGAAATACGTGTTTTTTATTTGAAAAAAATAGCTCAAATATCAATTGCCTTGACCCAACTTCAAAACCAGAGATGGAATATCTTAGTGGGTACCTATGCCCTTTTAGGAATACGCTCTCAACATTCCAGCGTTTCAGGTCCAGCGGTTTGGTCTGGGCGTTGATGAATCAGTCAGTCAGAACATGTAATTGTATGTGAAAAACAATATTATTATGGTGTTCAAAGAAGTGTCGTCTTTTTTCAATTTATAGTTGATATAGTTAACAAATTTTCCCTGAATCCCCTCACTGTGATTTGGAGAAAGCCTGAATAACAAAGTTATTTTTGAATAATATTTTTGCAAAATGCCACTTTACCGTCCTATTTTTGTTTATCCAGAAAACTTATGATTACCATCTTAAAAACGTATCAGGAGTCGCAATTTCGAATTTATTTTTTGGTCGAGGGTTCTTGGGTTTGGGATTCTTGTGTTGAAAATAGAACTATCCCATATTATACTAGACGGTTCGCCTCTGGCCGGAGGCATCTTCAGTAGAGTTTTATTTTTCCTTTCATTGGTTTTAAATTTTTTTCTTGAGATAATTAACAACGAGATCTGTAAGTTAAAACAATTTGAGTCATGGTGAAAATGAAAATAACAATGGCTGACATGTGCAAGGAAGAAATTTTTGGTCTAGGGAAAGGGTGCGGTAGAAAAATGATGTTTTTACATACCTTCTCGATCATCATTGTTGAGATGACTCATTTTATATGGTCTATATTTATTGTTTGATAGTGTTGTAAGTTTTGCTGGTTTCATCCGAGCAGAACAGTTGAGGAGGACGTGAAATTGGCAGTGTATTCGACAGCGAGAGCAATGTCTTTATCTTTCAGTCGCAGATTATTCCACATCTCATTTTATGAACAACTTGTTCATATTTTCAAACAAATCATTCTATCATACGTAAGACACAAAAGTAATGGAATATAATATCACATATGTATCACAATCTACCTTGTATGATGATCATGTACATATTTATTTGAAAACTTTCAGACTGCACGCATAGCAAACAGGCAATCCTGCCTAGGCTACTGCGCCGGATCTGAAATTTTCATCATGAAATGAAATTGTGAATCTCATTGTTAATTCTATGTACCTCACTAAGCGAGAATAAAATTGAATTGAATTAAATGATACTCCATGACAAGTTTTAATGTAAAAAAAACTAATTTCAGAGTTTCCACAAAAGAAATGTTTCTAACATTTATCCATCTTTGCAAGGAGAGATTGTTTCTTGAAAATGTGTTTCCCATTTTTCCCGGTCTTCCTGATGATCGCGAAAGCGTGAAATTGATTTTTGTCGGCCAAACTGTATTGAAGACCTAGTTCAGCCCCATTCATCTATATGAGTTCTCAATTAAGACTGGAATAGAAAATTAACAACCTGATCCTTCCTCAATATCTATCAGATGTAGTTCAATGTCCAGCGTGGCTTTAGCCGGGAGAGAAGTTGTTTCCTGTTAGATATTACAAAAAATTACTTGATTTTTATCGTGGATTTTTCAATTCACAGTAAAATATTTCTATTCAATATTAAATTGAGAATGTTTCCCTTTTCAACATGAATACCCCACAACAGGATCTTGGGAACAAGAAACAAAAAAATTGTGGTAAAAAAACACCCTAATGTATATATATATATATATATATATATATATATATATATAATATATATATATATATATATATATATTTGAATCCTCCTAATTTATAGGGTTACAGGCATCCAGCTTGCTCTTCCTAAAATGGGGGGCGAAGGGATGTCTCTGCCTGGTGTGGGGCAGCTTTTTAGCTTAATACAGGGATTCTGTTTTGGGATTTGAGAATTTTGGATCTGCTATGCTAAAACGATTATCAGTTTCGTTCGATACGAAAATTGATGTTTCTCCTTGCTAAGATTATTTTATTTATTGAACATTTTACTGGAAAATAGATGTTTTCAAAACATCTCAAAACTGGCTGTAACCGGAAGATCTCTTGAGAAAGCTCAATAATATAGTTCTGACGGAGAACTATGTCATTTTCAAAGAGGACAGGAGATGACATATGTATTGTTACTTTATTGTTGCTTTCTATCAGCCAATGACATATTTCAATGGCTTATTACCTTTTGTATTGAATTATAAGTTGAAGAATCATTACGTTTTCCTTTCAAAAACGGATTGAATAACCCAATCGATCAATCAATCAATAAACGAGTGTGGAAGATCACCCAACTGCTCAGATTACTTTCCGAATAGAGTTTTCTGGGAAAAAGTCTATTTATTGTACTTAATTCCGCCTTCACCACTTCATGTAGTTTTTTTATATAACATGAAGGAAAGCAATAAAATCAACGCAGTAGGATAATAATCTAAATGATATATCATGCAGAATTCAAATGGAAAATGAATCCAATACCATCGTGCTAGGTCAGAAAATATCAGAAATACTGAGACAGGCATAAGGCCTCGTTCTTGAGATTGAGTTTCATAACCGATGAAAGAAATTTTAAACAAACATGAATCATTTATGGAAATGCCAGGATATTCGTAAAGCACCCCATTTTGGAGGATTGTCGATATCATTAAATTCTCATATTCAATGCTCAATCGAATATCAGAATGCTCGTTCACAGCCAGTGCAATGTAAAACCCGCAACAATGATATTTTATTTTCCACACACCGAGTAGAGCGCAACTTGTGCACAGTTTGCGATTCAGCTTCAAGCCACACAATTCACAATATCAGTTTCGTTCCAGCATGTTGCTCCCCAAGTATATCTATATCAACCATTGTATATTCGCTGATGCAAGAGTTTATCGTAGAGTGTGACACTTTCCATAAAACGATGTTGTGCCAGCAGTATCATCTGACGGTAAACTTATTTTATTATATTTCAAGTTGAAATAGCGTTTCCAGGAATTTCAGGCATCTGCAACATTTTACATTCCCCAATAAGTTAATCAGATATTCATATTTTTTTATCATGGTGTTTGATAGGGATGATTTTTCTCCATGTTTAGCTGTCACGTATCACAGTGTTAAGGACATGATACTTTCCTTATAGAAATGAACCCCAATATATTTGGCGAATACGAATACCCTACGCCACTCCCTGTTTCGACATGCGCTTGGTTGACGGCAAAATTTCAGAAAGTGCGGGCCTTGGATCACTCAAGGATCTGGAATGGATCGAGGTGTTAATGACAATTTGTACGATGAGCCCTTCGCCAGCGTAATCAGATTCAAAGCAAGTCAGAATATAGCAAGCGATACTGATAAATTCCAGAATCCAGTGGAGTGCAAAGAATCCAACGAAACAATACATCCCTTATTTTCTGATGTAACAGTCCACGAAAGAGACATCATAGGAGTATGCGAGCTACTTAAGTGGATACTAGACTGCAAAACGAGTCGATACTTGGATAAAAGAGGCACAGTTGGCGACATACTGAGAATCATTGAATCATTCGTCATCAAATGAATATGAAGCAGCCAGCCATTGCCAAAGGAAGTGACGTAATTGAGTCTGCAGAGTCACCAAAAAAACTAATCAACCTGGTCCAGCAATAGTCGGATACTGTTCATGGTAATTCAATTCGACTGCTACTGATGGAATAAAGATGAAATAACCGAAAATTCATCGAGGCCGTGGTCCTGATGTACTCGTTCCGAAGGTGGGCCCATGAGATTTGGTGTGAATTATAGAAAACTCAATGAAGTTACAAAAAGGGACAGCTACCTATCACTCCGAATAGTTGACACACTAACCACATTGGTAGGCATTGGGAGCGGATACTGACAAGAGAACATGCATGAAGACGATAAAACGTTTACCTCTTGTAGTGGACTATAATTCCCCGGCGACTTCCCAGAGATCGGTGAGGCTAACCTGGTTTATCTTGATGATATTATGGTTATGCAAAGGAGTTCTGAGGAACCTCAGAAACTGTCGCTATTCTAGGAGCAAGATGATTCCTCAGGTCACAGTCTCCAGAAAAAACAACCATAAGAAATACACATCATTGAAGATTGACTGAGACCAAAATATAAACACGAAGTGACATGCTTCCAAGGCCGCTGCACTCATTATCGTGGAAAGATTTGCAGATATCTCAGCTCCACTACATAATCTGATCGGGTGAACTTCAACTGGTCCACGAAGCTTTTCGCAAGTTAGCATATTCATACTTACACTGATTCGAACAATCTCGGACTTGAAGCGTTGTTATCACAAGTACAGGATGGCCAAAAAATGACCATCGTCCAAACCTGGAAAAGCTTATTGTGTCACGAGAAAAAAACTCCAAGCGATCGTCGGAGTGGTGGATTTTCTCCACAAATATTTGAATCGATGGAAGATTCTAATCAGAATCGATCACGTTGCCTTGGTGTGGCTACTGGAGACGAATAATACCAAAAGACAAATAACAAGAAGTTCAGAAAAGCTGAACCAGTACGATTTCAAGATCAAACATCGCTCAGGACGACATCGAGTAGAACGTATCCGGAAACCTGTAAGCACTTTCAACACATCGAATGTCATGCAGCAGATGAACGTGACCATCAACTGAAGACGGATGGACTACCGCATACATGAGGAAGGATAAAAAAACTGGTCAAAACATTGAGGATATTCTACTGATGGACCTCCTGAAGGAATATTTCGGACAGAGATGACATTTCCAAGCGATGTGGTCATAGTTGAATCGCTCGGATGCGTGAAATGGATTACTCGAATGGATTTGAAGGGCAGCTGATGGAAAGTTACCATGGTTCTAGGGAGATATCCTAGGTGCGGCTTCACTGATGGTCACGAAACAAGGTCCAGTGGTGATGAAGAAATACAATATATGTGTCCAATCGAATGGATTGCTAGTAATGGTTGTGACGGGTAATGGCAACAAATGTCCTTGTTGCTATGAGTTATTTCAGCAAATATGTAAGAACCAAGAGGCATCCGCAATAGCAAGATCATTGGAAGACGAAAGGTTCGAAATTTGAAGTACCGCTGGAGTTATATTCCGACCAAGGAAGTATTTTTGAGTCGAAATTGTTCAAGGAAAACCAGAACAATTGCGCTGCATCTCCAATTGAATGGCATGGCTGGAAATTTCAACCAATCCATGGACGAACATATTTCCAAAGTTGTGCGGAAATACTAAAGAGACAGCAAGAGCTGCTTATGAATAAGCTAACCATACCCGGCTGACATAACCTTCGAAACGAAACTCCGGTTGCACTGTTACTGTCCGGATCAACAAGAAGAAAATAGTGCGGGACTATACGGAAAAAGATGATGGCAGTTCGACGGAGGTTGATATTGATAATGACAGGATGAATGCTCGTTGTTATTCTAGAACCAATCCGGGAGGATTCAAAAAAAGAAACCATATATGTTATAATTCTCGTAGTAACGGAGATGTGAACTAAAATAAGCACCGTTCTCAGAAAAACCATTCAAGATTCCGTAGATGATCAATAGTGTAATTCCTAGTCCTAGGACTCAGGTAAAAACTGATCATCTGGAAAGACTGGTAAAACAATGGAACGGTAGCTTCTAATCAAGACGATCGAAATCAGAGGGGGAAGGGAAACATGTAACGATGACCACACGCTACTACGCTACTGCAGTTTTCGTCACGCGACTGGGTGATGAACGGAAATATTTCGTAAAGTACCAAGAGAAGGCTTCAGATGATGAAAGGACCTGGAATGGTTCGAAAAGCAACCGTCGCAAATACCCAAGGAGATAATGATCTGATATACTGCGAACGCGTTACTAGTGGAGTAAGATAGACAATGAGATTCAATACAACAACTGATATCGATTAAGTCCGAAGTCCAGTGAAGTTCGCGGTGAATTTACATTGAGTTATTCAATTGTCAGAATGTATTATTGTTTTGTAGGTTCGTAAATGAACGTAAAATAATGAGTTTCTTTTGAATAAAAATGAACTGGCTCAACTTTCGAATCAGAATAGTTTGGAAGTTGCGAGTCTTGGAATATATCGAACATTCTCTGACAATTGGTACAAATTCAATCTACAAATACAGAGCAGAGCAGAGCAGATCATTTATCTGATGACTTTAACGAACCATTGGGACCACGAGGTGCCAGAGTAATGGCAAACAGTGATGGAATATAGTTTCAGACCGGATGAGTGCTATGTGACACGCTTCAATGTCAACGTTATCTATATAATAATATAATTATAATTTGAAAATACTGGAAAAACACGGATATATAGCAATAAGGACTGAAAAGTTGAAAATAATAATAATAAAGTTATTGATCAAGCGTGAGGTGCTTTTTCTTCATAAAAAAAAATTTTCAAAAACTTTATTCATATTATTTCCTGTTCTTATTGTCATAAATGCGTGTTCTTTAGTTTTTTAGAACAATAATTTTATTTTTAACTTTTTAGGATTGCTACAGAAGACTAAATAAGACTACGGGAAAAAAACTCTTCGATAGATTCATCCACATGAGCTGGAAGTTATCAATAACTAAATTTTGGCAAATATGCTGAGAACCAGTGCATTCGCCATATCTTTGAGTTGTGAATAATGCTGAGAACGGCCTCAGTGCATTCACCAGATTTTACTAATAACCGCAGTAGAGTTTCACTATTCACCTCCTGGCGCCATCATCATATCAGCTCCAAAATATCAAATTATAGTACTATCATCCAAACTACATATACACACCAACTTTTTTTTCGATACGATAGTTAGAAGTAGGTTAAAATTGACTTCCAAGATTTGATTACATTATTTGTTAGTTACAAGTGAAGCTAATAAAAGCGTCTTAACCCTCAAGCACACGCGCTGGGGTGGATTCAACCCAGGCACTATATTTTCAGTTGACGGAACGCGAATTTGGGAAGAAAAGAGATACACTTAACAGAAGAAAATAGATACACCTAACATAATGATTGCACATTTTCTTTCAGAAATAATCTCGAGTACGGCTGGACCGATTTGATTGTTTTTTTTTAAATGAGCGTGATAGTCGAGAGTTTTTATGGGAAAAAAACTGGAGAAGTTGCCCGGAAAATTGGAAAATTCGGGAATGTGCATCATATCATCATTTTTGTATGCATAATTGATGATAAAAACGACATTTTTTATTTACTACTTTGTTTGACGTCGACCTATTTCTGCGACCAGGACTAAACACCGATGCCAGTGAGCACAATTCCCCTTACCGGAAAATTTACCGAATCCTCTGTTATTTCAGAGGTTGGGTTCTTTAACGAACTCAACATCTATGAACTCGAGACCACCATATTAACGTACCTTCCGAAGGACGGCATATCTATCGTCTTATCTCGTGCTCATGATGACATATTTGGTTGAATAAAAAAAAATGGCACATCTAAGTGTTTTTCCATGGAGAAGATTTTCATGATGTCTATTTCACTTCAATTAGCAACTAGGTGGCACTGCAGCGCCTCAACTTCTACACCGTTCAACCGATTGCCATGATAATTGGAATACACAGATATTTCAAAACGCGCTATCCATAACGGAATAACGGAAAACGCGATAGCGTTAACAATGCTTTGAAATGTTACATGAGACCAAGAAAAAAAGGAAGCAAATGCTTTATTTTCTTACCGACATACTCGGTTTGCTGAATCTCCATGAGTGTAAATATAATAAAAACACGAGCTACCTCGCTCATTCAAATATAACCGCTTCTCTAGGGACCGTTTTATGGGTTTTGTTATATTCCACCATTTGTGAAATGAAAACCGCATGACTTTTATATAGAATAAAAATGATTCGGTCCAATGTTTTATTTTTGTTAAAGAGGAGAGGATAATATGTATTACTCCGTGTTCTAATTTGTTCCTTACCATTTCACAAACTGAAGGAAACTTTATTTCTGTAAATGAAATGACATGCATGCTCTAATTCCGTAAGCTTCCAATGAACTCATACAGTGCTAGTCAAAAGTCCCCTCCCCCCCTCGTATCTTTTGAACGGGTATACTTATGATAATGAAATTTGGAGGGTAGAAATAAACGGATGTAGGCTTCTCAACTGGTCATAACAGGTGACGCAATAGTCATAAATGACGTCACAAGGCCACTGTGACCAATAATTTTAAATGGGACCCTATGGCAAGTGACAGCTCGTTTGAAAGGTATTGAAAATACCTATTCAGTCATATCAATTTTGTTCGGGTTTCGGCTGATTTTGATTGATAAATTGAAAAAATACGAAAATTATAGTTTCGCATTTAATTAATAAAGATTTTAAAGTACGCCGCTGGTTAATTGTCAAAAAGGTTGACGTTTTTGAATTCTCTACTTGTCAAAAGTGTTTATATCTTGAAAATTTACCCAAGCTATTGTTTAACGAGACGTTTAAGTGTTTACATAGGCAAAATGGTACGTACTGTAGCCGACAAAGTAGCAGCTATCTTAATAATTGGTGAATGTAGAAACAATTTCCATGCAGCGGAACGACTATTTAATGAGAGGTACCCCGATCGCCCTATATCGAGGGTTTATTTGAGGGAGCTTCTTCGGAAGTTTGAAGCATCAGGTAGTGTTCAAGATGCCAAACGATCTGGTCGACCAACAATTAGTGATGACAAAAAAATTGACATAATTGGAGAAATGGTAGTAAACCCTACTTCTTCCACAGCCCAAGTTGCGTCTATCTGTGAAGTCAGTCAAAGGACAGTACATAGGGTGTTGGCTAAAAACAAATTTCATCCATACAAATTAAAAATGGTGCACCAACTTTCAGATGATGACCCCGACCGAAGACTAGAATTCTGTGAAACTATGTCCAATAAAATGAACCAACAACCAGGCTACATACAGACAATTTGTTTTAGTGACGAAAGTACTTTCTTTCTCAATGGAAATGTTAACACTCAAAATGTGAGGTATTGGAGTGACACAAATCCTCACATCTTTCGTGAAAAACATACTCAATTTCCAGAAAAAGTAAATGTTTGGGCAGGTATTTTGGGAAACCACATAGTTGGGCCTCTTTTTCTCAATGCTGACTTAACCGGTGAATTGTATCTGGAGATGTTACAAAATGATATTGAGGCGTTAATTCTTGAAATTCTAGAAGATAATCCAGATGAATTCGACAACTTGAAAATAACGTTTCAACAAGATGGTGCTCCTGCACACTATTACGGTGCAGTAAGACGTTACCTAGATGAAGAATATCGTGGTAGATGGATTGGACGACGAGGTTCGATCGAATGGCCAGCTCGGTTACCGGACCTTACACCATTAGATTTTTTTCTATGGGGGTACTTGAAATCTAAGGTTTACGCTACAGTACCTGACAGTATTGCCATTCTGAAACAACGAATTGTTGAAGAATGTAAGGCAATTTCCGCTGACACACTGGGACGAGTTCGACAAGAGTTTAGCAATAGGATGCATTACTGCCAGGAAGTAGATGGAGCACATTTTGAACACTTATTATAAGAACTGGTTCTTAAATCTTTATTAATTAAATGCGAAACTATAATTTTCGTATTTCTTCAATTTATCAATCAAAATCAGCCGAAACCCAAACAAAATTGGTATGACTGAATAGGTATTTTCAATACCTTTCAAACGAGCTGTCACTTGCCATAGGGTCCCATTTAAAATTATTGGTCACAGTGGCCTTGTGACGTCATTTATGACTATTGCGTCACCTGTTATGACCAGTTGAGAAGCCTACATCCGTTTATTTCCACCCTCCAAATTTCATTATTATTAGTATACCCGTTCAAAAGATACGACGGGGGGAGGGGACTTTTGACTAGCACTGTATAATCATTCTTCTGAATACTACACTTTAACTATGCAAAGAAGACACGCGAAAGAGACATACTCCGCAATTACTCTAAGATAATCACATAAAATTACAACATAAACAGAAATAACAAGAATACCAATTTTTCGAATATAACTGAAATTATTTTCGTTAATTTTTTTACTTTATAAACCAACTTCGCGTTGCCTTCAAGACAAGGAACATCATATACTTGTATAACCCGACTTCACTTGCATTACGTTGCTCTTATGGCCTGTTATCAATATTTGTAGTTATATATACAGGGTGTTATCAAATAGGTGCGAAAGTTTTTAGGGGGTGATTTCTTGTCGAAAATTAAAGGGGGTCTTTTATTTAAACAAAAGCTCTGAGGCCTTTCCTTGAAAGGTTACACGCTTCCACAAATGAGAAGAAATTTTTTTTTCTTAAAATTGCTGAAGAGTTGAAGACATGTTTTACCAGTAAAGAGGCTACCTATCAATATTTTTTCATTTTGTTGTGATCTTTTAGAGTGGTGAAACATTCAACCCCTATTCCATTTTTCACCAGAACTTTTTAACGGAACAAAATTTCCCAATTTTGAAAATATGTGTTTAAAAAAACGATTACAAATTTTAATTTTTTTTGTATCGTGTCCCTGAAAGCAATAGTTCCCTATAGGAGAAATACATTGTGCAGGAACGGATATTCTGTGAATGGAATGAAAAAAAAATCGAGTAGGTGGCCGTACTCTTTGTTTGCACAACTTGTGACTTCAATCGTAGTATTTTAAAATCGAAAAAATGTAGTAGGTGGCTGTCAAGTCGCTTTGATTTCTATGTGGTAGTCGAGAGCTCAATTGTGTCTTCTGATTCTTCAATATGAATAATTACCCTAACGCTGAAATGGCCAATAAGCATTTTATGTATGGTCGTGCTGATGGAAATTCTTCAGATGCTAGAAGGCTCTATGCAGAGATGTAGCCTCAGCGCGTGATGCCTCATCACACAATTTTTGCACATATCCACCAACGTCTCTGTGGAAGGGGGATTTTTCAAAAACGAACAACTGATTGTGGTCGTACACGAGTAATAAGAACGGTGGCACTGGAAGAGGAGGTTTTCAATATGATTGAAGATTTTCGTAATTGAGTACAGAACAAATTGCTTACACATTTAATGGGGAGCAATAAACTGATCTGGAACACTTTAAAGGATCACCAATTGTATCCTTACCATATTCAACGAGTCCAGGCACTTTTGCCGCGAGATTTTTCCCGTCGAGTAGACTTTTGTCATGGAGTCTTCAAATGCACAATTTTTAGAAAACGTAATATTCACTGACAAATCCAACTTTTCAAGACAAGGGATTTCAAATTTTCATAACAATCATCTATGGGCCGAAATTAACCCACATGCAATTCAAGAAGGTCAGTATCGATATGAATTTTCACTGAACGTGTAGGTCGGATTTATTGGCGAAAATATTATTGGAACGTATTTCCTACCGTTAAGGCTAACTGGTGCAACCTATACAAATTTTCTCCAGGAGCAGCTTCCCATTTTACTTGAGAATGTATCACTAGCCATTCGACCACGAATGTGGTTTATACACGATGGTGCGCATATCCATTTCTGCATAACTGCTCGTCGAGCAGGAGCAGGACCTCACCCTTGGCCTCCCAGATCTCCAGATTTGAACCCCTTGGACATTGCATCTGGGGTAACCTGAAGACCTTGGTTCATACCACTCCCATTGAATATGTGAATGATTTGAGAAATCGCATCATTGCAGCCTTCGAGACAATCCAAAACACACCAGGAATATTTTAACGTTTGCGCCAGTCTATGAGACGGAGACTTGATTCCTGTCTAATGATAAGAGGTTGTCATTTCGAGCAGTTTCTATAACTCCGATCCGTTCGATCTTGTTGCCTTTTGAATTTTGTTTTGTTTGTATTTTTAATTTGATGTTCCATTGAAACTGAACATGGTACTGGTACATGCCTACATTGAAAGTAAAGACAAGCGGAATAATTTTCAAATACTACAATTGAAGTCACAAGTTGTGCAAACAGAACGTGACAGCCACCTACTAGATATTTTCGATTCCATTTATAGAAGATCCGTTTTATATATATATATATATATATATATATATATATATATGTATATATATATATATATATATGGAAGAATTTTCTTGGAATAGGTCCAAATGAAACATTAGCATTACGACATACTGCGGTATTTTCATTTACGTTTCGTCAGAAAACTCATGCCATTCTCAAAATATCTTTCAATCAACCTAACCTGACATGCATACAGACCCTCCAGTTGAGATATTCAACTAAATCTGTCCCATTTCCATGATAATTCTATTTTATTATCGGAAATGTTCCAATTTTTTATTTTTATTTGACATTATCAGCGAGATCGGAAACCCTTAACTTCGTATAAGCTCTCTTTCAGAGTCACATCATCCATATCGCAAAGGAAAGAAATCAATAAAATCTGGAAATCATGTGGACGTGAAAGGGATTCTTATTGAATACATGGTATATTGGTCATAAAGCTTATTAGTTATCTTTCCATCGGGTCCATCCCCGCCAACGAGATTAATTTTGTTGTGGCGGAATGTATGTTATAACTGCCATAAATTCTATCCCTCGTCATTGTATGATGTTATCAGAACGGCCAGAATCAGAATTAATCATATTATCGCATGAACCCAAGCGGATTTCGCTGAATTTCATTAGTAAAGCAACATTTTCCTCAGAAAGTAAACAATACCCACAACACAAACTCGAGAACATAAAGTGAAAGAAACCTCTTGGGTAATCACTGCCCACAGCCGTTCCAAGAAAGGGGAGTTCATGAACCTTCTCATCCCCATATATATGTTTCTGTTGAATATTTTTTTTAAGCACCTGGCCCGGCTTGACAGGTCGACGAAAGTCTACCGATATTTGAAAACCATCAACGTCGAGCTCGGTTAGTACTTGGAAGGGTCACTCATCCTGTCGGGGGAGACTCACATTGAAGGCCGAATATCTGTAGCATAGTAGGCTGCAGGCGATATATCAATGAGCACGAGATATGGCGATAGATAGGCCGTCCTTCAAAGGGGACGTTAAGATGGGGTGGTTTCGAGTTCATGGATGTTAAACCCCTTTTAGAACCCTACTTCTGGCTGAAAAAAATTTCAGTTTGGGGGAAAATCTGCTCACCGGCGTCTTTGATTAGCCCTTAGGGCAGAAATAGGCCGACGTTAAATACATGAAATAAAATAAACAAAATGAATTTTTTTGGGAAATTCTTAACAATTACTGTTTGTAAGGAATGAAATGCATAGAGCACACAAGTCGTCTTCACAAAAAGTTCAATATAAATTGAAACACAATTGGTAGACAGGCGAAAAACAACTACTTTCCTAGCAAATACCACGCAGAACGTTGAATGATATTCACCTGACAATCCATGCAAACTTCCATATAAATGGATATTGTTCGCAAATGTTTCTTTCTGATAAGCTCGATCATGTTTAAATTCATGTTGTGTGTCGCTTCGGCCAGAGCTCTCCGGATCCCTGGCTGGCGACTACTCCGTACTGATGAGGGCCAAAAAGCCTGAAACCGGTATGCGGATTGTTAGGCGGACACGACATGAATTTAAACATAATCGAGCTTATCAGAAAGAAACATTTGCGAACAATATCCATTTATATGGAAGTTTGCATGTATTGTCAGGTGAAAATCATTCAACGTTCTGCGTGGTATTTGCTAGGAAAGTGGTTGTGTTTTGCCTGACGGTCTACCAATTTTGTTTCAATTTATATTGAACCTTTTGTGTGTGTATGCTTTATGCATTTCATTTCTTATTTTCTCCACATTCATATGTCTTTTTCTTTCATCAATTACTGTTTGACTTACACTCGGAACGTTTCATGTTTCCGAAACAATTATCATGGATTCATCCTGTTCTGAATGTATATTTCAGTCTATACTTGAATCCATTCACATGAGACCATATATGGAAAACTGGAAATAATCCGTTTATGAAATTTCTGGAATTATCGGGAACGTATGGTGTATTCAGTGACAATATTTTCATTTCAATGGCTTTTTTGGATTCCCATCATGATTTCAATCCGATTCATCAAGCTACGGTGTACCGAAAATGAATCATTCGATTGATATAGAAGTCGGGCATTGGCTGGACATTCCGCACGATGGGTTGAAGGTTTGAATGATATTTAATTTTTCAATACACTACCCGAAGATTATTCCAATTATTCCAACGATTGAACGAGAGACGAATGTAAATTCCCACATGCATCATCATGCATTATATATGTTCATTTGTTAAAGCTGTACCGTTGATAATATGATCAGCCAGGGATTAGAGAAAGACGAAAATGGTACTTTCCACAGAATTGAGATATTGGAAAAAAGTTCATATAGGTAGAGATCTGCCAAGCAAGATATATCTATACCGAATTAAAACAAATGAAACAATATTGCTACGAGTCTGGTGCCATTTTATTGGAACTCCTGAACAACTAATTATTTTTCCTTTAATTTCACAACTCCATAGTATACTTTGATGATACAATACTTGTTCACGATTACAATGCTCAACAATATTCCCAAGATTATCTTTTGACTAACTGCGACTTCTGACTGACTGGCTGGCCTGTCGCATATAACTCGCTATATATAGGACGGCCAAAATTATTGAACAGTGGCGATCGGGAATATTCTATAATGTCATCGCTAAGAGTGGTTTTTTTCTCGAGTCGTCGAATGGCGGTTATCGAACATTTGAAGCTCAACAACATCGGTAACGGCCAACTCTCGAAGTTTCTAATGGCGTTTATCGAACATCTGGAACAAGACGTCACTCCTCACGGTAGGGCTGATGGTTGTCACAGCACAGAAGTGATTTCCGTAACAATATTTTTGCGTCTACCTCTGCTTCAAATATACTTCGATTAATATTTCTCGATTGCGTAGGATATTTCAGGCTCAATGAAGTCTGTACCATTTTTAGAACTTCATGAGCACTTCTCAATATATAGAGCAAGTAAAGTAAGTACACGATGTCTGATGAAGTGACACCTGATCGAGATTCCACATTCCAAATTGGAAATGGAACGTATTTTAGGCAGATTTGATAGAAAACAACCAACTCAAAGGAGTGGCAGATTGAGCCTTCAGAGAGCACCAGTGTCGAGACCTGAGGAGTAGACAGATTGAGATCCCCGTGTTCCAAAATCCTAGCCCTAAGTGACTACATATGAGGGGTAGCCAGAATAAGACCTCAGTATGAAATCACCATCTGTTCTTCTCAAGTAACTTCACCTGAGGAGTAGGCAGATTGAGACTTTACTTGTTTGATATCTTTATGGAATTGTAAATTTCATTCAAACCGAAAGGAAACCAGGTTGGTTATTCTTTTTTCTATTGATCTCAGTAAAATAACATATAAATATTATAGAAGTTCAGGCAAATTTGAAATCTACTTCTTTTGATCATAGTGTTTGAGGTTTACATAATAATAGAATTGCTTTTTGTGTTTTCTAATGAAAAATATGTCAACTTGATTGATGATAATTGCAGAATCAATGAATAAATTATGATATTTACCTTTCCGACAAGTCGCGCCTACATTTTCAATTTTTTTATTTGATTTCATTTGATTACTTTCGTTTTGTACGTCCATCGTCTCGATGGATTTGGAAAGTTTTCACGACGTTCCGAATGCATGTATCTGCAATCGTCTTCGGGTTAATACTGACAACCTTTGCTGCTACTTACCAATGTATATGTCTGTCGATGCAATGATGCGTGTATTTCCGCCATGTGCAGTGGTGCGTGTAGTTCCGCCATGTACCGTGGTGTGTGTAATTTTGCGTGGTGGCAGGTGCGTGAAGTTTCTCGCATCTGCAGTCCGCCAGAAAGATCAAATAGTGATTTCCATACGTTCTTGATCTCAACGCTTGGTTGACTGAAGGCGTTATTGGTTTTGATGTAAGTGACCTCTTTGTATCCGTTTGAACCAAGGCACCTCTCTATGTAGGACATTTGCGTCGTCCCATAGAATTCGGTGGTGCTCAGTCCAGGCGTGCTCAGCATTTCCCGGCTTGTCAACGGTAAGCGATGGTAGCGACATCTACAACTGAGGCTGAGATTTTAGCAGCAAATGAAGCAACCAAAGAAATAATTTTGTTGAGCAGACTCTCTGAAGGAATTATCGGATTGAAACATGTTCCAATTCTACAGGTGGATAATTCTGCAGCAGTGAGGTTAGCTCAGAATCCTGAATTTCACCGCAGAACCAAACATATTTCAATCAAATATTTCTTCATACCAGAAAATATTTCAGAAGGAAAATTGAGTGTTCAACAAAGACCCTTAGAAGAACAGATTGCCGACATGATGACGAAGAGTTTACCAAGACCACGTCTTCAAATATTATGCAATCAAATAGGATTGATGTGATTCTGAGTTCCTAGTCTTAGCTTCATTCAACAAGGGAAAGTGTTGAAGTTTTTTTAATTAAAAAAAAACCCATTTTATAATCAGGAGCATTATTATATGACCCTATATGTTTGTACGACATTTTATAAAAATTATCACATATATATATATATATATATATATATATATATATATATATATATATATATATATATATATATATATATATATATATATATATATATATATATATCTATTAGTTGGGATTGGGTAGTTGATGACAAGTGTCTTGAATGTCATTATATATGTTTGAAAGTCAATATATAGATCCGATATTTTTCAATTATTCACGACTATTTATCAGTAAATATAACATCTCCAAAGTATGATTCTCCGCATTCACATGGATATTCATAAATGCAAAACTGACTGACTTCATTTTTATCGTCAGGTTTGGTCTTGGTGAGGAAACTCCGTGAAATACTGCCGGATTGAAAGCAGCTCTCGATGTTCAACTTGTTTCCAATCCTACTGATCTTTTTGAAGACACCTCTGATATACGGAAGGCAGATCACTGTGCTTTGTTGTTGCTCTTCAGATGTCTTCGTTCTCTGGAGTTGATTCAATACTTCTCCTAGGAGTTTCTTGGGGTATCCATTTCGGTAAAGGTCCTCTCTGATGTGGTTTGAATCGGCATCTAGTGATTCTTCGTCATGCATATGTGCATCGCTCTCCCTTCCAATGTTCTCACGATCCATCTCTTTGTTGAATTCGGAAAAATGGAGCTGTAGTTGAGATACTGCCCCGTATGTATCTTTCTTCTGTAGACAGAGGTGCGGATTTCATTGCCTATTCTCTCAACGTTCACATCGAGGAAGGGTAAGTCACCAGTATATTACGGAGTTTCCTCACCAAGACCAAACCTGACGATAAAAATGAAATAACCAAGTTATGAAGTTCCATGTGAATGCAAAGATTCATACATTGGAGAGACAAAGAGGCCATTATCGGTAAAATTGGATGAGCACGAGAAATGGACTCAACGTGGAGAGACGTCAAAATTGGGAATTGCTGACCACGACTGGACTGAGTACCATCAAATTATATGGGACGACGCAAGTATTCTACATAGAGAGGTGCATTGGTTCAAACGAAAGTTCAAAGAGGCTGCCCACATCTAAACCAATAACGCATTCAGTCAACCAAGCGTTGAGATCAAGAACGTATAGAATCCACTAATTGCCTTTTCTGGCGAACTGCAAATGTGCGATACTTCACGCACCACTGCAAATGGTGGAATTACACGCACCTTTGCACCAACAGACATATGAATTGGTAAGTAGCACCTAAACTTGTCAGTATTCACTCGAAGACGATTGCAGATACGTCGTGGAAACCTTTTGAACCCATCGAGTAACCACATCGTCTACAACCAAACAAATTCAATATTTCTTATGCATGGGCAGTAGGTATAACCACAAAATAGGCTGATGCAAGACATTTGAAAATTCAGAATATTTTCCCGATAAAATTGCATATTTTTGTATTTCGAGCGCTTTCAATGGAATATAATATTTAACATCAATGGATTTTTTTTTAGAAAATTATTTCAATGTAGGATTATCCCTTGACAACATGAAATTTCATTCGGAGTATTGGAATCCCAACTTAAATAGATTTATTAAGTATCTATAGAAGAAAATATGACAATTATTTTCTGAATATGAATTGGGTGACGAAAAACCGAGCCAACTGATCAGGCAAATATAGGATTCAGCATCAGGTCAAATGACAAATGAATTTATCATTCCAGCTAAAAAAACACCAACAAGTGATCAACACAAATTATATGATAATGAGCTCATTGATATGGCAGATGACATGCGGGGAGGTTTAAAAAGCAATGACCAATTAAGTGCTATGCAAAAAATTTTGGAAATCGCCAAGATATCACACAAGGAGTTGGTCAAAGACAAGACCAAACCAAGAACATATATGCAATTACCACCGTTGCTATGCTATGCTATGAAATGTCTAAGCAATCGGAAACCGTCCAGGCCAATCACTGAAAGCGACTGATGATCATGGTCAAAGCAACAGTTGCCTATTTATAGAAGATCCCATTACCAGAATAAAGTTCCTTATCGATAAGAGAGCAGTCATATCCATTCTACCAAATTATTTGAGAAGGCTCAACCCTCAAACAAACCACTATATGCAGCAAATGGATCAAGAACACTCACATGGGGAACAAATACTTTGTAAAACTTTGATACGGCCGACACTATTGGAACTTATTTCCTCAAGCAAGAAGGACTTTCAGTGGAATAACGAAGTCGAATAATTATAGTCAACTAAACAAATTTCTCAATTTGAACCAGCCCTATCCAACTGATGGAATACCCACGATTAGGACGGTCAATGGAAAAGTCACATATTATAATATCCTCGTAGAAATCTGACCCGAGTTCTCCATAAAATCGTTAACACCAGACCTCGAATACATTTCAAAATAAGGAGACTACATCCTAGGAAAAATTAGCAGCAGCCAAAACATAATTTGGATATAAATATATTAGAATTGGGTTTCGAGGTAGCGGCAATAGGACACAATGAGTAGTCTGAATATCAAATTGCCCACGTTTATTTGGCGTCTTCATCAAGGCTTAGGAAATCCGCATTGCGTCAGCCCCATATGTATTTTCAATGCTTTGGAAGAATCCCTGATTTTCAAACATTCTGTAGTATTAGTGTCCTTCACTCAGAATTGAGTTTCGAGGTGGCGGGAATAGGACACAATGCGTAGTCTGAATATCAAATTGCCGACGTTTCGACGATTATTTGACGTCTTTATCAAGGCTTCGGAAGAATCCCTACCTCGAAACCCAATTCTAAGTGAAAGATGCTAATACTACATAATGTTTGACAATCAGGGATTCTTCGGAAGCATTGAAAATTTACATGGGGCTGACGCAATGCGGATTTTGAAGCCTTGATTAAGACGCCAAATAAACGTCGGAACGTCGGCAATTTGATATTCAGACTACTCATTGTGTCCTATTCTCGCTACCTCGGAACCCAATTCTAAGTGAAGGACGCTAATACTACAGAATGTTTGAAAATCAGGGATTCTTCCGAAGCATTGAATATACATTAGAGCAGGGAATAATTCACCCATCCAGTGGCCCATGGGACCAGCCCTCGTCATATCTAAGAAATTCAACAGTTAGTGGCGATCATGTGTAGACTATCGAATTTTTATCCAAAAATAATCAATGAATGATATCATTCACCAAACATCAAGGATTTTGCAGCCCACCTGGGCAAGCAGAAAGTTGTTTCGAAAATTGCTTTTCTTAAGGCCTTCCACCAAATCCAAGTAGCATCAATTGATTTCGAAAAGAGCTACAATTACATCGTTTGGCCTATTCGAATACTTGACTATGCCTCTTGGATTGAGGAAGTCAGCATATACTTGTCAGAGATTTGTTCATCGAATGATGTGATACTTTTCGAAAATTATGTTTTCCATACACCGATGACTTTCTTGTGGCTCCTGAAGAAGAAATTGAACACAAATTTCCTGTAAGGCAACTTTTTGAATTATTTCAAGAAAACGGTGCAGTTAAGAGTTGATTCGGGAAAAACGGCATTGAAAGAACGTGAAATTAGACCGACAAATGAGAAAATCCAAGCTATCTTAGATTATCCAAAACCAGAGGATTCGAAACCCCTGAGGAGATTTTTCGGAATGATGAAGTTTTAGCGAACTACGATAGCCAGAGTAGTCCGAATTCAAGCACCTCCAAATGAGTTTCATGAAAAATCACAAGTAGAATGAACATCTCAAATGGAATACTGAACCAGGGAAGGCTTTAATCAAAATTAAAGGACCTCTCTCTATTCAATGCAATTTCATGGTGTTCCGCTCTTCATCCAGTTAACAATGTGTCAAAGTTGATACATCTAATTCATCCAGTGGCGCAGCAATTCACCAAAACCAAAAAAACTCCTGGGTTCCTTGGGTTTCTCCTCTGAAAATATGTCAAATGCGCAGGGAAAGTGAAACACTTATGCTACTTGCTATCTATGGCCCAATGGAATACTTCCATCACATGTTGGAAGGCATAGATTTTACTGTTTTCGTAAATCATAAACCATTAACTTATGCTTTCAATAAGAATATGGATTGATCCTCTCCAAGACAAGTCAGATATTTGTGATATATTGGCCAGTTTTCAACTGGCATACGATATATATCTGGTACAGAAAATGTAGTTGCCGATACATGGTCACGGATATCCAGTATATGTCTTCAAGAATCGATAGATCTCAAAGGGTGCCAAATAAATCATGCAGAAAATGAAGAATTACAGATACAATTGAAATTCTACAACAAAATACAGAGAATCTATGTGTTGTGACAGGAAACAGAATCCGACTATAAATCCCGATAAATATGAGGCCATCTCTATTCTATTGATTCGAGATTTTGACACTCTTTTTGCTATTCACACGTTTTAATAGCTCTCGGTTTTTTTGCCAAATTTCATGGGTTGGTCTTCCCGGCATAATTATAAAGTGGTATCAAATTCAGCAGAAGACAGTGATAAATTCGAAATTGTGCATATCCACCAATAACAAAAGCTCCTGCAAGCAGTAATTGCATTCAAGTGCAAATAACTAGTTCTTCTACAGTGAAATAAAACAACAACATCTAGTGATAAAAATAAGTTCACAAAAAAAAGAGTCTATCTTCACCTATTTGGCTTGAATTACCTGCTGATAAAATAAAATAAATGAGATAGTCCAGGAGGTAAATGGAAGTATTCGACATTGATTTTTCATCATGGATAACTTTGGATGTTGTAAGACACGACCGTTTCCGCCGAATTATTAGAATTGCAAAAACTGCCTCGAAATATTTCACAGAAGCTGTGTACAGCAGAATAAAAATAAATACAAGTTCCTGAAAGACTCCCAAATTTTTTGCTGCAGTACTGATTCGGATATTATTGCTAATGACGAAAAATCTCTACTGGAACTAACCATAAATGATCTGACACAGAACAGCGAAATGCAAAATAGTTACATTGAAAAACTTGAACAGGAACAAAAAATATTAATTGAAGAAGTCACACAGAGAGAGGAAGATCAAAATGAACAAATAAAATACTACCAGGAACGTATCAAAGTACAGAAATCAGAAAAAGCAGATATGCGCAACACAATTGATGAAAGGGATAAAAAAAGCAGACAAACAATATCAATTCAAACTTCAATAACAACCAATAATAAGACAGCTCAAACTGAAAATGATATGAAGAAAACAATCAACTGCGCAATACAAACTGCTGCAACAGTTAACTATGAAAAAAGATCAATCGATTTGGAAATGGAAATAATTGAGCTGAATAACTTAATGAAAAATATGTTGACATCAATTGAAACTCTCACACAGGAAACACTCTGTACCGAAAGAAAATCGACTTATTAAAAAATGATATACACTCCTCGAATGTCACAGAAAAGGAGGGTGAAGATAAAATAATTCCATATAGATCTGGGGTGAAAAAAAAAAAATTAATTGTAAGTAATTATCGGGGCAGAAACCTCAGCATATATCTACGGAAGCTATCAGGAGAAAACTATATAATATAATCTATAGTGAACCGGATGCAGATGACAATGAACTAATATGAACAGTTCAGCATAATGCAGATCGCCTAAATGTTAATGACATGGTCGTACTCTGGCCCAATAAGAGTACGAGCGATCTGGTGGAAAAGATATTAATTCCTTTGGGAATTAATCCATATCGCAGGAATACCATATCGCAGGAACTCGTGCTCCAGAATCAATGATATGATATATAAAAATAATATTGAGTTATTCAAGACAGCCTATCAAGCTTACTTAGGAGACTGTTTGCTAGAATGTAACAATTTTCTGAGGAAGAGTAATTACATCAGTGGAACAACTTTAAACGAAACAGGAAAATGGTTTCTGTGCGAGGCGATTCAAGCAGTCATCGAAAATCCCTACACCAAGTCAGAATTCAAAAGTAAAAAAGCCAGTACTATTAACCAGAGTCATTTTAAATCTTTGAATCATAGACTGTATCCAGATGATTCCTTGGCAGCTGAAATAAATCTGGGACTACAACATCTTCAGTTCCATCAGAAGCAGGAGTAGGAGAAACATCGAAGACCAAACTGAAGAAGATGGCATTCAGTATTCCCAAGGAATCCTCCTCTGGCGTCTTACCTTCGGACACCTCTTTTTTAGGGGAAAAAAATCGGTCAGTGATAATAACATAATCACATTTTCATCATTTAACATCCAATCCATCTTCTTAGAATCTCTTGGGCTTCCAAAAATTATTTCAGTCTCTGAACATTGGCTAAATCCGAATGAACCTATTAATATACCGGGTTATAATATTGCATCGAAATACTGTAGGAACACACTCTCACATGGTGGAACGGCTATATTCATTCACGATTCCTTGTCACATCTTGATCTCATTGGTACTGATAAATTTTCTGAAATTCTAAATGAAAAACAATTCGAAATGTCTGCAATTTTCTCAAAAAACCTCAAGCTATTCGTATTATGTCTTTATAGAGCGCCCACTTCCGATACAATCATATTTTTAGACGAGCTTGAACAAATTTTGACACTGATCCCAGGAAACTATAATATTGTATTGACTGGTGACCTCAATATAAACTTTGAAGATAGACTCTCTATCAACACTCAAAGGCTAACTAATCTCCTAGATTCTTTCAATCAGGTCATGCATGTTGACACTCCTACAAGAGTATCACAATTTTTGTCAACCACAATTGATTATTTCTGTACAAATCTCAATCAGGATTGCATCACCTGCTCAGTTATACCATCTAATCTATCAGATCATGATGCCATATACAGCAAAGCTACTTTCAGTCTAGACATAACCAACAAACAACACCGCTATGGCCGTCTTTACAGTTCCAAAAATTATAGTAGGTTCCATCGATTTTGTGTCAACACTGACTGGGAGATATTGTTGGACTCAGAAAAACCCTTTGAATCATTTTACAATGGCCTAGTCATCAACTTCGAAAGGGCATTCCCAAAACAAAAAATCAATAAAAAAAACTAAAACCCTGGATCACAAATGGCAAAAAAATCTCCTCCAAAAACATGAGGTCTCTTCGCTATATAAAAAAATTCGTAAGTAATTCCAACTTTGACAATCACTACAACTCTTACAGGAAAATATATAAACAAGTTATCAGGGCAGCAAAAGATAGGTTCTACAATAGTAGGATGGAGAATGCAAATAACAAAGTGAAAGAATGCTGGACCATAGTTAATGAGCTCAGGGGGAAAGGAAAAACCTCAAAACGCACAGAAACGTTACCAGAACCTAACATAATCAATGATTATTATTGTGCAGTAGCAGAAAAACTAACTAGTAAAATATCTCCTATGCAAAATCCCTTGAACTATATCAGAGACATCCAAGTTGATAACAATCTCATACTCTATGACACCAACTTATATGAACTGAAAGAAGTTATTTCCACTATAGAAAATGAAAATGCCGCTGGTTTAGATAATATCCCTATAAACATTTTTGTAATCCTCCCTGATAGTGTACTCAGTATTCTTGCCCAACTCATAAATAGTTCCTTTGCACAAGGCTATTTTCCTTCATTCCTGAAATCCTCGGTTGTTATCCCTCTCCATAAAGGGGGTGATAGAGAAGATCCAGCCAATTTTAGGCCTATTTCATCAATACCCACCTTAGCGAAGATTATCGAAAAACTGGTGAAAAAAAGAGTTATGGAATTTTTGATACAAAACAGAATACTGAGTTCACAGCAGTACGGTTTTCAGAAATCGAAGAATACAACTGACGCAATACATTCAGTTATGTCAATGATTTACAGAGATATCAATGATGAAGAAGCTGTCGCAGCAGTGCTCTGTGACCTATCGGAAGTATTCGATTGTGTCAACCACGAGGTATTGCTGTGCAAACTTCAATTGTATGGATTCAGAGGAAACACTTTTAAATGGTTCGACTCGTATCTTTCTGACAGAAAGCAGTATGTGAGACTAACAACATCTTCAAATACTTCAGAAATCAAAAGTAGAGTACCACAAGGCTCGGTGCTGGGTCCTGTTTTGTTCCTTTTATATATAAATGATCTGACCATGTTACCAATTTCCGGAAGGTTCACGTTATTTGCTGACGACACCACCATACTATGGCACCATAAAGATAAAAGTTAATTGAACGAAATGATATCTTTCGACATGGTTACAATCCAGAATTGGTTCGACTCTAATTTACTCACTCTGAATTCAAAAAAAAACAAGTGTTATAACATTCAAATGTTGTATATCAAATGTGCATTTAGGAAGCCAACTGGTGGTAAACAAGAACTCAGCAGAATTTTTGGGATTACTTTTGGACAGTAATCTGAAATTTGAAGAGCATATAACTCATTCAAATTAAAAACTGGCTTCTGGTTGTTATGTTATGAGGACAGTATCAAACGAATTAGGCATAAACAAGAATTGAACGTTGAACCGATTGATCTCAGGACGTACTGTATCGATAAAGATATTGAAATCGCTGGACTAATATGGAAAACCAAGTCGAATGAAACGGTGATTATTCTTTCTTGCTACCGGTCTCCATCCGGCAACTTTCAAGTATTCATGCAAAACATAAATATAATTTTGAATAATTTTTTTGACCCAAAGATTCCAATAGTGCTGGACGGGGATTTCAATATTAATTCAATGACTGCCAACGAAAACGATAACTTTTTACGATTACTCACATCTTATAACCTCAAACCCAGGATCGAAGTCCCAACCCGTATAAATTCAACCACCGAATCAATACTGGATCAAGTATACACCAACCTTCCCAGTATTGGAAAGTGGTATGTCCATGACAATAATATATCTGACCATCGCACGGTCCTCTTTTGCACTGGGGTGAACGAAGTCAGTGAACCAAAAAAAATTTCTATTAAAAGAAGATCCCTAAATGATACTAATATCAACAATCTGAAGACGTCCCTTGAAAATGAAAATTGGGAACAGACCTATACAGCCATCGACTATGAACAAAAATTCAATAATTTCCACGATACTTTGATGTTTCACCTGAATCAAGCCTGTCCCATGAAATCTTCATCATTTTCTAAAGCAAATACCAATGAATGGGTGAATGACACTGTGAGAGAATCCAGTGAAAATTTGAAAAAACTATTTTATCTTCAAAGGAATTATCCTATTCTAAAAGAGCAGTACAAAAATGCAAGAAAAAGGCACAATATGTTAATAAATACTACCAAATCTAATTATTACTCTGACATACTACTGAAATCTAATAATGTAAATAAAACTGCCTGGAACCTTATTTCAAAACTAGGCAGAGAGGAAAAGCACAGAGCAAAACAGAAACATTACAATTAAACAGGTAAATGATAGTATTTCTAATCCCGGAAATTTCCGAAATTTTTAACAATTTTTTGTGAATGCTCCACATGAAACTATAAAAAATAAAGAAGCCTTTGCTGACAGGTGAAACATCAACTATGACAAATAAAAGTCTGGTCAACAGTATGTTCATTTCCCATATATCGGAAGAGCAGGTGCTCTTTATTATGAAACATAAACTAAAAAATAAACATACATGTGGCCCAGATGAAATTTCAGGGTTCATAATTAAAAAAATTGCAAATACGATTATAAAACCTGTAACTTACCTCATTAATTTATCATTTCAAACAGGAATATTTCCATCCAGAATGAAAGCCGCGCTTGTTTCGCCCATTTTGAAAAAAGGAAATCCACAAAATTTGGAAAATTACCGTCCAATCATTATTACACCCATCATTTCGAAAATTTTCGAATATGCGATATTAGAACAACTACTGAATTTCATGGAAAAAAATAAGGCAATTGCTGAGAACCAGCACGGTTTCCGTACTGAACATTCTACAATTACAGCTATTCACAGTTTTTACGAAAAAATTTTACTCTCCCTGGAAGAAGGCGAAGGCGCGGTTGGTGTATTCTGTGATCTCAGCCGTGCCTTTGATTGTGTTCAACATGACATTTTATTGGATAAATTATTCAGATACGGAATCCGGGGCAAACTTCATGAATGGTTTTCGTCATATCTCAAGGGACGTCTTCAGAAAATCAAGATAAATCACGTGGCGAACAATGAAAATTGGTATTTACTTCTAGTGAACTTCCGATAGGAATAGGAGTTCCTCAGGGCTCAGTATTGGGCCCTATTTTGTTTACACTTTACATCAATGAATTACCTCTAATCCTCCCGAATGCATTTACCTGTTTGTATGCAGATGATTCCACGTTATTATTCACAGGCAAATCTGAGGTACAAATTCAAAACAACATTAACACTACTTTTCAGTCACTTCGTAAGTGGTTATACGATAATTCTCTTTTTCTGAATAGTACTAAAACAAATCATATAAATTTTCACACCAGACAGAATAAAAATAACCCAGCAGTAGAAATAACTATAGATGATCAAATTATAGACAAGGTGGAATGCTCTACTTTTCTAGGTATTAGACTTGATCAGAATGTATCCTTCAATACTCACTGTAAAATTTTAGCCAATACACTGAGTATTAAATGTTTTCAACTAAGATCTCTCAAATCTATAATTGACATACAGGGACTCCGGCTCTTCTATTTCGGGGAAATCCAATCCAGATTAACATACGGAATAACCATCTGGGGTAGTTCTTCTGCAGTTAATGAGGTTTTTCTGGTGCAAAAGAGGATTATGCGATGCCTTGCTAATGTTCCCAATGGTACCTCATGCAGGGATCTATTCAAACAATTTAAAATTCTTCCTCTCTATGGCCTACATATATTGGAACTTTTAACATATATACACAAGCAACGCAAAACTCTGGTTAAGAATAACTCACTACATGATCATCATACAAGATCAAAAATAATTTCCATCTACCCAATGTTCGTTTAACAGTATCTCAGAAATCTGCAGATATACTGGGACTAAGATTATATAAAGGTCTTCCTGAAGAACTAAAATTGATAGAAAGAGTGCACACATTCAAAAAAGAGATAAAAAGACTTCTCCTCGCCCTCTGCCCCTATAACATTAATGAATTTTTTGATAGTTTTAGATAAAATGTTTTGTCTGTCTATATTTTATATCTTATCTTATACACTTTATTTTTATATTTTTATATCTTATCTTATACACTTTATGTAAACCTTGTTTATATCTGACTTGTCCGATAGCCTCACAGCTCTATGGATTAAATAAAAATTGAATTGAATTGAATTGAATTGAATTGAATTGAATTGAATTGAATTGATCTACTGCTGCCAAATCTGTTTATTATGCACTTATAGACTCCCATTTACACTATGGCATATCTTTCTGGGGGGTATGTAACAATCAACTCTTCCAGTCAGTGTTTGTGCTTCATAAACGGGCAATTTGATACCTTTGCAAAGCCAAATGGAGAGATTCTTGTAAACCTCTTTTCGAAGATCAAACAATCCTAACTCTTGTCTCAATTTTCATATTGGAGACAGTGTCTGTAATTCATAAGAATAGATTGGAATATGAAATCAACAACATCCCCTATAATACTAGCCAGAACGAAAATAGCCTAAAGCTCCCCATACCCTCTTCCAGCCTAGTAAAAGATTCTCTGATATATAATGGAGTGAAAATGTATAATAAAATACCAAGTGATATCAAAGAGAGAAATCTCCAGGTTTTTAGATACAAACTAAAAACTTTACTTAGTGATAAGGCCTACTACAGCTTGATTGAATTCTATGATGATACACTTTAGTTAATGTTTACATTTGTTCATATTGTTAATTTTGTTCAAACTTTTTAATGTTTTTGTGAAAGTATTTAATTAAGTCTCACCATTTGTTTTCATATTTGTTTTTATCCTGTGACGTGGTTATCAATTTTTGACAGTGACTTATGTTCATTCGCATACTGTGAATTTTTACTTATGTGTTTGTCAACAATATTTTTTCTAATGTACAATAAACATAGATTCTTTCTCTCTATTCAACAAAAGACATTACATGTCACACCTTACAGTTGAAGCTACGGTGAAACTCAAACTAGGAGTTCCATTGGGAAATTCCAGATTCCCGGAAAAAGATTCGATCACGTGAATAATGATATTATTGGACCTCTACCTCCATCGAATCGTTTCACGTATTGCCTCACATGTATTGATCGTTTTTCAAGCTGGACCAGAGCTTTTTCGTTCGAAAACATTACTGCAGAAACAGTAGCCAAAGAGTTTTATGAGGGATGGAAACAAGGTTTGGTATCCTTCCCGAGTAACTACAGACCAAGTACGACAGTTAGAATCCGCACTTTTTCGAAAACTAACTATTTGGTTTTGAACATATGAGAACAACTCCATATCATGCATGTTCCAATAGGATGATCAAGAGATTCCACCGAACTTTGAAAACTGCTCTGAAATGCCATAACAACGAGAGATGGACCAAAATACTACTAATTATTTAACCCAAAGTACGGGTCATGCCAAAAGACTATCTGGAAGTTTCTGGTGCAGAATTATTGTATTGTCCACCATTGAAGATTCCAGGAGAAATAATTAACCAAAATCTTGATAGGAATATCGTGCGTGATCAAAAGTTTTCAGAAGAACAACCGAAACAAGGCTGTAACCATAACAATTCTAGGAAAGCATATATATACAAGGATCAACAAATTTGTTGTGGACCCCATCAAGTATAGAACAAAACGAAAACATATTTAAAACTATCAATTAATTACAAGAAAAAGAATGTTTCAATCGATAGACTGAAACCAATGATATCCCTACAACTCCAGGCTAACCTGGAGAAGTGTCTACAATGAAACCTCTGCCCAAACAAGGCTTATGAAATTTTTCATTATATAATTCAACATTACATTGGAGTTACGTTTCCTCTGAAGCGCCTCCGCAAACAAATGAAGAAATTCAACTCCAGCATACCAACACCAGAACTTCGAGAATAAAAAAACCCAGTGTCTCTGTACTCAGATTGTGCAAGAGTTGATGGAAGATTCATGTAGTCATAAGTAGGCAAGTAACGCAAACATACACAGAAAGTAACTTGAAGATATGCCAAAACTCCATTTTCCTGCACCCTTTAACTGGGCATGACGTTGTAGACCATGTAAGAATGCTAAGAAGTCCCAATGCATGTGGACATGATGAAATATTTTTGAAAAAATGTGTTTTTCAACTTTGTGAACCTTTGACATACATTATAAATCTATCGCTGGAACAAGAAATTTTTCCCTAAAAATTGAAAGCTGCACTCGTTACACCAGAACTATAGAGAAATGAGTTCACTACCAAGCTTTTCCAAGATTTTTGAATTGAATATTAAGAAGCAGTTGATATCCTCTTTCTGTGCTGAGGAACTACTTTCGCCAAATCAGCATGGCTTCACCCAGAACAAAAGTACTGAAACTGCACTGTATGAATTCAATGAACACGTCATAAACGATCTCGATGGTAAACTAAACACTTATGGATTGTTCATAGATTTCTCCAGAGCCTTCGATAATGTAAATCATATACTTCTACTCCAGAAAATGAAACGATATGACGTGAGAGGAACTGAACTGATTCCTTGAAACTGATGAAATCATATCTGCAGAGCAGGACCCAGAAGTAGAGATTCGTAAGTCAATCAGCAACCATTGAGCAGGGTCTCAATACTTGGCCCCTTATTATTTCTCATATATACCAATGATCTGATGCAATTCTCAAATAGTCTCACGGAAATACACGTAGCTGTTTACTCATATAATACCCATTTTCCTATGAAAAATTGGAAAGTTGTACGGAAATTGAAAATTTACGTATATAAAAAATTTCGCGAATTAGCTCAGAGAAAATAGCTCAACGGTTACAGTGCCGCCTACTGAGCAGAAGGTCACAGGAATGAATCCTGGTCAGGGTAACATATTTTATTTTATAAAAAAACGTCAGGACCGATTTGCCTCCTAGTTTGTTCGAATGTTCATAATACTCCGAATAAAGTTATTAGGAGAGGAAAAAACTTTTATAAAAGTTAATGGTTTTTTTTTTAAAGGAAGAGGTTTCAAGAATATATAACATATAATAAAAAAGTATGTCTGTTTGTGGTCTGGACCGATTTGGCTGATTTTTTTTTCATTTTTTTCGATAAAACGGAATAACGGGATAACGGGAATACGAGATAACAGGATTATGGGATAACGGGATAACGGAAATACGGGATGAAGGAAAAACGAAAATACGGGAAAACGGGATAACGGGAAACCGGGATGATAGAAAAACGGGAAAACGGAATAAGGGGATAACGGGATAACAAAAAAACTGGACAACTGAAAAATGGGATACCTGGGGAAGGGAAAACGGGGAAAGGGAAAACGATGTAACGGGAAAACGGGATAACATGATAACGAAAAAACGAAATAACTCGGTAACGGGATAACAAAAAACGGGATAAAGGGGAAACCGGGTAATGGGATAACGGAAAGCGGGCAGAGTCAGAGGATGGAAGATGGAACAACACGAACGAAACAAAGAAACAAATAAATTCTACGCGGAGGAGAGTTTCAAAGAAAAAATGAAATAAGGAATATAGAATTTGGCAGGACAACTGTTGAGCCCCATAATTACAGAAAAACTCTCATTGCTAAAAAAGCAACATGATATTACTGAATACGAACTTTATAGCCCAAAAATAAATTCCATGGGTATGAACATAGGTTTTAAATTCGAATAAGCGACAAACGCTGATAAGCACATTCCAGTTAAAAATAAGTCGTTATCCGAAAAGAATTGAAAGAAAAGTAAGATAATTCGTCCATCCGCCGACACCCATAATTTATCAAAATTACGAGGCTAACAAAACCATTACTTCCAAGATGGGATGGAAAATTGAAAAATGTCCTGATAAAACCCTTTATTTATACAGCTATTAACGTACACAGATCGATATACTTAGTAAACACAATCGTAACTCCCAAAATTGTTGACATTGCAACGTGATATGAAATATCATAAAACTTTGTTTATGGAATCATAACAACCGAAAAACGCAATACATCTATAAGATAATTGACAGCTATTAAAAATTTACTCATTGAAACTTCATCGTATTTATTCTTGCGTGTAGGACAAAACAAGGCCATCAATTCTTGTTGAAGATAATTATAATTGCTGGTCGCGGTTAGACCAAGTATCACGTGATTCGATAACGGGTTATAAAAAGCGCGAGTTTTCATATCAAAAATCATTCGGTGTTCAGCAGTCAAACAAGTACGTTCAGAGATGAGGTTATGATTCAGTCATACACGACATAGTGAAATCAGTGTTAAAACAGTAGCCAAGCCAGTCATATCGTAGTCGTTACACGGTAATATGTTCCTCTCAAAAGTGAGGTTAAGAAGTCCGTCGAATCACAGTATCGTAAAATAATGAGGAGAAGCGTACCAGTGAAATAGTCAATGTAGTGAACTCCAGAAACCATTGAGACTGAGTTAAATGCAAAGCAACTGCAAACCAAGTATTGAACGCTCCAAGTGAAAGCACGAGTGAACAGTAGTATTTCCGAAAAATTAGCTATTTTTGTCAACGCTTCCCGAACCGAGAACGGAACAACGTAATTCGATAGTTCATGATCTCTTAGAACAATCATAGCCATATCGCGCTATACTAATATACCGGGCGAATAACATAAAATAAGCAATTGACGCGAGATTACTCGAAATAAAAATAAAACTAATTGTCGTTTAAAAACCTACTCCAGTGAATAAGTTTGAAACAGTGTGAGTCCTATGTATGTTTATCTATATTTATGTTTATGGCAAACCGAACCCTTCATAATGTGCATGTGTCTGTAAAGGTATCTCTATATTTTCATGTTACCACAGATCTGAAACGAGAATTATTCCTAGCCGTTTGTGGCAATTGATGTCAAGATTGTTTTTAGTAAATCTGTTTCGATTTTGTAGCCAACTGTAGAATTAACTACCAATAAGCTACACTCTTTTTGTTGTATGAATATTGTTTCATATTATTCGTCTATAGAACGAATGAAATAATTGTGTCAAATTTTACTAAATATATATGTACATTCTTACTATTTTTTATGAGTGCACTATTATTTCTTGGTTAATTATTGTTTTTCGAATCCTTCCGAAAGGTACGTACTTCCTGGATAAACAACCCACGTTTCGGTATTGAAAGAAAGGAGATTGGTCTATGTCGATCGCTCCATAGATCATTTCCGGTTCGACTCTATTCAGATAGTCGATGCTTTTAATACTGTTTTTCCCAATCTAACGAATAATGTCTGGTATTACAGGTGTGGTGTGTTAAGTCATAACACCCTGTAGTCAGGCCAACAACATTGGTTGGTCAGGTGTGTGGTTTTCATAACACCCCTTAGTCCGGCCTTCAACACAACGTCTGTCGGGTCAGCTAGTCATATAATATTTTTTACTAATCATTCATATCCATCAGATTGGATGAAGTGGGTCCAACGCACTCTAGCTGCAAAAATAATAATGCTTTTGAAAAATCAAATGTACTCTAAAAATGTGAAATTTAAAGGGAGTCCCAATTGAAATCATCTTAAATTGGGGTCGTTTCTGCTAAAACCGGAAGAAATAGGAAAATCTTAAACATTGAAATAAATTGAATTTTTGAGTCCAACACCCCTGCCAAGTTTGAATCTCATACCCTCGGAACTCTGGAAACCATGGCTGTATAAAGAAAACGTTGACTTCCGGTATACTGTGGCAACCTGTACTTTACCCATTAATCACTGAGTGAATCATTCTATTTATGTCAGATTGGACAGTGGGAAATTCTTGGTAGTCAACAGTATTTCAAATATGATATATCTCTTCAACTTTTTCCATATCTCCATTCATCATCGAATCATCTCTTTTGATGTAATTTCAATCAACAGTATTTGTTCAAGTATCATCACACAAAAACTCCCAAACAAAAGTCGTTATGGAGAGGAAAGATGCGTTAATTCCTGTTGAATATTAGTTATAGCAGTGTCAGGGAACACAAAGTTTTCTAATAACGCTCTATATTAGTGTGCGATACTTGAGAGATATTAGTATAACTCCAATAAGCCTTCTATAACCTCAATTCAACTCAATGAATAACGATCTCGACTTCGGTGTCTGTATTACGAACAAGGAAGATAATTCAATAGCTGTGGAACAGTTGAATAACCGATTTCCCGAATAGGATTAAAGAGGAAGTCGCTTTTGACCCTCTAGTGGAGGAATTCACATTTTATGGATGTTTACCATATCATAATTTGGGTTTGATGCAGGATCTGGAGTTGTTGTGGTACTGAGTGATGAAAAATCTTGGACCCAATTGAACTAGAAGGATTTTCATGTATTTCTTGTAATAATTTCCTCATAGTAAGGCTGCACAGATGACCTTTTGGAAAATTTTGATGAGTTCATGATATCAAAATGAGTTATAAGAAAATCAACAGATTGAGGGAAAGAAAGATCGAGCAAAAGAATAAAATTAAAAAAAACACTGGAAATAAATGAAACCAAATAAAAAAACTGAGTACATCACAGATAAAAATGGTCATATATTTGGAAAAATAAATGACAAAGTAAACAGGAAGTTTCTGTTCAGATACAGGGTATATCGTCAGGGGAGATGATCATGAAATATATTTTCGTTGACTATTTTCCTCATTATTTTTGAACCAATCGAATGGCCAAAACTTCAAACTGAAAACCAATCACATCAGCTTCATTGTGATGAATGTTTTCTCGCTGTTTTATATCAACAATTCAACTCATGTATTGAAAATCGCATATGCCACAGTGCAATTGTCAGTTTGACAACGGCAAAAGTTAGCTGCAACTTTCACAGCGACGAATACACTAGTGGTTTTTTCACTCATTCATTTGTTTATCAATTATCGCGGTGTTGGTTGCCAAAATAAATGAAGTTTGCATTAATATGTTTCTGAATTTCTTATTCATTAAATTGTCCTGCCGAATTACACTCGATGTTTGTATTGATATCGGGTAAATTTGTGTTGTTCAAATTCTGAACTGTTTCCTTTAGCAATTTGACTCGAAAAACTGTCAACCTAAAAACGCTCCACCTTCGGTGTCGCGTTTTTAATAGTTGACAGTTTTTCTCGTCTAATTGCTAGGCAACAGTTCTCATTAAACAACCCAAATACCGATAAAATACAAACCTCTCGTGCAATTATAAGTGATAAAACCACAGTTTTTAACCGGCCAAAAAACGCATTTTACACCTATAAGAAAACCGGAAATGTAAGGTTATTAAATAAGGGATTCTGAGCTCATGACCTAGGGTGATTTGATATTGGAAATGAGATATAGCTTCATTAAATAGCTCATTAAATGAGCCTCAGGTTGTTGTAATTGCCTTATATGTGGAAAATCAGGAGGGGTTATGATGGAGTATTGTTAGGTAACCAAACTCTCTCGCGAAAGGCTTGGGTTCGATTCCTAGGGTTTCCGATGATTTTTTTCAATTCATTGTGACTTTTTATATATATATATATTTTTATGTTATGATATATTGAAAATTATTTGGTTATTATTTCGCCCCACTTTTGGGTGCCATTTGTTATGTGATGTAATAATTTTTCAAATGTGAATTTTTTTTATATATAAAGAAGATTGCTAATAATTTTCGCTATTTTTTGTAAGCCAAATTGATATGATATAAATAGATATTTCTGCCCCTGTGTTGTATGCTGTAATAATAATTGCCAGCGAACGTCACTGTTTTCTCGTCACGCTACCAACAATTATTATTTTCCTCACCACGGCTAAGCAACAGTTGGTACGCCCTTATCTCAAGGTGGCCGGTTCAAGGCAATAGAGACACTGCCACTGCTGGCTAACTTCAGTTTATTGGATGGTCTTTGGTATGTTATTGATCATTGTGAGAAAACAAAACAACAAAATATCAAAAAGCAATTATCTCCTTTATTCAGGAAGACTTGAAATACCTGGCCTACGAGAAATAACTTATACTAGGGTGAATCAAACAAATATTCACGGATAATAATAATAAATCAGATCATGGATAGATAAACAGAACCTCACTCTTGCCGTGAGAGTGAAGTTTTCTGTTATTGTTCAAAATAGGGTGACATAAAGTTCTTCGAATGTGAAATATGTTATTTGTGGAATAGTTCAGGACCGGAAGAGCACTATTGGAGTTTTATACCTGGTTGGAACTGTTGGTGTTCTAATTATACCATGAAACTGGATGTCTCCTCTCTCCAATCGCTGTCAGGACTGCAATACCATGAATCAGGAACTATATAGATGCGGAAATCAGTATTTGGATCCGTGGATATGTTATCATTAAGGTAATATTAGTTTTGTTTACCAAATGATGGGATTATTTCAATTTTCTTTTAGTAAAATTTTTGCGTGGCATCCGCTTGGAAATTTATTTACGATCTCCTGAAGCTTTGTTTTCTATCGCCTAGGTACATTTTTTTCTCCTTGTTTTTTCATTTGAACTTTTGAATTCGCGCACTAAATTGTCACTTTTCACTGTTTATATTTATATTGCATAATTTATATATACAATTATTTTTCCACTCTTATTATTATTAACAAATTTCAATAATGATTGCTTCTGATACCATCTCATTGCTACTCTCCCACAATTTCCAATTTTACACCTGACCATCTAGTCCCTGATTGGCTATTTTCATGAAGACGTTTGCTGTTCTCTCATTGGCTACTTTTAGTTAGGTACAATTTCATATACTGTATGTTTCAAATTTATAAATGTGTTGATTACTTTTTATTCATGAAATTTTTGTAATTTTAGACTTTTTGGTGTCTTTTGAGCAATTATGGGTTATAATAATTTTGACAGTGTATGAAATTGATTGTTTTATATTACTTTGACATTTTATATCCATATTATACCTAGGCTCACAATATACATAGAATTTCGAAAGTTATTCACAAACAAACTTTCGAAACCATTAACCATCTAGTAATTATTCTTTTTGTGGGTTTTTAGTCTTTTAAAATTTACAACTGGCATAACATAACATAACAACATATATATATATATATATATATATATATATATATATATATATATATATATATATATATATATATATATTATGAGATTTTGAGTGTGTTCAAGGGCGGTGAATGATCATCATGAATAAATATATCTGTAAAACGATTCTTTCGATTTTGGAACGAAAGAATTGTAACTTTCCACGTTGAAAATTTGAATATAACATGAATTCTTGTAGTTTTATTCAGTTTGAAATGTTATATGAGAAATCATTCCATCAAATATCATTCGTGGTAGAGGATTTCATTGCAGTTTCTGTTTAAATTTTCCCTCAAGCGTCGCTTTCGTGATTTAATCAGATAATTAGACCGCAAATCGCACTCAGTAGAAATTTCATGCGAAATGCTTCCTCGAAAATTCTCAGCAATGAAACCCCCAGCCCTTATTATGTTACCCTCGACAAAAACTCAATGAATGTGGAGTATATTCCGCATGGCAAATGATTCTTGTTGAGAATTTCTTCTTAAAAAACATTTTTCTTACCTCAATCGAGACTAGATTATAAAATGAAACGACTCTCTGAATGAAAATATTTTTTTTTCTATCAGAGATTTTATTCTGAGTGAAAGTCCTATAACAATATCTTTTGAATGTTGCTCAACGTCCAGCGTTATTGAAAAAAATATCTTCATTGTAGATTTCTCAATTTTTAGAATTTAACAGAACAAACCATCTTCCATAAGTTTATCTTGAAGATTGATGAGATACAGTGACTTGAGTTTATTTTTCAGTCGCAAATGTTCTCACATCTGATTCAATGTATACCCTGTTTGCATTCTCAATCAAATCAATGGGGTGTATAGTTCTTATGATCCCATTGTAACTCACCCAGTTATAATTATTATTGTTATTAGGGATGGTATAGAAAATTCAGAAACATATCAAACAGCCAAGCAGCGCTGAAAGCTTTGGCATCAAGTAGTATACAATTCAGATTGGTATGGAACTACATGGAGGCACTACAAAGCCCAAGAACGGGCAGTAAAATAACTCTGCCATGAGTTTCTGGACACAAGAAGGCGCTATGTAGAAGTTTATAGGATCGGACTATGTCATCATTCGAAAGACGATCCGTAGTTATATCCTGTTATGTTTCCGACTCCCAACTGTCGTTTCTTAATATGTTATAAACATTTAAGAGCAAAAAATCGTGTTTTTTCATCTTTTTCGCTTGTTTTATGGAAACTAATGAAGCGATCTCGAATTGTGGAGAGTCAAAATGCGAAAGAAAAAAATAGAGTTTTTTTTTTTTAATTATAACATTTCCATTTTTGGAGTTGTATCTCCGCGACATAGTATTAACTTCGAATAGGCATATGCTTCGTGAAAATGTGAAAAGTAAAATTGACTGTTTGAGATTTTTTTTTTTTATGTTCTGGTTCCCACGAAAAGGGATATCCTGTAATGTTCGGAGAACATCGTGGGAACCACGGGAAATAAGGTAGGAGTTGGTGTTCTTCTTAAATTTCTGGAGGTTGTATGCCTCGGGGAACACCTCCCTAGGCAATGAGTTCCAAAGCCTCGCTGTTCGTTGGATGAACGAGTCTTTAGAAAGTGATGTTCTGCAGGTCTCCAAAGGGACCACGAAGGGGTGTGATGACTGAACTTGACGGGTTAGTCTCGAAGAGACTGCCAAAGCAGGAACGATTGTTGATATTTCAGAAGAGCATCGCCCATGAAAATATCTACAAAATAGAGGAATACGAAAGATATGGTCTAGTAGTGGTTCCAAATGGTGATTTTACACATTTCCGTTTATTTTCTTAGAATGTTTTTTCCGAATTATGTAGTGATGGTATGTTCAATGCATAGAATATAATGAAATCATTTTTGAAAAAAATGAATATGATTAAATATATAATGAAAAGTAGATGAAAAGTACCTTGATGAAACGCTTCATATACGCCTTATTGTTGATTTTTGTATTTAAAGAGTGTGTTTCGAGTGAATGACTCGAGAAGACATAGACTGAAGGAAGGCTTGGAAGATGTGTTGGGAAAATTACATGAAAGCCTACCTTTAAGAATTTGAGGATACCTCGAGGAATAGCGAGAAGTGATCATATGTACATGAACTGAAGGAGAGCTTGGGAGATGTGTCGGGACAATGACATGAAAGCTTGCCTTCAGGCAGATATTTTTGTGTATTTTTGCAATGAGAAAGGTGATTATCGTGTATCATGATGTCAAGTTCATCCGGTTATGAATATCAACTGTAGAATCGTGTTTGTTGGAGCAAGCCTGGATGCGTCATAGGTGGTCCGATTTCAATTTTGCAAAGAGATATTGCACGTAGAAGTATAGTACTACAAATTGTCTATTATCATTTTGCGTTCAAGTGCTGCAAAATAGGTGAAAAATATGACCGAAAGCGTGTGAAAGCGACTGAGTAGTGGGGGTAAAGCAGCAGATTCATAACTTGCGAGCAGAGCGCTCGTATTACTATATACGCTGAGCGTATGCGGCTCTTCCCCACTACTTTACCGCTTTCATACGCTCGCCCGTTGTTTGGGCAAACACTATTTCATATCAAATTAAATTTGATATCTGACTTTTTTTTTATTAGTCGTCAATATTACTATTTATATATATATATATATATATATATATATATATATATATATATGTAGTGTTATACGACAATCTGGCAGAAGACCCATTTTTTGAGTCGACCCTATCATTTTTTCTCCTGCATGTTACACAGGATGTTACACATTTTTTTCACAGCTGCTCTTGCATTTATAATCCAGAATTGTTCTCTCAAATGATTTATCATTTGTTCTCTGCCCAAATGATGATTGACTCTATGATAGTGACGTATGAGAATGCGAGTAAATTCATGTTTCGATTCAAGAATCATCGGCTGCCTCATGCAGATATCTGAATGTTCTGCTCCATCTAATCGTCCGCTCAGCTTGAAAACATTTTTCTTTTAAAAAAAAAGTTGAATTTGTAAAGACGGCTTGTTTTTTTCAGTTGTTGTTGATTTTTCAGACTGCTCAACTCTTCGGGAAAACATTTTTTTTGTGCTTGTTCTATGAGTTTCAACTCAGTATTCCTCATTTCTTCTGCTGTGAGTTCTTTCGAAGTAATATGACATTTTGATAGTCTAATTTCGTTTTTTAAGGCAGAGACAAATTGAGTTGTCCATGCTGCCGTTCTGATAAGTCGTGAATGATTCGAAAATCTTGTGAAATCAAAAAGTCTGTCACCTTTGTTGTCCTTTATTATCAACAAAATGTTCGTTTCCTTCTCTACTTTGGTATTCTCTTTTTTTTGACTTCCTCCTGGGGCCAGCATTCTATATCCAATGTTGAAAATTTGGGACCATTGAACCAATTCTGGCAGTTGTTTCCCACTTCTTCACCGCTTTCATACTCTCGCCCGTTTTCGATCAAGTTTGCAATTATTTCTCATCTATTTTGCAGCATTTTAACGCGATATGAGAATGGACGTTTTGTAGTTATCTACTTCTACTTGCAATACTTTTTCACAGATTCGGAATCGGACCACATATGTCGCATCCAAGCTTTCTCCAATGAAGTGCATTAAAAAATTCAAAATGCAATTATACAAAAACTAATGTTTCGACAGCGCCTGAGTATCTCACACACAATGACTACTATGTCGCTGAGAGCATGCGCTACAATTTCAAAAATTGCAGTGTTGCGAATTAAAAAAGAAACGCTGATTTTTTCGGTTATTCTCCATTACTGATAATTCAATCGGGTCACGCCCCAGATAATTTCTTTTGCATTTTGATTATCTACAATTCGTCCATTGAGAGCAACGAGATTGCTTCATTAGTATTCATGTTATAAGCGAAAAACGAAAAAAAACATGTTTATTGCTGTTAAACGTTTATAGCAAATTATGCAATGATAGTTGCGAGTCGAAAACGTAACAGGATAAAACTACGGATTGTCTTTCGTATGATGGGACAGTCGGTTTCCTGGAACTATATTTGTCACAGAATCAATAGAGCCAAAAATCTCTACAAAACGAGGAGCACATCTTGTGCAAATGCAACGTTCTGGAACGAACAGGATTTCACCAGACCGATCACGGCCAACCAGAGCTCAAAAACCTGGAAAATGTAGTAACGAGCGTCATCATCGAGTAGGTGAACTCATTCAATCACTATCGAGCCACAAAAGATCTGATAATGTTGCAGTGGAAGGGTCAATTATCGCTCCACTCGAAATGAACCTGAATTGATCTAACCTTATATACAAAATGAGGTGATGATCAGTTATCTTCCACAAAGCGATACAATTTTATCATAATTTCTTCCATATTCGATTGATATCGTAGGGCGGAATGAATTGTAAGAAGCATTCCAAATGCCAGGAACTGATGTTAGTTTTTGTTCGTTGATGAATAGGATGTTTTTGGGCATGAGTAGAAAACTGAACCAGTTGCAACTTTTCTTGTCTCTCATGGCCTTTTCAGACATATTCATTCATATTAGAAACAACCCAAATGAATCAAAATATATGTATATGTCCCTTTCAATCCATACATACAAACAACATATTGTTTTGAAATTCATTGTTATCATTCAAATCTTCGGGAAATTTTACCTGTCTTTATTTGTGGTATATCTCATTAGAGTCCAAAATCTGGGATTTTTCATCTACAGGGTGTTACCAAATAAGTGCGAAAGTTTTTTGGGGGGTGATTCCTTGTCGAAAATTAAAGGGAGTAAACAAAAGCTCTAAGGCCATTTCTTGAAAAGTTACAGGCTTCCAAAAATAAAAAATGTTTTTTTTTTCTCTTGAAATTGCTGAAGAGTTGAAAGAGCATTATGTGGGCATGATCTACCAATAAAAAGGCTACCTATGAATATTTTTTGTGATCTTTTGAAGGGGTGGAATATGCAACCCCTATTGCATTTTTAACCAGAACTTTTTAACGAAAACAACTTCTCACTTGAAAAATATGTGTTGGAAAAAACGATTCATTACATCACTTTTTAACTGTTATGTTGTGTCCGTGGAAGCAATAGTTTTCTAATAAAAAAAATTTAAAAATAATTTTTTTTTCACAAAACATCAAACCCCCGGAGGAATCAACTGTTAAGCAAAAAATAGAATGAATCTTCTTAGTCCTAATGATAATTGAGCTCCTAAGCTGATGTGACTAATTTTGATTCGGCGCCAAACAAACAATTATTGAAGATCATTATATTACTTTGAAGAAGTAATTGAAACGCCGCTATGCATTTCGCTTCAATCATTTTACGCTTTACCTAGATAATTCAATTGCTAGTTTGTTTGGTACCGACTCAAAATTAGTTACTCACATTAGTTTAAGAGCTCAATTATCATTAGGACCAAGGAGGTTTATTTTATTTTTTGCTTTTCAGTTGATTTTTTCGTCGGATTGATTTTTTGTTATGAAGTTCATTTTTCAATTTTTTGTGGCTGAAATCTACTAATTACAACTACTTAATTTTTGATTACTTCCAGAATACTCACTTACCAAGCTCACTTCTACTACTAACTGTTGAATAATATGATTATCTACTCCAAGTATTTATTGTAATATAAAATAAATTATTTTTGAAAGTTCTGGCTAGTTGATTCCATCATTTTCTTTATAATTTCATCCTTCCATAGTATGTAATTATTGTCAACTACATATGTGTGCCAATGTTCACAAGTTAAAAATCAATCATCTCCTATTTTACTACCCATTATTCCATTCCGAATTAAAAAATGATCAACTATGACGTATACCCTATCTAATCTGAAAAGAATCATCCAAATCGGAAAACCCATTACAAAGTTTCGCCTGATAGGATCGGTTGACGGACCAAAATTCAGAGGGTGTGAACGATCAATCTCTTCCATTTTGCTACCCTTAGGGATGAATTTATTGTTCGAATACCAATGGGACCAACTTAAAAGTACACCCTATCCAACGAAAGAAGAATAATCGGAATCAAACTGCTCTGTGGAAAGTTATGCGTGATCATACATAAAAAAAATAAAAAAATATACGCGTCGACTTGAGATCCTACTCCTTTTTGGTTTCGTCGGTTAAAAAAATAAAATACAACATTGAACATGAACGGATCTCCTGTGAATGGAATCGAGTAGGCGGCTGCCACGTTTTGTTTGCACAACTTGTGACTTCAATCGTAGTATTTTAAAATTATTCCGCTTGTCTTAACTTCTAATGTAGGCATGTACCAGTACCATGTTTTGTTTTAATAGAATACCAAATTTAAAATACAAACCAAACAAAATTATGTATATTACAACAAATAAGAAGACAACATGATCAAACCTCTAATTATTAGAAGGAATGAAAACTTCGTCTCATAGACTGGCGCAATCGTTGAAATATTCCTGGTGTGTTTTGGATTGCCTCGCAGACTGCAATGATGCGATTCCTCAAATCATTCACACATCCAATGGGGATAGTGTGAATCAAGGATTTCAGGTGACCCCAGATGAAAAAGTTCAAGGGGTTTGAGTCTGGAGATCTGGAAGGCCAAGGTTGAGGTCCTGCTCTGCCTATACAAGGATTTGGATACACGTCGCCCAAGTACTGACGAGCAGTTATGCTGAAATGGACAGGCGCACCATTGTGCATAAACCACATTCGTGGTCGGATAGCTAGTGAAACATTTTCAAGTAAAATGGAGAGCTGCTCCTGGAGAAAATTTGTATAAGATGCACCAGTTAGCCTCAACGGTAGAAAATACGGTCCAATAATATGTTCGCCAATATTTCCGACACATACGTCAAGTGAAAATTCATATTGATCCCGACCTTCTTGAATTGCATGTGAGTTATCTTCGACCCATAGATTATTGTTATAGAGATCTGTAATCCCTTGCCTTCAAGAGTTGGATTCGTCAGTGAATATTACGTTTTCAAAAATTAAGCATTTTGGGTAATCATTTGGAGACTCCATTGACAAGTCTACTCGATTGGGAAAATCTCGCGGCAGAAGTGTCTGGACTCGTTGAGTATGGTAAGGATACAATTGGTGATCCTTCAAAAATGTGCAGATTAGTCTATTGCAAACATTGAGTGTGTTAGCAATTTGTTTTGTACTTAATTCTGGACGATCTTCAATCATATTGAGAACCTCTTCTTCCAGTGCCACCATTCTGATTACTCGTCGACGACCACAATCAGTTGTTCGTTTTTTAAAAGTCCCGCTTCCACAGAGACGTTGGTGAAGATGTGCAAGAATTGTCTGATAAGGTATCACGCGCTGAGGATACATATCTAGCTTCCAAAGAATTTCTATTGGCACGACCATACATAAAATGCATATCAGCGTTAGTGTAAGTATTCATATTGAAGATTCAAAAGACACAATTGAACTATCAACTACCACATAGAGATCAAAGCGACTTGACAGCGACCTACTAAAATGTTTTGATTTTGAAATACTACGATTGAAGTCACAAGTTGTGCAAACAAAACGTGACAGCCACCAACTCGTTTTTTTTTTATTCCATTTACAAAAGATCGGTTCATGCACAATGTTGTATTTTATTCTTTTATTAGTAAACTATTGCTTTAACGGACACAACACAAGAGTTTAAAAAGTTTTGCAATGAATCATTTTTTTCAAATCGAGGAATTGTGTTTCGTTAAAAAGTTCTGGTAAAAAATGAAATGGGGGTTCACCCCTTTAAAAGATCACAACAAAATTGAGAAAATATTCGTAGGTAGTTTTTTAGTTGGTAGAACTCGCCCACGGAATGATTTTCCTTCAGCTCTTCAGTAATTTCAAGAAAAAATTTTTTTCTCATTTTTGAAAGCGTGTAACTTTTCAAGGAAAGGCCTGAGAGCTCTTGTTTACATGAAAAACCCCCTTCAATTTTCGACAAGGACTCATCTCCTGAAAACTTTCGCACCCATTTGGTAACACCCTGTATAACAGTTGAATTTGATAGGTTCACTAACAATTCACATTAATTTCATATTCGTAATTTCCATTGCCCTGCAGATGATTTCAAAAAAGTTGAAACGTCGGCAACAACTCGATAGATATTTCAATTATTTTGACCTAACCTCAAACAACTATACAGTGACTATAATTAGTTAGGTCACAAAATATCATATGAATATAAAATATGTTTCTATCCACGTAACAATTCCATGTTACCAATGGATGTACTACAAATGAACATGACACTCTCTGAATGCCACTCTAATATATAGAAAATTGCAGGTCCGCCACAACAATTCCCCAATGTCGTCTATCAAAAGTGATCGATCATAGCCATTCTTTTCTGTGAGAGGTTGATGGTGAAAATGGATATCGAAGAATAATGGGTCTGCGATGGACTTTTTATTGGAGACGGAAAACAACTCAATTGATAAAAAATAATGACATCTTCATTAATTTCACCAAGGAATATTGACTTTTGTGTATTGGGTGGTATCAAGAGTACTCATTCCGTGATATTTTTCACGCCATAGCCAAGGGATAATGTTGAAAAACTGTATGCATTTTTTATTTATTGTCCAGCTATTTTTTTTTGAGGCTGCAACGAACTCAAAAGCCATTAGTAACAATCAGATTGTTTTTCTGAGACTAATTTGTTCAGTCCAGATTATATATGGGGGTGATGTAAAACTCTTTTATGATTCGATATAATTTGTTTCAAGAAAAATTTATGAATACAAACTAATCAAACACCGACATAAGATATACCGTCAATATACAAATAATGTGAAATATCCATTCGACTTGTATTGAAATCGGTGATCGATATTATCTACATGAACGAGGTGACTTAAATGAGAAGGAACTCTGCAACTTGTGTGACCACCTCATCCAATTATTTCAAGAATACCCATATAATTTTGTTATATTCAACCGATTCTGTATGAAATTCCAGCTATTCCACCACAAATACCAATCTCTTCATCTATCTGATCAAAGAAAAATATTTCGTGTGCAACTAGGTACATCTTGAACTCTGCTTGTGGTTGCTATGAATATTCATCGTTGATTTCAACGTTCTTGAGTTCCACAACCCAAATTCATTCTCTCGTTCTGAATATTATGGTCGGTTGTTTTTTAACCGACTAAAAAAAGAGGGAGGTATATTTTATACTTTTTTATGTTATACCACGCATAACTTCTCACAGATGTTTTTTATTTTAATGATTCGTTTTTCATTGGTAGGGGTATATCTCAAAGCTTGTCCCATTTGAATTTGGAAAGAAAAAGACCCTCAAGAGTGGAAAAGTAGGGGAATTTCATCGTTCACCGACTGAATTTTTACCCGGTAACCGATTCTATCACTCATAACTTTGTAAAGGGTTATCCAATTTGAATGATTCTTTTTGTATTGGATAGGGTATACTTTAGAGTTGGAATTCGAAAACGGATAATATACCCCTAAGGATGGAGAAATAGAAAATGATTGATTTTTCATCTGTGATTCGATTCTGTTGGAACTTGACACACATATGTAGTTCTGATGACACTACAACATAATGGATACCTGGAGTCAATTGAGTAGGTGGTTATTAGTGAATTTTAGCTAAAAAAATTCAAAAATAAAAATTTTCAACAAAAAATTAAACCGACGAAAAAAGAACTGAAATGCAAAAAATTAAATAAACCTTCTTAGTCTCAATAATAACTGAGCTCCTAAGCTAATGTGACTAACTATTATAGTAATAGTATATTACGTATCAAGTGTTGTAAAAAGCATATTACGCACGAAGCCGCGTAACTTCGAGTACGTAATTCCATGAGTGCGTAATTGATTGATTCACAACACGCATTACGTACTATACTTCACCTTCGGCAATATACAGTGTGTCAAAAGATTCTGGACCACTTTTAATATTTTCATTATTATTAGGTATTGTGAATGATGCTTAAACACGTTGATTTTTCATTTTAATTGTCGTAATTTGTTGTTCGTTTCATGTATGCAGAGATATCTGAAAACTAGTTATGACAGGGTACTTCATTTCTTTTTTAGTCTCCAGTCCATGAATCTACTGTAACAATTTTCGTAGCGTTCGCGGGATCTACTTGCCAGTTAATCACTCGTAGCTATATTTGCCATTGCCATAACGTTGGGAGGAGTTGAATTTTCGTTCTCACTATCACTTGACATATTGAAAATGTAGGTATTCTCTTTTGAACAGTATGTATCTTATAATTATCAACTAGAACTTATTAATCTTTCAAAAAAGTTTGTTTGTTTTATTTTGATTTTGACAGTTGCTATGACCACGCTGTTGACGGGCGATTGCGGGATCATGACGTACTTGCGTAATTATTGAATGTTTCGCTTACTTTAACGCATAAATTTTGATATATTCAAACTGTGCGTTTTGTTAACGAAAACTGTGCGATTTGTGTACCGTGCGTGATGAGCTATTTACTGAGGCTCTGTATTGTGTTTTTCTGCCTATTTTCTACAGTGGTCGTAGGTGAAATATTTTTCGGCACCAGTGCGGAAAAGTATTGTTTCTACGACTGTCGCAAAATACCTTCATTGTATGTTCAATGATGATTTCTTAATGTAGTACATTGTAATACCCCTTTTCATTATGCACTAGTTGCTGGGTAACTAGTGCACAATGTCTGAAAAACGCACGGGTAAATTTTCGCAATCTTCGTCACGACAAAAGAGGCGTGGAGTAAATAAAACAAAAGAACCAGGTGACATTGCCGTAACCGTACAGACAATATAATCACAAACATAAGTGACAATTCAATATTTCTTTGACAGAACGATATTATAAAGGTATTTCGAAATTAGTTCAGCATGGAAAGTAGTGACAGTGAAAGAAGTTTAACACCGCCAAGTGTTATGGAGGCAGCAAATAACGCTCCATTGAATTTAGTGCCTGAAAAATCTTAAGAAAAATACACAGTTTCGTGTACCCTATTCATGGACTGGTGCAAATAACAGGAAACTAGTTCTCGTTCAGAGAATGTTCTGATGGCTTACTTTGGAAATATATCAAATAAATTTAAATCTTCTACTTTATGGGCACACTATAGCATGTTATAAACGATGCTTAGTATCAATAATGGCGTGAATATCAGTAAATATCCCAAATTGAGAGCATTTCTAAAGTGGAAATCAGATGGATACCAAGCAAAAAAATCTAAAGTTTTCACAACGAAGGAGATTGATACGTTCATCAAAGGAGCTCCAGACAACGAATACCTTGTAGCAAAAGTAAGTTCCACAACAATCAGTTAATTAATTATAATTTGTTTATATTTTTTCATTGCAGGTTGTACTTATCATGAGAATTATAGGTGCTTATAGGAGAGATGAGATGTACAAATTGAAAATTCACGATTTTGAAGATTAAGGTGCCGCAGTTTTGGTCCACATTCCGAATACTAAAACAAAAACTTTTCGAAAATTTACTGTAACGGGAGAATATGCTAACATTGTAAAAAAATATTGGAATCTGCGACCAAGTAATGTCAACGATGCTTATTTTTTTCTAAATTATCAGGAAGGAAAATGCACTGTCCAAAAAATTGGAATAAATAAAATAGGAAATATGGGAAAACAAATTGCTTCATACTTAAAACTCCCGAATCCTGAGGTATACACCGGCCACTGTTTCCGCCGATCTTCAGCTACAATATTGATAGATAGTGGCGAAGATTTAACGACATTAAAACGGCATGGTCGCTGACGCTCTACAACAGTAGCTGAGGGTTACATCGAAGAGTCCCTGACTAGTCGAAATAACATAGCCAATTAAATTATAGGGTCGATCAATAAGTTGTCAGACCTTCCATCGACATCAGTTACAGAAAATGTTAATAATGTCAACTTTTCCCTTAAAAAAACAGATTCTATTTCCCCAAAATTTGTTTTTAATAATTGTACCAATGTAACATTGAAAATTGTTGATAACAAATGAAAAAATATTTTTTCGCGATTATTGTAGTAGGTGCTTAACACATTTACCTAGTACGTTATTTTTTTCAATTAATTAATAAAAGTACATTTCTCATGTTTGTTGTTTTTTACTTACACTGTATATTATAACAGTCGTAGAAAAGGTATAGGGTAAAACTCGCACGGAATGACCATTTCCTACTCGTATGATTTGCAGCACTCGCTGGCAGCTCGTGCTGCAAACTTTCATACTCGTAGGAAATGTATGTCATTCCGTGCTCGTTGTACAATATACTAGTTCCGTACGATTTTGAAATACTCAGAATTATTCAAACGAATATGCATATTTTGTCCCACATCACGTCCCTGTATGTGAGACTCCTCAACTGATCACAAAGTGGTGGTACTCAAGTTCTTAGACAATAACTTTTTTTATGGTGAAACCGTTGTAGTTGACTTGTATTGCTCATACGGAGATATTTGAATGACACCGCAATACTCTGATGTGTCATTGAAGCAAAATGTCAAATATACTGGGCTCAAAGAGCAAATTTCATTATGATCATCGTTTGAATCATATTGCTCCAAAGATATGAAAACATTGTTAGATTTTGTGGACTTCTATATTCTTCAACCTTTTTGTATAATTTTTTAAATTGGTTGACAGTAGTGAATGACAAGGTCATCCATCTAAGATACATGGAACGTTCATTCTACGAGTACATTCATTCGTTACCATAGAATCGCGTGAATAAGTAGCAATTGTGAACTTCAACAAAGCAGAATCGAGGTACCCTGAAGTTATATTCAAATTTGATCTTCAATTCGATATAAAAAATGAACAATTCAGAAGACTCATGAAGTGACATTCCATCAAAAATCTTGGGGGCTGCCGATTCTATGAGTAGCCAGTTAGTTCCAGAAAAGTCTCGCTGGCGTTACGAGAAAGAATTTGCAGCATTTGAGTTGTGGTGTGGGGAGAAAAATACACTATCACTGGAAGACGGGGTATCTATAGTATACTTTCAGCACTTATCGAAAAATCTTCGCCCGTCAACCTTGTGGCGAAGTACTCAATGATGAAACTTATTGTAAAATCGATGGTTTCCGAAAATTAGGAAATCGATGAATTCTTATCTGATGCTTCAGGCAACGATTTCCTCTTGATGAAGGTGGCTACCATTTTTGGAATCGCTGGTGCGTGCCGTCGCGAAACATTGATGAATTTGACAATAGACGATATTGAAGACAGAAAAAATGTTCTTGTTATCACCATCCTCAACACAAAAACCAACATTATGATAAAATTTGTGGTTGCTGGCTCCGAAAACGAATGAACAAAAAAAAAACTTTTTTTTGTTTTTTGCTTGTAATAGGAAAACTAATGGAGCAATCTAGATGCTTCCGGAAAACAAGTTGTAGAGAATTGAAATACACAGAAAACGAATTTTAGCGCAACTTGATCGGATTATTAGTAAAGGGGAAAAACCGGAAAAACCAGAAAAAAACTGCGTTTTTATAAAAATTGATTCATCTGCCATTTTCTGAGTTGTAGTGCAGGGCCTACACGAAATAGTAGTGATTGATATGTACTTCACGTGTGAGAATTTGAGGCGCTGTCGGATCATTAGTTTTGGTATAATTGCAATCTGAATTTTTCAACGCACTTCATTGCATCAAACCTGGATGCTCTATAGGTGGTCCGATTTCAATTTTTCTAAAAGATTTTGAGAGAAAAAGTTCAGTACTACAAAACGACTATTCTCATTCTGCGTTAAAATGCTGCAAAATAGGTGAAAAATACTTGCAAACATGACCGAAAACCGGCGAGTGCATGGAAGCGGCTCAGGAGTGGGGGTAGAGCAGCAGGTGCGGGGAAGCGTATGTATAGTAATACAAGTGCGCTGCACGTGTTATGAGTCTGCTGCTCTACCCCCACTCCTTTCACGCTTTCATGCACTCGCTGATTTTCGGTCATGTTTCCAAATATTTCCCACCTATTTCTCAGCATTTGAACGCAAAATGAGAATAGACGTTCCGTAGAAATAAACTTCTTTTCTCCAAATCTTCTTGAATAATTCAAATTGAACCATTCATGGAGCATCCAGGTCTGCTGCAATGAAGTGCGTTAAAAAATTCAGATTGCAATTATGCCAAAGCTAATGACTCGACAGCGCCCCAATTCCTTACCCATAATGAACATATCAATCACTACTATGTCGTGGAAAGCCTGCTATGCATCTCAAAAAGTGGCGGAGAGATGAATTTTTTTTAAAACGCAAATTTTTTCTGGTTTTTCCAGTTTTTCTCCGTTTTCAATGATCCGATCAAGTCATGCTGAGGCTCATTTTCCTCGCATTCCGATTCTCCACAACTTATCTTTCGAAAACATCCAGATTAGTTTCATATTACAAGCAAAAAACAGAAAAAAAAAGATTTTTCTCATTTGAATATTTATAACAAATTTAGCAATGACACTTGCGAGTAGGAAACATAACTGGATATACCTACGGATCGTTTTTCGTGTCATGGCGCAGTCAAATTCCTGGTAATATTTTTGTCACGAAAAAATCTCTATTGATTGGTCTATGTGTACTTGGCCCTCCCAAATCCTGATAATTACACAGGTCATTGTTTCCGGAGGTCGTCAACCACAATGTTGGCCGACTCTGGGGCCAACATCACCAGCTTCAAAAGGCACGGTGGATGGAAAACTACGTCTGTGACAGAATCATACATCGAGAATTCGCCCGAAAATAAAAAGATGACCCATCATATTCTAAAGAAACGTTCAAACACTCCAATACCAATCTCCAGCTCCCCACCGACATCAGTTTCTCGCGGAGCAGCATCCTCACCAGTCGATAATTCAGCAAATATTCTACAAGCTTTATTCCATGACACATCTAAGGAGAGCCGATCGGCATTGAATTTGCATATACATTTAATTTCAATATTATTCATAATTAGGTTGAATTGATAAATAAAAACTATGTTAGGTATCCTTTCTTCCTCATAAAAATTCTAGATATAATATATTATACTCGTAAGAAAAATGTTGTACCTAATACATGCGGAAATAGTTATTTAATCAACTAGTGTATCAATGGTGGCGATTATTGATCGAGATATTTTAACGCGAGAGCTTCGTTTCGTTCGGTCATCTGCCGTCACGTGCGAAAAAGTACCAATTTCCGCACTTGTTAGGTCAATAAATATTGAGTCGGTGCGAAACAAGTAATCAACAGAGATCATTGAATTTCTTTAAATAAAATCATCAAAACGCTGTCGTGCATCCTGCTGGCACCATTTTACGCTTTTCCCAATTCAATTGCTAGCTTGTTTGGCGCCAACTCAAAATTAGTTATCCACATTAGTTTAGGAGATCAGTTATCAAGACTGAAAAGATTCAATTTATTTTTTGCTTTTCAGTTTCTTTTTTCGTCGGTTTAATTTTTTATTCAAACGTTTTCATGACAATATTCATTCCGATTGAATATAATCATAGAAAAACAATGTCGTGAAGTATAGATTTTACAATTTATTGCAGTCAAATGAGTGACGTTCCGACCTTATTCATATCATTGGAACTGACGATTTGTTTTCGTAACAGATTCAATTGTTTTCATCAAATTCAAAAAAACTGGTGGGTAACGTGAGTTGCAGATTTTTTTTTTGTCAAATTGTAAATAATTCAAACTACTTATAAGCCAAAACATGTAGGGTAAATCATTATGAACATAAATAGTGATTAACAGCGATAGTTTTTCGAGCATCTCTAGATAAAAACTCTTCAAATAGAAATTATAGAAATGAACACAAACATAAAACGACGGATAGTTCACTAAAATCAGTATGTAAATGTAAATTCGAGTCCTTTTTCAATTTTGAACAGCTGCCATTCCGGAACTAAAGAACTCGATAGCGCAGCTAGTAGTCTAAGATCCGAACAGAGGTCGTCCTCCACCCATATGTTTACCAGATGCAACATATTTTTTATTGAGTCTCATACAAAGATGACTAAATTCCGAATGTATTGCCTATCAAAATATGTTCATGGCTATCCTACATTAAAAAAAATAATTAAATTTGTTTGCTATGTTTCAGCCACTTGTTTACCAAACAAATATTATTCGAATCAAAAGTTTCGAACATAAGGAATATGCTTAAGTGTTATTGCCTACTTGTTTTTGATGATGGCTACCAGGCGAGCAGGTATAAACAGGTAAGTTTTTTCGTTTCAAATGGCGGTACATAGAGGTATAAAGGCATGTATGTTTAATGCGAATGGAGTTGCTGGGAAGTTTGCGCTCCTCAGCAGCTTCATTCACGAACATTCGGTAGATGTAATGCTTCTGTCTGAGACCAAACTCCGACAGGACCATAACTTGAAATTTAGGGGATTTACCACCATCAGGGCCGACAGACCGGGAGGCGAGAGGGCTGCTGGGGGGGTAGCAATCCTAATCAGGGATAATATACCATATACGGATATACATCGGCAAAATTCGAATATCGAACATGCGGGAATTGAACTTAGCGATGGCACGTGCCTATTTTCAGTGTATAGCGCCCCAGGGAATAAATTCAAAGATCGCGATCTAGACAATCTGTTTAGTGTTGCGAACAAGGTAATACTGGCCGGTGACTTTAACGCGAGGCACAATGAGTGGAACGGCAGCCCGACCAAGGCAAGCCCCAATGGGTTAACGTTGCTGAGGTACTCCTTAGACAACGAAGTTTAAGGAACCACCACTACCCCTTAACGGCATGTCGCCGACAGTTATAGATCTGGTTGTCCATAAAAATATAACAGATTTGAGCGATCTGGAGGTAGCAGATGAATTAACATCAGATCACAATCCGGTTTTCTTTAGGCTAAACCAAGTCAAATATGGCAAGACGGAAAAAATCAGATATGACTACTCCGGCACGAACTGGAAGGAGTATCGTAAGATAGTAAATAACATTACATTCATTAATTCTGAGATATCTAAAGACGAGATAAACTACGAAACAAAAAAATTCATAAAAACTATCCAGATAGCAAGGGACAAGACAACCAGAAAAATAACTGTGAGGGGTGACAAGTTTGCGATTCCACCAAACATCAAACACCTTATCAAGTTAAAAATAATGAACGCAAAAAATGGCAACGAACAAGAAACCCAGAATATAAAGACAATTTCATGAGACTAGGGGTAGAAATCACGGATCTCATTAACGCCAACACCAACGAGAAGTGGAATCGCAGACTTGAGAACCTCGATGTCCGGGACCACTCACTATGGGACATGGCAAAAAGATTCCAAAGAAAAAGGGAACCTATTCCAGCCATAGTGACTGGACCCGGGCGTTCGGTGGCAGAGCCGGTGGAAAAAGCTAAGTTGTTTGGAGAGTACTTCAGCGGGGTTCACACAACGGAGCTTGATAGTACGCCGGAACATTCAAGAATAACTGATAGAGCCAAAATTATTAGAGAAACACCGGGGGTAAGGCTGGGACCCGCAGAGCTTCAAAAGGCCCTAACGGGATATGACGAGGTTCTGGGGGTCATCAGAAAACTCCCTAGGAATAAAGCACCAGGGCTAGACAAGTTGGATGCCGTTCTGATCAAGAACCTCCCGAGAAAATCACTGGTCCAGCTGATTTATATAATAAACGCAATCCTAAAGTGGCAACATTATCCAGATTGTCTTAAAAAAGCGGAAGTCATTCCCCTCCTTAAAGCGGGTAAAAACCGAAACCACCTTGACAGCTATAGGCCCATCTCACTCCTCAGTGTGGTGGCCAAGGTGGTGGACAAGATTATCTTAAAGCGTGTTGTGGACTTTGAGGAAGAGCAAAGAATCATCCCACCAGTACAGTTCGAGTTTAGGAGGGGTCACTCTACGACCTCTCAAGTAGCCCGGGTTGTCCATGGGGTGAAAGAGGCCTTCCACAGGGACCAGAACACAGTCATGGTCCTGTTGGACACGCAAAAAGCATTCGATACGGTCTGGACAGACGGATTGATCACCAAAATGGCAGAGGCAGACATGCCTTTATACCTCATCAAAGTACTAGAGTCGTACCTGTCGGGGCGGACCTTTTGTGTAAACGTGAATGGTACTAGTTCGCCGGAACAGACAGTCGGAGCGGGGGTCCCACAGGGGTCTTCTTTTGCTGACGAGATGCCACTGTTCTATAGCGAAGTGGCCGCCAGACAGCTCCAGATTCATCTGGATCGGTTGGTCATACCATATCTGAGGAAGAATAAAATTAAACTAAATCCCAATAAAACGGAGGTCGTTAACTTCACAAGGAAGCGAACTAACGTGAAGATCCTTGGGAAGGTAAAGATTGAAAATAGTCAAGTGACAGAGAGGCCCTCAGTGAGATACCTGGGGGTGCAACTGGACAGGCGGATGTACTTGCATGGACACATATCGCTGGCGTTGCAGAGGGGAGCGGCGGCCATCAGCCGCACATATCCCCTCATTGCACGCAACTCCAACCTGTCACAGGAGAACAAGCTTCGACTCTATAAACAAGTCATCAGACCGGCAATGATATACGCCAGTCCAGTGTTCTGCAGTCTTGCAAAAACCCAGTTAATGAGGCTGGAAAGGCTGCAAAACAAAGCACTGCGTATCGTTACTAATAGTAATAGATACATCAGACTCGACGAACTGCGCGAACTAGCTAATGTTGGGAAAATCACGGATTTCATTAATAAGATATCTGATAAATTTTACAGATACCACATACCCAAGAGTCCGCTTACGGCAGGTATCACTAGTATCCGAGTCAATCACCCCAGGAAGCACGGGGTCATCTACCAAAATTTGGAACTGTACCATGAACTGGAACAATGACCAACCACAATGCAGCGGTAGGATGATCATAAACACAATTTAATTCTAATTTAATCTAAAGTTCAATCGTATAATCTTAGAACAAGAAAACAGCTACAGGAAAAACCCCAGGTTGCGGGAATTACAGAAAATCTATAATTTTTTAAGCTGGTTTTTTTTTAATAACAACTTTTCCAGTATAAGAACATCGTCAGTTGCAAAAATAGGAATGATAACAGTACTATAATTACTGGAGTCAGGTCAAAAAATAGAAAGACGCATACACTAAAGTAGGAGGCGTCCTAAAAACGGAATTGTCAGAAAAACCAAGACTAACATGTTTACTAATGGCTACCTGCTAACACCAGCAGGGGCTGCCCCTTCGCCCCCTAGGGAGGGCAAGATGGCGGTATAAAAAAAAAAAAAAACTCTTCTCCACTCCTATGCCAAACTCCTTTCCCTCTACACCACCACCAGGAAGAGGAACAAGAAAGGAGTACCCACATGTACATTGTATATAGTAGTTCTAAGTTTGAATGATTTGTATATATAGAAAATAAATTTTTATTGATTATTGATTGGTAAGTTGATAAAGGTGATTGCGCCAACCTATTCACCAATTGAAATACTTATAAAAATAAAGAAAATTTGATTACAAACGCGTGATATAGTATTGCCTGCAATAAACCATTTATAAAATATTATTGAAGTTCAAAAATCTGAGCAAGAAAAGAAGCGCGAGAGAGAAAGTTGAGCGTCCTATGTAGTGGAATAGAGGAGGACGTAGCATAGCAGCTGCGCGTGAAGTGTCCGTTGGAGCGACTGGCAATACACTTAAAATTATTATCAATAATTATTGTATATTTTATATTTATATACATATACACGTCACACGCAGCTACGTCCTCCTCTATTGCACTAAATAGGACGCTCAACTTTATCTCTCGCGCATCTTTGCTTGCTCCGATTTTCAAACTTCAAAGCCTGGCAATAATATTTCATGAACGGTTTATTGCAGGCAATACTATATCATCGCGTTTGTAAATGAATTTTCTATATTTTTATATGTATTTCGATTGGTAAACAGATTGGCGCAATCACCTATATCAACTTACCTGTTTATACCTGCTTGCCCGGTAGCCATGAACAGAAACAAGTAGGCAAAACTTATTACTATTAGGCAGATTCCTACTCGAACTTTTGTTTCGAATGACATTTGTTTGGTAAACAAGTGGGTGAAACATGACAATTTTTTTTTGAATTAATGATAGCCATGAACATATTTTGTTAGGCAATACATTCGGGATGTATTTGTCTATGTATAAGACTTGATAAAAAATATATTTCATCTGGTAAACAGATGGGTGGAGGACGACCTCTATTCGGATTCTGTACCATAGTGGATTCTAGAATTCATTTAATTATTACATATCTTCCCAACCTCAAATTATGATGAAAGGAATGAATTTGCTTCAGCACATTTGAGAGATGTTGAAGAACAGAGAGTTAACGGCCAAAGTTATTTGATACAAGCAAGCCCATAATATTAGGCAAACCCCAGTGCAATTAACATCCTACAAAACATCTTTGACCGTAAGACCCTGCGTTGTTGTTGAGCTGGATTTATTTCAGTTACTTTTTCATTATTGGTTGATTTGGTGAGACTACTATGTTCCTCATAAAACGTTTGTACAAATGTGTGAACTCCTCATATCGCGCAAATAAAATTGATTCAATGAAATCGTAATATGAGGTTTCTTTCTTTGCTTCAATTTCCAGGCCAATTTTGGAAAAGTATAAAATTTACACCAATTATTCTTTCCATTATTTGTACAGTTCGCAACACAACGAATTCAACGTGGAATTGTCAAAACAAATTTGACAGTCCCGATTATGTTTCACATTTCTGCCAACGCGTGCGCTGCAATCGATTTGACTGTCCTCACCAAGCACTTCGCATATACTTAAGTACTGGTCTGTGGTGGCATCAGAGTTAAGAGAACATTTACATTAGCTAAGATTATATGCGTTTTTGTTCATGGTTCCTTTTCTTTTTTGTTGAGGGGGGCATTCGTGGAATATGGTGGGGTGGGGCATATGCAAAAATACTTTGCGGGGTACTCTGATACGTATCAATCTACCCCAAAAGAGTTTATTGAATAATTTCATTAGTTTTCCAGTGGAAATGGTGCGATTTTATCGGAAGAAAACCGAGAGGGTCAATGTCGACGGAAATGCTATATCTTCAACAATATCAGACGTTCTAGAAGGAAGACCATCTACCAGAAAGATACAGAAAAATATAATTTGGAATCAACTACTTTGCAGCACCTGATAGAAAAAAGAAAGTCTGGAAGGGAGAATGAAGATATTTTTTCTCCGAATATTGCTACATCAGGTATCAAATAGAACCAATTTGACCTCTAACAAACATTTCAAGACATATCAGAAAAAAAGGGGAAGAAAAAGGGACGTCAAGGATCTACACGGATACTCCCGAGAAAGACAGGATCAAGGAATTGACAAAAGTGAAGGAACAGAAAAGAATCTCTAAGGCACAGAGACAACGCGCCAAAGGAATGGACAATGCCATGGAGCTATTTGGCTTGTATTGAAAAAAATGTGCCAAAGAGTATTCGCAAAATTGCTGGAAGATAGCGAATCGACAAGTTATTTTGATTAATTTGAAACCAGAGACATATCGTCAGATTCAAATCTTGGCCCGTCAGATTCAGATTATAATCCAGAAGAAGAAGGGATGCCCCTTCGAGCCAAAAATTTGCAAAAGATTTTGTTAAATTTAAAAAATGAAAAGTGTTGGCCAAATTATTTTGAATACGATACGAATGAAAACCAGGTTCGTATCTGAGAAAGAGACTCTCAGGAATATTTATCTTTCCCAATGTGAAAAATGAGTCATCGGTGCTTTATCTCACATCCGAATTGATTTCTCGTCATTCAACTTGTAGATATGTACTTAAGTGATAGAGATTGCAGAAAACATGGAGGACTTGCAAATGCTGCTGGATAGAGTGCATGAGGCTGTTCGAAAATGGGGTATTGATGTAAACATCAGGAAAACGAAATGGATGACTGTAGGTAGAATAAACATAGAACCAATTCCGATTACAATCAACCGACACAACATTGAACTGGTATCACATTCCAAATATCTGGGTAGCTGGCTGAACAATGACATAACGTGCGACGAAGAGGTAAGAGCAAGGATTGAAATGGCACGTAGGGCATTCAGCAAATGAGAACCAACTCTCACTGATAGGAACCTCACAGTTCAGACACGGTAAGGAACACTCCGCTGTTACGTATAGAGCATTATTTTGTACGGATGTGAGACATGGACGCTTAAAGCTGACATCATGAGAAAATAGAAGCGTTTGAGATGTGGTGTTATCGGAGAATCCTCAAGATCCCTTGGACTGCACATACCAGTGATGAAGAGGTACTCAGACAGCTGAATAAGGATCGAGAAGTCCTGAACAAGAAAAGTCAGGTATTTCGAACATTTAATGCGAGGTACCAAATATCACATCCCTCGCCTGATTATTCAAGTACAGGTTGAGGGCAGAAGATGGATAGGTCGCAAAAAGCTATCGTGGCTACGAAATATAAGGAACTGGACCGGACTGGGAGTAGAACAACTATATCGAGTAGCGACAGATTGAGACCAATTCAACCAAATTGTCATGGAGATGGCCCACGCTTGAAGACAGGCACGGCACTGAAAGTAGAGAAGATATAGATCTGTAAGGTTTCCAATATATCAATGATAATATAAAATATATATATATATATATATATATATATATATATATATATATATATATATATATCACGTTTTTTCACTCTAGCTTCCTAAATTTGTCCATAATAGTATCTGTGTAAGAAGGTACCCCATGCATGTAACAATGAACCCCGTAGCTGAGGAACATTGATACAATGTTCACTTTTTGAAAAAAATACATAGTACTGTTCATTGTTGAGTTATGAATTTTTTCAATTCAAAATAACATACTAGAATAATGATTCCTAAGACTGAACATATCTAATCGATCAATTTTGGATTTTTAAGTTATTTTCTTTGCTCTCCAAAAAAATCGTATCATTGTGCCCCAACTCCCCAGGGACGTGAAGGTCTTTCAGAGATATCCGGATAGTGATGTAGTCTCAGCTTTGGTATCCTGAAAGTGAGTCCAATCTATCCGAAACGGTCGGACATCATTTTTTAATTTGACAGTGACTTGGACGTCATCTGACAGTGACTGAATAATTTTAATAGGTTTAGTATAAACAATGGTGAATGCCTACTTGTTTTATAGCGAGTAGCGTGCATAATCAGTTGTAATATCACAAGAGAGTGAAAATAAAGTGAAAACAATTCGACAGATTTTCGAAAACTTGTTGCCAGGCAATAGACACGAGAGCTCGACGGGCTCGAGTGGCTATTGCCAACTGGCAACAAGTTTGAGAAAGAAATCAGAAAAATTATTTTCTACTTTATCGAACTCTCGTGTGGTATTATTTAGATTATTTTTTCATGTTACGATCATAAACACATTTTCTCGCAAAATGATATAATGTAATAAATTCATTTCTCACTTTTCATGGGAATTCATGACAGACGTCAAATTAAAAATATACGTTGTCAGACAATAAAAACAAAATACCTCAAATTATTTCCGCGGCAATTTTCTAAGTAGAATATTTCCACTCTAATAATGTTTCGATTGACCAAAACGTTCATGAATTATTTTAATTGAAAATTTCCATTGGTTTCTAGAAATGTCAAAGAATAATCAATAGTAATATAACGAGTGCAATGGAAATTATCGATAATTTTTGGAAAATTTTCCCGAATGCATTCTCAGTTGAAGAAGAGCACGAGTGCAGGTATTTTCCCTCATAAAAATGATAGGTACCTATAATAATAGTAAGTTGGTAATTTTGGGGCATCCTGTACTGTGCAATTATACGATAATCGTGCACTAGTGCATGATTATCACGTAATAACATTATGATTGGTCCAAATTAACAATTTCAACATGTCAGTTCATTGTTGGAATGTCAGTTTTGACAGATGACTGAAATTTTCGCGAATACACTGGCAACTTGGATTTGATTGGTTAGATAAAAGCATTTGATCAGCTCATTTTCGAGTATATAATCATTGGAAGGCACAAACAGCATTTTTCTAATTTTGACACTTTTCAAAACTCGTTGATGTTATCAAATGTTTTACTTTTCATCACCAGTTGCAAAAGTTAAATTTTTCGCAACTGGTGATGAAAAAAAAATTTTTACAAAAACTACAGGAATAAAATTTGTTACAAGTTTGAGGCTAAACTACTTGAAGTACTTCTTCATTGTTATTATATTCTTCTTCAATATTTTGAAGATTAAATGCTATTCGCATTCAATACATAATATGTATGGGAAAAACTAATTATAAATATTGATAACATAGTTTGAACAATTGGTGATATTTCTATGTAACATTAATTTCCGTTTTTTCCATGGAAGTCTCTCCAAGGATGAGAACACGCTTTTAAAGTACTAAAAAGTAAAAAATAATTTTAATGTTCACTGCCTATGCCAAAAAGCGTGGGGTGCTTTGTTGAAATCATTTAAAATAGTCCAAGATCCCAGAGCCGGAAAACCTACGCCATTTTAGCAAAGCTGAAATTTTGAGTATGAATAGTGTGATATGTAGTTAAGATCGTATGCATTCTTGCTAGCTTTGAAGAGGGGCTTTTTTTACGGGTAGCTTGTATAAAAGTACATAAAAAACTTTCTTACTTACGTTGAAGTATGGTAATGTGTTTGACAATTGATACCGTCTTGTTGGCCAAGGCGCAAGATCTAAGCTCTGATATCAAAAACTGGCAAGGGTTCGATTCCCCGCGCCTGACGATTTTTTTCCATCCAAATTGAAAAATGATTTGTTTTTTTTTTAATATTCATCCCGAAACTGAATCACTTCTCAATTCCAAAGTGGAAAATAAAAAAAATCGTCAGACATATCATACTTGAAATTTCAGCTTTGCTAAAATGAGGTAGGTTTGCCGGCCCTGGGCTCTTAAAGTATTATGTTTCTCAAAGATACGTAACCCAAAAGCACCCCATGCTTTTTGGCATAGTCGTTGAATATAATAAATATTTTTTAATTTTCAGTGCGTTAAAAGCGTCTTCTTCAGTTTTTGTAAATATATATTGTCAATATTTTTAACCTGAATTAAAAAGGATCACATATCAGGATTAGAAAAAATATTGTGTGAAACACGTTGGGAAACCCTATTTTTCGTAACTCGCTTTCTTTTGCGGAACTCGCTTCGCTCGCTTGTATAAAACTGCAAACCGAACAATCAATGACATTAGAGATGAATAAAAAGATAGAAGTAAAACAAAACTTGTTTACTTTGGGTTTGGTTTAGCTATATAAATGTCAAAAAAAATCGGATCCAAAACACTTCTGGAAATACAAAAGTTCACTCAACTGATTTTAAATTCGAGAAATAATGTTCTCACCTGACACTGATTACAATGAACGGAAGAATGAAAAGAGCATACAATGTATAATTCATTGAAGAATATCGATGGTGATGTATAGAGATTTTCTTTTCGTATGTACCGGGTCATTCACTATAAATTACCGACAAAAAAGGTAAATGTGAAATAAAAATATATAAATATATAATATATATATATATATAATATATATAAATAAATATTATTATATATATATATATATATATATATATATATATATATATATATATATATAAAAATGCTATCCAAAATACAGTAGCGTGCAGATTTCAGGAAATATTTTGTTTCAATGGGATACTACTCTGTATTTTATTGAATTTTTTTCTTGACTTTTTTCTTGATTTTAAAAATATACATATGTTATTCCTATCTTATACCGTTTTTGGGTTATTAAACGTCGGATAACTTGAACTACTTGTTACTGTAAATACCTATCCTTTGAAAGTTAACATTCTCGAAGTGAGCTATGAAAATGATAACCATATTATGTTTGTTTAGTGACATTTATTTAATGGAATAATCAAAATGGTTTGAAGTGGGGAAAAAAAAGTTAATTAACATGATACCTCAAAATGTGTCCAATATGTTCACCATTATTGTCAATGCATAATTGATAACTTCTTCTTTTATATTCATAAGTGCATTGGTAATTGCTTCATTATTGACATTCAGATTATCTATTTCTAGTCGAATCGTGTCTTCAATGAGTTGAATATTATTATCATTATCATTATTATTACCAATGTCTTTTAGAAATCCCCAGAAAAATGAATCCGGACTGTTATTCATTATTTCCTATCCATATTGGAAATACATTATTCAAATGTTCTTGAACGGGTAGAACACTATGCGAGGTTGCATTCAGATCATACTGGCAATCTCGGTTTCCAAAAAATTATGTGAAAAAATATTTTCTACTTCTGGGATGAGTATTTCTTTTTAGGTAACTCCTATAAATAGGTATATATTCATGAAATAGAGGGCCAACAATTTTATTTCAGAAAATTCCGCACCAAACGCTAACAGTTTTTCTTCCTAATTTTTGTATTTGTTTTACCAATATTTTTCTGTTGCCTTTTTTCCACGACCTTCGATTTTCACAAGCTTTTATTCAGTTTCACATATTCCGGTGTCTGTCTGCCTGTATGTCGGTAATCAAATCTTGCAAGTTAAATTTGACCCACTTCTAATCGTCCGATTGATTTGAAATTTGGCAAGTGTACATAATTCCGGCGATAATGCATTATGAAATTGTTGGGAGAAAAAACAAAATGGCGGCTCCGATAGGGCGGACAATTTATGAGATTAAAATTTGTATCTAGGTTTTCGGAGTCGGAGATTATGATTTTTTTGTCAAAATTCAAAAATGTATCAAATTAAAATGCGGCTCATGGAATTTCTGTAAGAGAAAATGGCGATCTAAGATGGCGGACGAGATTTGGGTTTATGGTCCGATTCGATTCAAAATTGGTATGTTGGGGTTTCCAGGGTCGAAGAATATGAATTTGTTTTCAAAATGTATAAAATAAAAATGGCGGCACCAAGATGGCCGATAATCTCTGTGTTTATGGTCCGATTCTATTCAAAATTGGTATGTGGGGGTTTTTGGGGTCGGATATCATGAATTCAGTCGAAGATTATTGATTTTTAGTTGAAATTCATGAATTGAAGATGGCAACTCCAAGATGGCGGATGAGTTATTCTTTAGATGGTCTCCTCATTCAGTCTAGTTAACAAGTGCTTTTTAGGTCAAATTTTTTTCGCATTCTCCGAAAATTATGATGGAGATGTCATTCGATTCGGAATGGCATGTAAATATTTTTTGAGAAAATGCTAAGGCCGCTCGCAAAAATTGCAATAGTAATAAACAATTAAGTGAAAAAAAGGGGGGTTTGGATTTTCGCCAATATCTAAACAATAATTCGAAATAATTCAAAATTGAAGGAATATGCAGAAAGAAGACAAAATTTCCGAAGAAAAAGTACAAACTCTCGAAACTGTAGGACCAATATTTATAATTTTCCCAGAGGGTTGAAAGTACGCCCGAAAACGGGTACTTCGGCTTGCGCAAGCCACGTCCCCTTCAGACCTTTAATGAATAAATATTATTTAAAATAATTCAATATTGAAATTTAAAATTGAAAAAATTCAGGCGCCTGCAGGATTTTCATCGCAATTTGTCAATAAGTTATCCATTAGTTAATCAACAATTTTTTGTAGCACGAACATTAACATTGCAAGTGCGATAATTGTTTTCCTTTCGTGGAGCTATTTTTCAAAGGTCTAAGAATAGATTCCTGTTAGAAAAATTGAGAAATTATTAATTTTTGTTTTGTTATTAACAATTTACCAAGGTGAAAAATTATAAAGCTTCATTAAACATTGAAAAAAACTTTTTTTTTATAATGTTATCATTGGTCCGTTTTCTCATAATCAGAAACTACTTGAAAATGATTTTTAATAATTTTTATCTCCTATTGTTTGAAACATTGTTATAAACAAAAATTTTTTTTTTATAAATAATTTTATAATAATTATGATTTTTCGAAAAAAAAATTTTTTAAAAAAAAATTTTATTGCTTAAAAACGCATTTGTTAAATAAATTTTTTTTTTACCACTTGTTATGAAAATTAAAGAACCATTTTTTTTCAATCACTATTTATCTCGGTCTTCGGAATTAAAAAAAATAAATTATTATTAAAATTTTCATTGTTTATTTAATAAACAATTTGTTATAAACAAATAAATTATCTCTCTCTTTGTATTCTTTTTCTTTTTCTACTCAAAAAAACAAAGACAATCATGTATTATTTTAAGGAAAAAAAATATATTTTTTATTGTTTTTTTTTATTTCACCACTCTACCTGGTTTTTTATGTTCAATTTTATTATAACTTTTTAACTAATGAAGATACAAGGAAAATTTTTTTGACTTATTCATTCTGCATTGATCAAACAACAAATTAAGCTAAAACTGTTTTCTACTTTTATGTCTGAATATCTTATAAACTAATACATATAACTATGACCATACAACTTATGTAACTTTTTATCTAAAGTATATTTATCAACAATTTTAGCTTTGCTCGGTAATTTTTTTAAAAAAAAAAAATTTTTCCAATTTTAAAATTAATGAGAAATTCAAGTAAGATTATTTATAAAATATTGTAGATTTTTTTTTTCTGAAAGATTATTTTTATAAACAAATGATATAAATTAAATAAATAATTGAGTGAGAGCTCAATTTGTTGTTTAATTAATGAAGAATAAATAAGTCTTTAATGTTTTCCTTGTATCTCCATTAGTTAAAAAGTTATAATAAAGTTAAACATAAAAACCAGGTCAGAGTGGTGAAATGAAACAGAACAGAAAATTTAAAGTTCAATAAAAAATATAAATAATTTTTTGTTCTGAAAATAATACATGGTTGTTTTTGTTTTTTTGAGTAGAAAAAGAAAAAAATACAAAGAGATAATTTATTTGTTTATAACAAATTGTTTATCAAATAAACAATGGAAATTCAAATAATAAACGTTTTTTTTTAATATCGAAGACCAAGATAAATAATGATTTAAAAAAATTTAACAAATATCAAAGATAATTTATAATTTTTTTTTTATTAAAAAGTTTAAAATTTTTCAAACAATGGGAGATAAAAATTATCAAAAATCATTTGAAGGTAGCTTCTGATCATAAGAAAGCGGATCAATGATAATATTATGAAAAAATTTTTTTTTTCAATGTTTAATGAAGCTTTATAATTTTTCACCTTAGTAAATTGTTAGTAAAAAAACGAATTTTAAAAACCAAAAACATTCTCAGATTAATAGTTTAACAATTATCGCACTTGCAATGTTAATGTTCGTGCTACAAAAAATGGTTAATCAACTAATGGATAACTTATTGAAAAATCGCGATAAAAATTTTTGGACCACGAATTATTGTACATTGATCTATCTTGCAGGCGCCTGAATTTTTTCAATTTTTAATTTTCATGTTTAATAAGTTTTAATAATATTTATTCATTAAAGGTCCGAAGGGGACGTGGCTTGCGCAAGCCGGAGTATCCGTTTTCGGATGTATTTTCAACCCTATGGGAAAATTATAAATATCAGTGCTACAGTTCCGAAATCCCTTTTTTTCACTTAATTGTTAATAACTATTGCAATTTTTGCGAGCGACCTTAGCATTTTCTCAAAAAATATCTACATGCTATTCCAAATCGAATGACACCTCAATCATAATTTTCGGAAAATGCGAAAAATGTTTGACCTAAAAAGCACTTGTTAACAAGACTATTCGAAGGACTAGATAGCTCAGAACTTACAGCAAAAAACGCCTCATTATAACGATGCTTCAACAAAAATGCATAGATTAGGGCGTACTCGAATACTAAAGAGCACAAAATAAAATAATTAATAAAAAAACTTTTTGAAGACAAGCTTTCATTCAAATGCACTGAAGAAAAAAATGATTGCTTTGGATGTGTGACGTAGGTTATTCCGTAAGTTGTAGATTCGAATGCTGGTCGCTTTTGTATTCGAACCAAAAACTCTGCACGACAAGCTTTCGAATCTAAAACTCACGGAATAATCTACGTCGCACATACAAAGCAATTATTTCTCACTTTTAAGTGCATTTGAATAAAAGCTTTTCTCTAAAAAGTTTTTTTTTATTAATTATTCAGATGTAGATTAACTCGTTCGCCATCCTGGAACTGTCATCTTGGAATTTATGAATTCTGACAAGAAATCAATAATCTTTGACTAAATTGATAATCTCCTACCCCAAAAACCCCGACATACCAATTTTCAGTAGAAACGGTACATTATTACAAAACCAGTATACCATTTTGAAACCACTATTCATGAATTCATAATTTCCGACCCCAAAAACCTCCATATACCAATTTTTAATAGAATCGGACCATAATCAAAGAGATCGTCCGCCATCTTGGAGCCGTAATTTTGATTTTATGGGTCATGATCTTAGACACACATACCAATTTTGAATCGAATCGGACCATAATTACAAAACTTGTTCGTCATCTCAAAGCCGTCATTTTGAATTTCTGAATTTTGAATGAAAATTCATAATTTTGGACCCGAAAACTCCCACATACCAATTTCGAATAGAATCGGACCATAATCACAGAGATCCTTGGCCATCTTGGAGCCGTCATTTCTATTTTATAAATTTTGACAAAAAAATCATGATCTTCGACCCCGTAAATCCCCACTCACCAATTTTGAGTCGAATCGGACCATAAACACAAATCTCGTCCACCATTTTAGAGCCGCCATTTTGTTTTCTTCTCTAACAAAAATTCCATAATGTATTGTCACGGGACCTATGACCACCTGCCAGATTTCACGTTAATCCGTCATTTAGAAGTGGGTTAAATTTAACTTGCAAGATTTGATTACAGACAGACAACGGGACAGGTGAAACTAAATTGAAGCTTGTAAAATAGAAATGCTGTTTCTGTTTCCAATGAAAATTTCAGTTTTTCTGACACGTGATTTGTTAGCTTGATTGATGGCAATTTCAGAATCGATCAATTCATCCTGAAATATATAAAAAAAGTCAAATGATTCCAGTATTTTAGATGTGTTGAAGATTACTTGTACACTCAGTGTATTCTCCATCTCGGTACAAAGGTTCATTGATTGCGAATTTTAAAGATTTCGGCATCTCAATATTGATATCGAATTAGAGATGTAGTTCCTTTATGGAATCAAGAGTCTGTTTATTGGTTTCCGATTGTATTACATTCATTTCGGGGATTTCTTGGATTTTAAATTTAGAATGGCTTTTTTTAACCGGTTCCGGTAATTTTCGAAAAATAAAGGGAATTTGTTATTTGTTTAACCTTTTTTCTGTAGTTTAATTTAGGTTGTTAACCAATATCACCAATTCAGTTAGGGATAATTTGTTTATCTCTCGTAGTTTTTTCGTTCCCATTTTCACATTTTTTTTTTCTGTCTTTGGTGTGTGGCATAGTTTTCTTACGGTTTTTCACATGGAACACGTAATATACATAAGTACTCCAAAAATATTAGGATCAGGGGTGAAGCCCATATAAACTAAATTAAACGTTATACGATTCACATTTATTCATATGAACCCAATGAAAATCAAGCAATTATTATCATTATTAACTGATATATCAAATAAGGTCACATATTCATCCATGGTTCAAATAAAGATCCTTCCATTGAAAATGTTTAGGCAATGAAATACAATCATAGCTTCTTTCCCCCAAATGTTCAAACAGGTTGAACTTTCCGTTTATTGACCAATTATCATCATATGAGATTGACGTAACCGTAACAAATCCTATTCCATCTAGTTGGAAGGGTTTGATTCTAGAAGGCTGTGAAAAACTGACAAGTACCAATTAATGGTATATGAAATTCATTAACTTCTTCGCAGAATTTGTAACGTGAGATCTGAGATTCAAACAACCTGTATGATGTTCCAAATACCATATTACCGAATGTTTTCATGACCATACAAGAATATCAAAATATAATAATAAAAAAAGCCACTTTTTGTAATGTTACCATTGTCCGTTTCCATTTCTCCTTTTTCACTACCCAGTACTATGACTATCACAATCAGTTCCCGTCAGTTTTCATCCGATTCTTTTGTGTAAAGATATACCGCAATAATTTCAATTCGCAATTAGATAACATCCGATAACCTCGAAAAGAACAGAATTCTCATCACCCGAACGAAGTACATGAACTAACGCATTCTAAAGTTTTGGGCGTGTACAGCACGATTGTTTTCAAAGCCCACTATAAGAATTAGGGAGTACGCCAAGAGTAGATTATTTGTTGCTGTCTTCAGGCAGCTTTTTATGCAGAAACTCCCAACTACCTTGATCATTCCAACCAAAACCGTTGGGAGACATACTAATTACGATTTCACTAAGATATGGAGGAACTAAAAGGTACATTTCATTTTGGTCGAAAAAGTCGGTTGATTTGTTGTGCTCTCATTATTCAGTGCTTGGGCTGATTGGAGTTTTTGTCGATATTTGAATGCTTGGGGCGATCGACATAGTGGGTTTTTATTACAAGCTTTCATTTAGTTTTACCTGTCCTGGTGTCTGTCTGGGTGTCTGTAATCAAATCTTGCAAGTTAAATTTGTCCCACTTCTAATCGTCCGATTGATTTGAAATTTGGCCTTGTGTACATAATTCAGGTGACAATGCATTATCAAATTTTTATTATAAAAAAAAATAGAATGGTGGCTACAACATGGCGGACAGTTTTTGTGATTATTGTCCGATTCTATTCAAAATTGGTATCTAGGGGTTTCCGGGGTCGGAGATTATGATCGAAATTCAATAAGGCGGTTCCAAAATGGAGGACGAGTTTTGTGAATATTGTCCGATTCTATTCAAAATTGGTATGTGGGGGTTTTTGGAGTCGAAGATTTTTTCCAAGCTTTAATTTTTTTGTTTCACCCATTCCATTGTCTGTATTTGAATCTGTGTGTCTGTAATCAAATCTTGCAAGTAAAAATTGACCCACTTCTAATGGTCCTATTGATTTGAAATTTGGCAGGTGTGCATAATTCCGTTGACAATGCATCATTGAATTTTAGTTGGGAAAAAAACAAAATGGTGGCTCCCATATGGCGGACAACTTTTGTGATTATGGTCCGATTCTATTCAAAATTGTTATCTAGGGGTTTTCGGGGTCGAAGATTATGATTTTTTTGAATTGAAAAATGAATAAGAAATCACTAAACAAATTATTCAATATAAATACTGAAAAATACAGAATAAATAAACGAAAAAAAATTATTGAAACAAAGTTTTTCTATCAGTAGTTAATAAAAACAGAACAAAAAGTTGAAAATAAAAATTATGAAAAAAAAATTAAAGACAAGCATTTATTTATAAAAATGCACTAAAAAAAAAAATTTATCTCATTGTTTGATCTAGATTATTTTGTGAGTAACAGATTCGATGGCTCGCCGCGGATACAAAATAAGTAATCTTGCGCGGAAAGATTTTGAATCTGTTACTCACAGAATAATCTAGATCAAACAATGAAAGACATTATTTTTTTCTTTTGAGTGCGTTTGTATAAGTGAAAGTTTGTCTTTAAATTATTTTTTTTAATAATTTTTTCCATTGAAAACTCCTGCCGTAGAAAAGTATGATCTCTCAGTTCATAATATTTTAGTTGAATAATCGTATCAATGATACAGTAGGTTATTGATAACATTTTATCAAAATTCAGTCATAACCACACAACTTTTACTTTTTTTTTCTACACTATAGTAAATAATCTTAGAAAAACATTTTTCAAAATTTATGTAGCTCATGCAGCTCTAGGAAACGATCTTCAGTTTGCCAAAATTGATACGAAAATGAAATATCGAGAATTATTGGCTAACGATGACTATTATGGAATCAATAAGAATTCATGATATGCCGAACAGAATACTATAAAGAAAATCCGATAAGCTGATATAGGTATGTGTGGATATAACTAGCTTCCGGTGCAGAAACGATTTGTCTAGAGCAACATTTATTTTATGTTGGCCTGGAGGATATCAAAGTTCCGTTTGGGTCAAGATAAGGCTTCACGAAATGGGGCCAACCGGCCTTCTCATCGGATTCACATTTGCTGGTTTATGAAGGATTTTCCGTGAAATCAACCCGAGCTGAACTGAATATGATTTGGACTTTCTTTGACAATTGTTCTCGTGGATTTTGACTATTGGATGATATAGCTTCCAAAAAACCGAACGAAGGGGATGAAACGAACATTCAGGTAACGTTCCAGTTTAGTTTTATCTCTTTCGTATAATACGATCTTCAAAAATATATTTATTTAAATTCCAAATTAGAAATGTTTACTAGGATTGCGCAATCACTCAGCTCAAAATAAATGATGTGGTACTAGTATCCAAAGTGTTTATACAGGTTACCAAAATAGAATATAAACTCAATACATGTCATCACAACTATAAGAAATGCAAATACAAATCAGATTTTATGAAAATATATCAATGAACACTGATTTGTCAAGAAAAAGCTTCATGAAGTTTCTAAAACTATTTCCCTTCTAGTTCCATTCTTCTGCAGTATGTTATAGAATCTGAGAGCGCCATAGTTAGAAGCAGCAAGTGTTTTCAGAAGACATCATAATATTTTCGCACATTGCTTTCTATGGTTCGCAAAAACATTATGCCAAAATATTTGCTTTTATCAAACAAACTGATGACAATGATGATCTAAAATTGGAAATTGAAAAGGAAAGTAAGATAGGACCACAGGGCAACAGGATGATACAGATTTTTGCATTGAATCCTGAAATAATCCTGATTTCCTTAAAAACTTTGAAAACAACCGATGGTCGTTTCAAAAGGTTTGGGGAAGAATCAAAGGGTACTTTTCATTCCACTGAACCCTTTATTCATGGTTTTGTTATTCCTATCTCCAATTTGAGGTCACATTGATTTTGTTTTTCTGGTATTATACAAATGTTATGACCTTCTCATATATCAAGTAATTGCAAAAAATAGTTTCATTTGGAAATTCAATTTTTCTGTGGTTCGCTTGAAATAATCAAATAAAATAGAAAAATACCGACTGACCAACCATCGATATTTCAGTTTTTGGGATATTTTGTTTTTTTTTCTCAACTCTTTCCTGAACGGAATTTTCAAGTGATAAGACTCTGAACTTTTGATTTAATTCATCACTTGAGAAAAGAATTCGTAACGCGATTCAAGAAATATTTTTCCGTGTTTACTTTCCATCTTACTTTGTACTCTATATTCTAAGGGACACAATATAATTGAGGATATAAATTTCAAATTTATTTTTCACAATTTCCTATTGAAAAGTGTGGAAATCGAAATGAACTGAAACTCCATTCCAATATTTCATTTGAAAAATCAATTCCTGTTACATCCCCATTCCCTCTCAACCAAATAATATTTTTTTCATGTTCTCCATTGTAAATATGTTGATTACATTTTTCCTAGAAACATGATACCCTTCATATTCATTATACAGAGTGGGCCATTGAAAACGAAACAACGGCTCTGTATGTCGGCAGAACTGAGAATTATATGAAAATGCTCGGACACGTCAACTACATTTTCGACGGGGGGGTTAGAAATTCACCCGACATACATTCCATCCCTCGGAGCTGTGACCACCACCACAAAATTTTTGAATGGCAACATATGGCAAGTGATACCTTATTTGGGAGGTATTTTTCTTCTCAATATTGAACAACAAAAAGGAATTAATTCTATCAATTCGTTTTCGAAATATAGGAATTTGAAGATGGGAAATAACTTTTTATTCACTCAATCAATAAAAACAATATCTGATAAAGCAACTGTCGCAATAATTATTATTGTCAATGAACTGAATGTTCAAACTATCTACCACCCATTTCCATACAATAGTACAAGTTCTGTTCAAAATGAGACCTCACATTTCGTAGCATTTCCGGCGTCATTCCACGGCATTCTTCAATAATTCTCCCTCCTAAATCTTCCAGAGATTCTGGTTCGGTTGCAGAGATTTTTTTTTTCAAGTGACCCCACAGGAAAAAGTCGAGTGAGGTTACATCTGGAGATCTGGCTGGCCACTCTATAGGGCCTCTTCTTCCAATCCAACTTCCAGGAAACATTCCATCCAAAAACGCCCCAACAGGCTGTGCATGATGTGGGGGTGCCCCGTCTTGTTGAAATATCAAGTGGTCTTCATGGTAACGATCGTCATTTTCGAAGATGTCCACTGATTGTGGATAAACAAATTCTTTCAATAATTTCAAATAAGTTTCTCCTGTCGGGTTACCGTCGAGAAATACTGGTCCAATAAAACGGTCCCCAAAAACACCTGCCCAGACATTGAGTTTTTGGGGAGTTTGAGTGAGGACTTCGTGGAAAACATGTGGATCGGCATCTGACCAATAACGACAGTTATGACGATCCACAGTCGAATTCAAAAAGAATGTAGACTCATCAGAAAAGCAGATGTTGAAATGGAAATTATCATCAGCATCTATTCTTGTAGTCATAATTTCACAAAATTTGCCTATCAAATCATCTTCATTCAATTGGTGTACCAAATGTATTTTGTAGGGGTGGAATTTATGCTGATTCAGGATTCGGCGGATACTGATTCTACTGATATTGGTAACACTAGCCAATTTCCTTGTGCTCAATGTTGGGTCTGCATGAACTTGAACTAAAAGTGCAACTTCAACAGGTTCATTTCTCAACGGAAATTCACGTTCTGGGTCTCGTTTTTTGTTGGCTACTGATCCAGTTTGACGAAATTTTTGAACTAATACTAGAACGTATTTTCTAGCAACAAGTTTATCTGGATGCGTTTCATTGAACAAATTAGCTGTACGGTTACCGCACTCATCATTCTTAAAAAAATTGTTATTGTTTCAACTCTTTTCGCGATCATATACACCATTATTGCGGAAAGATATTCAGCAGCTTCAGTCAAGTAATTCACTCCAATGTCTCGTCCAATCAAAGATCAGTACGACACTAATAGACGTCCACAATTGCGATTTGGCGAACAAATTTATTTCATACATGTTTTTGTTGTACTCGCATTTGGGTCGAATTCGAAAAAACGTCTTGTTATCGATTCTTAAAAACCTTAAAAAAAATCGATCAAGTAAATGAGGATTAAATAAAAATTTGAAACGGTATTGCATATTATTTGTTGGTGAACAGTTAGATCATTTGATTCCTTGACAATGATAATTATCTTTGAACAGTTGATTTCCCAACTTCAAGTTCCTATATCTCGATAACGAATCGATAGAATTAATTTATTTTTATTGTTTGTTATTGGGAAGGAAAATACCTTCCAAATGAGGTATATCTTGCCATATCTTGCCATTTAAAAATTTAGGGGTGGTGGTCACAGCTCCGGGGGATGAAATGTATTTTGGGTGAATTTCATCGCGAACAATGTCCCACTCGAAAATGTAGTTGATGTGTCCGAGCGTTTTTATATAATTCGGTTCTGCCGACCTACAGAGCCGCTGTTTCGTTTTTGATGGCCCACTCTGTATATTACTTCAATACGTTATTGTGCCAGTACAATGGAGTGGCTCAATGGTGAAAGCACTGTGTCGAATTCGTTGTGAACTCAATTCCCACTGTTGGTAAAAAAATTGTCGAGGCCCCAAAAGTGGTATCGGATCCCACTAAGACCCCCGTCACAGCAGCTCGTGAAAGTTTTTTTAAGAACTCTTAAATGTTGTAATGCAACTGATATAACTGTTGAAATGGTCATACAACGAACGATATAAGAACGAATATCAATGACAAAATTGAAAAATCGAATTTAAACGGTTTTCTTCACATAAAGGATTCAATATAAAATTGAACCAGAGAAAGGTAGATCTCAGGTGAAAAACAACTACTTTCCTGGCAAATACCACGCAGAACGTTGAATGATATTCACCTGAAAATCCTTTATGTGAAGAAAACCGTTTAATTTCGATTTTTCTATTCATTCCACTTCACATGGCACTTATCTCTCACTATATGCTAGACGGGCTTGCCACTCCTACTGAGAAGGAATCTTTTATTTAGAAACCTATCGAGGTGGGAGATTTTCGGAGTGTTTCTTTCTGTCACTAGGTACCGCCAGTTAAAGTTTATCTTTTCCGGCGTACCTATAGGTGTTACAAGATCGATGATGGTTTGTTTACGTTGTGTCTCACTTCAGCCAGAGTTCTTTGGACCTTTGGCTGGTTGACTACTCCGTACTGATGAGGGCCAAGAAGCCTGAAACCGGTATGCGGATTGTTAGGTGAACACGACATAAAATAAACATAATCGAGCTTATCAGAAAGAAACATTTGCATTCAATGTCCATTGATATTATATGGAAGTATGCATGGATTTTCAGGTGAATATCATTCAATGTTCTGCGTGGTATTTGCCAGGAAAGTAGTTGTTTTTCACCTGAGATCTATCATTTTCTGGTTCCAATTTTATATTGAATCCTTTATGTGAAGAAAACCGTTTAATTCGATTTTTTCTATTCATTCCACTTCACATGGCACTTATCTCTCACTATATGCTAGACGGGCTTGCCACTCCTACTGAGAAGGAATCTTTCATTTAGAAACCTATCGAGGTGGGAGATTTTCGGAGTGTTTCTTTCTGCCACTAGGTACCGCCAGTTAAAGTTTATCTTTTCCGGCGTACCTATAGGTGTTACAAGATCGATGATGGTTTGTTTACGTTGTGTCTCACTTCAGCCAGAGTTCTTTGGACCTTTGGCTGGTTGACTACTCCGTACTGATGAGGGCCAAGAAGCCTGGAACCGGTATGCGGATTGTTAGGTGAACACGACATAAATTAAACATAATCGAGCTTATCAGAAAGAAACATTTGCATTCAATGTCCATTGATATTATATGGAAGTATGCATGGATTTTCAGGTGAATATCATTCAACGTTCGGCGTGGTATTTGCCAGGGAAGTAGTTGTTTTTCACCTGAGATCTACCTTTCTCTGGTTCAATTTTATATTGAATCCTTTATGTGAAGAAAACCGTTTAATTCGATTTTTTCTATTCATTCCACTTCATATGGCACTTATCTTTCACTATATGCTAGACGGGCTTGCCACTCCTACTGAGAAGGAATCTTTCATTTAGAAACCTATCGAGGTGGGAGATTTTCAGAGTGTTTCTTTCTGTCACTAGGTACCGCCAGTTAAAGTTTATCTTTTCCGGCGTACCTATAGGTGTTACAAGATCGATGATGGTTTGTTTACGTTGTGTCTCACTTCAGCCAGAGTTCTTTGGACCTTTGGCTGGTTGACTACTCCGTACTGATGAGGGCCAAGAAGCCTGGAACCGGTATGCGGATTGTTAGGTGAACACGACATAAATTAAACATAATCGAGCTTATCAGAAAGAATCATTTGCATTCAATGTCCATTGATATTATATGGAAGTATGCATGGATTTTCAGGTGAATATCATTCAACGTTCGGCGTGGTATTTGCCAGGAAAGTAGTTGTTTTTCACCTGAGATCTACCTTTCTCTGGTTCAATTTTATATTGAATCCTTTATGTGAAGAAAACTGTTTAAATTCGATTTTTCTATTCATTCCACTTCACATGGCACTTATCTCTCAATGACAAAATTGTTGCGATCGATCATTAGGTCACTACAACAGTTAATAAAATTTCAAAGAAAGTACGTACTCAGTGAAATACAGAATAATAGCCTTCTCAGATAGGTTGATGAAATGAGAACTTTATTCAAATGAAAAATGTGGAAAGGAATAAAATTCAACATGAAAGATCAATCATTCCTCATGAAATTTGTGTTGGAATGATGTATATCATTTAGTTATTCTCGAAAAACAAAGTTTTAGAGCTCATCATTCCAAAAAATATTGCGTGCTTCTCGAGTAAAAGATATCCAAAAGTTGGAAATTCAGACCCACAATACTTTTGAAAATACAAATCCACTCATCTATTGAACAGAAACATACATGTAAGTAAACATGTTCCACCGGAGGGTAAGAGTCAATCCAGAAAAATCAGATTCGTTACTTTTTATAAAGAAATGCAAAATACTTATTTCAGGAAGACAGCTTTTGCACAAAGGGTCATCGTAGACTCCAAGTTGACCTGGAACGAGCGGATTGAAAATCGCACCAAGAAGGTTAGCTGCTTCTATTGGGCATGCAGAACTGCTTTCGACAGTACTTGGGGCCTCAGACCTAAATCAGTATACTGGATATACAGTGACCGGCAGAAAGTACGCATCATATATGAAATTCTTTTATTAATAAACTTTGACGAATATCGATATGTGCAATCGCTTCTGCATCAAAAGCAACCCCAAAAGACGTTGTACAGTGCCGTCCGTCTTTTCTTGTTTGGCGGGAAATTTAAAAATTTAAAAATTATGTCTCAAAACACACTTATTTGGGAAAATATTGAAAAATGTTAGTTGGAAAAGTTGTTAAGAACGACATTTTATAGCTATGTACAAGTTTGGAAAAAAATCTGAGATGAAAAAATAAAAATCAATTTTTTGCCATAATAAAAATTTCAATTTGGAAAAATACATTTTAGACAAAGAAACTCATTAGTAAGGCCAACAGTAATATTTAAAATAATATTTTGTAAATATTCGCAAGCTACTTCTATTCTATCCGGAAAAAAATTTAAATCTATGGATTTGCCATGTATTCAGCTGCTTCATAAGAGGTCACTGAAATATCTCCAGAACATTATAATCCCGATACTGTTCATTATTAATAAAGGTCCTTGTATCTACATGATTTCAAATTGAATGTTTTATTCATACAAAAAATAATTTGATTACAAACTTTCGAGTATGCATTAAATTGTTTGGTTTATAATTATTTCAGCTTCTAATTTTATTATAAAATGTAATTATGTTATAAATTGAATCAATTTTTTGTTCTAATAAAAAATTCATATTGAAATTCTGTAGATACATGGTTCTTTGTCAATAATAAACAGTATCGGGATTATAATGTCCTGAAGATATTTCTGTGACCTCTTATGAAGCAGCTGAACACATGGCAAATCCACAGATTTAAAATTTTCTTCGGATGAAATAGAAGTAGCTGGTAAATCTTCACAAAATATCATTCAAAATATTACCATTGGGCTTTACCCATAGAGAAACTAGAAATAAAGAGAGTTGTCAAACCTGCAGTAAAAGTTGGCACCACGTTTAGACAGTGGCGACATATCTCGCAACTGGCCGAACTAAATACAGTTGGTAGAACCGAATGAGATAAGGCGGGTTTTTCAAATGTGTTACTTTTATATGATTGATATGGTATATATTTTAAAAGTGATCGATTTGCCATTCTTCTATTCCATATGAATGATTGTATCATATGAAATACAGGAATGGCAAATCGATCACTAATAAAATATATACAGTAATCGATTCGTAGAATCTGTTAGTTCGTTAGTGGTTAAAATAAAATTTCAAAGTAAATCTTTATTTCATGATATCAAGAACAAAATCAAAGATCTTATAAAACAAGAATAATAAGTTGAACACTATAAAAACACATTTTATTGTATCTAGGACAAGGTACAACTACAGACAAAACAATAAAACTCCGAAAAACAACAAAATTGAAAATATTCTTCAGTCTTATCATCAAATCAACCAAAATAAAAACAAATTACATTAACAACAAACCTTCAATAATTTTGTTCATTTTTTAGCACAAAGGAGAACGAGTAGGTATACTTAACAAATACTCCAGTTTGATGATACTCTTCGTACTTCCTCAAATGGTGATAGAAAATGGAAACTAATGGACGGAAATAAGTATCAAATTGTGAAAAAAATTCTGCAACTGATGGATGGAAATAAGTATCAGTTTGTGAAAAGCAGCTTATATTTCACCTTGTGAAACAATATTTCGAGGAATTTCAGCGTCAACTCGAATAACAAAACATTCCATTTTCGACGTTGGGTTCATAATTCAAGTCCATTAGTATAATTTCTATAATTAATTTTTCGATGACAATTAACAGTAGAAATATTCTGGAATTATTACGTGGTTTGTCATATTCTGACAAATGTCGAAATTGGAAAATTATCATGTCAGTCGTCTGTTGATTGCAGCCAGCGCCTCCATGCGCGACTGGCCGTACCAAAAACTTGGTGGTCAAGATCGCCAATGTTTCAAACAGTCTCTTTATTTTTAATTTGTCTATGGCTTTTTGTCAGAAATATATTTTTCCAAATTGAAATTTTTTTTATGGCAAAAATTGATTTTTATTTTTTTATCTCAGATTTTTTTCAAAACTCGTACATAGGTATAAAATGTCGTTCTAAACAACTTTTCCAAATAACATTTTTCAATATTTTCCCAAATAAAGGTGTTTTGAGACATAATTTTTAAATTTTTTAAATTTCCCGCCAAACAAGAAAAGACGAACGGCACTGTACAATATCTTTTGGGGTTTCTTTCGATGCAGAAGCGATGTCATGTATCGACATTTGTCAAAATATTATATTAAAAAAAATTCCCATATGATGCGTACTTTCTGCCGGTCACTGTATATGGCGATTATCCGCCCCACGCTTACGAACTGGTCCATCATTTGGTGGGTACCATAAATAGACTAGATGAAGTTAAACGACTGGCTTGTCTGGGAATGATAGGTGCCATGAAGATAACGCCTACCAGAGCACTCGGAATTCTACTAGGACTACCACCTCTGCACCTTGCTACAGACTCGATGGCGCAAGCCAATGGATCGTCATTGAGGCAGACCATGGACACTCCGCTATTTGGAACAAGGCAGAGAAGGGCTACCCAATCCTATTGATAGAAATATAAAGCATTCCGTCGGTTCTGAATTTTCAGAAAAGGATCAAACAAAACAAAATCATTTCCACGATGGAATAATGAAAAGAAGCTGCACCTGCCCATATAGCACAAGACGTCCCGTGGACGTCCATTTTGGGTCCAAGATTAATCCAAACGTCCATAGACTCGATATGGGTGTCCAATGGATGTACTATTCAGGATAGGCTTCGTACATTGCGTATTGTACATCTCATGGATTATCAATGGACGTAAAATATTGGACCGACATGAACATCCATAAGAGAACGTTTGTGGATGAACATTCGATGTACAATAATCGACCAATAATCCTAACGTTACTTATTAGACGTATATGTACGTCCATTGGACGAAAAAAACTGGATCCTTTTAAAAATTCCATGTTTGTACGTTATCGAATGTACACCGAATGTACAATACTAGACCACATCTGTACGTTAACCATTGTATTCACATTGGACAAACAAAACTGGATCAATTGCTCATTTCCATAATTGAATATTTTCGGATGTACAGCGAATGTAGAAATCTGGACACAACTGTATGTTCACAACTGTAAGTACATGGGACAAACAAAACTGGATCAATTGAAAACGTCCATGATAGTACGTTTTCAGATGTACACCAAATGTACAATACTGGACCACATCTGTACCTTCACTTTACTGAGGACTGGTTGCTCAATCCGAGATGATCCACAGTAGATAATCTGTGGATCTCGGTTTAGTTGCCAATCATATCAGTAGCTCTGTAGCAACCAAACTCGGTTGAGTTAATCTGTGGATCATCCCGGATTGAATAACCAGCCCTGAATGAATCAACTTTTTACATATTTTCGTGTTCGAGTTTGACGACAAAATTTAAATATGGTGAAACTACAGTTTTATGAAACGCAAAATATTCAGGTATAGATATACAATCTCTTAAACAAAAATAACCGATTTTCGTATATTATGAGGATCGAATCCATTCGGATAGGTACGGTCGTGTACGCCATAACACAGCAGTTTCATTGGCTGCGAGTGCGAGCACCCACCATACATGAAGATGAGTCTTGTGTAATGTCACAGAATACCAATTCTGTGTTCTGTGGTTAATGTGTCATGGCCACCCTATTCACGATTCACGACGTTTGATGCTGTTGTTTTGAGTTTTGGTCTGGCACTGTTAAAATCACAGTTGAAATAATTAAGATTTATAATATCCATTTGTATTTATTGAAGTGTCGAAGTGAGTGAAGGCCAAAGGGACAAACATCAAGTCAGTCGTTTGAAGTTATTTTTAATCTATGATATCTATTGGACTGGACACACGTGAGAGTGAACATGAAAAGGCACTATCAACCGACCAACAGGAATGCGGTTCTCAACAAGTACTATAGAAAGCTTGCGGTAAAACAGGAAGTTGAAATGGAAATATCCATCCATATCAAGGTAGCTTAGTCGATATTAAAGAAGTTTCAAGGAACCTATAGTATAAATTTAATATTAAGAAAGATACAGGGGTGTTGCTCTATAAAAAAATCACCCGGTTATAGCAGCATTGAAAATCAATTTATAAGTCAGAAATATCGCTGTTCTCAAAGTGAATATCACCTTTCACTCTGTGATTCGAGACCCAATAAATTGACAACACGAATATTGAATAGGTGAACATTTATCCAAATATGCATTGATTTCTGCAGCACACCTGATTCAATGAAAATATCTGATTCAAACTGAATTTTATAGATGCTGCAGAACATTCCAGAGTTTCGTGCTCAAGGAAAGAAGCTGAAGAGTCCATATCGAAATGGTTGAGACGGGCAAATGGAAGAAAAGGAGATTGAAATATTCTTACATAGTTCCCGTTTGAACATATCTTTTCTTTTTTTCATTTTACTATTCTATTCATTTTTTATGTTCCTATTTTTTATGTTTGTTATTTAGTAAGAGTCGATTTTTAGTTCAGAATATTTTATTTTTGTTATTATGGAAACAATTTTTTATAACGTTCATATTTTTTATAATTTTTGATAACTCAACAAAATAAAATAGGTGAGTTTTTCATCTCTTGTTATTTCATACAAAAACTTTTGTCTGATCAATTTTTATTGTGAAATCTTGTTCATTATGTACGTCCATTGAACATCCTCGGCGTACTACATAAGATGTTATATCCAGTGTATCTGGACTTTAGCTGGACATATTCCGGACCTTCATGGACGCAACCGGACGTATAATGGATGTATTCAAGATCCATGTTGTACTTCCAATGGACGTGAATTTGATGTGTTTCTCATACATCCAATGGACATTCTCTATGTACGTCCATTGGACATCCTAGACGTACGTACATAAGATGTTATATCCAGGTATCTGGACATTTGGTGGACTTATTCCGGACCTTCAAGGACAAATCCGCACATCCATTGGATATCCATAACATCCATGTTGTACATCCATTGGACGTACATTAGACAAACATGTGCTATCTGGGTGGCAGATCCCCTATCTACGGGTCAACCTGGTAAATAGATGGATCAAGATGCGAAGGAATATCTGGCGCAGGAGTATGCGAAAGAGAAACAAAGAGAAAAATCTCAGTACTGTCATCTACTCGGGACAGTTGAGCAGCAATTATGGCGTAGGATTAAAATCGAGTACACAAGGTGTTCTCTGGAACAGAGACAGACAGAGTAGCCAAGCAAGAATCGAAAAAAAACCCAGTCGGACCGGAACCATACTTGGGAAAACCCAGCAGCATGGCTATCTCAAATATGGAGGGAATGATACAAAAGCCGTACATCAAAACATAACAAGAAACTCTATGCATGGGGCAATCAAAGCTCCATGTGAAGGGGGCATCGAAAAAACTGTCAAAAGAGATCCTGTCACTCAACAGACGAGACATAAGAACTGTGACTGGGCTCCTAACGAGACACATTCCCCTGAAAAGACACATGGAACTCTTTGGGATCACACACGACCTCCTATGCAGATGGTGCCTGGAAGAGGACAAGACATCATCGCACATTCTCACTGACTTCCCCGATTTCGTGCATCAGAGGGAGGTCAATCTTGGGAGCATAATTCTGGACCCAAAAGATGCGAACGAGTTTCAGCTGAGGTAATTGATGAATTTCGTCATAAAAATCGGCATGCGCAGCTAAATCTCAAAAAATGTGGGCGCAGAGTTGTCTCAAGTGAGGAGGCTTGCGTGTTTGGGGTTCTCCTGAACCAGGATTTCAATTTCCATATCAAAATGCGATGGCTCATTCAATCGGAACCATTACTGACAAATGTCAATGATAATATGACCTGGCATATAATATCCAATTTGAGAAACAGAAACACTAATCAGTCATTTGTTTCGGAGAAATATTTTTTGTCGAAGACATTTATGGGATTAATTTCTATGCCAAATTTTCAGTTTGTCTGGAATTTTCGTTACATCCCATTTACATAGATATATAAACTTTCGATCTGATAGTATTTTGAAGATCTGGGAACGTCTGCTGTAGATAATATTTTTATGAAATATACCTCAACAAACCAGAGACTTTTTCAGCAAAACATACTGAAAAAAATAATTATTAAAAAACCATTTTGAAGAAGAGCTTTTATTCAAATGCACTGAAAAGTAAAAGAAAATTGAATCTATAACTCACGGAATAACCAACGTCACACATCCAAAGCAATTATTTCTTACTATTTCGCGCATTTGAATAAAACCTTTTTTCAAAAAAGTTTTTATTAATAATTTTTAACTTAATTATTTTCAAATCAATCATTGTGTGTGCATTTCAGTGGGTACGCCTCAATCTATGCATTTTTGTTGAAGCATCGTTAGTTCTGAGCTATTTTCGACCCCAAAAACCCAACATAGCAATTTGAATAGAAACTGTTCATGATCACAAAACTCGTCCACTATTGGAGCCGCCACCTTGAATTTTGACAATAAATTCATAATCACCGACTTCAAAAACCCCTACATAATGGAATCGGACCATAATTATAAAATTCGTGCGCCATCTTAAATTCATGAATTTTGACAGAAAATCAATACCACCGAACCCGAAAACCTCCACATATCAATTTAAATGGAATCGGTCCATAATCAAAGAGATCGTTCGCCATCTTGGAGCCGTCAATTTGATTTTATGAATTTTGACAAAAAATCCATATTCTTCGATCCCGAAAACCGCCACATACCAATTTTGAATCGAATCGGACCATACACACAAATCTCGTCCGCCATTTTGGAGCCGCTATTCTGTTTTTTTTTCTCTAACAAAAATTCCATAATGAATTGTCACCGGAATTATCAACAACTGTCAAATTTAAAAGTAATTGGATGACGAAAAGTGATTCAAATTTAACTTTTGAGATTTGATAACATACATACAACATCGGGACAAGTGAAACTAAATAAAAGCTTGTAAAAAGAACTACATCGACAAATATTGAAAATCAACACCTCACCCTGGACGAACTCCTGGCTGATAAAAACAAGAAGTTATCAGTCGGCAAATATACATGATAGAAATAATGCCATTTCAGCCAAATTCTCAATAAATTCATTTGCGGTACAAAAATTCTGAAGTTCCTTTAAGGTAGTAGTCGTGAAATCCACTTCCAATCAGATTTCGTTTATATTCATACACTTCCAGTTAACATCATTTCCTGTATCATATTCAATTTTTGGAATGATTTACCACACTGAAAGCGAAATATAAGGCTTCAAAGTTGCAACGTTTAACACGTAAGTAATCCCTGTAGTGAGACCGTGGACACCACATTTTAAGGCATAACTAAAAACCATCAATTCAGATCTTTTTGAAAAACTAGTATATTATTGAAAGGTAAGTAATGAATTTTATAGAAAAAATTAAACATTGCGGATGAGAAGTGCAAGAGAGGGAAGGCTGAGAATCGTGGCAACGCCTCAAGCGATCGCTGGTGATTCAAATAAACGAGCGCGAGGGTTTTACTGTTTTGAATTGAACTGTGTTTCGGAATATGAATAATAGTTGTGAATAATTGCGTTTATATATACTGATGCATCTTACACATATTACAATAGGAATAGATCAAATAAAATATAGTTCTAGCGAGTAACGGCAAACAACAGTGCATAAACTTTATTTTATTTATACATTTGCACAACACATGTACGTATAACATAATACGAATATTTTCAAACGTTAATAAAAATGATTCAGATTTCTAACATGCTAATGAAATATAACGTATAAATCTACAGAAAAATATAAACAACAATGAATGTGATATTATTTATTTTTCTAACTATTATACTAAATAATCACTTGATTGACTGAACATTTATTTTTGAATCATTTATGATTTTAGTTAATGCCCATTTTTAGTAACTCACAGGTTTTCTATTCTCCAATGTTCAGGTGATTAATCACAGCTTCTCCTTCATCGTGATACAATTGTTTCGGAAAATCGTATGTTATATTTTGTTGCGCAATTTTTTTCAATAAATCCCGTGATATAACATTTTTTAAAGCACATAAATCAGGTTAATTACAAGATATTCTTTCGTTCTCAGGTCGCTCTGAAATAAATTTTTTGTATGATTTCGTGTATATTGATAATTCTGATTCTTTACTAATGAAACGAACTAATTTTTGCAAAATTTGTACATTATACATCGCTTCGTGGAAATTATCTGATGTTTCGTTTGGTATTGAATCTTTGGCTAATTTTGATAGCTGGAACATTCCTGGCCCTTTTCGATCTGGGAACGTTTTTCTAAAAATGAATAAGCTATCCACAAATCCTGCTATCCTGGTAAAATCTTCTATTAAATTATTATTAATGATTGCTCTTAGTATTCTTGGCACATCGAATCTCGCATTATGCGCAAGTAGATGAATTTGAAAATAATTCAAATTCCACAAAACAATCTACTGTATTTTGTGAATCCACTTGTACATCATTCAAATATAATTTACCAGAAATTGTACTTAATCCCGTAATTTAGGTCGCCACAGGATTGATGCTTCGTAGGGCTTACATATATATTGAATTCTCTATTTTCAAATTTGGCGGCGATTTGTAAAATGTCATCAGTTATGCACTATCCAGATGTTTCTAAATAAAAATAAATTATGGAATAATTTATTGATAATGATTCGATATTTTTTAATAATAGTGATGATGCTCTGATTCGTTAATTCCTAGATTTGGTTGATATATTACACCTTCTGACTTTTCCTTCAATTCAACTCTGCCCAACTTTTTTCTCTTGATGTTAGCATCAGCCTTCTCTTTCTCTTATATGTAGATGTATAACTACCTGGTTTCAAATTAATTTTCTTTCTCATGTTCAATAATGATACCTCGTCAATGTTTTCATAGCAAACTGCAATCTATCTTGAACAACTCAATTCGAGCGATCGTTGGATTGCGACGTTGCCAACAATCCAGTCATGGCTTATTTGCTGAATCACGCATGCTAGTTGCGTTTCTGAGTGTACAGTTCCCTTTAAAAAGATCCCCCTAATTCAGCGTTTGAACATTCATAGCGTAGCGCTACAATCGAGCCTAATTTTTGACACTGTTTGTAGCACGACAAGTACCTTTAATTTCATCCATCTATACCATAGGACGGAAATAATAGTCAGTGACTTCATCTTAGCTTGATCGTTCAGTGTTGCAACCTCCGCACCGCCGTCGATAAATATCACTTCAATCGCTAATCTCGACCACGAACTTTCTTTAAATTAGAGGCTGCTTCAAATGCTCTATATTATAGATGATAGACTTCTGAAGATGTACATTACCAAAATAATGAATCTTCAATGGCATGACATAATTGTTACTGATATTTCAAATTCCCTGCGTTATATGAAAAAACCAAAGGAATCGCGTAGCAGGAAATAAAAGTCATAACTACAGGAAAGAATGCGAGGAAAATATTCCGTGAGGAAATTTCCGATAAGCAGGAGTCGAGAAGTAAATATATGTGCCGATATAACGAGCTCCGGGTGCAGAAATCATTTGCCTGCAGCAATTTTTGTTTTCATCACATCCCTGGGGATACCGACGGCCCTATATGTGATGGAGTTCGGAGGATTGTATATAAGTAGAAAATAAGGTTATTTTCTTATTGAGTTTTGCAGAGTTTGGGAAGAATGATCGATGCTAATCTGAAGCCTGAGGAAGTGGCTCAACAGACTTCAGTGATGGATGAAAAATATTTATAGTCGGGTGATCAATTTTCAATATTTTGAATTCATGAATTCAGAATTATCTTTTGAGAGTTCAACTTTGCCTCCTCCACTTCCAATGCGCAATGAGGCTGGCAAAATTGTGATAATAAACAACTTGCACGATTCTGCCAATTACAATTTATACACGTTACGAAACGTAAATCAACTAGTATTCTATCGCTGAACACTTTCAGAATATTACTCGTATTACTCAACGTTACTCTGCAAAAATGTATTTGCAAAATTAAGATGAATGAACATGAATTACCAAAAATGTTTCTCACTTCAAAGTAACTGCTCAGTATATCGATTAATTAATAAATATTATTTGCTAATATCCGGGTGACAACGATATTATTTTGCTCTTTGTTCTTGCACATATCAAAATAAAACTCAACAGAGTCAATGAAGATGTCAAATGCCACATTTTGATGTCATTGACGATTTTTTCAGACATCCGGGTCGGCCGGAAGTGATTTTTATGCGGAACCCCCTGCAAATTATTGCATTTTCATATTCCTGAGGAAATTCTGAATAGATTAAAATATTCTAGAAGGCTTTTATAGGAAATTGATTTTCTTAAAGCTAAGTTTCGTTTTCAATCTAGCGTGCTGCGATTAAATTAGAATCATCTTAAATGACATAGAAGGTAGTGGAAAACTACAAATTTAACCATAAAAAAAACAATTACTGGGCGCATTTTAATTTTTCATAATAACTTTATTGAAAAAAAATTTAATGGCACCATCCTGCAGAAACCCTTCAGTTGAATGCAACTTTTCGAAACCAAGCCAACGGTATTTTCATACATAAAATCCGATGAGTATCAAACTAAATAACGTATCATTTGTTTTCCATCAAGTTAGTGAAATTATACAATTAATTTTCAAAGTTAATGTTTGACAGTTATGAGAAACTTCATCTACAAACAATACTGTTCTGTCAAAACATTTGTGGTTTTTAACGATAATAGGTAGATATGTATTCGAGAGACGAACAGGTTAACATCTCATTAATTTATGGGGAATGTTGTTAAAACGCAACAGAAGTGGACTCCATGGACTTGGAGCATGGCGAAGAAGTTTAAAGGCGAATGTCATATGAACGCAACAGAAATGGACGTCTATGGAGCACGGGGGGGGGGGGAGTTTAACGTACAGCGCCGCAGTGGCGGAATCGGACAAACTGGTCCAGACAGTATCACTTATTCATATATCATATACCGGTGTGATGAAATTAGTTTCTACACAGTGTGAGTTCAAATTTTTCGGTAGCAAACGTCGTTGTGTTGTGATTCGGCAGATAAAAGCTTTGTTTCAAGGCGCATCTTGAAAGTGCGCGTATAATAAACGAACGACAATGAACGAGTCGGTCGCAAATAACCTAGTATCAAATGTAAATGACGTGAACGAAGTAAAAAAAAGTTTCCGAGTAACCACTGCTGTATAGTAGGGTGCACAAACACGCGTTCAAATGCACTATGAAATTCTATGGTTTTTCTACCGTGAACTATTAACGTGACCAAAGTGAAATTCCATTATTATTGTACACTAATTAACAACTAGTATTACTTTTTGTTGAAAATTATTGAGAAATTGCAATAAATGCAGTATTAATATTCACTACGTACGGTATATACTTGGAAATTTTCAAAGTCAATTTAAATTTCTTTTTGCATATTCGGGTTGAAAAACTCGGTGACATAAATGTATTTCCACATTGATATAAACAATTAAATTTTTTCATACTAATGAATATTGTAATAATCTAAAAAACATTGATGACACATATTTTTATTCAACGTCTAAATGTTTTTTGGAGAGGTATCGGAATTCTGTTCTTTATTTTTTGGGTTTTTTTCTCCCTGGAAGTGAAAATTATTAGTTCTGTTCTGAGAATAGCAAATTACTAAATTTGTCCCGATACGTTACTGCGTTTTTGATATTCTGAATTCTAAAATAAACTGAGAAAATTTAAAAAAAATTCAGAACTCTCCTAGGAATCTGAAAATGGAATAATATACAGGGTATTGAATGAATGTGTTTTTTTTGTGGAGGAACAACGTTTCTTGACATGATTTTTGGGTAACCTTCCACAGTCTGAAAATGAAAATATAATCAGGAAAATCTATACAAGTGTAGAAAGGGCAAACTGATTAGTTCACCCCGATAAGTTATTGCGTTCACCAAATTATATTTCCTATGGAAAATGATTCAATTTGTCAATAACTTGCCGTTTTCTGAATTTGCCTATCAAAATTTTTAAAATTCAAAGATACTTCTCTGTATAGTTTTGCTTGACGTTTCGGGACTATATCTGCCCCGTTCTCAAAATCTTCTAAATCTCCTTTAATTGTTTTAATTAAAGGAGATTTAGAAGATTTGAAACGAGATATATCCCAAACGTCAAGCAAAAACTATACAGAAAGTATCTTTGAATTTAAAAATTTTATAGGCAATCAGAACAACGGAAGTTTGACAATGAATCATTTTCCATAGAAATAATTGTGAACCAATAACTATCGGTGAACTAATCAGTTTGCCCTTTCTACACTTGTATAGATTTTCCTGATTATACAGGGTGTTCCATTTAAAAATCAAGAATTGATGTCACGTCCGGCCAAAACGGAAATCCGAAAAAATCTTCAAAGGCGTCAAAATGTGGCATTTGACGATTATATTAACAGTGTCGAGTTTCATTTTAATATGGGCTGAAACAAGGGCAAAATAGTGATGCTAGTGATATCGTTGTCACCCGGTATAATACACACTGTTGAAATACGTAAAGCACATACAAAAATTAATAGAGCACTTGTCCCGGTGTCTGTCTATAATGAAATCTTGCAAGTTAAATTTGACCCACTCCTAGTTGTGTGTTGTAGGTGTTCATAGTTTCCGTGACAATGCATAATGGATTTTTTTTTGGAAAAAAAAACGAAATGGTTGCTCTAAAATGGCGGGCGAGATTCGTGTTTATGGTCCGATTCGACTAAAAATTGGTATGTGGGGGTTTTCGGGGTCAATGATTATGAATTAATAAAATAGGAATGGCGGCTCCAAGATGGCCGACGATCTCTGTGATTATGATCCGATTAGTATAAAAATTGGTATGTGGGAGTTTTTGGGGTCGGAGATTATGCATTTTCATTCGAAATTCACAAATTCAAGATGGCGAAATAGTTTTGTAAGTATGGTCTGATTCGATTCAAAATTGGTATGGGGGGGTTTTTGGGGTCGAAGATTCTGTTTTTTTTTAATTCATATAATCAAAATGGCGGCTCCAAAATGGCGGACGATATCTGTGATTATGGTCCGATTCCATTGAAAATTGGTATGTGGAAGTTTTCGGGTTCGAAGATGATTTTTTTGTCAAAATTCATAAATTCATGATGGCCGACGAGTTTTGTGAGTATGGTTCGATTCTATTTAAAATTGGTATGTGGAGGATTTTGGGGTCGGAGATTATGAATTCAGTCGAAGATTATTGATTTTTGTCAGAATTCAAGAATTGAAGATGGAGCTCCAGGATGGCGGACGAGTTAATCTTTAAATGGTCTTCTCATTGAAGAACTAGATAGCTCAGAACTCACAGAAAAAAGGCCTCATAATGTCGATGCATCAATAGAAATGCATAGATTGGGGCGTACTCACAAAAAACCACAAAATAAAATAATTAATAAAAAAAAACGAAAAACTTTTCAAAAAAGTTAAACAATAATTGCTATGGATGTGTGACGTAGGTTATTCTCGTGAGTTATAGATTCAAAAGCTTTTCGCTTTTGTATTTGAACTGAAAAGTTAGTGCGACAAGTAAGTATGTGCAGGGGTGCTCTTTACTCACTTTCCATATTGATATCAAGATAACTGATATCAATGACCTCACGATTTTTTAACATGGAAGGAAATTTTTTGTTCAATGACTTTATTCTCATTATTTTGAATGTTCAACTCCTTCACAGCCATATATCCATGTTTTTTTAGTTTCTTCAAACTATAATTTTCTTTATCTGGCCAATCATCTATTTTCCATCTTTTTTTAATCAGAAAACGTTACACTCAAATTCGACCTTCATCGCACCCAAAGAAGCTTCACATTTGGTATATACACATTTACCATGATGCCCAACAACAAACATGTTTGAGAAATAGAACTATGTTCGTAAATATGTGATCATCAGGAGTTATAGGAGGCAGAGGAAAAATGCAATTTCGTCCCGACCTTACATCATTCGTTTATAAAATCGAATCGTTACAATTGAATTACCCCAACGACGGAGTGTAGTACGAAAATGGAGTTTTTTTCCAACTTCTGAACTCCGTTCACACACATTCGTTGTTCGTTGAAAACACATTGGATTACTTCTATTCCGTTTCAGGAATTTAATGTTCAGGTTAGGTCGTTTGTTGGTTATTCCATATTTCCAATTCGAAGATATACAAGTTCCACGTATTGTATTGAGGAAAAATCTTCAGGAGAATTTATTGAAATATCTAAGAAAAATTGAAAAGATATCAAACAATTTATAAAGAAAACTAGGATTAATGATATTTGTTGCATTTCCAGTTCCGAGTTTCTTGTAAAACACTTCTATTCACCCGAAAATCATAAATAAAATTAATAAGGTTAGCATATTTGCCAAATTTTATGAATTCGTCCCATCATGAAGTACAATATTCTCAATTTTGATACCAAAATCAGTGAACCATCGGTAATTTATGGGGTGTTCTGACATATTTCTGAGAAAATGAATGGAACATCATTTCATGGGGATAGGTTTGGGAAAGTCTGAGATTTCCTTTTTTTCCTTATGTAGAGAGAGGGCAGATCCTCAAACATATCCAAACCTTCCACAATATAAAGTTGATTTCACATCGTATTCCCATGAGGATAACAACTCACAATTTTTAAATCGATCCTCTCCAGTTTGTCAGGTATTTGCAATTAAAAATGGATTTTTTGTACGCGATGCCTATACCTAACAAGTGAACTGATAGGACTTCACATTTTTTATTATAGACGCTGAACGCATCCTAGGATTTTCTTCAAAAACCACTTGTGTATGCAGTACTATCGTGGGATAATGAAAAACAATTGGTAATTTCTGACCGTTTTGTTTCGAAGATATCGACTGATGAAAAATAATAATTTTACTCGACACGGAACGAAGACATGACCAGCTGTAAGGAAATGGCAACAGTGTACGCTACGGTGAACTGAGAGGCGCAGTCCGGGACTGTGAAATGGAAGCATCAGTATCAATCGGCTTGGGAGGATGGAGATAAACGGTGAATGTGCGGCGTTGCTACGATTATAGCGCCACTCTCACATGGGGTGTGATTGTGTAGGACATTCAGAGTGTACGAGCTTCGTCAGGAGTTCGAGACCTGCAGTATCATATAAGTTTTGAATTTTTCTGTATGCAATGGCCGAAAGTTCTGGCTGCTACATGTATATGTACAGAGATACCTCAAAAGCCCAGATTAGCGCGAGAGAGCAAGCGACCTCCTAATTTGTGATTCTGAAAGAAAAATCGTCTAGATGTCTGGTTGGAAAAAAGTACTCAAGAGATATTGTATTGCCACGGCCTACTCCAAAGGAAGTATATTATAATTTCCCTCGTAGACACGATATGCTCCCCAAAGAGTGATGTGAACATTATCCAATATACCTTGGTGCTCAAGTGACTTGTTCGAGGTGATATTATGATTCGATCGAGTCGCAACTCAGCGAGGGTATATGTTCCATTGCCAGGTGACATTTCTGATCGAATCTATGTCAAGCACATCAAGTTTCTGCGCAGAACTTCATAAAAAAATAAATGGTTGTATTGATTCTTCAGATGAGATCTACTGAGCCGATTGTTCAAATGTTTTTTTTTATTTCTTAATTCAGCGTCGGTCTATTCCTGTGACTAGCCTATACCTACACGTCCCCCCAACCAAAAATTTTACCGAAGCATCTGATGATTCCAACCAGAGCTAGGGATCTTCAACGAGCTCAACGTCCATGAACCCGAGTCCGCCATCTTCACGTGCCTTCCGAAAAACGGCATATCTATCGCCATATCTCGTGATCATTGATATAACATCTGCAGCTGTGATTATGCCAATATGTAGCAAATATTTTGTCAACGTCTTTCCTGGTGGGTGGTCACCCATCCAAGTACTAACCGCGCATTGCATTGCTGCTCCCGATATCGATAACACTTCCGTCAACCTGACCGTTAAATTCACACAAAATACCCGTATAAATATAATAGGAGACGAGGTGAAATTTCCTTCCTTTCGCCCACCACCCCGGTTGGGCGAGTTGGATGTTTCCAACCCCAATGCATCATCGGAAGAATCTGTATATAGTTTTTTAAGTTGTAAATAGTAGAATAAGTTGAATTGTAGTTGACAAAATCGAATAAAACCTTTTTGAATTTGAATTTGAAATTGATCAGGTGGCAGGTGCCCCTGTGTGGATGGTTATAAACTGGTATTAGTCCTAAAGGACCTGTTTTTCTTTGTAGGACCATTCACACAGCCCCTGGTGCTAATTACATTTTTAACAATTCAAACAATTTGTTAGAATTGGAAGAGGAAGGAAATCACTAAGTGATTTATTAGAATATATATTTTCGATAGACTATTTCCGTCATTATTTTTTATCCAATCAAATGGCCAAAATTTCTAACAGAGAATCAATCAGATAAGTTTTATAGTGATAAAACGTCTTCTTGCTGTTTCATACTGATGATTTCTTTACATTTCTAGAAACCAAAGGAATCTTTCAATTCAAATCATGCATCTACGTTCTGGCCACTGAAAACGTTATTATAGTGGGAATATTCTACCTAGAAAATAGCCGCGGGAATAATTCGAGGTATTTTGTTTTCATTGTCTGACAACGTATATTTTTAATTTGACGTCTGTCATCAAGTCGCATGAAAGTGAGAAATGAGTCAGAACCGGTTCGGTACATTGTTTCATAGTGCGAGGAAATGTGTTTATGAGCATCAAAAAATTATCTATAGAATACCATACGAGAGTTCGATAAAGTAGAAAATAATTCTCCAGATTTCTGTCTCAACCTTGTTGTCATTTGGCAATAGTCACTCGAGCCCGTGTCTATTGCCTGGCAACAAGTTTTCGAAAATCTATAGAATTATTTTCACTTCATTCTCACTCTCTTGTGATATTACAACTGATAAAACCACCAGTAGATTAGATATTGTTTTGCGATAAAACTACACCTGGTCCTGTCAGAATTAAATGTCAACGTATTCGGTTCCTATATAGGGAAATGGGAAATGCAGAATTGATGAAATGAAGGATATCATCAGGAAATATTTTCAGAATATCGTCAAAAGTCCTCGTAGAGCAGTAGATAGCAAGTTAGTCCATCACGTGGTAGGCTCGGGTTCGATCTCAATTCAAGGTTTTTTTTAATCGGCTCCGGATATAAACATATTTGATTTGATAGTGGAAAATGTATATATATCCCAGGTTTTTGGGTGGGTTCAGGAGCAGTGAATGTGAATGAATGAATCTGTAAAACGAAGCATTTAAAAACGATAATCATTCGGACACGATTCTTCCGACTCTGGATCGAAAAGAATTGTTGTAGGTAACTATCCCCGTTAAAAATTATAAAATAACATGAATTCTGGTAATTTTATCCAGTTTTAAATGTGATTCGGGAAATATTCTTATCAAAAATCATTCGTGCTACAGGATTTCAACACATTTTTTTTTAATTTTTCGTGTTTAAACGAGGATTAATCACACTCGATGAAATTTCCAGAAAAATGCTCTATCGAAAATTTCAAATGATATTACCCTCGATAATCCGAAAATTTCCACAAGTGTTTTTTTTTAATATTTAAATTTTTTAAGTTATAAACAATCTTAATATTGGTACGTATGTTGGTGATCCTGGAATTTCTGAAAGACTTGACCAATTGGATTCACACATTATATTTGTTTCGTCGAAACGATGGTTCAAAGCTATTCTAGAATCCGATAGGTGGCGCTGTGGTCAAGTTACCAACAAATTCTATACCTATGTAACAAAATGACTCGAATTCACAATATGTGTTGGTTTATTACCAAAAAAAAAACATCACAAAATCTGGAACCGATAAATGAATTTTATATGAGAACGTGGATTAAAACACAGAGCTACTTTGATTAAATAATCATTATTATTAATATATATGTTTTTTTTAATTCAATAATAATAATGGAATTCGCCATCTATACCTTAACGTGAATGAAATGTTTCTGGTAGTAAAATGTTCAGGGCTACATGGCTGGTTTTGATGTTTTCTAATCTTAAGAAATATAATATACATATCATGGTTTTTTATAAAATATTGAGTAAACGATGGAAATATGAATAAAAACTTGTTTTCCCTTATCTTATGAAAATAAAAAAATGCTTGATTGAAAAAAAAATGATTACTCAAAATGTCTAGGAACAAAAACATCAATTATCCTGAGAAAATTATTCTCAGAAAATCAATATTTTCTCAAACTAATGAAATCGGAGAGAAACGATGAATATGCAACCAATCCATTCATTATAGAATTGTTGCAATAGATAGCTCAAAAAGTTATTGACAATTTTTTCCAATTGCATTTTTTTAAAGTAACATTATACAAATTTGGAAAAAAATTATCTAACTATTTTTATTTTTATTTTCTGATAGAATGAATTATTCAATACTTATGGATACCAACAATTTCAGAAATCGTAATATTATAATCTTATTCGGTATGCATCTGAGAAGATCTCCACAAAGCGACATAATTTGACTACCATTATTCAAACAATTACACGACTCTGATAAAAAACGATTACATCAAACAAACCTATTCAACAGTATCCTTAATAGGAGAGACACATTTTTTGGAGCTTCAGTTCCGACATAAAAAAAACATATAGGTAATTCAGATACATTTTTGGAAATTACTGTTTTTCTAAAGGAAATTTCCTCTGGGAAAATCTTCCAAATATACGATATTACTTTAATTTTTCGAATTATCTACCCTGAAATGAAGTTCATATTTTCGCAATATTTTTATAAGTTTCAAAGTTGTTCATAGCTGCGGAATGATTTCTGGGCTCATTTATCTGGGTGTTATCCCAAATCGAATCGGGCCTCCAACATATTTTCTCCAATTACCTGAATTTTTTCTGTTTTGTTAATTGTTAACTAACCTGAAATCTATCTCATAAAACTGTGGATGCCAAAAAATGAAAGCTCCGTCCTCATCAATGAAAATATTTTTCTTTGCTGTAACCACAATCACTTTTGGAGTTCAAATTTTCATTTGTCGTTTCACGTAGAGTTCAACTGAGGGGTCATAATCGTCGCCTTCTGCAATTTTGTACAGATATTATGTGATTAATATTCATTGTTGAAAAGGTACCATTGACACAGCCGCAATTCCGTACGTGCAGGGCACTTCAGTGGGACTATTACTATAAAATATGGACACGATTCTGTGTCATGAGAGCTGACGCAGGCATATTTCTCCGTTATGGCTCCGCCGATGGGGCGTTCTGTTTGGAATATGATCTGAGTTATGGGATGGTGAAGGGTAGATGCATTTTGCGATATACTTCACCCCTTTGTTCGCTCAGTTATGGAATATTTCAACAACAAAAAAAAACAGATTGTGTCCACTAGATTTTCGACCTAGTAATTTGAAATTTGCTTTCTTCGGAACGTTCCATATAAAACTCATTGGGGAAATATCTGGGATATGAAAGATGATATCCATATTTCGTCAAAGCAGATAATCTTGATGTCAAAGGGTCCTCTCATTAAGGTGGAGATCCATCACTAGGCATCATCCGTTAGGGCGTCGCGACGCCAATTTTTTTAAATGGCTTCCCAGATTTTTTAATGCTCATTGCGATTTTGCATCAAATTCTGAATTCAGTCATATAGCACATTCATTGTTTTCCTTGAATGCTGATGAAAAACAGCAACTTTATTGCATTTTATAAAGAGGTTCATAAAAGCGTCAAAATAAATGCAATAATACGAGTATTCATCGATCTGTCAGAAAACCTGTCCTGATTTTACGAAAGTGTATCCAGTGTTGTGTTGTTTTTTCGTGAAATTAAGGAAATCGTCAATACAACGTATTTTGTCAAAAACAAATTCCATCCCTACAAAATACACCTGGTTCAAGGACTACAGCCAGGTTATAATCTCTATTGTTTATTTTCCATAACTATAATCAATTCCCATATTTAGGAGATTGAACTTCATTGCATGGTTGTCCACCCGTATTCATAATGATGATCAGTTTCTGAACAAAATATCATGTAGTGATGAAAGTTGTTTCCATAACAACAGTATAATAAACAAACATTATTGTCACCTATTGGTATGACGTGAGCCCTCATTGGATTCAAGAAACGAGATATCAGTCTGTGTGGGGGGTTAAAGTTTGGTGCGGAATCTGTACGGTGCCAAATGCTATTGAAACGCCTAAGGTAAACATTTATCCTCTGAGTGTGTCGATTTCATAGAGAAACTAATAATAAAGAGAGTTGTTAAACCTGCAGTGTAAGTTGTCACCAAGTTTAGACAGAGGCGACATATCACGAAACTGGCCGAACTAAGTACAGTTGGTAAAACAGATTTATCTTCAGTTACCGATTGAGATGAGCCGTACTTCCTCAAATGGTGATAGGCAATGAAGACTAAGAGATGGAAATAAAATCAGAGTGTGAAAACATTTATGCAACTGATGGATGGAAGTAAGTATCAGTTTGTGAAAAGCAGCTTATATTTTACCTTATAAAAGAACATTTCCAGGAATTTCAGCGTCAAGTCGAATAACAAAACATTATATTTCCGACGTTTCTATTTCTGTCATTAATTTTTAGATGACAATAACAGTAGAAGAGTTATTCTGAAATTATTCTATTTTTTTTGACAAATGTCGAAATTGGAAAATTATCATGTTATCAGTCGTCTGTGGATTGAGGGCAGCGCCTCCATGCGCGACTTGCCGTACCAAAAACTTGGTGGTCAAGATCGCCAATGTTTCAAACAGTCTATGGTCGAAACCCAGTCCGACCCGATCTCGAACGAACTCGCCCGAGGCTCTTTGACAATAGCGTGTCAAGTGTGACAGAACTCCCTCTCGTTGACTGTACACACGTCAACTTTGAATTTCAAATCTTTTATTCCACATAATAAGTATAACAGTCCACTTATAAGTGTAGTAGACACTTGAGGAATAAACCAAGATCAACAAACAAGTGTTTTACTCCACAACGCATCAGAATCATTGATGGTTATTTGATAGGACCTCATTTTTATGAAGGAATTCTCAATGGAGAGAGGTACTTGCTTTTCCTCCACATTTGTTACTGCATCTCTTGGAGAATTTACCAATATAAACTTAACTGAATATGTGGTTTGAACAAGATGGGGCACCTCCGCATAATAATAGAATAATTACCCAACATTTGGATGATACTTTTAATGAGAAATGGATTGGAAATGAGGGTCCAACACAATGGCCAGTTCGAAGTCCAGATATGACTCCACTGGATTTCTTTTTGTGGGGATATATAGAAGACTTAGTTTTCATGCGGAGTCCACAAAATGTAGATGATTTGAAAAATAGTATCACAAATGTTTGTGCTTCCATATCGCGTGCAACGCTTTCAGCTGTCACGAATCAAGAAATATTAAAAAAGTACAATATGTGTATTCTTCGTGGAGGGGGGCAGTTTAAACACTCACTGAAGTTATTCATATTATCACTTTAATTTTTTCGTTATTACCATCATGTTGGTAGAGTTTTGGTCAAAGTAAAATATTTTTTGTTAATTTGAAACATTTACTTTAGTTTGTATTGTCTGCGATTTTACAGAAACACACAACTAGATGAAACTGAACAGGCAATGCAATTATAACTGATAGATCGATTTCATTAAACTCGTGTTATTGCTTTTTATTTTGACTTGTTCATGGCCCTCTTCATAATATGCAATGAAGTTGCTGTTTTTAGTCTATATTCAACGGAAACTATGAGTGTGCTATATCGCTGAAGTCAGAATTTGATACAGAATCGCAAAAAGCATTGAAGAATCTGGAATGCCATTTAAGAGGAGCCTTTGACAGATCATCTGCTTTCACAAAATATGGATATCATCTTTCATTTCGCAAATATTTGCCCGCGGAGTTTCATATGGGACACCCTGTATATATATTCAATTGGAAACCAGATTCATGATGACTGACTGATCGAATGTCGAAATGACCGATATTGAAATATACAGGGTTCAGACCAAAATATTATTTTTTCCAATACATCATCACATATTCAGATTCTACATTGAATTCTAATATCATTCCATAAACCTTTTGAAATTCGTTTACGGCGTTGGTGAGTTAATGCATTTTTCCCTCAAAATGTAAGGTTTTGAGAAAAATAAAGACCATCTATCTTATATACGAAACCTCCCTGTATCGTGATGAAATTATAGGAAAAATCCTCGAAAATACATAAGATCGCATGAGAATCAATCAAAATGGTTGCAATTTTGATTGTTTTCATGGAATTCAGTGACTGAAAAATCATTTTGAATATGGAACGATTGCGGAATAGAAAGAGGGATTCAGTAACAACTTGATGTATCAATTCATGAGAATTCTACCTGAATATAAGTCATGAAAATTGTTGCATAATGTCGTCCATTAGACATTCAATTCGGCGAATCAGTTCTCTTGGATAAATCGCACTTAAAATATTAGGCTAGTCGAATATTCATTTTCGTATCTTCGAAATCGAAAAGATGGGTAGTGAAAATAATATATTATGAATAATAGACATAAAGCGAGTGGTGATAAATCTGGTGAATGAGCCGGCCACCGGATCCTTATACCATCTATTTGGATACGGTCTATCCAGATATTCAGTGACAACCTGTTAATTATAAGAAGGCCACTATCTTGTTCCCACAAGATTCCTTGTCGTTCTTCTATTGAAATATCTTCCATTAACTGGATCACATCATTTCGTGAAATGAATATATCGCAACCCATTGGTATTATTATTGGAGAAGTAAGGTCCTATGATGCAGCCATTAAACATTTCGCACCATACGATAATACCCCACATGGTTTGAAAATCACTTTCCCGGACCGAATGAAGATTTTTTTGAGACCAATAGTGACTGTTGGGTCGACTTACACTACTTATTGTGGAACCACGATTCATCGATACTCAGAATTGGATTGAATATATCAGGATCATCATGTTATATCATCTGAATACGAGCAATGAATTCGAGTCGTCGATCAAAGTGCGTGGGTTTTATATCTTTCATCAACTGAATTTTGAATGGGTAGAATTTGTTTTTTTCCAGAAGGCAGCGCTATGCAGTCTGAGAGGATGTGTTTCATTTTCCACCGAACAGAATCTCCACTTTGCTTTCTTCACTGATTTCAGTTTTTTCTGGTGTCCTTTCAGTCGACAGTCACCTGTTAGTATTTGGAGTTATTTTGCTCAGGGTGTTGCGTTCGGTTGTGAGTTCCCAGAAGAATATTCGCTTGTCTAATGCCTAATAGTTCTTTCCAATATCTGTTTTTTTCAAACTGCTTCAGTGTTTTGTTAGTCATACTGACTAGGGCTATGTCTTCGTATGATTGAGTCCTCTTTTTACTATATCGCGGGGAATGTTCTGAAACCTGACGCTTGCGATTAGGACTATATCATCAGCGTATCTTTGGCAGGACACGCCAAAGTCAGTCAGAATGCCAGAGGAGTTCATCTACCATTAGACTCCACAAACTCGATGAAGATGCTGATCGGGGTGCAGTGAAACCCGTTCCAATATTTCTGTTCTGATTTAATTATCTATAGGCCGATTGAGCTAGGGGATGTGTTGTACCTTCCTTTCCTGTCCTGAATGGAAAATATTCAGATCACAAAATCATATTCCTGAGCCCTTGAATGAATCTAAAGCACATACATGTTTTTTCGTTATGGGTGTCTCAGTTTTTCGAATGATAAAAGTTTTTCAGCAATAATGTTCATGCCAATAATGATAATAATACATTAAATTATCGAATTGTCAATGACATTATGAACAGATAGTGGGAAATGATAAGCTGAGCCTGATTATATCGAAATTATGCTTTTCTGTTTATTACTACCAATACTTGACTGTTGCTATTTGGATTGTATCTCTCCAAATCTTCAATTTTTATGACAGCCCTCAAAATGCTACGAGATCCAATTCACTGTCAGCCCCGATGAACATATTTTGCTGTAACATCTATATAAAGCTGTCAAAAGTCAAGCTGGGAATTAATATCCTCTAGAAATTTCCGCGGCCCGTTATAATCAAATTATCTTCCGATGGAGCTCATATATATTTGTAGCTTTCCAATTCGTTGGCGAATATGTGAGGATTGAACACGTGGACAAGAAATATAATATGTATTGAATGAATGTGGTTTTTTGTGGAGGAACAACGTTTCTTGACATGTTTTTTGGGTTACCTTCTCAAACTTTTTTGGCAGATCTCAATTGACATCCGTCAGTTGAAAAAGCAAAAAAGACTCTGCGAGCAAAAATCCAAATTATAAAACAATTAAAGGAGATTTGGAAGATTTTGAGAACGGGGGCAGATATAGTCCCCGAAACGTCAAGCAAAAACTATATAGAGAAGTATCTTTCGAATTCTTTAAAAATTTTTTTGATAGGCAAATTCAGAAAACGGCAAGTTATTGACAAATTGAATCATTTTTCCATAGGAAATATAATTTGGTGAACGCAATAACTTATCGGGGTGAACTAATCAGTTTGCCCTTTCTACACTTGTATAGATTTTCCTGATTATATTTTCATTTTCAGACTGTGGAAGGTAACCCAAAAAACAGGTCAAGAAAAATATAATATGATACATTACTTTTTTTTTTTCAGTCGCAAAGAATTCAGAAATCAAGATTGAGCTTCCTCCATTTCTCCCCCGGCTGAGGAAAGAATGTGGCGGTAATGTCCAGTCTTTCCTTTTACTTCACTCCACGAATTTTCAAAATATTTTTTAATTGTTTTCGATAAGAGAAATATGTATGCCCTAACGGCTCTATTTTGGAAGTGACTTTCAAATATACCTTTTTGACATTGCTGTTGGTTTATGTGTTGTAGTGAAGGTATTTATTTTTGTGTTTTTTTTTCGGAAAACATTTGTGTTGATATGATCTGAATGGAGATGAAGTTACCTTACCATGATTCCATTTTTTCAAAAATTATTTCTACTATTGATTGTTTTACATTTATTTGTAGATTATTTTTTCAGATTTTGTTATCGAACGCCTTGACCATGGAACGTCGAATAAGTTTTATGACAATATCCATTGGAGTGATCTCAAAACACTGCCGCAATAATTTGAACTCAATATACCTGTTCGTGAGAGCTACTAGCATGAAAGTGAAAATAGATCTATGAATTGATTTTATAATAGTTCTGAAAAAGTTTTAGTGCAGAATGAGTACCATAAAATTATCATAAATCCACCCACATATTCTTAACACCTGGAAAGAACAAGTATGCTTCATAGTATAATCTCCCAGTCATCAAGGGTGCTAGAAATTATGAGTGAGTCAAAGTGGTATCCATTAAACTTCAACAAAACCTTTATTGAACTCTAATAATTCCAAATGGCTTTCGAATCGATATCTCGACTGGATAGAAACTCATGTCGATCCATTGCCAAAACTTCGGAGATTGAAGTATAAGTAGATTTCACATCAGTTAGTATACTGCTAAAAAAGTCAGTAATATAAATCGTGAATCGATATTTTCCTGCATATATTTGGTATTTTTGACAAATTGAAAACATTTATCATCATCTTGTAGCATACATTTCTTTTGTCGGACACTCCGAAATTCATAATCGATTGAATATTTGAACTGTTTGTGTAGAGAGATATATGTAATTGAAAAATTGAGTGAATAAAGTCGAAGGGTGAGTAATTCGAAGAAGGTTCGTATGAATATGTTCCTCAGGCTTCAAACCATGAACAAAACAACAACCATGTTAGTTCAAAAAAATGTAATGGCAATATTTAATTATTGCTGTTGATAAGATGAATACGTGGTTGATATTATGGCCCTCATTTATGGAACACCCTACAGTACGCTATGAAATTCATCATATGATAACATGATGATAGTTCTCGTGATCACATAAGCTTAATCACAATGTGTTTTTATTAGCTCTGAGGAACAAGTTCACTGATTATTGGAATTGATGTTCAACTCTATCACATAATTTCAAGAAGAGAAAAAAATTCTTGCCATTTTTAGACCACAATTTATACAAAACAATTCCATACTTTGCCATATATGTGTGGATTCCATTCATTCATAGGTCATAAACCTATCCTCTTCAGAAAGCAATTTATGCAGAATGCATATCGATCAAGCAATGAAGTGCTCATGAGATATTCCATTACCGTATATACCACACTATGCTTTCGGCTTTCCACTCAGATGTAGTTCTGGTACTATTTTATCCGCAGAATGTAGTGAACACGATGAAACTTTCACTGAAGAATTATATGCAAAGTTAGTTTAGAACTGAAATGGCAACATGTATGTAAATTGGAAATAACTCAACCCCAAAATAACCTAGTGAACTAATAGCCAAGTTAAAAAAAAAACCCCAAAATTTTAAAACAATTAGACTAGATCTGTTTCCCAGAAGAAAAGTTTTTTGACGAGTGATTTTTTATTCCATAGAGTGAAATCGTTACCGTGGAGAAGGGGGTGTTGTAAAAATTATGAAAATTAAGTGTTGGCCACTCCTATATTATTTTTCATAGCATATTGGTGGCTGGGAAAAATCGATAAGAAATTTCCAAGTTATAAACCTATAAAAGAAAAATATCCGAATATTGAACTGTGACTGTTTTAAATTCGTCTGTTACCAGTAGATAGGTAAAATGTCATTCATTAGTCCACTTTCTTCCCATTTCTGTCACATAATCTCTGTCGTTTTGTACTCTTTTACAAAAATATTGTCACAATTGGAATGTTTCCAAATGTGTGGTAGGAGAGTTTCTAATGTCTGCAGTTAATTGCTTCACGTTTTCTAAATCATGGTATTTTTTCTGTGGTAATTACAGCTGACTATTCCCACTCGCAACTCAAAAATAATATCACTCAAATTTTTTTATTCAGTCCTGTAATTACTATTTTGTTTTCCGGACTGTATTTTTTTCCTCACAATCACGCAAACTCGTGCAGTAATTCCTGAGAAGATGGTTTATGCATTCTACTTTGCAGACCATTGTTTTTTCGTAGGGACTCTTTAAGCATTTTTTTTGGTAAACACTGCTACATCGCAAATAATTCTTACATATTTTTAAATTTGTGCCTTTTTATACTATTACGGAATCCTTCGAAATTATTTCCGATTCCATGGAAATCGACGAACCATCCCAATTTTTTTAACATCTATGAGTTGCGGAGTTTATGTTTTTAGTTGAAGCGTGAACAGTGTGAAACTTAAAACTCCAAAAGTAAAGCATTTTTATCAACTGTCAGCGTTTTTCAATTCGTCAATACTGAAATTAACAAATTACAGATGAGTTTTGGAAAACTAATAGATAAGAAGAAGAGAAATGAAGTGTTCCCTGGTTCAACTTGAAGTAAACATAAGTTAGCCAACTGTCAATTTCAACCTAACCTAACCCTACTTTACTGCAAATTTTATTTATTATTCAGACAATGGTTATTGTTGCGATGAATAAAAGAGAATAAATTGCGAGAAATACAAAATTAACACTATTGATGATGTTATTTCATCAAAAGTATATGAAATGATGGTAAACCTGCAGCAAAGTGAAATGTCACTGATTTCGTCGAAATTTTCACAGAGCTTAGCTTTGACAGAACACGATAATAGCAAAATTCAGATCCATTAAACTTTTTTTGTTCCGGAAACGGTTATTTCCGGAATATTATAGCCTCACTCTAGCAATATTCAAAACACGTAATATTTTCAATCAGAATTTCACTTACTTGCGACGGCTAATTTCTAAATTTTTTCAGCAACACACTGTATGGAACCCCCAATTTCTATTCGATTCCTTCTTCAATGCGATTCATAACTTTTTTTTTTCGGGTTTAGGATAATAGTAAGTTTACTTTCAGAAAATTAAAAATCGTTTGACATTTTACGTTGTACATCTCATCTGTCAAAAAGAGAGCCATAATCTTTGCATCTGTTTTCTACATTGTTGCAATTATCAATTCTTGATAAACCTTCATATATCGGTAAGAACAATGTAAAAACATCCTCGATTTTGGTGATAGCGAAATGTCCCTAAACTTCATTTTCAACATTACTTACACATTTGCTGAAATGTCTGCTCCCATTGAAACCTACTAATTCAGTGTACTTTCATTTCGAGATTGACTGTCACTATTGTGCCCAAATAATTATTCGTAAAAATCGAGATAAATCACCGCTATCAAAGTACCCGCGAGCGAAGTGAAGCGTGTTTTGAGAAAGTTGATTGGCTGGCCATCAACTTGTATAGCAAGGTTAGCCAAGTAAGGTTAGGTTGTGTTCTACGTAAGACATCGACAGGATTTGGCAATATTTTATGTGAAATTGTGGCGAAAACAGAAGGAAGGCATTGTGAGTGATATTTGCCCGAGATTCTTCGTTAAGGGGGCAAAAACAAGTGAGAAAAGTTTTTTTACTATTTTCGGAGATAAAAAGTGCTTTTACCGGATATTTACACAGAATATTTTCCCCGCGCAAATGGTTATTTTCGGAATGATGTCCCCAGAAAGGTTTAAAAAAAGTTAATTTTCAACTTATTTGAGACGGCTTGATTTCTTCATTATTTCAGCAATACACTGAATAAAACATTTAATTCACATAATTTTGATTATTACAATAAATAATTCAATTGAATGAATGTTAACACTTCATGTCTATTTTAATTTGGCAACATTGATTTTTAACTTCCTTTTTTAAAAAAATTTAATTCTACGTTTTTATACAATATTCTGCGGGACAATAAATAATTTCTTCAAGTAACGCATTTATGAAGTCACTTCATACTGTTCAGAGTGCTTGTTTCGTGAACAATTGTGCAATAATCCTTTTTAATTACAAATGTTCATTGATACCTACATGCCATTAAGTTGGATATTTTTCAACAAAAAAAAAAACCGACTCTTTCCGCGAAAAAATTTTGGTGAAAATAGTCTAGCGCATTCTGAAGCATCTGTGAAAATTTTGTCAAAATCGGTGACATTTCACTTGCTGCAGGTTTTCTCTAAAACTCGCATACGGGATAATGGGATTACGGGGGGCAATGGAATAACGGGGTAACGGAAAACAGGTTAGTGGGATAATGGGATAACAGGAAACGGGTTAATGGGATACCGGGTAACGGTATAACGGGATAATGGGAAACGGGATAACGGAAAGCGAGCAAAGTCACAGACATAATTTAGATGAAATAACACGAAAAAACGTAGAAAAAACAAATTCAAAGCTGACGAGTCGTGGGTAACAACTAGTCCATATAATGAAAATAAATATCGATTCTTAGTATCGCAATATTGAGAACGCCTGGAACGATTTGGATATTTTTTTTCTTTCGTAACAGCCCGAAAATGGTTGATACAAAAAAAATGGTCATTCAATCAATTTGAATATGCTCCGAGAGAAATATTGGATTCTTTGTATGAGAAATGCAGTGAAAAAGTGTATTTCAGACTGTATTTTTTGCAGAAATCGGAAGTCCAAGGTAGAAACTTCAAGAGTAACTGGTTACAAGCGACCATTCACGAAATGCGGAATCGATTATTTTGGGCTCATGCTGGTAAAAATTGGCAGAAGGCATGAAAAAAGATATGGGGTACTATTCACATGCCTGGCAATGAGAGCCATTCACATAGAAGTGGCACATTCCTTAGAAACATATTCGGCAATATCAGCTATCAAGAGAATGATTTCTAGGAGGGGATACCCAAAGGAAATGTATTCGGATAATGGAACAAACTTGCGAGGAGCCGAGAGAGAACTTTTTTGGATGCACTGGAGCAAAAAGTAATTTTGGATGAACTCACAATTGGAAAACATTTATAACCAAACAAAAAAGTATTTTATTTTTATTTTATAAAAACAACGTAATACTCCGAATAAGATTTTTAGGAAACTGAAGGGTTTTCAAAACAGTAATTGGAAATTTTTTGTCCTGGAGAAGTTTTCAGGAAAATATAATGATAAATGTCTGTTTGTGTTGGTAATCTCATTATGAGAACGGCTGGATTGATTTGGCTAATTTTTTCGGGATAACGAACGAAAAATGGCATAATGGAAAAACGGGATAGTGGGTGAAAGGATAACAGAAAAAGGGGTAACAAGTAATGGATAACGGAAAAAGGGATAATGGAAAAACGTGTAACGAAAAACGGGATATCGGGAAAACCAATAACGGGATAAAGGGGAAAACGGTAAAAGGGATAACGAGAAAACGGGATAAAGGAATAACGAAAAACTGGAATAACTGGGAAAATGGGATAACGGGATAACGAAAAAACGGGATAAAGGGAAAAAGGGATAACGGGAAGCGGGCAAGTAAAAGGCATAACCCAGATAGAACAACACAAGAATTCTATGCGGACGAGAGTCCAAATAAATAATTGGGAATACAAAAATTTGACAGGAATTTGTGGGTCAGCTAGTATATAATAAAATGAATGTCTGTTTGTGTGGTAGCTCATAACTTGAGAACCGCTGGATCGGATGAAGGAATACTGGAATAACGGGATAACGTTAAAAACGAATAACAGGAAACGGGAAATTGGATAACAGGAAAAAAACGGAATAACAGGATAACGGGATGATGGGATAACGGGATAATGGGAAGGCGGGATGACGGGAGAACGTAATAACGGGATATAACGGAAAAACGAAATGACGGGATAACTTGAAAATTGAAAAACGGGAAAATGGATAACGGGATATCGGAAAAACGGGAAAATGGATAACGGAATATCGGGAAAACGGGATAACTCATTAACGGAATAAGGAAGAAACGAGATCAAGCGGAAACGGGAAGCGGGCAGAATGGAAGGCATAACCTAGATATAACAACCCAAAAAAAACATAGAAAAAAGGAATTTGAGGTTTTCAGAAAAAAAAAAGGGGGGATAGAAATTCGGACAGGACAACGTGTGTCAGCTAGTATGAAATAAAAACCGACAAAATTATCATTACAATACTTCATTGAATGGCAATAGCAAAAATGTTACATTTATTTCATCAGTAGCGTTTGTTCGACACTAATGACTGATGGTGGGAACCAATAAGATAAATCTCATGGAGGTCAGCCAACCGCTGCGCAAATTTAGCCACACAACAGACTGAATCGTATGAGCTGTACCATATACTGTGTCACCCAGTATAATTTTCTATCCTCGTCAACATTCATGTTCATCATGAAAACACCCTTCTCTAAATGCATAAAGTTTTCCACGTACGCTTACAGAAGATGACCCAACTCCATGACCTGAAGTAAACATATTCCTTGTAGAGAGAACTCATAAAAATTTCAAGTCTACATTATGCTCCACAAATAATTTCGCATTTGCTCAAACCACAAGATGTTCGTTGGAAAGGATATATTTCTGGGAATATTTATTTCAACATCGTTGGAAGATATCTACATTCCAGAATAAAACGGATATAACGGTGTTCGAGCATAACCTTTCCTATAAGAAGCCATAATGGAGGATTGGTTACAAATTACGAGAATATGAAATATCTTGTGTTCGTGGTGTGTCTGTGCACTAGTGTGAATGATATCTTTTGGAATCCTATTTCGTATCTATACACAATTTAACGTGAAATGGTGATGAATTTTTCATTATAGTAAATAGTAGGGGAGCACGTGCTATCCAACAATTTATTCTGAATTTGTTATAGTGTAAAATTGATAGAAGTTACTTAGTTTTGTTTAAAGTTCAAAAATAATGGTAAATATTGATACTATATGAGAGAAACTCTACAAATGCCATCAATGGAATAAAATGATTCCAATAAACATATGAAATGTGTTGATAAAGTTGAAAATTATGATATATTCTGGGAGGTCCAAAATAGCTTGAATGAATCCTCAAGGTAAAAATGTGTTTTATGATGATTTGGGAGGAATTTTATTATTTCAGGAGTTTGGTGTATTGGAAGTGACTGTTGCTGATGAAATGAATTCACCTATCATTGTTTTCAAGAATTTCGCACGTTGGAGAAGTATTGAGGATATCCATGGAAAAGGAACATTTCGGTACACATCGTTCAATCTGAGGTACAACTGCAATCCCCGTTAAATCGCCTTTTTTGGCATTCATATCTTGCGCGCCTTAAACTTCAGATTGCAAGCTGATAGTTCGAAATGGTGTCAATTGATAAAGCTCCTGAAAACATAGGCGATAGCTCATCGGACTCGGAATGATGTGTAGAAAAATTCATTTCGATGATTTTACAGCACATAAAAAATTGCAATTGTTATTAACGAATCAAGAGGGAAATGAAAAGGCATTTCGTTTTTCGCTAATGATTTAAAAACTGTTGGTAAGTGAAAAATTTGAAAATGAGAGTGTGAAAGAGGAGGAAATTTCCAATGAGAAAGTCTCAACTCCCGGAACTCTATCTCCATTATTTATTATTTAAATTTAACGCAGAAAATTGAGCGCACCGCCGCTGAAAACAGTATACCACATAAAATATTTTTTTTAGGGTAGTATTGAATATCAATTTTAACATTAAACAAAAAAATATGCTGTCATTTCAAGACTTGAAAAAATAAAGTTATATTGAAAAGAAGTTCTTATTTTGATTTTTCAAAAAGTTATACAATTGTTAACTTACGAGTTTTTTCCGACCTCCGTTATCACAAATGTCATTATAAAAGTTTCAATAATTTCTTGCTTCTTGGGGCCTTTCTCATATATATATATATATATATATATATATATATACTTGAGAAGATCACGAGATAAGAGTTCATGAAGGTTTTTCATTTTGTTTATTATAATTGTTTAGAGTTAAAAATTAATGAAATATTAAAAAAATTAGGTGATTTTTTTTTTCAACAAATGTTGTTATTGACATTTCACATCCAACAATGGCATTAAGTAATGCTGGGTGAATTTTTCATTCGTTAATAAACCATTCATAAACAAATAGACAAATTTGCTATATAATTTTTGTCTTACAATTTGTTGTCATGATAAAATAATGATTTAAAAAAAATTAAAAAATCTCAAAAACAATTTTTTATTGTTTATAATATTTTTCTCTATATTTCCATTGTTAATAGTTAAGAAATAATTTTTTCCTTAAAAATCATAATTGAGATTTGGGAAAAAAAAAATTTTTAAATTAAAATTTTTTTTTAAAAAATTAAATTAAGAAACAGCCATATTAACAAACTTTGGAATAATATTGGAAAAAAAATAAAAAAATATTTTCAGTATTTTGTTAAATATGGCTGTTTCTGTAATTTTAATTACTTAAAAAAAACTGTTATAGAATTTGTTATAACAAATTGTTAAATCAATAACAATGAAATTATTTATAAAAAAATATTTTTGTTACCCTTTAAAGGCCAATATGATGTAAAAAATAAAATTTCTCAACTAATTATTTAAACAATGGAAATACAAAAAAATTATAAACAATGAAAGGAGATATCGAGGGGACTGATAAAAAAAAATGGAAGAAATTTATTGGACATCGCCCTTTTTTTTGAGGGCTACGTCCATTGAATTTCTTCCATTATAAACATTAAAAAAATGTTTTTGAGTTTTTTTTTATTTTATTTTTATTATTATTTTTTTTTTTTTTTTAATTTTAAAAATTAAAACAATATTATTCTATAAATTATAATTTTAATGAATTAAAACTCTTATGAACTTTCATTACGTGATCTCCTTGAGAAAGGCTCCAAAAAGCTAAAAATTTATAAGGCAATTATTTAAACTTTTATGTCGCCATTTGTGAAAACGGAGGTCGAAAAAACCTTGTTGGTTAACAATTGTATAACTTTTTGAAAAATCTTCATGAAAATTTCTTTTCAACAACTTTATTATTTCAAGTGTTGAGATGACAGCATAATTTTTTCAAATGTTCAAATTGATATTTAATACTATAAAAAATTATTTGATGTGGTATACTGTTTTCAGCGGAGCCCAATTTTCGGCGTCAAATTGGAATCATTAATAATAGAGATAGAGTTCCGGGATTTCAGAACTTTTTTATTGGAAATTTACTCTTCTTTGAGAATCTTCCTTCCAAATTTCTCGATTATCAATAGTTTTGAATTATTAGCGAAAAACTAAATGCTTTTTTCTCTTAATTTGTTAATAACAGTTGCAATTTTCTATGTGCTGTACAATCATAAAAATATATTTTTCTACACGTCATTCCGAATCCAATGAGCTATCGCCAATATTTTCAGGAGCTTCATCAATAATCACCACAATTTCGAAAATGTTGATCAGACTATAAAGTAACCACATTTTTGGTGGTAGCCACTCAGTACTTTCTCTAAAAAAAAAATAATCACACTCATAATCTTCGGAGCAGTTTTTAACACGTCTACAGAGTATGAACTGACTTGCACTATCGGTAACAATTGATAGTTTATTGAAAATAAAAAAATCCTACGAATGAGAAACAAAAACTTCGAAATGAATTAGGGAGAAATCCTATGCAATTACAATGTTTGATTTCTGGTGAATCGGTTGGATCTCTAACATATAGAAATAACCTTCGACCACTGACCATGTTAGACCAAGAACCTGCAAAAAAACACGTATGATCAGCTCAAAGCTAAAACTTTTTGAAAAGTAAGCCAGTGTTATAAATAACAGATCAGCGCAAGTATGGCGGCCCGTAGTTGTGGGCGTTGCGCTGCGCAATTTTTTTAATATAAAAAAAACGATGCTTTTGGAGAATGACCTCGAAGGTAATTCTAATTTTATATTATACATAAGACAGCCAAAGTATGGAGGAGTTGTATGCCATACCGATACAGAGTCTCAAACTGTCCGCCATACTCAATGAAAAGTGTAATTTTTTCATGCCCTCTTGAAAAACGAGCTCAAAGCTGACTCCTCCACCCAATGATAGGAAAAAATGTCTCATCATCGATTATGACTATGCCATACTGTTTCGGTATCGCTAAGTACCCGCCATAATGATTCAAAAATGTCAAATTTTTCACTAACCATGTATCATAGCCACAAGTATGGCGATCCGTTTTAATGACCCCGAAGTCCATTTATGAATAGAAGCAACTGATAGGAGGACTTTGAATGCCGCCATACAAAAATTTTTTTTTTTTTACAAAATATTCGTAATATCATGGTTAGTTTTGGAAAATAATTCTCTAGTCTTTACATTAATGATGTGTGATGTGAAATTACATTTGCAACATTTTATGTAAAATTAGGACCTATATAATTTATTGAAAGAAATGAATAAAATTTACCGTATTTCATTTCTTTCAATAAATTATATGGGTCCTGATAGGTGATGAGACATTTCATCTATCATTGGGAAACAATTAGTTTTGAGCTCGTATGTCAAGAGAGCATAAAAAATACACTTTCAATTGTATGGCGGACAGTTTGCACGCTGCATCGATATGCCATAAACTCCTTCATACTGAGGCTGTCTTATGTACAATATGAAACAAGAATTACCTTTGAGATCTTTCTCAAAGAACATCGTTTTTTTATATTAAAAAAATTGCGCGGGCCGCCATACTTGCGCTGATCTGTTATTCATAACACTGGCTTACTTCTCAAAAAGTTTTAGCTTTGAGCTAATCATACGTGTTTTTTTGCTGGCTCTTGGTCTATGTCCGTGACCAAGTCGTTGTCTCATTATTCCTAGTATTCCTTGCTTCAACCAAACCAGAGCAATTTCACTGTAGTGTGGTCATTTCTGGGTTCAACATTATTATAATTGATTTCATCCACCTAGCTTGGAGAGTAACCAATAAATTCATCAGAAGTTTGTTATATTCATTGTCCTTCTGCTGCACGCGTAACATTCATTGGATATCATTCATATCATTTTCAGTGAAAGTTCATCTTCTCGCAAAGTGGAGAGGGTAGCATGATCAAAGCCGTACTCTACAACTTTCGTTTGTTTTTAAACATGTTTCGGACCTGAAGGTCAGATCATTTTGAAGAGGAGAAATAGTTCAATGCCTGGGAAGGATGTTGACTAACAAATCTAACAAACCGAAATATATGTCAATAATTGTTAGAAGCGATAGTTACAGAATATGGATGGTGAGTGGAAGTGATATTTAGTAGTGGATTTTATATATATAATTCAAAATTCGACATACTGAGAAATTTGTCCAGAAAGACCAACAGAAGGAACCATATCTGTATAATAAAAACATACGTAGTAAGCAATTGTGAACTGAATGTTGACATCTAGGAGGAAAGATTGTATATACCATAGCAAAGATGAGAACACAATACGGTACCTATGTGGGATGATAAGAAGGTGATTGAAAAAATTTGAGTAGAAACAAATTCAACATTATTTTCTAGGTAAGGTAACAGTAGAAGGATTTCAATAAATGTCGGTAGTGAAGTCTATCTGGTAGGTGCGGCGATTAACCATTATTATGAGCTATCTGATGAATCATGAATTATAAAACATTCATTATTGAAATTGTCATCTGACATGGGAATAGTGAGAAGTCTATTGAGAAGGAAATCAAATTCTGCATATTCATGTATGAAAGGGTGACAATTGGATGATGGAATGACCAAGTTAGTGTGGGTAGGTTTTCCATATATTGAAAATCCAAAACAGTTGTAGTTTATTGATGAGGAAATCTAGGAAATGTCTATACGAATAATAATATTATTGAAAAATTGGTTTTCCAATTATCTTTCTGAGTTATGCATGAAAATCTTAGCAAGTAGCGGAGATATATTTGAGCCCACTGCCAAATCTGAGTTTTGTGCGAGGAACTCGTTATTGAATTGAAAAAAAATTGGCTGATGACTGAATGTAGTAATGTATGATATTCAGACAAAAAAATACTTGAATATTGGTCCGAAAAAGGATATGTAATCATCGTGAGATATATTCGGGAAGGAATAAACAACATCGAACCAGAAAAGAATAGAATTCGGGAGAAAAGGCATATTCTTGATTTTATTAGTTAGTCTATGGAATTTCTCAATGAGAAAAGATTGGAAAAAACAGTTGAATCTCTAATCAAGTGGTTGAGCCTAAAGACTCATTCAGAAACCGGAGAATTACAGAAAAAATAACAGGGCGTACAAGAACAGATGGTTGGGGGTTGGACGGGTGGAAGATGGTTGAGAGGAGTTCATAGGAGTTGAATATCAAGACAGTGAAAAAATCAGAAGTATGGTCTCTTTTGAGATATAAAAAAGGAACGCAATCAAGAAAGTTTTAGATTTTTTTAAAATCATCATGTCCAGTTATAGTTACCAAACAATTGCATTTTTCTGCTTTGGTCATATTGAAATTGTTTTATTTTGAATTGAAAGGGAGTTTATATTTTCTAGGGAGGAGGGGGGCGCAGAGAATGGTAAGGAGAAATCATTATTCGAAGATTGGAAAAAAACTAATTTTTGATAGTTTCTTGAACTCCTACAGCTAGTATTTTATGATCTTCGAATGTTTTCGTTTATGGAAATAATATTCCAGACCTTTGTTTGAGAGGGTTTGTTCCTCATGAAAAAAAATAGTAGAGGAAAAATTGAAAAATCTTGGGAAAATATTATGATTGGAAAACTTTTTTTTTTACTGTCTACGATCAGGGTGATTATTTTGTTAAGAGGTAAATTTGTTAAATTTGTTCAATAGTTTGTCGAATCAGAATATATAATTTTCTCCTCGACATCGTGTAGAGGATATCCAATTCTACTTCACATAGGTTTTTTCTGCAATTTCTATAGCCTTTTTGTAATGAAAAAGAAACGGATAAGTATGTAGTGAGATGTTCCTTGGTATAGGGTTCCCACGTAGACATTCTTTATTAAATAAAATATCCAGCATTCTCTGAAACACAATGGTCTTCAATATACGGACTAGCAAAACAAAATCCCTAAGGCTCACCATTATGTTACTTCAACTCACAATGCATACTCTATAAGGATGATTGATATTGATATCATTCGTTCACTTATCATATTTTTGCACAGTGCCTCAGTTTGTTTGTAGATTCCGAAGTTATTGAAATTGTTCCAGAGTATTTATTAGTACTTCATGTTCTTCATAAATAGCAGTCCATAAACAGCAGTTCATAAACTTTTCTTTCTTTCCACCTGAGTACAAAACCCCTATTTTATTTACTAATTGTAACATAACAACAACCTTTTCCAGCATTGTACTATTCCTCTCAACAGTTTCAGGTTGACCAAATTGTTAACTGATCATTTATTGCATTACTTGATTGTCATTCGTTATCTGCTTAGAACCTCAGGTCAGTCATAAACTCCAGGTTTGTAGATACTTTTTGTCCATGCTTGATGAAAAATAATTGTTTTTCCGGAATCGCAATGTTGAAGATGAAAGTATATTGTGAAAAAACGATGTCTATCAATAAATCCCTAGCGTGAAAAATTATATTTTAAAACTGGAAAATACTCGTTCAGATATGGAAATGAGAAAAACATTCAATCGGGTAAAAAAAAGATTTTTTCTATCATTAATACTAACCGATGTCTCACAGAAGGAACATTTCCCAGAATTTCCTACCGAATTCTACTGAGCCTGAGCATAATACAATTTTATCAACATATTTATATCCAATATAGTTAGTTCTAAGATTCTTCAACTGATAGGCTATGGAGTTCAGTTGTGAGATCAGATACTGACAATTATGTTTCCATGTTGAACGTCGATCTAAATTTATACCCAAGAATTTGACGGAGCATTTTTATCTAGATATCATGAAAAACAAGCTGTTCACATTATTTTTGTCTGTTATGAAACCTAGAGGATTGTGTTTCTTCCATGTTCATCAACAGGTGATTCGAAGCAAACCATTCTTATATTTTTATTAGCGTTACGTAACATGAGATCACTACAGACGTATCATCAGCATATATTGTGGAAGACGCTGGTAAGTCGAGTTGATCAATGTCATTCAAATAAATGAGAAACAGAGCATGGCCCAGAATTGAACTCTGAGGTTCCCCAATTTTGGTATATGTTTTTTCTGATGAGGTGTTATTCAGGTAAATATATAATAATAATAATAATAATAATTTTTATTCACCGTTTTTGATACACTTGGTATATATGGTAAGTCAGTTTTGAGAAAATTAAGTGAAAATACAGAAAAATAAAAACGAGCACAGGTTTACCTATATATATATATATATATATATATATATACAAATACACATATATACTCACATACATTAAAGGTATGCGAGCATTTTACAACATTCACAAAATTGATCCTAATCAAAATTGGGAACACAGTGATTGAAATTATTTGTGAGATTGTCAGTTAGGAAATCTTGGTAACTATAATAGCATTCCTCTAAAATAAATTATTTGATACAATCATGGAATATCTTATTGAAGCAAGTAATGGCATCATAATGAGGGGATTTTTTATAATTTGACATTTGATGTTGTGGGATTTTGCGTTCTGTAGCAGTCTTCTCATATAGTTAGGGGTTTTGCCTGACAAACATGATACATTTGAGGATGAAGATAGAAGAGGCTGTCAATATTTTTTTGTCTATAAAAACGGGCCGACAGCTATCTCGGAAGTCCATATTGAAGATTAGCCTTATGACGCGTTTCTGCACTGAGAAAATTCTGGAAAAATTCCTTGCCCTGCCCCAGGCCATAACATTTGAACTAAGATGAGAATAGACCATGGCATAATATATGTTGAGTGAGCCAGGTTCATCCAAACTGGATTTCAACTGCTTTATGGCATAGTATGCTTCATTCAAGTTGGCACAAATATGATCCACTTGTTTTTCCCAATTTAAATTGTCGTCTAGGTAGGTACCTAAAAATTGTATTTCTCCAGAAGCTTGAATATCATAGTTTGGGCATAGACCATTTGGAATATTCCGTCTGAAGTGAAAATCAACACTGATCGATTCAGAAGTATTTAGAATGAGCTCATTTCTTTGGCAACAGGTGCTGAACTGATCAATAATGCGTTCTGATTTGCTGATGAGTTGCTAAGCGTTTTCACCCGATATAGTTATCGTAGTATCATCAGCAAACATTGTATCATAGCCTTCCATTATGTGTTGAGGAAGATCGTTGACATAGAGGAGAACCCTGTGGCACACCGAGTTTAACAGTTTTCGACTCCATCCAATTTATCATATTTCGTGGACATTGATAGTTTATTGATGAGAAATTCAGAGCACACTGTATCAAATGCTTTTGATAAGTCGAAAAATAGTGAGATCACATATTTACTACTATCAATTTCTGTGTATATGAAATTCAGGAGGTTATAGGAAGCTGTTTCTATAGATTTATGTTTCCTGAATCCATGCTGAGACGTGCATAAAAGCTTATTTGTTTCCAAATGATCTATAACTCTGAGGGCTATAATTTTTTCAAATAATTTGGATAAGGAGCAGAGCAAGGATATTTGCCTGTAGTTATCCATCTTGGTGGAATTATTTTTTTATGTACAGGTATAACGAGTGCTTTTTTCAGAACTTCTGGAAAGTATCCTTGAATTAGTAGTACATTAAGTAGGTTAATGGTACAATAATGGCAGGTAATTGTGACGATTGAGAGTTCATCGAAGCCTGCCGATTTTTTATTCTTCATTTCGGATAGGGCTTTAATTATCTCATATATTGGATGGGATTGAAAAGGTTGAATTATAGTAACATTTTCAGTACCAGTACAGGGTAAAGACAAGTTTTGCCCGAAGTGATTTGACACGGAAATTTCTGCTGCATTTGAAAAGTATTCAGCAAATAGTTCTGACACTCCATCTGGGTCTATTTTTAACCCACCATCTTGTTCAAGGGATATTGATTTTTCCAAGTTATTTTTGTTTCTTCTTAGTTCTCCATCAATTATCTTCCATGTCTCTCTGGTTTTGTTTTCTGAATTAAATTATTTTAGAATTAAAATATATTTTTTTTGACTTTACATTTTGTTTGTGCTCTCGCAATATTGATTTATACTGTTCAATCAAGTGAGTTTCAGCTTTTTGGGAGTAAGAGAGAAGCCAGAACATCTCCTTCAATTTTTTAGCTTAATCGATGATATCACGAGTTATCCAACTTTAATGGTTGGATTTCATGTAGGTATGCTTCTTTGTACAGGATACATCGAAGCACCAAAGCAGTATGTTATAAAAATAATGAAACGCTTCGTCTATTTATGAATGGTATATTAGAGTCCAATTCTCATAAATGCCGATTTTGCAATTCAGCAATATTGTCATCACATAAACTACGTCTCATGTTAGATGAGATTGTATTTTTTCTCATTCTCTGAAACATTTTTTTCTTGGTATACCAGGATGTGAGCTAAGTGATCAGCTATATTTGGTTGCACTATATAGCACTCAAATTTTGATTGGGGAAGGCTGGTCACCATGTAATCAATGCATGTTGAAATAGTGTGTGCCTTTTTTTATGTGAATATTCTGGTTGCACCTTGAGGATTTTTGCTCATCTGGTACGAATTGAAAATATCAGACAGCAGTTTGGTATTTAAATCCAATTTGTGACAGTTTATATTGAAATCCCCACAATGAATAGTGAAGTCAGAACGTTGAGATGCAAGGTGGAGTGCTTGTGTTAGACATTCCATGAAGGTACAAATTTTACCGCTTGGTGGTCTGTACTCTGTTACAACAGCAACTTTTCTGTCATTTATGTTGAAGCAAATTGCACATATTTCAATTTCAGATTCAATTGATAGCCTTTTTATTGGTTCTTATTTGGAAAATATTCGTCCTTCTTCAACTAGAATGAGGGCACCACCGTGTTTTTGATTTTTTCTTGCATAGATAGAAGCCATTTCATAGTTACCAAAATATAAATTGTTGACGGTTTCTGATGGAAGTTGACAGCCATTTCAGGGGCATACCGCTTTTCAGATTATTGATACCTTTATCTTTAGGATGTATAACTGACAGATACGAATGCTCTGCTGAAGTCACAGAAAACGCCAGCAGGATATCCACCGCCGTCAATGTACTTCCCAATTTTATTGTAATGAGAGTGAATGGCAATCGTTGTAATTTTTACTGTTCTTGAAACCATGTTGGTTATCTGAGGAAACATGATAAATAAGTTCAAGTCAATCGAGAGGGGAATATTCGAAGACCTTTGAAAAACCATTGGGCACCATGAGAAGCCTGTAGTTCCCAGGCGTATGGGGGTCTTTTTTGTATATCGGAGTGACTCTGCCCACCTCCAACATATCTGGAAATATATGAAATGAAGAGCATAAAGCACATGAAGTCGTCTTCACAAAAGGTTCAATATAAATTGAAACACAATTGGTAGACCGACAGGCAAAAAACAACTACTTTCCGAGCAAATACCACGCAGAACGTTGAATGATATTCACCTGACAATCCATGCAAACTTCCATATAAATGGATATTGTTCGCAGATGTTTCTTTCTGATAAGCTCGATTATGTTTAAATTCATGTCGTGTCCGCCTAACAATCCGCATACCGGTTTCAGGCATTTTTGGCCCCTCATCAGTACGGAGTAGTCACCACCCAGAGATCCGGGGAGCTCTGGCCGAGGCGAGACAAAACAAATAAAATCATCATCGAGCTTAAAACATCTTTAGGTGCGCCGAAAAAGATAACTTTTAACCGGCGACACCTAGTGACAGAAAGGAACACTCCATACGATTCTCCTACCTCGATAGGATTATCTGGAAATGTTGAAAAGGATAGATTCCCTAGGGTTTTGTCAGTACAGTCATTACTTTCTCTATCAGAAACATCGTAATATCATCATAACCTGAAAATGATTGATTTATTCTTCAGTCTCAATTTCAACCCAAACATGTTTTTGTTTTATTTCGGTTGAAAGAGAAGTGTTCATTTCTCACAATATTTTCCTTTTGTGAAAGGGATTTTATTTTGGATGAAGTGTCGAAAGTGACACTTTCATAGTATTCACTGCATGTTTGGACAACAATTTTGATCTCTCATTAAAAAAAATGTTTTTGTTGACTGAAATTGATCTTTGGTTATCGGATTTGTTAGAAAGTTCCAATACAATTCTCCAGGCTATGCTGAAAGTACGATTTTTTCTATGAATCATATAGGAGTTCATGTTTCTTTTTGGGTCATTGATATGAATCGCGATATTTCGGAAACTCTTGAGAGAGTTCATATATTTCTCACAATTTTCTTCTTGATACTTTCATTTCATCTGTTACCCAATATTAAGATTTATTTTTTCTATTTGTAGTATTATTGAGTTTTCGATTGAGAAAATGCTTCTCGAAGTAAAAAATAAAATTATTGAAAGCCTACTGGATTGTTCGGTTCATATCAGTAATGGTAAACAACTCGACTCTTTTCCCTTTCCAATATCAGCGATGAAACGTTCCATTGCATCGCTTTCAAAGGATCTTCTGAAGTCAATCATGGAAGACTTATTATTATCATTATTATTACTTACACCAGACGTACACCAAAAAAAAGATTGACTATGATTTCTTCAAATAACCCTCACCAACACAGCAGGAATACACCAGACGATACTTTACGATAAAACCAACAGGTTCAGCAAGTAAAATTGTATTAATCCATGAAATTCATTTGTTTGGAAAACTATATTTGCATATATACAAAAAGTATGTGAATTCATGTATTTTATGATAATTGAGCCACTCTGTATATTTGATATTGTTTTTTTTCCAAGCGTCAGCATGCCTTAAACGGCACCAGTTTTTTTTTTCCATGACAGACGTCCATGGTTTTTTTCCTTACTGATAGACGGCCATGTTTTTTTTCCTATAAGCGTCGGCCATATTTCTTTTCCTCAAGCATCGGCTATGTTTTTGTCTTTCGACTGACAGACGGCCATGTTGTACCCTTTCTGGCACACGTAGGGGCTCTCAACGAGCTGCCACTGGATGATTCACCTCTGCAACCATCGACCATCTCTCTTTCACCCATACATCCCGCGCTTTCTCTCTCCAACACGCAACAAGTGACGCACGTCATCATCATCGAGCAATGTACTCGACGTGAAAGGTGGCGCCATCTAGCGGCAAAATGGGAAACTTTGATCATTGAATCGACCTTGCCCCTCTACTCATAATATACAAGGAAATTGGATATATTGTTTCATTGTCGTATTGTTGATAGAATAAACTACTGAATTTGTATCTTTCATAGGAACTTCGTTTTTTTTTTCTATAATGCTGCTGTCCATTTCAATTTCTAAATTCATTCTTGGCACATAACGAATGGAAACTAGCAAACCAGTACAATGAACTCCACACAGCTCTATTTTGAACAGCCGGGGTAGTTTGATTGATTCATTAAAATGTAATATTTTAGATGAATTCAGTATGTTGCGAAGTTTTTTGATAACTTTTTCAGTACTCATAAGCTTCAATATAATTTTCATGATTTCCAACAAACAAATTCCAGCTTGGGCAAAATGTCACCACCGAATTTGTCGCCCAGGCTTGTACGGAAGGAGGTTCTTGTAGAAGCACAGCAAATCCTCATAACATGCATTCGAAATTGCATATGCACGTTCATGTTCACGATCAATGGAACAGAACATACCCGTGGTATAACCGGCTGCATCTGATAACTCGAGAATATGGCTTGGTATTTTAGTTTATGGCGGAATACGTTGACATTTGCAATACTGGAAGTTGGTATGCTCCTTATTTATTCGAGTACTTTTCTTGTCCCATTTTCCATTTGAATTGTTCTTCTAGAAGAAGAATTCTTCGGTTGAAGGACATTTCATTGTACAATTTTTCCATCAGCTTGACCAAAAAATATAATGTGAAAGACTAGTAGGAACATTTCATTGGAACATCATATTAACAAATTGTACATCTCATTACAAGCTTTTCTTTAGTTTTACCTGTCCCAGTGTCTGTAATCAAATCTTGCAAGTTAAATTTGACTCACTTCTAGTTGACCAATTAACGTGAAAATTGGCGAGTGTTCATAGTTTCCGTGACAATGCATTATGGAATTGTTGTTAGAGAAAAAACAGAATGGCAGCTCTAAGATGGTTTCTGGTTCGATTCGACTCAAAATTGGTATGTGAGGGTTTTTGGGGTCGAAAATTATAATTTTTTTCAAAATACATAGGATCAAAATGGCGACTCCAAGATGGCCGACGATCTCTGTGATTATGCCTGATTTTATTCTAAACTGGTATGTGGTGGTTTTTGGGGTCGGAGATTATAATTTTTATTCAAAATTCATAGATTCAAATGGCGGCTCCAAGATGGCCGACGAGTTTGTGATTATGGCTGATTTCATTCCAAATTGGTATGTGGGGTTTTTTGGGGTCGAAGATTATAAATTTTTTCAAAATTCATGAAATCAGAATGGCGACTCCAAGATGGCGGACGAGTTTTGTAATTATGGTTCATTCATTCAAAATTGGTATGCGAAGGTTTTTGGGGTCGGTGATTATGAATTTATTGTCAAGATTCATAAATTCAAGATGGAGGCTCCAAGATGGTGGACAATTTTTGTGATAATGGACCGTTTCTATTCAATATTGGTTTATCGGGGCTTCTGGGGGATCAGAGATTATGAATGTAGTTGAAAATCATCGATTTTTTGTCAGAATTCTTCTTAAGATTGTGACCGCATTGAAGGACTAGATAACTCAGAATTTACAGGAAAAAGGCCTCATAATGACGTTGGATTAACAAACATGCATAGATTAAGCCTAAAAAGCACGAAATATATTTTTTTTTTCAAACAATCGTTTATTCAAATGCGCTAAAAATAATTGCTTTGGTTTTGCAACGTGGGTTATCCCGTGGTTATAGATTCAAAAGCTTGTCGCTTTTGTATTCGAACTGAAAACTTTGCTCGACAGGCTTTTGAATCTATAACTTTCGGAATAACCTACGACGCATATCCAAAGCAATTATTCTTTACGTTTTAGCGCATTTGGAATTTTTTTAAATGTTGTTTTATTAATTATTTCATTATATTCAATTGATTCAAATATCAGAGGTAAGAGATTCGTTATGAATGAGACAAATGATAACAGGGTGATCATTTAGAGATGTTTCGAGAACACTGATCAGAAGTCTTTCTCCGGTAGACAAACTTCTCAACGTCAAACTGACAATCTACAATGTTCATAAGAAATATACGGTGATAATGGAAATATCATCGATTTTATCATCTTTAGTCATCTTAGTCGAAAATGTGCTATGTGACACGTTGATTACCATGTGATGGTAGTTTCTTTAGTTTTTCATGCGATATCTTGTCGAAGGCTTTGGCTAGGTTTAGGAATATGTGTACAGGAGGTTTCAACTTGTCCAAACTCTGATATATTTTTGTTGTTGAAATGTTCATCGTGTATACTCAATTTTGCACAAAAGTCGAATAGTTTTTCGTTATGTTCAAGAATGTTGTGACTTATTCTTCAATTACAATTCCGAAAATTTTGGCTATTTTTGATATTGAAGATAATGGACGATAATTTCCCACTATTTCTTTATCCCCAGATTTATATATTGGCTTCACCACAACTAGCCTCAATGATTCTGGAAAGCACCCTTTTATCATAATTGACTGGTTTTAGTTGAGAATTTATTTCTCAAGGTTCTTAGTATGGAATTTGTTATGCCATCTAACTAGATGCATTTTATTTTTGAGTATATTTATATATCTCAAAACGTTTTTTTTTTCTATGACATATTGTATAGTTACATGTATTTGGGTTCTTTTTCAATGTCCTCCTTTAATTTTGAACTTATTTCAGAAAAATGGATGGAATTTATTTGATATACCCTTTTCATTCGTTTAAGTTGGTTTTTTTCCAGTCAACAGTTCATTGATTATCGACCAGATTGTGAAAGAATTCACTACAAAACCGAGCTACAAAAGTGAATGCGGCCAAAACACAATCTCGGAGCTGAACCCTATCAAAAGGTACACGAATGGCTCTTAAAGAGCAGGAAGAAGTGGTACATGGACCCATATGGAAAAAAAAAATTCCTTGTGCTTTCACGCAGCGTAAAAATGGTCTGGCACTGAAAGATCTGAACAGGCGAAACAAGGTTTTTCTCCTATAGGTTTCGGAATTCAACGGGAGGGAGGCTAATGAAATAGCGGATACACTCGCGAAAATGGGGCTGATACACTATCCTCGGGACCTGAATCCTCATGCGGGATTAGCAATAACACAATATAAATAAATCTGAAAAGTAAAGTAGATCACGAAAATCCAGACATTGAGAAGATCTACTAGGAATGAGCGGTAATACTCCTGGAAACTTGCAACCAGAAGAGGACTATAGAATTCATCAATCTTGGTGGAAGAGAACCAATAGGAATCCTAACAAGCCACTGTCGACTAAATGGGCACCTGAAGAAATGGGATTTGTAGAGGAAGCGGAGTGCAGATTCTGTCAGGAGGACGAAATCACATACAAACTCCACATACATACATACTCACATAGTCAGTACCCTGTCGAATACTGACTAGCAACGAAAAACAACATCATGAAAATCGGGTGAACTCAAATAATCCATATTTATTCCAAAAACTGCATATCAACAAATTCTTACCCATACTGGAAAAAATAACACAAAAGTAATGCATTAAGGTAGTACCGCCACGAGACAGTTAAATTAGGAAATCATTAAAATTTGGCATACATATTGTTTAACATGTGAAAACAAGAAGTTTCTGAAAAGCGGGGAGAAGCTAGAGCAGGATATCACAGATATTGTGAAAAAAAAATCAAAATGATTGACCATCTAGTTTGACAGATATAATCAAAACTACTCTCGTTATTCAAAATAGTCCACGGGGAAGAGCACAGCCTAAAGGAGGGGTCGTAGAGAAATGCGGATTGTGCCAGGGGACTTTTTAAAGAAGCACGGGGGACCAATTGAGGGTCTGAACGCAAAAAAAACTCCTTCTCTTAGTTGACCCCATCGATTTCAACGATACTCCCCCCACTTCCCCCCCCCCCCAAAAAAGTTCAAAAAAAGTCCATTGAAGTTTTATCGAAAAACGATAGTTTTTTCCAATGACGTATGATTTCTAGTGAGGGGGGGAGGAGGTGTCTGAAGATTGTTTTTTTGCTCCGCTTTTTGGGGACATCAATTTTTTGAGTCGCCGACTCTCTATAACGAAGAAATTTTCTAGAGCCGATTGGGAGGCCAAGTGCCCCCCTTCAGAAAATTATTTTTTTTTTCGCGTTTCAAATCGAAAAGTCCCTTGAAATTTTTTGATTTCGTCGAAAATAATTTCCTAATTCAGCTGTCTCGGAACTACCTTAAATCAATTTTAATCAACACAATATATCAGTGTAACCTATAACAACCTGTCATGCAATGTATGTTGAAAATTATCGATTGAATATAACTCAGAACAATACGGAAATTATTCTCAAATTTGACAAGCGTCATTTTAATATTTACCAAAATAGTATTTTCTCATGTAATTCCCATTTTGGGAAACCCTGAATATTTCCTGATGAATGTAGAAGGGGAAAGCACATATATTTCAGATGTGGTCAACGAATTAGGTAGCAACCGAATTATATATCACTAATAATAGAGGTGTCTTCCAATTGTGCTCTAACCGGAAAGAGACGAGAAAACGGATATAATTAATAACCAAATTCACGTAGGATTGGGTTTTCATTGTTATATCTCCGCATAGGAATACGATCTGCTTGAATACGTGTTATCAATTGTTTACAGAGAGAGTGTGGAAAAAATCAACTTTCCAATTTGTGGAATCCTACAAATTATATGAGTGTAATCAATAAGAAAATAGTCGTTCTTTGAGGCTTTTTCAATTCTGCACAGTATGACTTGTACTGACATGAATCTAGTTCCATACTATTTCAAGTGATATATAAAACATAAATTTGTTCACCCAGTGATGATTCGGTGGATCAAATCGATGAATGGTTATTCAATGTATGAGTGTCTCACTGGCCATATAAGCAAGTATGTTATGAACTTTTCTTTAATTAGGGCTCATTTGATGTTTATGACAGTTGCTGAAAATTTATAGAATATGTTGTTCGAGAAGGGTATGATATGGTTTATATGACACTTGTGTTTCATAGACCTCAATAAGACATTTGTTAGCAGAAGCAACTTTTTAACATGCCAGCAGAAATGGCAGAGTGAAATTGATTATTGTATATGTTAATTTTCCAGGCGATATGGCAGTTCAACTCACTTTCCTATTCAGTTTCCGGGATGAATAAGGGAACTCTGATATATTTCCTGATGAACTAATCACATATGTTTGCATATGTATGAGCAAGTATACTTTTGGCATCGAAAAATGTTGCGGGGCTACTTATCAGCCAAAGGGAAGATTTACTTTTTGTACTATCTACTTTCATGGTTCTATCTTCATCTAATTCTTTTTGGAACGAAGTTCCTTATCGCGCGTTGCGAAAGGGGGCTAGACGAAATAAATTAGACCAAAAGTTGTAACGACACTTTTTGCTGTAGTTGTAAGCCGTGCGGCGTGCGCGTGTTTCTCTGTCTGTCTCTCTCTCTCTCTCTCATAGAAAGCAAGCCAGTTATTTTCGTTCCGTCTTTCTTTTTTGCATTGAACAGTGTGGTGTCGCGACGATTATTTTTGTTGAGTGTATACAGGTTTTCTGTACATAATAAATGATAAAAAATAATAACAATAATGAATCCTGACAGTGTTTCTGCACAAGTTCTGGATATTGCTGATGGAGTTAGGTAAGTAGAGATTTTATACAGACAATAATAAATGATTATGTATTTTTAGCAAGTACGCATTATAACCTCTCTTTACTATTGTGCTAACCAAGTCATACGCGTTATAATCTCTCCATTATTGTGTGTTTAGTAAGTGTACGCGTCATAACTTTAATAAATTTAAAAGCAAATTATATTTTAATATAACAATATCAATGCGTATGTACTAAAATTGAGCCTACTGATTAAGTTTATATTACATTATATTTGTTAATAATAAAAAAAATATTATTATAACTTAAAAAAAAAAATGTAATTCCTTCACTAATCAATCGAAAGGAACTTCGTTCCATCCGGGTGTCCCTTGACACCTCCCAACTTTTTTTTCGATAAAAAACATGCATAATCTGTGGAATACAATTCTAATTAATCCCACAGAGATATTTTCCATCGCAACAGCCTTGAATATATTTGAAGTTCTTACGTATAAAATAAATAAACGAAATTTTCAGATGAATATATATTTAAATTTTTGGTTTCAGTGGATCAATTCACATTCCCAACAAAAATTTCATCATTCCAAAATGGCATGGGACACCAACCAGTGTGACAGAGAATGTGTTTTCATTCAAAATAACCATTATTTCTCAATATGCATATTCATCTGATATTAGTTCAAAGACGAATGACATTCAGAAAAATTATAATATCCATTACACACCATATAAATAACAATTGAAACTCAACAGTACGGAATTGATTTAGACGAATGGAAATTTCGATACGAATAGACAGCAATTTGGTTCAGGTAACACTGAACTCCTGTTTTTGTTCTTCCACCAATGCCAAAAGATTTTTTTGACAGCATTATGATTCAGTTATGTTCTGAGAAATAGAATGAATAGAAAATTAATTGGTAGGGAAGTAAGTAAGTGAGTAAGTAAGTAATTTATTCATTCAGATAAACAAAAATGTTTACAGGTCGTCTCAGCAAGAGGTACAAATTAGGTGTATTTCTGTTGAGTCTAATGCGATTGACGCTACCTAAGCAAGCTTGTATTGTAGCGAGCAACCAAATAAACTGAACAGAGCAGATAACATATAATTATATTCAACTTAGATCCTTAAAAAAGGGAGAGAAGAGTATAAAGATGAAAATAGAGAGAAAAAAAGAAAGAGAAAGATAAATAAAAAAAAATGTAGACAGGGACAACGCATGTAGCAGTGGTTTATAATAAGTTCCAGCCTATACCTTATATGGATCATCTATAGAGTATATTTTCGAACATTTTATAATTATTTTTTATGAATGTCTCTTTTCAGTTTAAATTTACTGTGGATTTGTTTTAATTGCAATGGTAATGCATTATAAAGTTTTGGTCCAAAATATGATAAAAATGTATGGTTTTGGGTGAGTCTACATCTTGGCACATGTATAGTCAGATCTTCACACATCCGAGTATTATAGGGATGCTGAATAGTTGTACTTGGAGAGCTAACAGTCCATAATATAGAGTTAAATACGTACAGTTTTCTTACACTTCACAACCCACTTCCATTGTAGAGCAATTCTGTAGAATGTCGCCTGTTTTTCCCCAACATGATTTTCAACAGAGTATTTTGGATTACTTCAAGGTTCTTTATAGAGGACTTGAATGTTTCAGCCCACACTATAATACAATAACGCATTATAGACTCAGCCAAAGCATCATAAACTTTTAGCATTAATCTCCTACTCACTATATTTCTGAGCTGGTAGAATTTGTAGATGAGTTTACGTACTGACAACAGTACAATCAATATGATTTTCCCATCGAAGGCATTGATCCACAAGTACACCCAAGTATTTCATTGTATTTGTTTTGCTCATGGAAGAGCAGCCACAATGCATATTGGTTTCACATGATGGTTTGTGTATTTTTATAACATTGTCTATGGGTTGGTCTCTGCTTTTTGGCAAGAATGCGATATATTTCGTTTTTTCAACGTTGACACTCAGTAAGTTATCACTTAGCCAGTAAAAAATCGTCCTGATACCTGTTTCAGACAAAGTTTGTACTTCGCCCCAAGTATTTCCAATAAATATAATTGCTGTGTCGTCGGAGAATGATGTTATTTTATGAAGACAAGCTTTTCTTCGAATGCTTTAAAAAGTAAAGAATTATTGCTTTGGATGTGTGAATTCCGTGAATTACAGATTCGAGAGCTTGTCGCGCGATGTTTTCAGTTTGAATACAAAAGGACGAACTTTTGAATCTATAACTCATGGAATAACCTACGTCATATGTCCAAAGCTATTTTTCTTTTAGCGCATTTGAATAAAAGCATGTCTTTGAAAAGGTTTTTTATTAATTATTTTGTTCTATGCATTTTTGTTCAAGCATCGTTATTATGAGGCCTTTTTGGGTAAGTTCTGAGCTATCCAGTTCTTCAATGAAGATTAACTCGCCCGCCATCCTGGAGCTGCCTTCTTCAATTTATGAATTTAAAAAAAACAATGAACTTCGACAATTTATAATCTCGACCAATTTTGAATAGAAACGGTCTATATCACAAAACTCGTCACCATCTTGGAGACGTCATTTTAATTATGAATTTTTACAATAATTCATAATCTCGACCCCAAGAACCCCCACAACCAATTTTTAATAGAATCGGACCATAATACAAACTCATCCACCATCTTGAATTTAAGAATTTTGACGAAAAATTCTTCAATATCCGACACCGAAAACCTGCACATACCAACTTTGAATAGAATCGCACCCTAACCACAGAGATCGTCCGCATCTTGGAGCTGCCATTCTAATTTTATGCAAAAAATGCATGATCTTCGACCCCAAAACCCACATACAATTATGAATCGAATTGGACCATGATTACAAAATTCGTCCCCATCTGGAGCCGCCATCTTAATTTATAAATTTTGACAAATATTCATGATTTCCGACTCTGTAAACCCCCTCTTACTGATTTTGAATGAAAAATAGCGTATGATAATAGCGTATGATACACGTGTAGGATCAGTGCCTTTATGGCACTTTCCGCTTTGCGCGTGCCCTCTGCTCTGCGTCGTGCCCTCAAACTCGTTGCGCGTACTTTAAGGACTCACTTATACCCTTGTATCATAATAAATATACTATTATCTTCTAAAAAAATTTCAAAACTGAATCTAAACGAATTGTTTTGATTGCTGTCAATAACAACGAAATAAAATATTCATAGCCTACTATTCAAATACTCGATGAACTTCAAAAGTGGATGATAATTTTTTTTTTTTAATTGTTGCGTTAATTTTGTCCAGGAGTATATTCATATGAACATTTTGTTTGTTGATTCTATACGTAAGAAGTTCCAACATATTAAAGACCATTGCGATCGAAAATAATTTTATGTTAGTAATAAGTGAACGAGTATGGATATTTTTGTCGATTAATTAATTTGATGAAGATAGCATCATGAAAGTAGAGAGATCTAGGAGGAAATATTTTCTCCGGCTTATGAGTAGCCTGCAAAATATTTCAATGCAGAAAGTGTACCTACTCAAATACAATTTCCATGCGTAAAATATAGAGCTTATTCGTTTTTGATTGGCGAAAATTTGGGAAGTAAATTGGGTTTTAATTCTTCTCGCAATAGTTTTTTTGTAATGTTCCGAGTTCAGGATCGAAGAACGTGGATTATCACTACAACATGAACTCGTAAAATTACGGATAAATGGTTGCGAGACAGATTAATACCTAATTCACCTCCCAAACTCTCGCCACTTAAAAACGAATAAGATTTATTAATAGTCTCTCAGAAAATTACATTTCCATTATTCATCCTGCTAATCGAATGGAAAAGTGGAACGACATTGGCACTACCATATCGCCTGGAAAATATACAGACCGAATAATCCATTCCACTCTGCCACTTCAATTCCCGAAGCTGATAAGAATAAATAAGTGAATATTTGATCAGACAAGCGAAGCCGTCTGGGATGTTGCGTTTATACGGGATGTTAAAAGTATGGATGCAATCGAGAGTGAGTGAGAGAGCTTTTCCAAAGATAACTTAGAAGTCAACATCGTACAAGATTTCTGTGTCCCAATTAAATTGAAGTGGAAGAACTAATTCAGTGCTCCTCTCGAAAATACGGAACTCATTACTTCCAATTCTGACGATTCCAGAAATGAAAGTGATGCGCATTCACATGCCTAAAATAGCGTTCAAATGCAAATCAAAACTTTTTCGTACGAGTTAGGAATGCGTCAAAAGCATATTTTTCGTCTTGGTATCAATTCCATGCCTTGTATACTTTAAGGAAATATATTATATAGTTTTTTGTCCTGACCTTAACATATTTTTTGTCTTGTATGCCAAGTGGCAGTCGAGGCCTCGTGAATCATCATTCATTTGTAACGAACATAAGATTACCGATATGTAATTCTGATTTTTTTTTTATGACATATTCTTCCAATTCTGAGGGGAGAAGCTTCTGGAAATATTCATGAAAAACTCCCAAATATAAAATTCAATTCCTAAAGAAGAGAATGGGTAGAACACGGATTGAAGTTGATAATGAGGTTGAGATAGAATATTGAGTAGTGAAAGAATTATCTCAAATATTTGGTATATCCAAAAAAAACAATATTGTATGAACGAATTCATATATTTATTCGTATTGTGACCCAAAAACATTGAATACTTATTACGGATAATCACCAAAAATATTTGAATGAATTTGAGCGTTTTTATCTGACAAAAAAAGAAGCAGGTTCTCAAGTCCCCGCATATATACAGGGTGTTTCATAATTGAATGCTGATCCTGAAGGAGAATAATCCGTGGAGGATTCTAAGAAAAATTCTTCATATAAACATAGGTCCCCAACCGCTTTATTTCTGGAATGCAGGATGTTGAAATTTAACAAAAAAATCAGTTCTTCCCCAATATCTCTGAAACCTCTTTGGCTTTTCTCTTCAATTTTGGTACATGCAAAGTACGCACAAAAATAAAAAAATTCCATAATAAAGGACTTCTTAATTTTCATCAGTGTTAACATGCCCTGCCATATTTTCGATCAAAATAATGATACGCCACTGTCTTTTTTCCAAATAAATATTATTTTTATAATTGTCATGCCTTTTTATTTGTCCGGCGAACGGTTTTTGAGTTAGAAAATGAAATACATTCAATTGCTTGTCCCTATGCGAAATCAACCTTTGAAGAGTAGTAGGATTATCTTGTGGGTTAGAAACATCTAGTATGCTAAGAACACATTTCGTTGTTTTCAACATAAACAATTTTGACACTTCTCTAGCTAGATACGTGATATTATTCACGTTATAAAAACTTGTTTATTGAAAAAAACATGGTACATATTACAAGACATGCATTACTTGGATGGGCTTGCTGACGGGAACGCATATGAAGCCAGGCGACTGTATCAGAAGCGCTTTCCTGATGCTCGAACGATTCCAAGCACCCACAGAAGGTTATGTGAAACAGGAAGTTTTGAGCCAAATCATCACTTGAAAGGAGCACATCGGACTGCAAGAACTCCAGCAATTGAGTTGGCTGTTTTAAATTCAGTTGACGAAAATCCTGAAATGAGTACGAGGCAAGTTGCCAATAATTTGAATATCGCCCATATTCTAGTATGGAGGGTTTTTCATGATTATTTATCGTATCCCTATCATATTCAACGGGTTCAGGTTCTACTTCCTCGAGACTTTCCAATACGAGTGAATTTCTGCCAATGATTTCTCCAAAAAGTTACCGAAAATCCTTCATTTGACAGGGAATTCTTATTCACGGACGAAGCTAGTTTTACTAAAAACAGGATCAGAATTTTCCATAATAATTATTTTTGGGCCGAGGAAAATCCGCATGCAATCGTGGAATCTCATCAGAAGCAGTTCTTTTTAAATGTATGAGCTGGAATCATTGGAGATTACCTAATTGGACCTTTTTTTTACCTCGCAGATTGAATGGACATAATTATCGCCGATTTTTCAGAGATAATTTGCGTATTCTGTTGGAAGATGTTTCTATTCCAATGCGAAATCGCTTGTGATTTATGCACGATGGTGCACCCGCTCATTTTAGTGCTCTGGCACGCGAATATTTAAATCACTTTCATAATCGCTGGATAGGTCGTGGGGAGACAGAGTCATGGCCAGCTAGATCCCCAGACTCAAACAGTCTTGATTATTTTCTATGGTGACATCTCAAGACTTTGGTGTACAGTCAACCACTTCTAACTGAGGAAGAATTGCGAAACCGCGTAATAGTTTCCTGTGAAGCAATGCGAACTCCCTTTTCCATTTCACTGTCCATTCCTGTCATTGTCTTCCAGACTGCTACGATTTTATCGATATTTTCATTCAGTCCCTTGATCTTTCCCTCGGTTTTCTGGAACATCTGCTCAAACATTTTTTTCTTTTGCTCTCGTAGTTTCTCGTACTCTTGGTTTTTTTCTTGGCATTCCTCCTCTCTGACGACGTTTCTCTATCTCTTGGTTTTTTTCTCTGGCGTCGTTTCTCTTCCTCTCATTGACAAACTGCCTTCTCTAGTTTTTCTCCTAACAGTCGTCACTTTTGCTTGGTAAACTATTGCTTGATCATTTCTACCATGACCTTCATCTCGTCTTAGGGTTATTTCTCGTATTCACCATTAATTGTTCACAAATAGTCACGAAAATATCCACTTTTGACGCCAACTGTTACGAAACTTGATCCGTTTTTCTATAAAAATACTCGATTGATTTATGTCCGTTCATTACACTTTACGACACAACAATAATAAAATCACATTTCGGAATACTGCGCTTTGTTCTATTTTACAACTGATCACATAGATAACATCAATAAATAAACTGTCCGTTTCTCGCAAGCGACCGGCTTATACCGAGTGTCCCAACAGTGTGTATTTGCTCGATATATCGATAATGCTGATAAATATGAAAAAAGATCTTTCATGAAAGTTATACTGCACCAGAAAAGCCACGTTATGAAAATAGTTCCAGATGCACTGGGTGTTGCATTTTTCCGTATTAGCAAAAATAAAATATTTTTTATATAGAACGACTAGTTTATTTTTCTGTCATTGAAATGGTCCCTTCGTTCCCTACTCAGCACTGATTTTTTTCCCGACACAATGCGCCGGTGCCAAGTTATTATTTTTTTCAAAAAAATAGGGAGTGATGCAAGCTCTGAATGAAATAACTGTAATTAAGCTGAATTTTGTCTGGTGAAGTGACGTATAGAACACCAAAGTAAGGTGACGTGCTCTGATCATCATTCATGTTCATACAGGCTGCTTCAAATGTTTGCGATTTTTTCGAATGGAATACCCTGTATATTAGTTTGTCCTCGCATTCTGAAATGAATTACTTATCTGAGTATACCAACATGTTTTTCCTAACAGTTCTTCGACTATTTGTGTTTTTCAAATTATATTCACAAAATTAAACAAATATCTGTTTGATTTTTTAAATTGAAAACAAAAGGAAAGACAATAATTACACTTATGATACATGTTCAAAATGTCGTTCAACCTGTTCAATACATTTTCTCAATCTCTTCATGAAGTTTGTTCTCACGCTGCTCAAATGAAAAGGCATAATTCGTTGAAATGCCTCATGAATTCTCATTTGCATATCCTCCCGTGTAGAGGCAGTACGATAAACTTCCGATTTTACTGTTCCCCAAAGATAAAAATCCATCGATGTTAGGTCCGGTGACCTCCTTCTCGTCCTATCCACTTATCAGAAAACATGACATCCAACTCCTCTCGTACTTCTCCCAAAAATGTGCTGGGGCCCCATCTAGCTGAAACCACATTTCATTTTTGATGTGTTTAGGTAGGGGTTTGATCAACCTGGGACAGTCTACTCTGAGAAATCGAAAAAATAATGAAAATCATCTGAATTTTGAATAAAGGAAATAATAGCAAAAAGCAGCAGATATGTTCAATAAACAGAAATACAGTTATTTTTGTATCATGTTGTGTTCATGATATTAGTGGGTATCTGTATGGGTGCCGCGCATCCATGGATTCAGCGAGTTCGTATTCACATTGGCCGCCAGGCGTTTGCGCGGGTTTGACGTGTTTGCAGTGGTTATAAACATGGACGACAACGATCTTTCATTTCTAATGGAAAATTCCTACCCAAAAAGGGAGATGACAAAAAAGTAGGATTGGTGTGCACGAAATTAATCAAGAAAGAGAACGGCATGGTAAATTTCATACCTTATACTACTCGAGAGTACAACCTTTCCGGACCGCACCCGCGAGTTAACGTGAACAAGCACCTAGTAACACACATTAAATTGTCCTTGTGCATCGATGCACTATAAGAGACTTTGAATCGGAGATTCATAAATCCCAAGGATTTTTTATATTATGCTCTGTGACTTTTTCCAGATTTATACCGAAAATTTTTCATGAGGTATTATCTGAAGAAAAAAAGTGGTGGTGGTCCCACTCTACAAAAATCGAGCAAATCTGCTGCTCTACCCAGTTCGACGCGCATAGTTGAGCCATTACAATTCATGCATTACATGAAAGCACGTATTACCTCCCAAGTCACTCCTCTGGGTCACACTTCCCACTTCCACATTTCACATGTCTTGAAAACGACGTTTTGTAATTGAAATTCTTGGTCGGAGGTGGAACAAGAATTATCAAGAGTGAGCGTTCATGTAGGGCTTAATTTCGTGAATTGAAGTTTCCGGTGTAGAAAACCCATTTTAATTTTGAATTCTCCAGGGAAAAAACCGGAATATGGAACTTTTCAAACTTTGTATAAACATATATAGCAAAAAGGCAATGCAGGGTCGGAAAAGCCAAACTTGCAGCAAATCACAGTCTATTATGTTAATGATATGGAATCATTTTCTGTGGGGACCCCTCCTCGGTATGGCGTTCATGGATTTTGTAAAGATTCGTTATTCGAAAATATGCAGAGAATGCAAAATGAGTGAAAAAACATACATATTAACACGATAATTAACCCTCTTTCACCGACAACAAAAAAAAGGGAAGGTGAGTGTAAGAACTGAAATCAGATATATAGCTAGAGTTGATAGAAGAACAAGCTATTTCCCGAAATCTAAGAATTTCCACTCTTATCGGTACATACCATATATTGTTGAACTATTGAAATCAGAGTCAATCAATTTTTGGAAAAGCAATAATAGGAATTCGCTAAAAATTCTTGCCCTTCGTAGGCAGCTTGTAAGTTAGCTGAGAGAGGCGTGCGGCGAATATCTGCGTAGCAAACTCCATATGGAGATATTCAGACAGATTGTGTATCACCAAGTGGTGCCATAGAATTCTTCATTAACTGACTTCCGACCGCATTATAATTCTGTTAAAAAGAATTCGATTATGTGATTTTCGTGGTGATTTCAATATTAATTACTCAAAGGACTGTTATTTTCAGACGTCTTAAATATTTATAACCAGAATGTTAAAAATGCTGTGCCGACCAGAATATTCAGAGACCTAAATAGCAGATCAAGTGCAAGCAATATTGATTATTCCATTACAAATATTTGCAGAATTCACTATGATGAAAAGGTTGCTAATATGAACTTGGGAAATCATCTTGGCTCAATTTCACATATGATAATATTATAAGCATGAGCAATATTTTTTTATCATTATGACGTCAATTTCGTTTATGAAGTTTTAGTCAACGATATTACATATGTGATTAACGAAACATGCCCTATTATCACAAAAAAGTCACAGAGAAATTCTCAGAATAACTGCTGGATAAACAATGACGTAATTAGTATGGAAAGAGAGTTGAAAAATGTATGTTGGCTCTCTCAACAATATGACGATTCGAATTTATCAGAAAATTATGAAATCTCTGAGAAAATCTGTAACCAAGAAATAAAAGAAACGAAAAAATTAAACTTCCAAAGAACGTTAGATGGGGAAGATTATAAGGTATAAAAAAAACTATCTGGAAATTAGGTAAAGAAAAACGGGAAAATTGTCCAAGTCACCTATTATGGAAATACTTGACAACGATGCCCTGATAAAAGATTGCAAAAAATTTGCGAATGCTTTTGGAAATCATTTTTCAAAAACAGCAAAAGACGTATCGATGCCAATTTGATGGTGTGGGTTTCTCTAACTACTCCACAATGTATGTAAACCAAACGTTTCATATCACTTCCCGTATCTGAAAAAGACGTCCTAGTTGTAATTACATTTCTGAAGAAAATTTAGGTGCAGATTGTATTCCACTAAGTTGATAAAAACAATGGGTGTATACTAGCAAAACCTCATCTAATATCGTCAACCAATCGTGTGTATGGAACGTTTCCCGATTCTCTCAAAATTGGTAGAATTTTCTATCACAAAAAGACGATTCTACAAATATTCATAATTATAGACCGATTACGGTCTCATCGGTATTCAATAAAATCATTGAAAAATGTGTTTACCATCAAATGCTGGGTTTTCTAATGGAATTTTAAATCGTCTGCGAACAGCACCGGTAGATCGACTGAGAGTGCATCAAATTCGTTTATGAAATATATATACGACTCACTCGATAAAAAGAAATATGTGGGAGCGCTCTTTTTCGACCTTACAAAAGCATTTGATACTATCACTATAATAATAAACAAATTATATTCCCTAGGATCTAGAGAAACGATATTTTCATGGCTAGATTCATATTTGAAAAATAGGAAACTATTTTCTTGACACATTCGATAAAAACGAATCTACCCTATTTTTGCTAAATTGTTTATAACTTTTGCAACTTTTTTGAGCGGGACTATTTTTTTTAGTTTCTAAATGCAATTACAATTTTTTATTTTTTTTATATTGTGGTTTTTAGTATTTGAGTAAGCTTGATTATTGCATTTTTGTTAGAGCATCGTAACTATGAGGCCTATTTCCTGTAAGTTTTGAGCTAGCTAGTCCTCCTTGAGGAGACCATCTAAAGATCAACTCGTCGTCCATCTTGGAGTTGCTGTCTTCAATCTATGAAAAATCAATAATCGACTTAATTCATGATCTACGACCCCAAAACCCCCGACTTATCTATTTTGAATCGAATCGGACCATAGTCACAAAACTTGTCCGCCATCTTGGAGCCGCCATCTTGAGTTCTTCCATTTTGACAGAAAATTATTAATTTCCGTCCCCGAAAACTAACACATACCAATTTTGAATCGAATCGTACCATAATCACAAAACTCGTCTGCCATCTTGGAGCCGCCATTTGGTTTTTTCTCTAAAAAAATTTATAATGCATTGTCACCGGAATTATGAACACCTGCCGAAATTTCAGATCAATCGGATGTCGGCAAGTGCTCCAAAAATGGATTACAAATTTTTAAACGGAAATAATGACAGAATGACATACCAATGAAGCAAGTTAAATAGAAGCTTGTTATAATAAATAGGACGACACGTCGACGAGAACGAGAAATTACTCATTCGAATTTTCATGAATAGAGCGTACTGTTATGTTTGTTGCATATAATTCTATTTTCTTGTCGCACTGCAGCAGTGCCATATTGCGTTCCAATGTTATCAAGGATATCTGGACTCCCATCTTAACCTTTCACCCTAACAACACCATTTACTTGACGGTTTCAGCCAAGGTTTATATATATATAAATACATACGATACGGTACAAATAGTCGATTTCGGGAGAGTAGCAGTCAACAGTCTTTCAGTTCTTCATATATATATATATATATATATATATATGAATAAATTCAGATATAACAACTGAAAATTGGTATGAACAGTGGGGAATAACGGGGATCCTCAGTCAGCACAAGTGTTGAAATATGAAAAACTCTTATTTTACTTGATAATTCTTACCCCGAAAAATTTCTTCTTTTCAATACCAACTCTGATAGACAATTAAAAATGATGACACAAATAATCAAAATTCAGAAAATAACAATAAAAGGATAATTTATCTTTCAATTCCTAATATAGGAATTATATCAACAAATATAATTAAATTATTCAAACATGAAAGTAACATGAAAATCTTACGAAAAAATATCAAGGCTATTGGAAATTCAAATACGAGGTTGACAGATACCACACCAGATTTGAAAAAATCAAATGTTGTCTACAGCATACCATGTAACAACTGTGATTGGTAAAAGTTCAAGAACTTTAAATAACCGCATTATCTCTCACAGAAGTGATATAAGACTCAAAAATGAATCATGTGCATTGGCTCAACATGCTATTGAAACAGCCATAAATATCATTCGAGAAAGCACAAGTTTCACATTCAGAAATTTTTTTATCTAAAAGATTATTTCTTGAAATGATTGAAATTAATAAATCCAATCAAAATATGAACAAAAAAACGATATCGAAAATCTTAGTAAAATCTATAGTAATCTTTCACGAATAGATCAAAACTGATGATGTTCAAAGAATAAAAAATGTACACACCCACTACAATATTTTATATTTTTTTGACGATTAATCGTAATAGGTAGTATTTTCAAATCCTTCAATGTCACTTGAAACGTCAAAGCTTTGACCGAAGTTTTCATATTTTACGTTTTTTTTAATGTTCATCAATCAACCACTCACATTACTGTAAGTCCTACTTCCTTCATTTTAAGTATTTTTCTCAATAATGTAATTTCATATTATAGGACCCTGAAGAAGTTTCAGAATTAAAACAAAAGCTCGTGCTGACTGAAGATCCCCGTTATTTATATATATATATATATATATATATATATATATATATATATATATATATAAATAACGGGGCTCTTCAGTCAGCACAAGTGTTAAAATATACAAAAAGTCCCGAAATTGACTTTTTGTACCGACCAACACACGTAAACCAAATAACGTATATCAAAGTGTCATCCAGAAAACACAATACTGCGACAAAATCGATTCTCACTGTCACAAAGACTCCGTCAGATACGGATAAGTGAATATTTGAACAGACAAGAGGAGTCGAGCCTGTCGAAAGTGGATGCGGGGTTGAGTTTGCGAAACTTTCCACAAAGGCACCACGACACTTCATTCAAAATTTAAGATTAACTGAAGAATAATTGCTTTGTATCCAACTCGAGATCAGTGTAGCCGAGGAGTTTCATATAAAATCCAAATCCAATTTCTATCAATTACTTCAATTCTCTCATTTAATCTTATAGACTAGTCCGTATAACTTCCGGGGTGAACGTGAAAGCTAACAAGAATCTTTGCGGGAATCACTTCAGAGTTATTAGTCAGTGGTGTCAGTAACAAGAAAATGAAACTTTGCATGCGATTTACATTCCAGGGTAGGGTACATGCTAAAAACGAATTTTCCCAAAATTCGAATGCAAAGCAGTTGAAACTACACCCGGGAACCCTTCTTTTTTTATTACTGAATTTCATTCAGCGGGCATGAGTTATAACTCTATAAATTAGTAAAATGCGATCGATAATTTTGCTGAAAAGTGTTGAAAACTGATAGAGACACCTGTTGAAGGAAAAATATACGGAATTTATGAAAATAGTTCATTTTCACCCTCAGAAATTCAGAATAGGATTCTTCAGAATCTTGCAGATCAAAGCTGAATCCCAAAATAATTGTCTACCCCAAAAGCAACTATCGAAGAATTCAATATCCAATACACTGAAATGGGTAATGAAAAATATCTTCCTCAAAACTGTGTCGAATATTAATCAGAAAACAACTTCCTCCCGGCTAATGCTTCGACGGACAATTGGATCACGTCCGTTAGATCATCCCATAAGGTTATCAATCAGCTATAATTCACCCGACTATATGGGGTTGCGTATTTTCAATAATTTACCCAGTGAAATTATAAGTATTGATAAAGTGACTGAGTTCAGAAATACATTGATTTGTTGAAAATATAAACAGGATGTTCATAAAATCAGATGTGGAATCATCTGCGACTGAAAGATAAACTTTTGTCACTATCTTCCATCTTCAAGATAACCTCTTGTGGGGTATTCATGTTGAAAAGGGAAACATTCTCAATTGAATATTGATAGAAAGATTTTTCTGTGAATTGAAAAATCCACGATTAAAATGAAATTATTTTTTGTGAATGTCTTACAGAAAACAACTACTTCCCCGGCTAAAGCCACGCTGGACATTGAACTACATCTGATAGATATTCTGAAAAGGCCCTAACTCAAAAAAAAAATCTGAATTTGAAAATTTGCATTTTCATTCAGATAGTTATTTGATTTTCTATTCCAGTCTTAATTGAGAACTCATAAAGATGAATTCAGAAATACACTAAAGGAATTTTTAAAAGATAAATGTTTTCACTCTTTGTCGGAGTACTTTTATAAGTGGCTTTTATTTTTGTTTGATTATTTGTCTTCCACACATCTAGTTTGTATTTATAAACGTGTTATATTACATATTTGACTATTGCTATATCACTAAAATGTAATTACTTGGCAAAATAAATTATGGCTATCTATCTATCTGGGAGGTCAGCCACATTTATCAATGTCGCAGCGAAAATTTACAAAGTAACCATGTAGGTATGTGAACGGTTATCCATCTGATGTAATCAAATATTCGTCGAGACATTAGCCTGGAGAGTATTTGTTTTCTGATGGATATCTGAATTCACATACACCTATGGGTAGTGGTAGGGAGCATTCCTTATAAATTGCTTTTTCATTGCCTATGAAATTACCCCTGCATGATGTGCCACAGTTTTTTGTGATGTGGACATACTGGAATATATTACAAAAAAGTCATAATTCTAAATCTTCAATAACTTTCAAAGGTATTCAAGGAAATATTCCATCACTAGAGTATTTTTCTCTTGTTTCAGTTCAAAGCCAACCACAGTTTTATGGAAAAACATTGGTGATTTTCGCATGGATGAAACGGATTATTTAACGAGAACACTACTTTTCATGTCACAATTCGCAAAGATTCAGATCGGAACAACCTCAGGAATAAAAACAGTCATCAAATTTTTTTTTCATTTGTTGAATTTGCCAGGGATATATTTTATTGATATTTTTCATGGAAGGGAGATTGTCGAGTACTTCTCCTCAATATTCATTATTACTGTATAGGTGAACAGCAGTCCTCATCGAGTACATTTTCCGTGTGCCAACCTGGCAAACAGTCCAGTAAAATGCGTCAGGATATAGCTAAGCGGTGAATTTTTATTGAGAAATTTGGTATTCATTGTAAATTTTTGTTTTGTGTTGTGAATCATCGATTCAGCATTCGATTAGTCACTAAACCCAGATTCGCAACTGAGTTTCTTTGAAGATTTTGATCCTGAATTTTCAGGAAAAAATTTGTTCCTTCCATATGTTACGACACTCTTTCTAGAAGAAGATTTTTGATCAGCCATCAAAATTTTTCAGCATCTTCTACATTATATAGTCCATAAATCATGAAAATCTAGTTTGAATAAAACATTTTTATTTAAGTTTTGAACATTGTTACCTCTCACTATTCTGTTTCGCCACATGGCTAGTATACGCACCCCTTGCAATCCATTGAATAGTTCCGCTAAGGAGCACCAGGGTTAAGCCTTTTTTATTTTGAGTTTTTTATTGAAGAGATGGTTCTAGCAAACTTTTGTTCAATTTCCAAACCGGAACGGGTTTGCTGAATTCTATGTACATACTGGAAATTTGTGATTTAAATTTAACTCATTATCACGTTTCCATAACCATTATTATATATCGATAGATTAATAAATGGTAAAATGGTAAAATCACCGCATTTCCTCACGATATCCCCAATCGAGTTGTGATTCCCCGCAGTTTGATATCACTGCTAGTCGATTTGAAGCCCTAATATGGTGATATAATCTCAAATATTTTCAATTCCATCCAGGAATAACACCGGAAGTGCGTTTTCCCATTTCTGATATGCATAACCTCTATCACTCGATGTCATATTCAGATTCTGAACTTTATGAATGAAATCGGAATCTGATTGTTTTCCAGGATTTCAGTTCGATTTTACTACTTCATTCATAAATGCGACAAGTAATCTCTCTTGTCTTCTATTTTTTTTCGGATTCGCAGATATTTACACATTGGCAGACACAACAAATTAGTAGATATGTACTTTATATGTCAGCAAATTCTGAGGATGTTTGGATCATTGTGCCTGATGTGACATCTCACTTTTACGAAGGTCTGAGACGTGCTCAAACTCAAATTCTGAAGCCACGACGTATGCGAACATGAAACTAACGTTAAATTTGGTTGATATGTCACATCAAATGCAGAGTAAAATGGATACTATAAAAACCTCAATGAAAAAACACTTAAATGTAAAAATTTCATGATGATCGGTCAAACAGTGACAAAGTTCATCAATCTCATACATGTATACCAACATCCATTATATATATATATATATATATATATATATATATATATATATATATATATATATATATATATATATCAAACAATTTCCTAACCTGTCAGTTTCACTTGTCACACCATATGAAGTACACATTTATATTTATATAATTTTAAACAATGCTAATGTGGTTGTATTAACTTTGAACTATGTTTCATCCTTTTTGTATCACTATGTTACAGGAATATGTTTCCCATCATTGAAACCAACCTCAACAAAGTTTTTTCCTGATGATGGAAATAAAGATTTCCCGTAGAGAGTTTACTTTTTCATTGCTGCTTACCCCAATATCCCTATTTTTGTACCTAACTAGTCAGCAAATACTTCCACCATATATATATATATATATATATATATATATATATATATATATATATATATATATACAAATACACTAGTAGGAATGAACTATTTATGGATTTTGCTTATACATACAAAACTCACTCGACTGGGATAATGATATCTAATAGAGTAGGCAATTCAAAAGTGATCTGACAAACTTCAGGAGGTGATTCCTCACAATATTCTAATATGAATTATCCAAATAAATATAGATCCGGGAACGCTTCGTTTCCAAGATACAGGGTTATTTTTTATTTTTTTTTATTTTTCTTTTTTTTTTCAAATAACTTTCGGAATACTGACGTTGAGTGAACGAAAATTGGTATTGAGAGATTTCTTGAGGTGTCGAATTCGAATCGGATGTTATTAGTGCTCTGACTCGTAGGGGGCGCCACCTACACCTACACGTCTTTTTTATTTTTGAAGATCCATAATTTTTTTTTGCGTACTTCTAGCACATTTTTCAGTGAAAAAATGAATTTTTTCATCATATCTTCGTAAAAAAGCTACCGTTGTTACAAATCGCTAAAAGCAACCGTTTTCTAGATATTTGCACTTGAAAATTTCAAGTCGATTATTTGATAATCGATGCGTGTTGAAGTTATTACCATTATTTTGCATTTTTCACAAGAATGCTTAGGAAATAAATTCGACGTTTAAGTAAGTAGTTTTGTTTTTTTGTAGCGGCCACCACCTATTCTTTTTATTTTTACTCGTTTGAAATAGTTATTTTTGTATCAAGGGTGCAAAATATGTATTTGTTTTAATAAAATTTGCAAGAAATATCAACATTTTATTTCAAGAAATTTTGAATATGTAGAATAAAATCAAATAGAAGAAACTAAGTTGTATCCAAATAAATTATTCAAAGTGTCCACCTTCAGCGAAGATACAGGCATTCAGTCTTCTAGTCATTGAATCTCCCGCTCAAAAATTATTGATGTGTTTCTTAGATCTTCCTCATTCGCTACTGAGGTTTCATAAACTAGTGTCTTCAAATGTCCCCAAATATAAAAATCTAGCGGGTTTAGATCTGGAGACCTTGGTGCCCACGCCTGGTTAGGTTCTTCTACACCCCTACCGATCCATCGATTTGGATAGACAGTGTTAAGGAATTCCCTGGCTGCAACGCTAAAATGGGCCGGAGCCCCATCATGCATAAACGACATGCGGATACAAATTTCTAATGGTATATTCTGAAGTAGTCTCGGCCATTCATTTTCTAAAAAGTCTCTGTAAGTTGCGCCATTCAGTCGGAACGGAAAAAAGAATGGACCTATCGAGTAATTATCAATTATTGCCGCCCAATACATCAACATAAAATTGATCTTATAATGTATTCCACTAACTGCATGCGGATTCTCCAGAGCCCAAACATGGTTGTTATGAAAGTTTGTGATAGCATTTCGGGAGAAGTTTGCCTCGTCCGTGAGGAGTACATATCTCGAAAATTGAGGATTTCCAGCCAATTTTGACAAAAACCACTGACACATAGTAATGCGTAGGGAAAAGTCTTGTGGCAAAAGAGCTTGTACCCTTTGAATAAGGTATGGATAGAATTATTGATCGTGGATAATTCTCCAAACTGTGGACTGAGTAGAATTGAGAGCTCCAGCAATTATTCTTGTACTTGTTTCTGGATTCTCCTCGAGAGCGTTCAAAACAGCTTCTTCCAATTCTGGGGTTCGGACTGCTCGTGGTCTTCCAATAATATCAGCTGCCCTCTTAGAGCTACCTGTTTCTGCCAAACGACGGTGGAGACTGGTAAATGTTGGAGTTGTAGGCAGTACTCGATTAGGAAATCGCTCCTGGTAAATACGTCCTGCTTCGCGCTCATTGCCATCCGCTAGGCCATAAACGAAATGCATATCGGCTATATCAGCATTATTGTTTAAATAATCCATTTTTCCAAAATTAGTGTTTTTAAACTTCAACAGAACAACAAAACGTTTAACTGTCACATAATATGTAATTACCAAAACTACTTACTTAAATACTTACTACTTACAAAATCAATTCCATTGATAATGGAAGTTTGCATAGATTTCCAGGCAGATATCATTCAATATTCTTCGTGGTATATTTGCCAGGAAAGTAGTTGTTTTCTGGTTGAAATCTACCATTTATATTGAATTTTGTGAAGAGACTTTAAGTCCGTATTTGTATTTATATATATGTATATATATATATATATATATATATATATATATATATATATATATATTTTATATATCACATTTATATTATATATATATATATATATATATATATATATATATATATATATATATATATATATATATAAATACTATTCATTGAATATGAGGACGTATATGATCATGTTATGCTTTCATGACCACTGGTAAGCAATATAACTCTGAAAACACAACCTCATATTATGAAATGGGAATGAAAATATTTCATGGACGGGGAAATGAAAGTGCCCCGATTTCCCATTCAAATCTAGTGGAAGATGCGAGACCAAACGGATCGATATAAGTATGAGAAATGAGTATTGTTCGAAACGAAATGAGGAATACGGATATTGTTTTTATGGAGCCGTTGAAAGAGTAAGAAGCGAGAGGTATTTCCATTGTTCGAAATTGGAAAAACTCATAGCTTCCCATGTTGATGTGGAATATACGGTGAAATAGAATACTGCGTGATTCGATTCAGATTGAATAAATGAAAGTATACGGAACATCTGTGCAGCTGAAAAAAAAATTCATTTTGACAAAAAAATACAAATTCTCCATATTTCAAATTGGATCGTTTTCGAATACACTACATGGTGAAGATGATTTTCGTTTTTTCCGTAACATGTTCACCAATTGTTGGCATGTTCTACCAATAAAAACGCTACCTAATTTTGTTGTGATCTTTTAAAGGGATGAAACATGCAACCCCTATTCCATTTTTCACCAGAACTTTTTAACGAAACAATAGTTATCAATTAATAGATATTTGTCGTGAAGAACGAATCATTGTTGAACTTTTTTGGCTCCTGTATTGTGTCCGTAAAAGCAATATTTTCCCAATAAAAAAAAAAATACAATATTTCGAGCAGATTTTATAACTCCGTTCCGTTCGATCTTGTTTCCTTTTTTTTGGTGTAATACACAGAATTTAGTTTTGTTTGTTTTTTAATGCGATATTCTACATATTGAAACAAGACAAGGAACTGGTACATGCCTACATTAAAAGTTTAAAGAAGCGGAATTATTTCAAAATACTACGATTGAAGACACAAGTTGTGCAAACAAAACGTGACTTGATTTTTTCGATTCCATTTGCAGAAAATCCGTTCATGCACAATGTTGTATTTATATTTTTCTATTAGGAAACTATTGCTTTCACGGACACAACACACGAGTTGAAGAAGTTTTGCGATGGATCGTTCTTTCCAACAATATTTTTTTATTGAGAAATTTTGATTCGTTGAAAAGTTCTGGTAAGAAATGGAATAGAGGTTGCATAACTGACACCTTTAAAAGATCACAACAAAATTAAGAAAATATTCATAGGTAGCGTTTTTATTGGTAGAACATGCCCATAGGATGCCATTCCTTCAACTCTTCAGCAATTTCAAGAAAAATGAAGGTTTTTTTCCTATTTTTGGAAGCGTGTAAGAGCTTTTGTTAACATGAAAGACTCCCTTTAATTTTCTACAAGCAATAATCCCCTCAAAATGTTCGCACTCATTTGGTAACACCCTGTATGTATATTATTCATAATTAGTAATTGTATAATTATTTCCGAGGCCTGGTTTTTTCATCTCATCTCTAGAAACTGACAAGGTCACACTATTCGATTCATATAAACTTCATTGCTAGAAAATTCTCGCTGTCGGATCATTAGTTTTCGCATAATTGCAATTTGAATTTTTCAATGCCCTTTTTTGGAGCAAGTACTACAAAGTATCTATTCTTATGCTGCAAAATATATGAGAAATACTTGCAACATAATCAAAAACGGCGAGCGTGTAAAAGCGGCTGAGTAGTGGGGCTAAAGCAGCAGATTCATAACTTGCGAGCAGAGCGCTGGAATTACCATATACGCTTCCCCGCATCTGCTACCTCACCCTACCCCACTACTCAACCGCTTTCACACGCTTGATCGTTTTTGATAATGTTTGCAAGGATTTTTCACCTATTTCGCCGCATTTTAACGTGAAATGAGAATATGCGTTACAATACTCCTACTTGCAATATCTTTCAATGACATTTAAATCGGACCACCTATGACGCATCCAGGCTTGCTCCTGTAAAATGCATTGAGAAATTCGAATTGCAATTATGCAAAAATTATTGATTCGACAGCTCCCGAGTTTTCTACACATGGAGTACATATCAATAACCACTACGTCGCGATATATCTACAAAAATGGCAGTATTACAATTTTTTCAAAACAAATCGGATTTTTTCGTTTTTTTATTGTTTTTCTCCGTTACTAGTAATCCGATCAAGTCGCGCCAGAGCTAATTTTTTTTGTAATTCGATGCTCTACACTTCGTTTATGGAAGGCATCGACTTTGCTTCATTAGTTTTCATGTTACAAGCGAAAAACTAAAAAAAAATAAGTTTTTCGCTCTAAATGCTTATAACAAATTAATAATTGATAGTTGCGAGTCGGAAACATAACAGGATATAACTTCGGATCGTCTTCCGTATGATGACACATTCGGTTTCCTGGTACTATTTTTATCACAAAGTCAGTAGAGCAGAAAATATCTATTGATTTGTCTAATACTAAGAAGAGGGAAACCACTAGCAGGCATTTTCAACCTCAAATACATACATACATACGTATATGGATCATGAAATAAAAACCTGGCAGAACGATCTTGACTGACGGCTTCAAATATTTTCTACTAAATGTTACTCCCAACTGAATGAGTCTGTCAATCATATCAGTCAATAGAGCACCAGACAATAATTTCACTGCCAATAATTGTCTGTGAAATCGTAAATGGAACAGCAATCTAAACATGGGGAAATAATAAACAACTCCGGAAATGTTTGCAGAAAATACTATAGAAATCTGCCGAACCCCCGAGCTTGAAATTAATTATCTCAATAGCAAGTTGACTCTGTAATTAAGCTACATCAAGACAAATAAGCTCCATTATTGCAACCACAAACTATTGGGTAAGATATAATGGAATTAAATCCACGACCATTCAACTCCTGAGTTAGTGCAAACATATCTAGTATTACCCGGAGTTGAAACTGCAAATGTCTTCTAAGATGGAGAATACAGAGATAAATGTTGTATTTCCTACGAGGGCGTTGCTGCAGTGAGAATGTCGAGTTTCAACAATTAATGGAAATTTTCCTTTCATGTGGTAGAGCTCTCAAAATTTCAATACTCTTAGTTGAAAGCGAAGCCTGAAGAAACATTTGAAACGCACACAATTTTGAGAGATTTCCATGTCGTTCATAGAAATGCCCATAGTTCCTTTGAGAACGTAAATATTCATTACAAATATAAAGAATATAAGCCACATTCCGGAGTATTTGCTCAACTCACGTTACTTGTGAAATAATATTTTCGCGCGGGCTCATGAACTTTGCCCACTGTGACAAATATTCTCAGGAATCGCTAACAAAAAATGTCTGTAGACTAACATCAAATAATATTCAAGAACAATAATAACGATTTTGTCGTGATCGTTTTGAATTAATGACAAATGGAAACCAACGTCATCCCCACAAACATTAATTCAATCTAAACATTATGTACCCATTCCCTGTTGATCGAGAAAAAATATTAATTTCAAGAATTCATGTAATTATTCTTCCTCCATAGGAAAAAAATCGGTAATTACTTGTTATGATGCTATCAAGTCACACAATTATTATACTACAATTGTAAGCAATTGCGAATATTCTCGCTTTTTCTCAAATAAATTAATCCGCTGTAGCTGCACCAGATGAACGAATTGGTTTTTCCATGAAACTTATTGGTATCATTGTTTCGAGAGTTAAATTTTTTCGAAAAAAGAATGTTTGCCATTCCATTTGTGATAAAATATTATGAATAAAAAATATTTGTTTTGTCAATTGTTTGAAATATTGTTCACAGTATATTAAGAAAAAGTTTTGGTCACACAGAAAAAAATATTCATATTTGATTTGTTGAAAAAACAATCCGTCATAAACATAGGATAATAATAGAAAAATCTATTGTTCGAAGCATTTTATTAGTACATTTCAATAATCAAAGCAGCCATACGATGTATTTAGTTATTAACTACTTCCAAACTATTGGAGATATGGTAATCGACTTCGGAAACTATTTTATAAAAAATTATATCTTTCGAATGAGCCTATTGTTACATGCCCTTGTTTATAAAAATGATGGTTTCTTTTGTATTTTTCGATATTTCTTGACTTATATCTCATTAGCTCTAGGAGTTATAGCAATAGAACTTTGGGTCGATTCTATTGAGTAATGACATATCTACCAAAAAAATCTCGACCAAACCAATAACTCTAATAGTTTGGAAAATACATGCATTTCTATTAAGAATCATATTATTTCTAATCCGTTTTTTTTATTCCCTCCTTTTTATTCTCATTTTATTGGAACTATAATTTGTCCTACTTATGTTAAAGTTATGATAGTTTCATAGCCAAAATCAGCTAATTCATGTCAGATTTTTGTATTCCTTCACAGCTTTACCTGTATGTTCATTAAATATCAATACTTTCTATACATCGTATATATTTCATTAGCTTTCGACCCAAATAGCAGGTATTATAAAAAATTTGACTATAAGAGCTTTTTCATATCTTCAAACAGTGATAACGATGAATTCAGCTGAAAAACATTTTTCGACCACTTTTTTCATTTTTTTTATTTCTTGTTGCTTGAATAATTCATAATTATTAGATTATAACAATTGAAAATTCATAATCTCATTAAGTTCTCCACGGAGCGAAATCATTTGAGTATTTTCTGTATAACAATTAACAATGTAAACCAGAACTCTAAAAAAATAAGTTAATCAACAACAACCCCATTTTACTTGTGAAACTGTCTATATATTAATATTGAGAATGACACGTATATTTGTTGGACGAGTCAAATTTATATTCCATGTTCAAAAGAATATTCAAATCCAAATTGTAATCGAGAACAGTCAATCATATAAATGAATGGACACCAAAATTGAAATTTTTGGAAGATACATGAAATTATAGTTCACAATAACCGATCCTACATACACTGGAAATACGAATAAAAATAAATGAGCCAATTTCACGGTCTGGTTTACCAGACAAATGCAAACCCATTCATCTCTATTATGCCTCTCTCGAAAAATTTCGGCTGACGAATGAGTCTCGTCCAGCGGAATATTTTCTCATTTCACAGCTACCTCAATTGAAATCAATTACGTTGGGACGCAAGATCGCATAATTTGTTCAAAAAGCTAGAATAAATATTTTTACGAATTACCTACGCCACTATTCACGGGAGATAAAACATAGGAATATCTGGAGTAGTTCGAAAAATAACCACTTCGAACGTTCTTGTAACTTCCACTACTCGTCCAACAACGATATAAACTGTGGTATGTCGATAGTGAAGTAGCGATGAAGTTGGATAGTAAGTATGTAAGATAAGCTTTATTTTCTAAAATGGAAAACAAAGTCACTAGCACCAACAATCCAGTGCATAGTAAAATAAATAATGTAGATATTCATTTATATAAATGAAATCAAACCATAAATAGATAATTTTGTATAGATTGAGAAAATAACGTAAAAACAAAATGACAGAACGACATTTCATAGTTTGACAAAACGACATTTTGAAACTTAATTATGACAAAAAACATCATTGAAACTTGGGCATAACAAAAAGACATTTTAAAACTCAATAAAACTATATTCAATCTCAGTTGATTCTTATGAATCATAGAAGGACTAGAATTGATGCGTAAAGTATTCATTCAAACTGTAAAAGCATTTTCCCACCAGGATTTGTTTAACAGCTGTCCTGAATTGTTCAGACCATTATTATTGTTATTTGATTTGGTAAATGGTTGTTAATTTGTTTACTTCTATAAATTAGTGACTGTCTCGTCAGAGATGAAGCAGGAAACGGAAGTTGGTTTTCATTTCGAGTATGCCTTTCTCTGTTGACGTTTATGAGCCTTTTTCTATATTTATGAAGTAAACATACCGTTTCTGAAATGAAAATATCATTCAATCGTGAGAATCTTATTGTCGCAAAAGACTGGTCTACATGAATCTCGCATTTTTAATTTGAATGTAAATCTTAGCGCTCGTTTTTGAAGGATGAATACACTTTGCAATAGAGCCTGGCTACCAGACCCCCAAAATGGAATTCCATACCGCAGCAGGGATTCAATAAATGAATAGTAGGCCATCAATGAAGCTGATCGTCCAAGTTCACGGGATATTTCATTGATGACAAAGCAACCAGAAGACAATGTTTTCTTGAGAGCTGTTATATGATAGTCAAACTTCAAATTGTTGTCAATATGTACACCAAGAAATTTCGTAACGGGATTGCTTTCTATCAGCTGATCTCCCAATGTAATTTCATCAATATTTGATTTTAATGTGACTAGATTTGTTTTGGAAATATTCAGAGTCAGCTTATTTGCTTCACACCATGTTTTAATTTTTAGAATATCTACAGAAATGGATTGGACCAAGGCAGTATGGTCTTCATTGTGCCAAAGAATTGTGGTATCGTCAGCGAAAAATGTTAGATGTCCTGAGATATCGAGACAGGATATATCGTTGATATAGAGCAAAAACAAAATTGGACCCAGAACAGAGCCTTGAGGGACTCCATATACAATCCTACCCTTCTCAGAAGTATTTTTACCCAATGATATTCTTTGAGTTCTGTCAGTGAGGTATGATCTGATCCATTCCAAAACTGTACCCCGAAAACCATAGTGGAAGAGCAGCAGAATTTCGTGACTCACGTAGTCAAAGGCCTTGGAAAGGTCGAAAAATACTGCTGCAGCCTCCTCCATTTCATTAAGGCTCATATAAACTTTTTCAAGAAAATTGAAAATGGCGTCATTAGCGTTTCTTTCATTTTGGAAACCGAACTGTTCTTGAGCTAATACAATATGTCTCTTTAGAAGCCCACTATTCCTCGTTTAACCAATTTTTCAATTATTTTTGAAAGTGTTGACAGCAGTGAAATTGGTCTTCAGTTACTAGGATTATCAGTGGCACCTCCTTTATGCAGGGGAATTACTATTGCCGACTTCAACTATCTTCTGTTCGTTGTCAAGGGGATTTACTGTTGAAAATATATCCTTTGTTAATTGATTTGCTACTGAACAGGAATATTCGTTCAGCAAATTGAGATCTACATTTATGTTTGGTTGGATACGGTTATTTTTGCCTCTAAGATTGTAAACTATATTCCACATTTCTTTTTGCTCATTGTCAGCTGTGTGTAGTCTTTCGTTATAATACTTTGGCTGCTTTGATCAAATGTTTGTAGATACGACGATACTCATTGAAATATGCCATAAAAAAATCATAATCGCTATAAAATTTTCTGATAGTGTGTAGGCATCGCAAGTTATTTGAAGATTTATTTATTCCTTTCGTAACCCTAGGTTTCGTTTTTTTTTTCTCCGTTAACAATCGCAATGGAGAAGCTATGTTGAATATTTCAGTAACAAAGTTTACAAATGCATTTATAGGTTCTTCTGTCTTGTGAATTGAATTCCAATTTGTGGTCAAACAAAGAGTGTGAAATTGCTCATGGTTTCTTTTGCTATATATCCGACCATGTTCTTCTTCCTTTTTCTTATAGAATAAAGTTTGGAATTGACGCGGTCGATCCTTGATGAAAAGCCACATTGAAATAAACTGACTTAGGTCAACAAAACCATGACACGTGTTTCGCTATACAATAGCTTTTTCAGCGGGAGATATTACTTACCTAAAGCCGGGATCCAACGGCGCGTGGAGTGGCAATCCTGGATTGAGGGTTGAGTGTTAAGGTTGGCGCAACGAAATGTGTCGGGCCGTTCCCACGGGGCCTGTAGGATCGCGGTTCCAAACTTGGACATGCAACGGTTGTAGTCTGTTTTAAGCCGGCAGTGTTGGCGTTAAAAATGTAAATAATTTGTTTTGATTGCAATCAGTCATTTGCTCTTTAATTCGCTTCCAGACATCATGAATCAAATTCCTGTTTTTATGGTTTAGATCCCATGGGTTCCAAATAATCAGCTTGGCTTAAAAATTCCACTTCGTTCGACCACTCCATGGTGAAACTTATATACCACGGCACTGACAGTACCACGCTCCTAGCCGCGTCGTTGGATCGGTATACACATGTTGAACGCCATTGTCCGAGCTCCTTTGAACCGTGTTCATTTACCGACAGACGACGAGACTCACCGCGCCGACCGGAGATCGCCAAGCCTGCCCTATCCGACGGCGCTTGAACTAGCAAGTTTGGCGCGTACAGTGCTACTCCTCGCGCCGTTGGATCCCGGCTTAACAATGACAATGCTTCATCGTTTTTTTGAAGGTTGTAGACGATGTGGTAATTCGATAACTCTCGTTTCGGACGTACATCGTCTTAATGGATTCAAGTAAATAATGACAAACTTAGGTGCTGCTTACCTATTTGTATGTCTGTCTGTGCAAATGGTGCGAATAATTACACCATGTGCAGTGATGCGTGTAATTTCGCGTGGTTTAGTGGTGCGCGAAGTTTCGCGCCTCTGCAGTCCGCCAGAAACAGCAATCAATGGTTTCCATACGGTTTTGATCTCAACGCTCGGTTGACTAAGCGCGTTATTGGCTTCGATCTAGACGGCGTCTTTGGACTTTTGTTTGAATCAATGCTCCTCTCTATATAGAACACTTGCGTCGTCCCTTAGAATTCGAATTCGATAATACTCAGTCCAGGCGTGGTCAGCAATTGCCGATTCTGACGTTTCTCCGCGTTGAGTCGATTTCTTGTGCTCCTCCAATCTTTGCCTCTTCAATGTAGGGATCTCCGTATTCACATGGAACTCCATAAATACAATACTAACTGATTTAATTTCTGTTGTCAGGTTTGGTTTGGTAAGGAAGCTTCGTAAAGTACTGCCGGATTGAAAGCAGCTCTTGATGTTGAACTTGTTTTCGATCCATCTGATCTTCTCGGACACACCTCTGATGTACGGAAGGTAGATTGCTGTGCTTTGTTGTTGCTCTTCTGATGTCTTCGGTCTCTGCAGTTGTTTCAATACTCCTCCTAGGAGTTTCTTGGGGTATCCATTCCGGTAGAAGTTCCCTTTGAAGTGGTTTAATTAGGCATCTAGTGACTCCTCGTCGTTGCATATGCCCCTCTCCACAGGTCATTCCTTCCGAAAATCTCTGATCAGCATTATTTGCTGATCGAGTTCAATTAATGTAATTCCACACCTCAGTTCCTGCTATTTCTCTCTGCACTGTTCTATACAGGGTATTGATTTAATTATGAGATACAAACGAGTGAAGAACAGGAACTGAAATGCCCTTGTGGCCTTTAGGAGAGGAAACATTTAAATTTTGGATTTATTAAACTTATGCTTCATGACAATATGTCCATCTCTCCTTCTACCAATTTTCTCACGATCCCTCTCTTTGTCGAACTTGGATGGTTGGAGTTGTAGTTGAGATACTGTCCCGTATGTGTCTTCTTTCTAAGACAGAGGTGTCAGTGCCTATTCTCTCAACGTTCACATCGAGGAAAGCTAAGGAACTGTTGGTTTCCATTTCTAACAAGAATTTGATCGAATCCCTGATGCTGTTAATTCTTGAGGAGCAGGAGATGAACATCTCCAAGATTTCTCCATTGGAATAAATTCATTGTATTCTGCATGGAAAAGAAAAAATATATTCAATAGTCAACTCCATAAATGAAATTTTCCTATACATCTGGACGTATCTTTCATTACAGCACCCGAAAATATAATGAAGAATGGTATTCAGAAGTTATTACATTTTTCGGCCAATCTACGGAAAATAATCTACTTCCTCACATCGAAATAATATTTATATTGCATACAAAAATTATACTTTATTAAGAACAACAAAGATTCCGAAAAATTTGGTGACAATAAATCAACTTTTGCTACTTTGCAAATTTGTACATACACCAAACAGACAGAATATTCAAGAGCAAATATCCGAACATAGAACATATGTTGTCGATGATGAAACGCATTCAACGTTTGCTACTCACCTCTTGACTGAAATACATCGTTTTGCTTACGAATTCCAAATAGACAATGCCAAAAGCAAATTGTCAGGCAAATTTGACATGAAAGAGAGAGAACGGAGAACTTCATTCTCTCAGAATAGAAATCAAGAGAAACACTAACGGACTGTTTTTCTTGACCCAACCACAATATATTCACAAGATGTTGAAACTATCCCATATCACAGTGGTCCCATGACGACAAAAACGGAACTAATAATTCTATTTTGCCAAATCGCCTAGATGTTGTCACAAAGGGGTAGTTTCTAGGAGGGGGTGGTTGATAAAAAACAATGTTGGTTCTTTTTTGCAGAATTGCTCTGAAGGCTGACGAAAATGATGGTAAGTATAAAATTCGTCACAAAGGGGTGGTTTTTAAAAGGGGTGGTTGGACAAAATGAACAGATTCAATCCTTTTTCTCGTGGGATTACTTCTAAAGCTGACGAGAGTCATGGAAAAAATTTTTAGAAAATATCTCACAAAAAGGTGGTTTTTGAAAAGGGTTGCTCGAAAAAAAAAGATTCGCGCCTTTTTCCTCCGAATTTCTTCTAAGACTGAGGAGAATCATGGGAAGAATATTTAGAAATCCTGTCACAAATGGGTGATTAAAAAAAATCATATTCGAGTCTTTTTTTCACGCGTTGAATTGCTTCTAAGGCTGACCAGAATCCTGCAAGAAACATTGAAAAAAAGTGTCACAAAGGGGTGGTTAAACAATCAGATTTAAGCCTTTCCGTTATTTTGGACCACTGTGCATATGAGGGATTGTAGGCCAGTGAAAAATTATATAGTACCAAGTACCCAAGAGCAAGAGGAAGAACCGTGAAGTGATAACTGTATAATCGAAAAAAAAACCTAGAGAGAACTCATTGGTCGTCCAATGTACCCTATGTTGAATACCAGACCTGATATAAGTATAGCTGTGCATTTTTCCAGTCATTTCCAAAGCGATGCAGGATAAATTGAACGGAATGGCGTGAAAAGTATTCTCAGGTACTTGGAAGAAACTTCCGAATTTGCCCTAATGTATTCGTCTGGAGATGATGTTCCTCTAAGTTGTTTGTTATGCTGACGCAGATTGTGTATGTGAAAGAGCCTTAATTTGCCTCACAATAAAGTATAGAGCTATCGTATCGTGAACTCATACTGTCAATAGCAGAAGGAAAAAGAAATCACCCCATTGAGATATATAGGCTGGTTGAATTGGGAATGTCTGATGATATGAGCGTAACAGACTCGGAGATCCAGGTCGATGCATCAAAACTGAAAAAGACCATGGGGATGTTTCTAATGAAGTAAAAATAACCGTGGTTATTAACTCAGATGGCGGAGCAGCATTCATGTGTTTTAAGACGCCTTGAAAATCTTGGCAAAAAAAAAGCGAGCCTTATGTAGGTCCCAAAAAACAAGAAACAAGAGAACGGATAAACCATGTATGGAAGGACCGGCAAAACCATTTTTAGTAATACCGAGTAGTATGTATGCCGTTTTTCTAGAAGTAAGCTTGTGAAGCAGAACTGAAACAAGGTAGGAACATGAAGCCTTCACGCCCGTCTCCAACCTCTCTTTTTGATAAATATTTCACATATCCACAGTGAAATATGTCTTGTTTCATCTGTCTATTTTTCATGGAAGAATTTGACGATTTTCGTGACGGAGTTGAATGGCACATGGCTCTTTGGAAATCACAAGAGCTTGCAGCAATGCCAACTGCATTTACAATTCACAATTCGAAGAGTGCGTGGAATTATTTGAGAATGACACGAACTAACAAGAACTAGTTATTTATTTACCAAGGGTATTAAAGTACCCTCAGGTTTGTAAGATAGTCGCCCTCTGGGCATAAAAATGTATTAATACCCACGGTGCATACAAACTTTTGTCATATACTACTTCGTTATTGCATCCACAATTCAAATATTTGAAATATTTCACCAACATATTCGTTTCATCACATTGTTTCTAGGGAAATGTTGTATTTACTTATCGGAGAAAAAAAAATGCTTGCTGTCAATCTTAAATAGTCTAAATGCAGAAAAGTTTTGAAATTCTTCACGAATTTTCAAATGAAGCGGAAAAAGCAATAAAAAATTCGCTACAGAAACTCGATACCCAGACAATAAAATATAAATCAACGTTTACTTCAGACAATCTAACTATCACCGGATTCTTCAAGAATTCCTAGTTTTACGTGAATTCGACTAATAATGTTCAGTAGATATTCACATAATACTGTGATTCCATATTTTTTTATTTTGTTAATAGAGCTTATCAATGAGTTAATCAAAACATGTTTTTTTTGTGTCTTTATGTCCGCACGGACCGTGGAGTGCACTTCATGGCCCGCACGGTCATAAAGTACACTGTAATGTAGCTGGTAACCAAGCAATAAAAACCCAATAATGAACTAGTATGACATACAAATTATTTACGGATGAACTTTTGATGACCTCCTATACCAGCAAGAACCTCTTCTTAAGAAAAAAGTTACTGTAATGCGTGAGAGCATCCCTGCAAATGAACTATTCATAATTCAGCACAGATGTATCCACCCAAGCTTTGGAATACATGATTCCAACAGAGTTATTGGAGGTACGTAGTTTTGAACTTTTTTATTTATTATTGATTTATGAAACAATCCAAACCAGTTGAAAAGTCCTCGCTACTCATTTTGACGCACTAGTTCGATAGCTAGGCATAAACGAACACATTTTCTGACAGATTTGCACGAGGCGATCAGAAGCGACGAATAAATCCGTACTTTCATGCGGACTTGGCTCGCCACATCACGAGCCATGCAAATCCGGGAACAAGCCGTATCTTGCATGCCTCAGGTTTACCCCATAAACATACACATTAGCTCGGCGTGAACTTTCATGCAGATAGCGTGGCTTGGGACCTCTTGAAATTCCTAAAGATCCACAAGCCATGCAAAACCGTCGCGCAAAAGGTTAAATTGTTCCATAAATAGGCATATTTACTCGTGGTGAAGCAGCACGATGGATAATTCATACGATTGGCATATACAGTGCTTTTCTTCAATGTCCTTTCCCTTTTATTTTTTGAACGAGTCAACTCAAAAAAATTTAACTTGGGAAACTGAAATTGATGCATAAATACTATATTTTGGAGTAAAATTGACAGATGAAACTTTCAAGATGGCGACTGGGCGCCACCTGAAAAAAAAATATGAAGGGGGGTCTTGTGACACATCATTTTGAAGCTCCTGACGAATACTTCACAACCCTAGAATATGAAGTCAATATCTTCACCTACTACAGAATGGTGAAACATTCAATAATTACCTGAATACAAACACATTAATATCGATACATCTAGAAATATTTGTTTTTCTCTGCCATATGGCAATCCCAACATCCCGATGAGGTTTGATAGGTTATTTTTTGTTTAAACGAAAAATGACAAGAAATGTCAGTACGACAACGAACATCATTGTTCAGTTGAAATATTCTCATTTAGTTTTCGGTTTTACTATGAAATAGGTTCAACGTGAACTATCTCTAAAATGGTAAATTCTCGTCCATTGGAAGAAAAAATCGAAGAGATTTTTATTTATGATGCGACGCGTAACTTTCACGAAACCGAAAGAATCTTTAATGATCGTTTCCCGAATCGTCCTATCTGTAGAAAATATTTAAGGGAACTTGTAACCAAATTTACAACTACCGATAGTGTACAGAACAAAAAGTCCCCAGGTCATCCGTCCATTCCGGAAGAACAGCAAGTTTAAATAATTGGTGAGAAATTAGTAAATCCTCAACAGTCTACTTCCTCCGTCGCGAATGTTTGTGAGGTGTGTCCTTTTGAAGAGAAATAAGTATCATCCATACAAAATCAAAATGGTACACCAGTTAACTGAAGATGACCCTGATCGAAGAACAGAAGTCTGCGAAATTATGACGGAAACCATTGCAAGGCATCCTACCTATCTCCACAATATTTGTTTCAGTGACGAATCTACATCTCAACGGAGAGGTTCACACACAAAATTGCCGTTAATGGGGTGACACCAACCCTCACATTTTCCGGGAAACTCATACTCAATATCCAGAAAAAATTATCTTCTGGGCAGGAATATTGGGGAACCATATTGTTAGACCTCTATTTATTGAACAAAATTTAACAGGGGAACTGTATTTGAATCTGCTGGAAAATACTGTTGACCCTCTAATCACCAAAATAGTCGAAACGGAGCCCAATGAATTCGATATGGATATTGTATTCCAACAATATGGAGCACGACCACATTACTACGGACAAGTAAGAAACTTTTGGATAATACTTTCCCCGGTCGTTGGATTGGCCGTCGAGGTCCTACGGAATGGCCAGCCCGCTTGCCAGATTTGACACCTGTAGACTTTTTTAATAGGGCTATTTGAAGCGAAAGGTGTAAGGAACTGAACCTGCTTCAATATTGGAAATACGGCAGAGAATAATAAATATTTGTAGAATTATCGACCTTACTGTGTTCGAAAATGTTCGGCGTGAAATATCGGATAGGCTGTTCTTATGTCAAGCAGTTCAAGGGAACCATTGCGAGCATCTTCTGAACTGAACTCAGCTTCTTTCCTCAAATTATGAAGTTAAACGTCGATGTATTCAGGCAATTATTAAATGTTCTGCCATTTTGTAGTAGGTGGAGATATTGACTTTATATTCTAGGGTTGTGAAGTATTCGTCAGGAGCTTCAAAGGGATGTATCAAAAGACCCTCCTTTCAATTTTTTTTTTTCCAGGTGACGCCCAGTGGCCATCTTGAAAGTTTTATTTGTCAATTTTACTCCAAAATATAGTATCCATGCATCAATTTCATTATCCCAAGTTTCAATTTTTTGAGTTGACCCGTTCAAAATATGAAAGGGGGGGAGGTGGGGGGGGGGCATTAAAGAAAAGCACTGCATGTTTATGATGTTGGTCGTAAAAATGTCGACGTTGCTCGCCACGAGTAAATGTGCCACTTTTGTTCGCCGCGTGCAAATCTGTCAGAAAATGTATTCGTTCATGGCTAGTCATTCGTTACAATTCATTAACGATTTTTTAAAGCCAAGTAAGTATGTACAGTAAACCTGTGGCATGCCAGCTACGGCTTGTTGCCAGACAGATTTGCATGGCTCGTGATATGGCGCGTCAATTCTGCATGAATTTATGGATTCATCAGTCACTTCAGCTCGCCGCGTGCAAATGTGTCAAAAAATGTGTTCGTCTATGCCTAGCTATTGACATTGATGGAAGCTCAGATTCTCAGAGGGGTAAATGGGCAATTTCTTTTGTTGTTTTGTAGAATGTGATTTCAGAGATCGCGATATTTGAGTGAGATAGATCAATAAAGACTGTTACAAAGTCAGTTCTTTCTACAGGGATCTCAGAAACGGTTAGTGATACAGTTTCGGTTGTATGCAAGCAAAATTGCAGACTTGGTTGCTGAATGAAATAGCAGATAATTATTTACGATATATAGTTTCGTTTTCTCACTATAACTAAGTCAAGAGTTTTCAATTTTTCATCAACTTCAGTTTTTTTATGTAGACATGCATTTTCATTGCAATTTTCAGTAGCCCATTTATTCCTTTTGGAGTTTTCCGACGTTACTGTTCATACGATATATTATCATGGTTGATACAATGACATATTGTACTATTCTCTTCAGAATATGGTTGATCACTAGTTCGAGAGAGCAGTTACTTTTTAATGAAACATTGAGAATTGTGTAGTGGTATGGAATTATCCGATTCGATTGCTTCACTATGGTTCATGCAGGAATAAAAAGCTCATAAAATTGTGATATGAAGCAAATTTGTAACATCATGTATGTCCTGAAATACTTTCATTCAAATGAAATGACTGACCAAGTCAGTCATACATGGTCTACTTTTTTGTAGATATTAGAGATCTTGAAGTTGAGAATAATTTTTCCAAGTAAAGCGTTGTCACCTCTGAAACACAACGTTATATAGAATTCTTCGAGGATTAAAACATATGAGATTTCCAGAAATAGGTACATTCACCAATAACAAATTCCAAAAAACAAATATATTTATCAAAAACATTTTGGTTGTAAACCCTAAAATTATCGATATTGAGTAAAATTATTATAATACTGATTTGACACGATTTTCTATATCTGCCTCAGGTATGTATTCTTTTGATGACAAAAACTATGGAGAAACTGAAATGATGAATTTTACAGGTGTTGATGATGACTTTTCGGCAATTTCCTTCGATCATTTTTTTTTTATAAAAAGCTCTCAGCTATCCAAAAAATGAACATCAGTGCATAACTTCATTATGAAATCACAAAAACTCCTTTGAGGTGTGGGTTCTTGTATTTCTATTTGAAAACACAGAGGGGGGTAACATGTGGAAACTGCCTATTCTCTGATATATCACCAATAAACACCTGCTTTATATTAGCTTAACTTGAAATATCGCACACATATAGATAACCAAAAACAATAATCAATTATCGTTTCACGTGTTCAAGCAGAGTCGGAGTCCTTATATGTACTGTGAGTTTTGCCGTTAATTAACGTTACAAGTGATAGAGCATGAGTCATACTTCATATATTAGGCGTTCCGCCCAAAACTACACTGTAGATCATGGGGTTGTCTATTTGGTAAGAAATGAAAGATATTTCGAGTGGTCACTCATAAGATTAATTTTGAGACTGAAAAATGCCATAATATTATAGTTGAAAAGACTTCAAACTATGCCTTTATTACGACATGTAAATAATAATTTCCATGCAACAACCAAAATGTACTACTCGACCTAAATTGTTTCAAACTTTCGACTGCTAACTGTGAAGAGTTCTTGAAATTAGAATATAGGTAACGATCAGCCCACGCTTTTTTATAATTAGGTGTCTGCATTAAAAATATGTTTTCCTTTTCGAAAGAAAATCATGTTTTTAAATTATTTTAAACTATAATTGTTTTTTTTTTCGCTTATTATTGAAAATCTGTTCACATGTTGGAAATATCTTCATCATTTTGTTTTTTCTGGTAAATACGTCCTGAACGCTATAAAGGAAATATAGGAAATTTCCACGTGCCCCCTTCAAAATATTAATTCCATACAAAGATTCTATTATTTCACAAATTCAGATATGAAATATAAATTGAGATAAAATAGCTGAAGAAAAGGAATGTGTGTCATATTTTTTCGTTTTCGTAATATTTGAAGAAATCTTCGAATTTTCGATTTACTTATCCAACTTATCAAAATGACTTTTCCAACTCTCCAGATTAAACGTTTCGTCTTCTTGAGGACATCGTCAGATCCATTTTTTCCAATGCAGACCTGTATTTCTCATTACAATTTTCAGTAGTCCTTTCATTCGTATATCGACCCAAATTGCGATTCAGGTTTTTCCGACGCTTTTCTCGATACGATATATCATTATGTTCCAATGAATATTACCTTCTCCTCTTCAGGATATGATCAAGATTGGTTTCATATAGGTAGATGCAGCAATAAAAATGCTTGTAAAAGTTGTTAAAACAAACTTATTGGGTACAAAAAAGTTGATGATTTCCCAAGAAAACTAAACGTCCATTTTTTAATTTGAAAAAAATTTGTAAGTCTTTGAAAGGGTGAATAACAAAGTACTTTCTGTTTCTGCATATCTCCAATAATAGGAGCAGAAAAAAAAGTTGGCAATTTAATTCAGCTTATTCAGCAAGGAATTCCGGAACTTGGGTATACCATTTGACTGATCACTGGATGTCTCTTACCATTTCTGAGATACATTTTCCTCTCCAGATTTGTACATTTCGCGTGGCTTGCGAACTCTTGAAATTTCCACAGAGCCACAAGCCATCCAAATCCGTCGCGCAAATCGTTGAATTCTTCCATAAACAGGCAGATTTACTCGTGGTGAACCAACACGACGGATAATTCGTTTGACTGACATGGATTTTATGCTCGTAAAGATGCTCGACGTTGCTCGCCACGAGTAAATGAGTAGGAGATTTAAGCCGGTTCTGGGTCTCCCCCCACCACTATGACGTCACGTGTGACCTTGAATAGTTGCAGGTGTGCAGTGTGTGTGTGTTTGACCTTGAGATTTGACTTTGAGATTTGTCATTGAGTTTTGATATTGGGTTTGGTCGACTTTGAGATTCGACTTGACCTTGAATATGACCTTGA